>CM066035.1:207753194-208353194 GCA_033557465.1 Ichthyophis bannanicus | reverse complement strand
AAACACAGTCTCTTAGAAGATTCAATTTCTTAACACAACACAGTCTCTTTCTGATGATTGCAGTTTTTTTCTCCAGATGCGAGGCTTACCTTCAGATAAACAAACAGTCTTGAAACAGTGCAGTTTCTGAGGGACCAATAAGTCTTAGGTCCGTGGTTGTTGTCGTAGGGTGAGGTGCAATGGAGTCTCAGGATGCTGTACAGTAGTCCAGTGATCAGGTTCAAGAGCAGCTGCTGGCTTCACTTGATTATGGTGGATCCAAGGTTCAAATTCTGCGACTTTTACTGCAGTTGGAGTTGACAAGATGACAACATAGGGTCCCCTCCAAAGCAGGGCTAACAGTATCTTTCTCCATTCTTTGATCCACACCGAGACTCCAGGCTTGAAAGGATGCAGGGGTGCAGGCAAATTGATGAGTAATCGATTTTGTACTCAGGTATGAAGACTTCTGCAAAACAGAACTTAAAACCAATAGTTCATGTCTAATAATTTCAGATCCTATCTGTCTCATATCTCCTTTTATTTCCTATACAATAGGCAGGGGTTGCCCATACAAAATTTCAAAAAAAAGGGAAACTCCTAAAGACTTAGCAGGGGCTAAGTATATCCTAGGAAGGGCTATGGGAAGAACCTGGGGCCACTTCAGGTAAACCTCTTGGCAAAGTTTGGACAACTGAGATTTCAGGGTTCTATTCATACATTCTACTTTTCCTAAATTCTGAGATCTATAGGCAGTATGTATCTGTTAATATCAATATCTTGGGGCTATACTTAATGGACTTGCTTCCTAAGGTTATCCACCCTCATTCTTTGTACAGGGCCCCATATGCATGCAAGGTTGTAAGGGCATACTTGGAATCTGGGTACACATTTAGACAGGGCTCTTTTCCTATTGTTAGTGCTCTAGTGAGGGCTATCAGTTCAGCTTTCTGTGGTAAAGTTTCTGGGGCCAGGGCTGAGGACTCAACTACCAAATCAGGGGTCACCACTGCATATCTAGCACAACAATGTCCATTGATGATGAAACTGCCTTCAGCCACAAAGAAAGTCTGTTCAGGGTTCTCCCTAGGGACATCAGTCAAATCCAGGCGGCTTGAGAATACAGTGTCCATAATTTCTGAACAGTCATGATCAAGGGATCAAGACTAACTGATAACAACATAGCAGGATTGAAAGCTTGACTGACCCTTCAGTTGTATCTGGGGTTTTCACACAACATACTATAATACTTCAAAAATCATAGATTTGTTAGCTAGTAGTTTCCTTTGTATTTCATATTGGTTAGAACAGAGTGTGGTACAGTAACTTGAAGATTCTGTCTCAAAGGGATTTTTCTTTTAGTTTTTGCTTACTAGGAAGGCTGTAGCCGTAACAGCTTCTCAAATAAGGTCCAAGAGATTGAGTCAACACTCCTAGAACATTTCCTTGCGACTCATGAACATAGAGACTGTAAGGTTTTCTGGACATCTGGTAGACCCAGAGCTGGTGATAACATCAGAGCGGTTTTCAAAGATCAAAAGACTGCATTCCTATTCAAGTCCCCATTCCAATGGAGACTTTTTCATTCCTTTGGTAGCTTGATACAATGTGATACAATGGTTTTGCTAGCAGCGCAAAATTGGGGATCCATATACAACAGTACCCTGTGGCACCCAAGAAGGCTCTCACTTGCCTCCTGGTGGTTGGAGTAGGAATACTGCATACAGCTGCTTTGCGTTCTGGTAAGGGTTCCAGGCGTCGAATTCCGCTGGACAACTGGAATCTTAGGTATTTAACTTGTTTGACATAATTATGCTTTGGCTCTTGAGACTTTGTATCCAGCCTCATTAAAAAGGTGCAAGAGTTCACTGGTGGCTTGTGGACATTCACTTTCTGAGTTGGTGGCTATAAGCAAGTTGTCCACATATTGCAGTAGAATTCTTTCTCCTGGAATTACTGGCTAACTTGTCAAATCTTTTTGCTGAGTAAGGCGAGTTCTTGAATTCTTGAGGTAATCTTGTCTAGGTGAGTTGGCCCTACCTCCTTGTAGTGGGGTCTTGGGCTAAGCGTATACAGAAAAAGGCATCTTTTTAAGTCCAGAATGATGAAATATATAGCTTCAGCAGAGATCAGTTCCAAGAGAATATAAGGATTTTGGTACCACTGGTTGTATAGTTTCAGCTGCATCATTCATTCTTTCTTAGATCCTGCACTGGGCGGTAATCACCTGTCCCAGGCTTCTTGACTGGCTTGAGGGTGACAATGACAGGGGCTATGTTCTTCGCTAGGCCAGGTGGATTATCTTCTGCCCATCCTCCAGGTGGGGCTATGAGGTTGGTAGGTATACAGGAACTAGCTGGCTTGATTGGAGATGCACTATAGAACTGCTACTCTTCTTCTCGGGGAACAGTCAGCACCATCAATCCAGCAGGCTCTGGGTTCACAGTCATTTGCATTCCTCTCTCTTCAGCAAAGGATATCTGTGCTTGAAGCTTTGCAAGCAGGTCTCGGCCCAAAACTGGAATAGGGCATTCAGGCATATACAGGAACTGGTACATTATTATTATTATTATTTTTTTAGTTCACACATGCGGTTCTGCAAAAAAGGCTTTGTGGCCTTAGCCCCAGTAGCTCTGATAATGGTGATGCATCTAGAAAAACACAGGGGCTACTGGCTTTAGTATTCTGCTCCTGTATCCCCCATAAAAGTCCATATATTGGTCCCCTATTTTTCAGACTGACTCCTGGGGACCCAGGGAAACTGGAGAGTCCGGTCTGGCCTAGTCTTCATCCATGCTGTAGCCCTCTTCGGCTGCCACTCACGCTATAGCTACTTCACTCTCATGCTGAAACACTGTGCTTGGTTTATTGTTTTATGACTTTGCAATCAAGTACTCCCTCCTCCCCTCCTGGGGAGGAGTCAAGATACGGGCATTCACTTCTCTAATGTCCTTCTTTTTCTATAATGGGTGCACTGATTTGCACCCAGTGGAGGCCTGCTACTTCTGCGGCCTCTTACACGTTCTCTGGTCCTTTGATTAGGAGAATCTCCTCCACATCATTCGACTAAAATATCTGTTCTCTTTTTCCATCTTACAATTTTTACATTCTCTGTCCTTCTTCAACAATCCACACACTTTCAAATCAACTTCCAGTAACTATCATGCCCGCAAATCCATCCAGTTTCATTTCTGTTTTGTATCTCTCTGGGACTGACTGACAAAAACACAACTTCTCCTGGGCTACTGGTCTGCATTATACTGTTCATTAGTTCAATCAAATCCTAAGGCTTCTCAGTGTATAATGCAGTTTTTTTCAGTTCTAAACAAGTCTGGTCAGCTGACTTTCACTTCTGGTTCAGAGGGGGTGCACATCCCCCTCCTGCGGAGGTGGCTGGCAAACTAGGGAATCTACAGGGTGGATTTCCCCCCCCCCTCTCCTGGGTTTCTCCTAGCAACGCTCTATCCAGGAGGTTGTTTTTTTTTTTTTTTAAATGATCTACTTCTCTGCTGTGGGCACATTAGTTCACGCCTACCGGGGGGTGACATCATCGGTGGAATGGGCTCCATCCCCCCCTTAAGCACTCTAAACGGAGCTACTTACAGAGAGAGAGAGAGAGAGAGAGAGAGAGAGAGAGAGAGAGAGAGAGAGAGAGAGAGGATATCTAGAGATTCTGGGGCAAAATATAGTGAACTAAGGAAATATAACTAGCAGAAGTCACTCCCTTTCACATAGCATTCCTGATTGGGACAGAGACATTTCATAGTTTTCAGTAAATCCCTTACTGAAATTCTTGATCATACTTGAAAAGACACTTATTATTTCTGTAAACATAGGGCAGGCAGGAAACACTTAGATTGAGCACATACATCCATTATGCTTATTGCAACTTATTCCAAACAGGAACAATTTAGATACAGTTAGAATAAAAATAACTATCTGCCAGCCGTAATCAGCATGTCTCTGCAAAAGAAATTACTTTTTTTAGTTCAGAAAGCAAATATTCAAAAGACATTCCGGATATTTTTCATAAAGTACAGCACACCTTTCCCTTTTTTCAAATACAGAAAAACAGCTTACCGTTTGGGGAAGCATGCATTCAAATGACTTATACTTGTTCATAAAAAGGTTAGTGCAAACACTCCGCAAGATAAACTTTTTTTTTTTTTAAAACTTTGATTGAATGAATCCTTTATTTTAAATAAACGGGAGACCTCTCAACCGAGAGTTGCTGTCTCTTAAAACACATTTTTTTTCCTTCTCTGCAAGCTACACCCCTCTGCTCGCTGGGAAACAACTGAACTGTGCTCATAAAAAGAGACTTCTCATTCACACGCACAGAGAGATGCCAGAAAAAACAATTTAAATCAGTGTCAAGTCGTGATCTAATAATTACTTTGTAGGTTTATAAGTCAAAGGAAATAAACCCAAAAAGTTTGCTTAGTTTATCATTTCTGAAAGGTAACAATAAAAATACAGACAAAGCAGAGAATATAACTAAAAACAGTTTACGGAGCTCCGATGAGGTTAATTCGACCTTCAAAACTAAAATTCTGACTAAATATTCCTATCGAATGGTATATAATACCTAACCATAGCAGAAGGAACATTACTATTAAAAAACATATTGAATAACACAGGTACAATTGTCCTGAAATAAGCACAAACTAACAGCATTGAGATTTAAGCCTGCACAGGATTAGAAAGACGACACTGTACATTCTTTCCTTCAGACACGCCCCCTGTCAGTTTTTCACACTGCAGTAGAAAAACGAACTGGGTCAGACCAGCTTTTTGATTTCTAAAAATGACTGTAGGTGTTTTGGGTCTTCATTCTGCTCTATTAATACAATTTCTTAATCAGTGAACTGTCACAAATTACTCAACAGAATAATCTCACATTTATAACAGAAGGGAAACTCGCAGTTTCAACAGATAACAAAAATCAAATACACAGGACGGACAATACACCAAACGCTTCATCTGTTTCGCGACCTAGACGCAGTCACCCGACTAGGAACTGCGCTAGTCCAGAGTCCACTCTCGCTTGGTCCGTGCTGCCAGACCTCTCATTCACACTTCATTCACACAATCATGCTAGCAACGTATCTCAGAATGCATTCCTTTCTATCTATTCTGACTAGTCTTATCCAATTTCCCAATTACAAAAAGGATGGGGGTTTCACCCGGCGAATACCCATGCGGGGTTACTCGGCCCTTCCTTGAGAGGTGATCATGCTCTCTTACCAATTCCCAATATCTCGAGATTACAAATTCCAAGTTCCTGTCTGTTCTGACTAGGCTGAATCATGATTCTCTATAACAGCTGTACCTCGCGAATACTCATGCAAGGATTTTCAAACAAAGACTTAAGTCTTACCAAACAAGAAGGACGATAGCTACGCCTTGCGCATACTCATGCAAGGGTAATAGGACCGTCCTTGAGAGGGGATCAGTGCTCTCATTACCAAATTCCAAGTTCCAAGTTCTCGAGATTACAAGTTACAAGTTTCAAATTCTTACCAAAGTGTCACACTGCAGTTCTAACTCATCTGTCTAGACAGGTTTTCAAAACTATACTTACCAGATCTGGTTCCCAAGCTTCTGAGTTGGATCCTGGACTCCCCCGGGTCGGAAGTGTTGGCCAGCTGGACTCAGTGCCTGCCAAGGCCAGGCAGAACCCCCTCCGATTCAAGAGGATCGGTGGGCCCAGGGAAATTCCCCTGCGTCGGATTGGCATGGTTCCAACTGGACCAAACCTCAAGGCGAATTACGTGGATTTATTCACTTGAACACCATCCACCACTCGCACTTCCAGGCCAAACGCACCAAGAAATGTAGCAGCAGATAAGCATGCAATAAATAAAACCAGGAGTCGTTTCAAGGATCCAAGCCAGTTTAATGTGCACATGGCTCAAGCAATAATCAATTTCAAAATGGCTGAGCAATGGTTTCTAGCAAAACAACAGCTTTTATAGCTTTCTTGTCCATTCTAAGCATAGGCAAACTTTTCATTGGTCCTAGTACCCCTCTCACCCATCTATTGGTCCCGGTACTGATATGGCTACCCAATCGGGACCCTGGTCTGGGCTCAGCACCTGGTTGCCCCCCTTCTAGTCCCAATTACAATGGTCAGTGTCTCTAACTTGTTACATCTCTCCTCCAAGGTCGCTTAGCTTGTTAAAACATATGGGAAGCAGGGCACTGTAACCTTGCTTTTTGCAGAGTTAATTAATTCCATAGAAGCATAGCACACCTTATCAGTACCAATTAAACTTGTTTTTCTATATTTTCTAAGTTTCGTTTCTGCTTAGCTATGTTCAGTTAAACTGAGTTAAGTTTCAATTCTATGGTGTCATCATTCAGGGGGGTTTTCATTCCTCTGGGCCTAACTACAGGCTTCAGTTACAGGTCAAGCTGCTTAGGCCTGTCTGCTTAGTTCAATTAGCATGGATCATAGGCCGTCGCCTACCACATTGCCATACTGCCCTGTGTTTTGCTCTTTTATTGCAGCCGTATGCCCCTATTGCGCTCATATGCCAAAGAAAATCCAGCCTCCCAATTATCTCCTTCATAGCTGGTGCCTCCGTATCTTTCCATCTTTGCAGTATGGCCAGTCTACTCGCCACCACACAGTGGCCTAGGAAGGCAGTCAACATTTGGTTGCCCCCCTCCTCCCCCTCCGCTAGAGCAATTTGCGCTAAGGTTACCTGTACCCGTACCCGAGTTACCTCATGGAAGAATCTTTCTACCCCCTTCCCACAGCCTCTGGAGTTTTTGGCATCCCCAAATCATGTGCACCAGGTCCCCTCTCTCACCACAACCCCTCCAGCAATTTGCATTCCTATCCTTAAATATGGCCTGTAACCTTACAGGTGTCCACACCATCCTAAGTCAAAATTTCAAGCAATTTTCCACCACTGCCGTTGCCCATGCCAATCTACATGCCCCCTCATATTCCACGCCATCTCTCCTCGTCCCATTGGCCACCTATGTCCTTCTCCCATTGTTCTTGCCAACTTACTCGCCCCCCTGGCTTTGCATTGAGTATCTTATACAACCTTGAAACCAACCCTTTTTCCAAGTCCCCTTTTTCCATTAACTTCTCAAACTCCGTGGGCTTACTCTTTAAATCCCTCTTTACTTCCTCTTGCTGTAAGAAGTACCATAGCTGCATGTAGGCATAGAACTCCTTATTTTGTACCCCATAGCTACTTTGGAGATCCCTGTACTGTCTCACCTCCCCCTTTTTATCTATCAGTTGGCCCACCCTTACCAATCCCTTGCATGCCCATTCTTTGAAAACCCCACCCCCACCTCCCCGGTGTAAAGTCACCCATATGCAGCAAATGTGTCTCCCTTGATATGGACTTCCCCTGCATCAAATAGGATATCTTCCTTCCCCAAATCTGCAACGTTAACTCCTTATGCGGGTTCCTCCTCTTCCTCCCCACCCCTTCCCCTGCACTATCCCATACCCTAGCCTCCAAATTTTCCCTTCCCTCTTTTTCCATATGTACCCATTGCGGTGTCTCACCTCTCTCCCGCCACACAAACAAAGCCCTCAACTGCGCTGCCTTGTAGTAATTCACCAAGTTCGGAACTCCCAACTCCCCCCTCCTCCCTCGCTTTAAACATTGTAGCGCTTCCTACTCTTGGAATCCTGCCCTTGCAAATAAACCGCATTATCATGGTCTGTAGCTGCTTAAGCCATGCCTTGGTGACTCGACACGGCAGCGCCATAAAGACAAACAGTATCCTTGGCAGGATATTCATTTTTATTGTAGCTATCCTTCCCATCCACGATAAGTGAAGTCCCTGCCATCTAGCTAAATCTTGCCTTATCACCCTCAGCAATGGCCCATAATTCCACTCCGTTAGCTTGCCCAGGGGGCTCCCTATTTGTATTCCCAAGTATCGGAAGCTGCTGGTAACTCACTTAAAAGCAAATCCTTCCCGCAGTCGATCTTCCAAATCTTTCGTTAAATTAAGCCCCGATATCTCCGTCTTTGTCAGGTTAAGCTTATATCCTGCCACCTCACTATACCGCTCTATGGCTTTCATTAAATTAGGTAAACTAGTAAACGTCTGGCTTAGAGTAAAGATCACATCATCTGCAAATAGGGCTACCTTACTCAATTGTTCTCCCACCTCGACCCCCTGAATATCCCTCTGCCCCCTTATGTATTCAGCTAAAGGCTCTATTACAAGAGCGAACAGTAAGGGCGACAGTGGGCAGCCGTGCCTCATGCCCCTACTCAGCTGGAAACTGTCCGAGTAACCTCCATTCACCCATATCCGGGCATTGGGCCTCACGTACAACGCCCTCACCCAACTCAGAAAGTTTTCTCCTAATCCCATTTCAGCCAACACCTGCATCATGAATTGCCATTCAACACGGTCAAATGCCTTTTCGGCATCCACTGTGAGGAAGATTGCCTGCCTCCCCGTTTCTTGCAGGCTCCACATAACATTCAGCAGCTTTCAAATATTATCCCCTCCTTGTCTCCCTTTTATGAACCCAGTCTGATCTTTATGCACCAAATTCTGCATTACTTTTTGCAGGCGGGCTGCCATAATTTTTGCCAACACTTTGGCATCTAAGTTTATGAGTGAGATTGAACGATATGCCCCGCAAGTGGTTTGATCCTTCCCTTCCTTGGGTATAACCGTTATACCCGCTTCACCCATGGATCTCGGCAAGTCCTCCCTCTGAAACACCCCATTAAACACCTGGGACAACAGTCCCACAATAGACTCCTGCATTACTTTATAAAAAACTTTGCAGTATAGCCATCTAAACCTGGTGCTTTGCCCTCCTTGAGGGATTTAATGGTCATCCTCACCTCCTCTTGATTCACTGTTTCTCGGTCTTCCTAAGAATCAGGTGGTAAGGCTTCAAAGGATACAGAACACTGCTGCACGTCTTGTCACATACTCTGCTCTTCGAGATCACGTTACCCCCTTGCTTTTCGATCTTCACTGGCTGCCTGTTTCTTTTCGTTCACAGTTTAAGCTACTGACCCTTCTTCACAAGGTTTATCACACTGGTACTCCATCCTATTTGTCTGACCTTCTATCTTTCCATTCTCCTTGATACACACCCCGTTCTTTCCACCTCAACCGTCTCGCCCTTCCCTCCCCCTCTCATGCCCACCTCCAATTCACACGCCTCTCTGCATTCTACTTTGCTGGCCCCGCCCACTGGAATTCCCTCCCTTCTTCTCTCCGTCTGGAATCACAGTTCACTGTTTTTAAACAAAATCTCAAAACCCACCTGTTCTCCATAGCCTTTAATGTTCCCTCCCCATTTGTATGAGTCCTTTTCTATTGTATCTATTTGCCTTTTGTATCTTGTCCTGTGTTCCCTGCACTTATTCTTCTGTCCTTTTTAAAATATGTACATTTCTTTTTCTTTTCTGGCCTTGGCCACAGTTTTTATGTATTGTTTTATGCATCGTGTGATTTATGTATTTTATGACTTTTTAATGTATTTTATTATTGTACACCGCCTTGACTGTTTTTGAAAGGCGGTTTTTATCAAATAATTAAACCTTAAACCTTACCAGTGTCAATCACCTACTACCCCGGAGGCGGAAGGCCTGGGGCTTCAATGAGGATCCTCTTATGTAGCAAGGACAGAGTAGTGCCCCCTGGGATTTTGAGTCCCAATAGCTATTCTAATAAGAAGGTAGCTGTGGTCGAGTAGCTATGCTTAAAGAGGTATTTTATTTCCCTTCCCGGGAGAATTCTTGCAACAAGGGTCAAAAGAAATTAAACCATGATACTGGTACAACACAAGTGGGAACTACAAATTACAACACAAATGCTTCTTGTCAGCTTTAAACAAATCAAAAAGGGAAAACAGGCTTTTTCTTTCACAAAAGCTTTCCAGTGAAATCTGTGTTCCTCCACAGATTTCTCGTAGGCAGGGTTTTACTCAGGCTTTAACAAAAAGAGGTCACGCTGTCTGAAAACACCATTGTACAGTCCATTTTACAAATATCTGAGCTCTCTTCACAGAAGTCACATTCCATGTCCTCGTGTGCTTCTTGGGAGTTATATTTGTCAGGGCTGTAATGTGTATCAGTGTTTAAAAGTTCCCTCTCTTCTTGGCTAGAGCTTCTCTCCCCTCTCCCCCTGCAGAAAGGCTGGTTACCGTGCACTATGGATTCTCTCCTTACAGGGCCATATCCTTCCGGACCAATGTAGTTAAAATCCAGTGCCCCGCTATTCAAGGTACTATGCCTTTCTTCAGGCTGAGCTCTGACTCTGTTTTGCAACCGGGAAGTTGAAACTTCTCTCCCTTTCACTTCCCCTCAAGGGACGTCTTTCTCTCGGGTAGGAACTCACTTCTGGATAATAGCTTTTGCTCCCCAGGTACCTGCTCTCGTGGGTATTCCCTCTCCCAGCTTCTCGTGGTTTGCAGCTTGGAATCTCTCTCTGTCCCCAACCGGACTTTGGCTTAGTGCAGCCCAACTTTCCAGCACTAACCTCTGAGAATTCCTCCTGGGCAAACCCCTCTGAGGTACAGATGGAATCCACGTCAGAAGCTTTCAGGTATGACTCCTGGCTCTCCTGAGCTCTGCTCTTTCCTCTCCAGTGAATCCTCTCAGGGTCTCTTTCTCCCTCGGCATCAGAGAATGAGTCTGACTCCCTGCTCCCGTCTCTGTTTCCCTTGCGTGTGTGTCTGCCTCTGAGACTGAGACTGCTCCTCTATCGGTTCTCTTCTTGATTCTGCCCTGCTTTTCTCAAGACTGACTTTTTAAGTGCGTCATTCTTTGAGACTCCTGTTAGCTCAAACTGCTGCAGCTGTGTCTGCTTCCCTGATGAGCTATGACGTAATGTTCTATCTGGGCGTTTACCTACAGCCTGTGCTCTTGTTTTGCTTGGTTGCTCATAGCAACCCCTAGCCATGTGCTTTGCACTGCCGGTTTTAAAACTGCCCTGTGTGTTTTATTCTACTTTTATAGGCACTAACTGCCTTGCTCCATGACAAATCCCCCCCCCTTAAAATATTACGGGCTGCAGTTCTTACCTGACAGCCCGGAATCTCTTTTCGGGACCTATCTCGGGGTAATACTGTCTGGGACCTATCTCGATATATAACGGTAACTAGGCTGGCAGTGGCAGACCTGTCCTTCCACAGTTTGAGGACATTTACGTGATATGTCTGTTGGCGACCCTTCTCATTTTCCACCTGGTAGGATACTGGGCCAACCTTCCCTATCACTGTAACCGGGCCCTTCCACCGGGACTCGAATTTTGGTCCGGGGTCAGATACCTGGATCAGGACTTTGTCCCCTATGCTTAGCTGCCTTGGTTTGGTGCCTCTGTCATAATACCGTTTTTTACTGGCCTTTAAATTCTCTATAGAGGTCCTAGATGTCCTCTCTAGGCATTGCCTTAACTCCTTAAGGAATTGGGGTACCCCAACCTCTTGCATGTTCGGCTCTACCCATTGCTCATGCAGGATGTCCAAGATGCCTCTTGGAGCGCGGCCGAACAGCAACTTGTATGGAGATGCCCCCAGGGACGCCTGTATGCGCTCCCTGCATGCGTAAAGCGTGAATGGAAGCAATGTATCCCATTCATTCATTTCCCCCTTTTTCAAACCTCGGCGTAGGAGTTGTTTAATCGACTGATTCATACGCTCCACGAGCCCATTAGACTGTGGATGGTATGCTGATGTCCTTATATGGCGGATGCCGAAGGCTTCCCAGACCATAGCCAGATGTTTTGACAGGAAGTTACTCCCCTGATCAGTCAGGACTTCCCTGGGGAAACCTACCTCACAGAAGAGTTTGATTAACTCTAAGGCTATCAATTTGGCTGATGTATTTCTTAAGGGAATGGCCCAAGGAAACCGCGTGGCTTGGTCAACCACGACCAATATATACTTGAAACCCCTTGGTGTCTTCACCATAGGTCCTATTATATCCACGCCTATTCGGCTTATAGGAGCCGCTATGGTGGGAGTTGGCACCATGGGTACTGCCTTAGGCTTTATAACTGTCACTCTTTGACAGCTAGGGCATGCCTCGCAATATTACTGTGTCTCCTTGAAAACCCCGGGCCAATAAAATCTAGCCAAGATTTGGTCCAGCGTCCCCTGGATCCCCTTGTGACACCCCACTGGGTGGTCATGTGCTAATCTTAATACGCTAGCTTTAAAGGTCACGGGTACAACTAGCTGTTTGCGTTATGGCATCATTATGGGGGTTTACAGACTCTCGGTATAAAAGGTCATCCTCCAGGAAAAATCTTGGTAGGGTTTGTCTATCTTCCTCCGCCCACTCAAATGCCCTTTTAAGCGCTGGGTCAGCTCTCTGCTCCATGGGAAATGAAGGAAATTTCCTTACTACCTCGGCCGGTATCCAGGGCATGCCTACAGCACCTTCTAGCTCGGCCCTCCCCCGGGTCCTGGTGTATCTTTCCCTACGCTTCCTGGATTTTTCTTTCTTCCCTACTTTATCAGGGGGATGTATTAGGTCATCATGGTTAGGGAGGGTAGTGTGACACCGCACCTCCTAGCCCTAGGCGTAATCAGGCAGTTGGTGCGTGCCACATGGGGTTTTTAAAAGTCCTTGGTAGTGCTGAAGCCCTGTATCCTATTGTAGTTGTGGACTGAAGTGACGACAGCCAAGGTTGGGTTTCCAAGTTAAAGAATACTTTATTATTGCATAAGGTATTGCACAAAGTATTGCAAAAGAACAACACAGGATTTACTCCCCCAACACAAAAGTAGAATGGTAACCTTTTTGTACCAAATAAAAGTTCAAGTGTACAGTCAGTTCTCCTGATTCTTCTCAGGGACAAGTAATACAGTTGAATGCTTTTAGGCTTCTTCCAGCTTCAACAATACAACAGCATTTCAGGATGCTAGTAATGCTTTCCAAGTATCAGCTTGCAATAAAGAAATCTTCTAGCTGTTGTATTTCTTTCTAATGTCCATATCTTGTTTAACAGCTTTAAATAGAAATGGCAATCTCCACACTCTCTTGCCTATTAGTACCAGGCTTCTTGTGTAGGAACACTTTCTTACGTTGCCTTTCATTCACAGCTGCAAGTTATGAGGCTCTGAGTCCTTGCACCCAGCAGAACGTTGCTGACTCTGGTGCAAACTTCTAAGAACATTGGTTTAGGCTTCACAGCACTCAATCATAAAACAGGAACAAATTATAGCTCCTTACTCTCTCATACATACACCACACTCCATTTCAGAATCACTGGTATTGGATAAAGGAGCCCCTAATTCCATTGGTTCTTCCTGGCTCTCTGATATCCCTTTGTCATGTGGAACATACAAGCCTTCAGACTTTAATTCTTTAATTATATTCTGAAGCTGTTTCCATTTGGTTTCTCTCTGTCTTCTAGGCACTTGTGAGGCTTGGTATTTCTCAGCACCTTTTAACAGCTCATAAAAGGGGTTTATTTCTTCCTTGCCTTGCCTAGGTAGTTGCCTTTGTTTGGGAGGAATATGTCTCTTATGAAACTGCCTTGTGAGATCCCTCAGCACAGCCTGGTCCACAGGGTCTGCTCCTAGCTCTCTGCACGGTAGCTGCCAATTAGCCTTTTGCTGACAAGCAGGTGTGCTCTCTTCTGAGCTAGAGCTCTGGTCACGCTGTCTGTATAAGGGAAATGCTTGCAGCTTCTTAATAGGGACTTTCCTATAGCCCAACTTTCCTCTAGTAACTTCAGGTTTCCTTTCAAAGCTTGGCTCAAGCCTGTTTCTTCTAGAAAGCACTCTATTATCACTTCCTAGAGACTGGCTTCTTTCAGAGCTATCTACTTTACAAGGTTTAAAAGGTTTTTCTCTGACCTGGTTTTGGCAGCGTCTGTCTCTGGGGAACTCCACTGACTCCAAGTCTGTGTTCAAGGCTTCCGAGTCTGGCTCTGGGTCTCCTCCAGGATTCACTCTCTCTTGGAGCTGAGCTCTGCCTGGGTCTCTTCCTGGACCATCCACAGGAACTCTCCTTTCCCTGGTTCTCTCCTTGGTTCCCCTTTTGCTGCACGGGAGGTTTCTGTCTTCACTCCCTTCTCTCCTGGCGGTTTCTCGGCTTCTCCTCCCTTCGCCTCTGTCTCTGCTTGCACTGCTCTCCCTAACTGCTGCTTCCTGGTTATGAGTGCAGAGTGGCCCAATCCGGTCTGACTCCGCCCACCTCCCTGATTGGCTATGTCTCTGGGTTAGCCTAGAGCTAGGGTGTGGTTCTTTCCCTGCCCTTCTTTGCAGAGAAGGTTCGTGTGCTGGGATCTTAACCCCTTCCTGTCCTGCATCTCTAAACATCTGAGGTGACAGAAAGTGTTTTAAACCCTTTTTTTTCTGTTTCTGAGCCTCTGCCTTGTCACAGTAGCTAACCCTTCCTCATCTGGGTCCCCCCTCTGAGCACTTTCCTCCCCTTCGGGTTCCTCAGTATTTTCCACTGACTCCTCTCCCCCCCTCCCTAGAGGGTCCTGCTTGAGAGCGAGTGGATATTAAACCTAATTTAATACCCCAGTCATTTCCCAATACATTATGAAAGGGAGGCCAATCCTTCCCCAATACAACATCCGCTGGCAGCTTGGGAACTACGGCCACTCTCATCTCTCTGGTGGTGCCCCACCCTTGTACCATAACATTATGTAGGGGATAAGGAACAAATGCGCCGTGCACGCACTTGACCTTTACTTGGCCGTCTGCTTGACTCGGGGGCGATTGACACTGTTCCTGAATGGCTTCCCAGAGCTCCTTGGAAATCATGCTCTGATCAGCCCCTGAGTCAAGTAGAGCCAGTGTGTAAATACCTTCTATTTGTACTTGTATACGAAATTCGTCCTGCTTTGTTTCCTCTGTCCCTGTCACCAGGACTGTTCGTTCTGTGCAGGATCTCTGATAATGTCCAGCTTTTCCACACCTAAAACATTTTCCTTTGGGTACAGAATAGACATTACCATCAGAGACATTGACATTCAACATTTCAGGTTTATACATCCTATCATGCACATATTTCTCACTTCCGTGCGCCACCCGCCCCCCCCCCCCGAACCCACCCCCGCATCCCCATTTCCCCCTTTCCTCCCCCTCCCACCTTCTTCCTCATGACCCCGCGCTCCACCCCCTACCCTCATCCTCTCAGTCCTACTATCCCTCTAAGCACTTTAACCTTTACCGCATCCCCCCCTTCACCCTCTCAGCACAGATTAGCACATTTGCCCCATCTCAGAGAGCTTAACAGTTATTCCCCAACCCTCCTCCCAACATCAACTTTTAACCCGCTCATTTCCCCCTCTTATTTTCCAGTTCCACCGCCTCACAGTCTTTTCCCTTATCTTTTGTTCCCTCTGCGCTGTGATCTCCTGTTGTCGCTCTCTGTCTTCACATGCCGCTCCCGTGTTTCCTTCCCCTGCTGCTTCTTCTGCTCTCCCCATTGCTCCATTTGCAGCCACTCGGCCCTTGCTTCTTCAGCCTGTGCCTCCATGCCCGCTGCTTTCAGTGCTATCCACACTGCTTTAGGTGTTTGCACTTTCCAGGTCTTTTCCCCCTTTGAGAAGGCCAGGCCAAAGGGGTACAGCCAACGATATCGCACTTCCTCTTTGCGAAGCAATTTGGTGACTGGTACCAGGGCTCTCCATCTCTGTAGTGTCCCCACTTACAAGTCAGCATACATGGCTGACAGCCCTGCCACTTAAATGTTCTTAAACTCCTCATCTCCGCTGATATTTTTTCCTTCACTCTGTAGTCCTTCAGGCAAATGATAATGTCTCTGGGTCTGTTATTCCTTACTGGACCCAGGGCCCAATGCGCCCTGACCATTTGTATCCCATCCGGGACTTCCTCCTCACCTCCTTGCTTCAGGGCCTCTATACAAATCGCCTCTGCTACTTTTGTGCAGTCCCGAAACTCCACCTCCTCTGGGACCCCTTTAATCCACAAATTGTTCCTTCTGGAGTGATTCTCCAGGTCCTCCAACTTTAAAGTTATTTGTTCTCTCCACTCTTTTTCCCCTCTGTATCTCATCTCACATTCCTCCTGCTGCAGTTCCAGGGTTTCCAAACAATTCTCGTGGTCCCCCATCCTACCTGTAACCTCCCCAACTTCCTCTTTCAGGCTACACATAAGCTCCTCCAGGGTTTTCTTCGTTGACAGTACCTCCGTTTTCAGATCCTCAAACCACCGCTTTAATTCTTCCCTTGAGAACTCCTGGCTTTCTCCCCTCACCCCTCCCGCCAGCATCTCCGTCTCTTTCAGGTGCGGCTCAGCTTGCTCCCACCGTGAGTGCTCTCCGCTCGCCATCTTGCCTTCCCCCGCTGTCACACTCGGCGCTCCGAAGGCGTAATCTCGGAGGTCCGCCGTTTTTTTTTTCGAGTCGCCATGCTGCCCTGCCTCCGCGCTATCCACTTCACTCTCTTTCGCTGCTCTCCACTCCCGATTGGGGCTACCAGCTCTCCTTTCCTCCGAGGTGGGTTCAGATCTCACCGCTTATGCAACCATCTTAGCGGATGACGTCACTTCCTCCAATATGTGTATCCTCCCATCTTATTTTTTAGACTTCTAGCATTTGCATACAAGCATTTTAGAGACTGTATTTTATTCATATTAATCTGGTTATCAGTAGGCAGGGGCAATTTGGAATCTTTAAGCTCTGTCTGCTCTGTACTCAAGGGCATTTGGGCTATCTTTGTCTTTATTGGAACCTCTCTGCTGATGTGCCCTAACTTCATTCTTTTGGTAGTATCCTTCAAGGATACATTGTTCCGAACCATGCGTTCTTAGGCGACTATCGGCTCTTCCCTATTATCTAGTTTAAATGCTGCTCTATCTCCTTTTTAAAAGGTTAATGCCAGCAGCCTGGTTCCATTCTGGTTAAGGTGAAGCCCATCCCTTCGGAAGAGCCCCTCCTTTCTCTAGAATGTTCCCCAGTTTCTATTTAATCCAAAACCTTTGCACCATTGTCTCATCCACGCATTGAGACTCCGGAGCTCTGCCTGCCTTTTGGGTCCTGCGCGTGGAACGGGAAGTATTTCGGAGAACGCTACCCTGGAAGTTCTGGATTTCAAATTCCTACCTAAAAGCTTAAATTTAGCCTCCAGAACCTCCCTACCACATTTTCCTATGTCACTGGTACCGACATGTATCAAGACAGCAGACTCCTCCCCAACACTATCTAAGACCATGAGGTCCACTACCTTCGCACCAGGCAGGCATGTTACCAGGCGATCCTCACATCCACTAGCCACCCAACTATCTACATGCCTAATGATGGAATCACCAACTATAACGGCTGTCCTAACCCTTCCCTCTTGGGCACATGACCCTGGAGATACTTTCTCAGTGCGAGAGGGTTTTACATCACCTGGAGGACAGGTCGTAGCTACAGGATCACTTCCTGCCACACCAGGGTGATGCTCTCCTGTTACCTGACCTCTGTCCTCCATGGCAACAGGTATACTGCCAGATGAGGTGGGACTTCAGAACTATATCCCTATAGGTCTCGTCTATGTACCTTTCTGTCTTCCTTATCTTCTCCAACTCTGCTACTCTAGCCTCCAGAGATCAGACTCGTTCCCTGAGAGCAAAGAGCTCCTTGCACATAGTGCACACGTATGACCTCTCACCAACTGGGAGAAAATCATACATGTGACACTCAATGCAAAAGACTGGAAGGTCCACATCTCGCTGCTGGACTACTGTCTGCATCTTAGTTTTAAGGATGTGTTTAGATATTTAAGTTCTTTACTTACTAAGGATTTCTGGGGATATTTATACTAAGAAAACTATACCTAATACGTTTAATGTACCTTGTTCACCTGAAGTTTAATTAATCTCAGGTCCTTAATGTATGCTGATGAGGATAAACAGCTGTACCTGAGTGAATATGGCACCTCCTTTCCTTTAAAAGGTGTAAGCACCTATAAAGCTATGATTATCCCAGGGGTAGGTGTGTGAGGGAGGGAGGGAAAGGAGATCTATTATTATTATTATGATTATTATTATTAAACACTTATATAGCGCCGCAACATACGAAGCGCTGTACAAACATACGAGAGACAGTCCCTGCTCATCAGCGCTCACAATCTAATAAGACAGAATACAAAATAAGTTACAAAATACAAATAACAAAATTTACAGGACAAAGTAAACAAAGATTGATGGAGAGATCAAGATAGGGCAAGACAGGAACGAAAAGCAGTAGTGAAGAGGTGGGATTTGAGTCTGGACTTGAAAATGGGCAGGGAGGACACCTGGCGCACAGAGATAGGAAGACTATTCCAAGCAAAGGGTGCTGCCAGTTGAAAGGAGTGAAGTCTAGAATTGGCAGTACGAGTAAAGGGCACAGATAAACGAAGACTATTAGAAGAGCGAAGTAACCGAGAGGGGGTGTAAGGAGAGATAAGAGACAAAAGGTACTGGGGGGGCAGAAGAGTGAATACATTTATAGGTTAGGAGGAGAAGTTTAAATTGGATACGGAGACGGATGGGAAGCCAATGAAGCGAGATGAGGAGAGGAGTGATGTGGGAAAAGTGAGACTGGCGGAAAATAAGTCGAGCAGCGGAGTGTTGAATTGACTGAAGAGGAAAGAGGTGGCTCGCAGGGAGGCCGGCAAGGAGAAGGTTACAATAATCAAGTCAGGAGGTGATTAAGGAGTGGACAATCATCTTAGTGGTATCAACAGAGAGGAAAGGGCGAATTTTGCAGATATTGTATAGAAAGAAAAGAGTAATTAGACCTTACCTGCTAATTATTTATTTATTTTATTTATTTAGACAGTTTTTGTATACCGCCTTATCCTTCAATCAAAGCGGTCACAACACAAGTGGGGGATACATTTAACACGCGGGGATATGAGACAAATGCACTAATAGTTACAGGGAACATGGGCAATGGAGGGTTAAGTGGCTTGCCCAAGACCACAAGGAGCATCTGTGGGACTAGAAACCCCAGTCCTTCTGGCCCAAGGTTGCTGTCCTCTGGTGGGATTTGAATCCCCGACCTTCCGGCCTGAAGTACCTTGCCCCAACCACTAGGCTACTCCTCCCTCCCTCCCTCCTGAAGGGACTCCAGTCCAGTCCCTTTACCTCTGGGTTGTGCTCCTCTACCAGCAGTTTGGAAACTGAGCTCTTCAACTTTTTTCTGATGCTCCTCCAGTATAAATACCACTGGCTCCTCCCATCAGATTCAGTATACTATTGACAAAGCAGACTTAATGGAGAGACATTAAACAACCAATCATAAATGGAACTGAATAACCTCAGACTAACCACAAACTATCTACTTACAATAGCCTAAAGCATATTAATAAGAAATCTGAATTAAACTCATAAGAACGAAAAACCTCCCGTCCCCTTGGAGAGAGAGATCTCTTGCCCACTCCCCCAAGGGAGCAGTTTTACCTGAAATGCACTTACCCGTAAGTACTCTACTTACGATTCAACGGAACATTTCTACTTTCACCAGGATTCCCCTGATGATTACGCTTCCCACCACTTCCAGTTCCTTAACTTACCGGAAGCTTCGGGTCGACTTGAAAAACTGGGAGGGATCAGGGACTGGACTGTAGTCCCTTCAGGAACGCTAATTAGCAGGTAAGGTCTAATTACTCTTTCCTAGGCGTTCCTCCAGTCCAGTCCCTTTACCTCTGGGATGAAACAGAGCAGTTCAACTCCGGGCGGGACCAGACAGAACAGTCCGAAGCACCGCTGAACCAAACTCAGCATCCGCTGTAGCCTGAACATCCAAATCGATAAAACTTAGCAAAGGTATGCAGCGAAGACCAAGTTGCCGCCTTACAAATCTCCAAGGGCGGCACCAAGCTAAACTCCGCCCATGGAGGTAGCTAAACCCCGGATTGAGTGGGCCTGGAAACCAACCGGAACCAGTCTACCCTTCTGAACGTACGCCGCTGCAATGTGTCGTGACCCCCTGCCTAGGCCAATGGCCGGTAGGCAAAAGGGCTGCCTTATTTGCCCTTTGAGTACTGTCCCAAGGCTTTGGCTGCCAGCACTGAATGCTGAGACTTGTAGTTTCAGATACTCCTCAAGCAAAGTAGTGTGACCACACAGTTTGTCAGGCAAAACAAAGAAATTTATTCCGGGGTTTCTCCCTCACATCAAAATTCATAGCGCAAAAACAAGGCAAGGATAAGTTCTCCAAATTAAATGATGAAGATGAACAAAACAGGCTTAACATCAAAGGAATATTCTTTCCACAGCAGCGGCACTCAGCTTCCTTCAGACAAATGCCTTTCACTGCTATGGCTGCTAATCACATCAGGCAGACTTTAAAACTTCTTAGTCAGAGTTTTATTTCTCGCTCAGCTTGACAAACCAGGGTAAATACACTTCTTCCCCTGGCCTAAGCCTAGCACATGTTTAGTTTGTTTGACTTACAGAATGAGCATTCCATTTCTACTGCGTCATTATCACAAGGAGTTTCATACATTTCTATCTGCATATCTTCCACAGCTTCATTTGAATCATCTTCTGGGGAGCTTATATCAGAAGGTTTAAACTTTACACCCTGCAGAAACTCTTTTAGTTTCCCTAAAAAGTGTTCTTTCTGCTCTGAACCAGCATAGTTTAAAGAAGGAGTTTCTCTTTCATAGAATAGCTTTTCAACAGCCTCTAGAGCTGACTCACGGCACTTACTTGAACTGTTCCTGTTCCTGCCTGGAGTTGCTCTCCTTGTCTTTTGGCTAGCACAGCATTCAGAGCTTTTCCTCAGCTCTCTGACCACGCCTTCAGAAAAGCCTCTGTTGGAACTGTAGCAAACATGTCTGCCCCACCTTTATTACTTGGCTGGCTCTCTGAGCTGTTTCCCCACGTGGAAACAAACCTTTCCAGCTTCTCTTCTCTGGGGTGTTTTAGGACAGGTTCCAACCTTGGTTCCACTGCTTTCCGAGAGTAAGAATCAGCTGTCTTTCCTTCTCCTCTCCTTTGCTCCTTGAGCTCCCTTTTCTCGTGGCCTCTTTCCTCCTGGTTCCTTTCCTCCGGACTACTTTTACCAAACTCTGAAGCAGTTTTAAAATGGTGCTTCTTTTCACCCACACCCTCCTCTCTGCACATGTGAGAGCTGTTAGGGCTCAACCTAGCTCTTACGTCACTGCTTGGGCAGGGCTTAGCTCTAGCTACTGCATGCTCCGGTGGCTTGTGGTTTCTATGGGAACCCTGTTTACCTCGGTCTTTAAAGGCACATTCCTCACTCCTCTCCCATTCCATCTCATCCTCACAGCTCACCTTATCACAAATGGCCTCCCTGATCCATCAAGAAATAGAACTTTTGGCCGCCGCCTCCCCTCTACGAGGACCCCCGAACAATACAAACAACCGTTCCGACTTTCGGAACGGCGCTGTGCATTTCAAGTAACGCTTCAAGATCCTTCTCACATCAAGCTTGTGGAGATGTACCTCCTCCATTCACTTCCGCTCCCCCATAAACGCGGGGAGGGAAATAGACTGATTCAGATGAAACGGAGAGAACACCTTGGGTAGAAACGAAGGCACCGTCTGCAAGACCACCTTCTCCTTGAAGAACGATAGAAATGGCGGCCGGCATGACGATGCTTGCAGTTCTGAAACATGCCTCGCCGAGCAGATAGCTACCAGAAACACTGTTTTGAGCGTCAAGTCCTTCAAGGAGGCGCACTCCAAAGGCTCGTATGGTTTCCCCGCCAGGACATTCAAAACCAAATTGAGATCCCAGGGGGGAACCGACAATACATGCTGAGGCCGTACACGCCTCACCGCCCTCAAGAACCTACCTACATCCGGGTGCTGACCTAGGGACTTACCCTTGATCTTGCCCCTGTAAAAAGAAATGGCTGCTACCTGTACACAGAGGGAGCTGGCTGCGAGACCCTTCTCCAAACCTGCCTGTAAAAACTCCAACACTTCTGGCACAGAGACCGCCATAGGACGAATCTTCTGATCCGCGCACCAGCCCTCAAAGATGCACCAGACCCTAATGTAAGAAAGGCACGTAGGCCGCTTACGGGCTCTCAGCAAGGTGGAAATCACTGCTCCTGAATATCCTTGCTTAAGCAGCCGTGCCCTTTCAATACCCAGGCCGTAAGCGAGAACCGATCCACCTGCAGCATCCGAAAAGGTCCTTGGAACAGTAAATCGTCCCTCACCGGCAGACGCCATGGCTTGTCGGCCAACAGCCTTACGAGATTGGCGTACTAGGGACGAGGAGGCCAATCCGGCAGTATGAGGATCACCCACCTCTGGTGGGCCTCCACCCTCTGAAGCACCTTTCCTATCAGCGCCCACAGGGAAAACACATATAGCAGTCCCTTCGTGGGCCACCTCTGGACCAGAGCATCGAGGCCTTCCGACATCCGTTCCCTTCTTCTGCTGAAGAAGTGGCTGGCTTTGGTTGACTCTAACCTTGCCATAAGATCCATGATGGGCTGACCCCATCGACGAACCACCTGCTCGTACACTTGATGGCAGAGCTCCCATTCTCCGGGATCCACCCTGCGTCTGCTCAGGAAGTCCGCCTCCACATTCTCTATTCCGGCCACATGCTGCGCTGACAGCGCCACCAGATGGTCTTCGGCCCAAGTCAGCAGCCCCTCTGCCTCTTCCTCAAAGGGAGTGCTGCTTGTGTCGCCCTGTCGGTTGATATAGGCTACCATGGTCACATTGTCCGAAAACACCCGGACTGCCTTCTGGTGGACCCCCTGCTCGAAGGCCCTGAGCGTCAGAACTACTGCCAACATTTCCAGCCTGTTGATGGACCACTGGGCTTCCACAAACATCTATGTCACCTGGGTAAAGTGCCCCTCGCAGTGCGCTCCCCAGCCTGACAAACTGGCATCCGTCGTCAACTGCAACCACCTTGGGGCTTCTAAGGGCATGCCCCTCTCCAAACTGCCCGATCGGAGCCATCAAAGCAGAGCTTCCCTGGCTTCTGGAGGACAGAGGAGCCAAACCAAGAGGGACTGGCTTTGATGCCATCAACGACGGAGAAGAGCCCGCTGGAGGGGCCTCATGTGTGCCCTGGCCCACGGCACAAGCTCGATCGTTGGCACCATCATCCCCAGTACCTGCAGGTAATGCCATGCTGAGGGAAATTTCCTGGCCAGAAACTGACTAATCAGCAGCCACAGCGCATCCGCCCGCTGAACCGGAAGGAACACTCTTCCTACGTCTGTGTCGAATCTTGCTCCGAGGTGCTCTATCACCTGGGATGGAGCCAGTCTGCTTTTTGCCAGATTGATCACCCACCCCAGACTCTGAAGGAGGTCTACAAACCTGTCTGTCACCTTCTGACTCTCCTCCTTGGACTTGGCCTGAATCAACCAATCGTTGAGGTACGGATGGACCAGGATCCCCTCCTTGTGTAGCGCCACCGCCACTACCACCATTACTTTGGTGAATGTGCGTGGAGCCGTCGCCAGGCCAAATTACAGGACTTGAAACTGAAAATGTCCCCTTGGTACCGCAAACCGCAGGAATTGCTGATGGGACTCTCGGATCAGAATCAGAATATGCAAATACGCTTCTGTCAGATCGAGAGAGGATAAAAACTCTCCTTGCCATGCCACCACTATTACGGACAGCAGGGTTTCCATGCGAAAATGAGGCACTCTGAGACACTGGTTGACGCACTTCAAGTCGAGAATTGGATGAAAGATGCCCTCTTTCATGGGCACCACGAAATAGATGGAGTATCGACCACATCTGTACTGGTCGTTGGGGACCGGCAAGACCGCTTCCAATTCCAGCAGTCTGTCCAGAGTCTCTTCTACTGCAGCCCTCTTTGCTGGAGATCTGCAGGGAGACTGTACAAACACTGGGAAGACCGGGCTGGCCAATTTGAGAGCATAGCCATCTCAAATTACCTCCAGAACCCACTGATCGGACATGACCCAGGTCCAGGTGGAAAGAAACCGCCATAATCATCCTCCTATTGGCAGCACCCCTGCCTGGACCCCCCCTCACTTCATTGTAACTTTCTCGGTCCCGTGGCAGAGGAGGAGGCCCCGAAGCCTCTTCCTGCCCCACGAAACTCTCGGAAACTCTGCCCTCTAGAGTTAAAACGCCCTCTTTGAAACGGGGCATGCCGCGTCACCCAAAACTTATGGTCCTCCCACAGCTGAGTCCTTGCGGGAGCGGGAGTGCGATTTTGCTTCTGCCGGTCCTTAGGGAGCCTGCCTCACTTGGACTCTCCCAACTCCTTCACCAACTTGTCCAAGTCTTCTCCAAACAGAAGCTTGCCCTTGAAAGGCGGCTTGCTAAGGCGAGTCTTAGAGGAACCATCCGCCGCACAGTTACGCAGCCAGAGATACCGCCTGGCTGTGACCACCAAAGCCATGTTCTTTGACAAGCTTCTGACAAGGTCATACTGGCTATCCGCCAAATAGGCTGTCCCTGACTCAATCTTGTCTGCTTCCCCCTGCGAACCGCTGGGAGAGTCGCTAGACAGCTGAAGCTGTTGTGACCAGCGCGTGCTACCCACGCACTACATACAGAGGCCTGAAGAGCCAGGGCACTGATGTCAAAAGCCTGCTTCAACAAGGTATCCAACTTCCGGTCCCTGTGCATCCCGCAGAGCCGCACTGCCTTCCACTGGGATAGTGATCTTCTTGGTGACTGCCGAAACTGCAGCGTCCACCCTAGGTGACCACAATAGCTCCCTATCCAGCTCTGGTAATAGGTACAAATGGGCCATGGACCTCACTCCCCTCAGGCCCGAATCCGGCTGATCCCATTCCTCCTGAATCATATGTCTCACCACCCAGTGCACCGGGAAAACCTTCTGAGACTTCCTTACCGCCTGAATCAGCAGGTCCTCCGAGGCCTCCTCATCCGCTGGCACACTTGGGGCCATATTGAGGACCTTCAGGGATTCAGAGATCAAAGCCAGTAACTCCTCTCGGCGAAAAACCCACACAATTCAAGCTCTTTGTTCCTCCTGAATCTCGCCCTCTTCGAGCTCTTCCTCGTCTTCACCAATCTCCAGATCGGAAAACTCCTCCTGAAGAAAACCCCGTGATCTGGCCACAATACCACGGCTCTTTCGGTCTCTGGTCCCTCAAGCAGTGAGAAACAGGCAGAGAGTAACACAGAACACAATCACACACAAAGTGCTACTTTCTTTGAGCTCAGAGGGAAAACAACAGATGGCCTGTGGACACACAGCACAGTTCCACGTCTGCCGGATTAAAATTCTTCCTTCTGAAAAGCTCTTTAATAAAAAGAAAAAGGGGAAGTAACAGTCATCTATTATAAACATGAAATAACACAAGGTGTCGCCAAAGTTCTTTTTACAGAGTAAAAGCTGATTACAGTGTATTAGATGAAATTTACTTGATTATGACAAAATTATTTATAATTACAAAGCTGCAAAAATTATGTTGTGTCAGCATTGACTGTACAATGAACTATGGTTGCACAGTTCATAGCCTATGTTTACTCTTTATGCTTGCGTTAACAATGTTCCAAACTATTTTAAAAACAGTTACACTGAACTCATGATCATGATATCCTATTCTATTTAAGAGGAAGTAGGTGAAAAGCCACACTTCTAAACACATTCTGCATCAAGAAATTCATCCATCTTCAATTACATATTGGGGATTCTGGTATCCCTTTACCTGTCCATTTCTACAGTCCTCCCTGTGATTCTATAAAGAATCATTACAAAAGAGCGGTAGCTGAAACATGTCCAATTCCAGAATAAATCTTCTACAGTAGGCTTCATTTTGCAGATGTTCCTTCAGAGTCCCAGGCACATCTGGTCCATAGGTGAGCTCCATGTTGTTCATTGGCAGAAATCGTTATACAAAATCATGTGACATTGTTTACCTTTGCTTAGCCTCAATAAAAATGTGTAGAGAGAGCAAGACTTTACCAATTATTCTTGTAAGCACTACCTCTTCTAGCAGTAGCCAAAGAGATTAGTCCCTCATATCATGACACCAGTCATCACTCCAGATTCTTCAGCAGCATCTTTTCTCACCATGGGCTGTGCTATGCGCACATCTTAGATCAATCTTTTTCAGTGACTGTCTACAAAGGCTTCACTGCTGCACATACATGAATAGTTCCGCTGGAATCGCTGATCTTTATCAGGAGTCTCCATATCCAGTAGCATTTCATTCAGTCGTTTTCCTCTTCGGCCCTTAGGATTCAGTGTATACAATATATAATTTGTAAAAATCCAATTCTCCACTACAGCATCTCTCTTGATTCCATACAATTGCAAACAAGCACAATTATTCATCCCTAATGACAGTCTTGAATTGTTGAACAGAATTATATTATCTATTGTTAATTACAATACATCTATAGCTAGCACTAAATTATTACATAGCTAGCCTGTAACATACTTATTATTTTTATCCACATTCCTAAACTTATTCTGTCTACTTGCCAAATCAAATGTTAGCATGTGGCCTAATAGACACATTTCTTTTTTTCGTGTCAGGGACACAATTGTACATATTCATATCACTAATTATATTTGTGATGTACTCTCCAGCTATAACAATATACAAGATATAGTCAATCTGGTTATTCAAGGGGTAACAAACATTAAAACATAAATGAGAATTACACATACCTGGTAATTGTAGTTCCTTGAGTGACGACAGTTCAGTCCTCTACTTCTGGGTTGTCAACCTCCTCCTGCAGCCTGGAGACTGATACGTCAAATTCATGACATCACTGGATATAGCCTGCTGCTCTGTCTCTCCTCCTCCAGTGTAAACTATTAACAAAGCAGACTCAAAGGAGCAACAAATAAGTAGCAACAAATGTCAACCGTACCTAAACTAGGATAACTAACACAGGATAACGACCTGCACAGAAGGCGTCTGACGCCCTGAACTGTCCCCGAAATATCATACACTGACTCCTATCGAACAAATTAATGAACTTACCTGTAGAATCTGACCAGGCGGCGTCCGGCTGCCTCCCTTTTGAAAAACCACTGGGTGGGAATGAGGACTGAACTGTCGTCACTCAAGGAACTACAATTACCAGGTATGTGTAATTCTCAATTCCTTATCGTTCCTCCAGTTCAGTCCTCTACTTCTGAGATGTACCAGAGCAGTAACTATCGGGAGGGCCCCTTCCAGCCGGAACGCAGAACCGCCGCCCCAAAGCAAGCATCATTGGCCGCTGCAACATCCAAACGGTAATGCTTACTGAAGGTATGCAAGGACGACCTGCAAATCTCACTCGGCGGCACCAGACCATGCTCCGCCCACGACGCTGCTTGCGCCCTGGCTGAATGAGCTCTCAAACCGTCCGGCACCGTACGACCATGCAACAAATAAGCAGAAGCTATCGTTTCCTTAATCCAACGGGCGATGGAAGCCTTAGACGCCGCCTTGCCTTTACGCCTGCCCCCAAATAATAGGAACAGCCGATCCGACTTACGAAAAGGTTTAGTAGACTTCAAGTACTGCCTCAAAGCCCTCTTAACATCCAAGAGATGGAAACGGCGATCCTCAGCGTCACCCGTCATAGAACCCAGAACGGGTAAGCACACCGACTGACTCAAATGAAACGGAGAAACCACGTTAGGCAAGAATGACGGCACGGGCCGCAGGAGAACCTTTTCTTTAGAAAAGGACAAAAATGGTTCTCTAGAAGATAACGCTTGCAACTCCGAAATACGATGCGCAGAACAGATTGCTACTGTCACCAGCAGAGGCTAAACTAGAGTTATTTAGCTTAGTTCACTACTGGCCCTGACCTTTCTATAAAAAGAAAGTGTAGTTGCAAGTCGAGGGTCAGGTTTAAACAAGGATTTATTCCCCTCCCGGGGTTTTGCTGGACTTTCAAAAATAATACACTTCCAAACTCAAAAGATAACCATACTTCTGGTATAAACAAATGGATAAAGAAAAGTAGCTTCTTGCTTCACAAATCAAATGACAAAACAAAATATATCATCAAGGTAAACACCTGGGCAGTTTCCACTGTGCAGACCTGTCTCTCTAGCAGGCTTATTAGCTCTCAGCGCAGAGAGGTCTCTTCAGTCATCACTAGAGAACAGTCCATCTTTTCCTCATAAGATAAACCTTCATTCTGGTCAGTACACATGGGCTCCTCAAGTGACTCGTCTTCCCTCGGGCAGAGAGTTTGTAACCTCCTCCAGTCAGTGATTGGTCTCTCTTCAAAACTCTCTTCCTGGTCAGGGAGATAATTATCTGAGCCTTGATAAAATTGCTTTTCAGCTTTTCTGTTACACCTTGCTCTTGTCAGTTTGCTGCCAGGCTTCTCACACAAACATTCAGGCTCTGCTCTCATACAAATATCCTGAAGCAGTTCACTATCTCTATTATAAGGATGTGAATACCTTAAAAGCTTCTGGCTTTCATTAGCAAAGGGTTTTCTATGGTTAAACTCACGGTTGGAGAATGACTGCCTGTTATGTCTCCCAGCCCTTCTTGGCTTCTTATTCCAGGCCTCAGAATACACAGGGTTAGGCTGACAATACTCTGACCTTTTGTTGAAGGGTTTTAGGTTCTCTCTGACCTGCCAGGTTTCACAAACGCTTGCAGCTTCTGTGTCATCAAAACCTTCGTCAGAAAGCATACAGGAATCACATTCAGCCTCTCTTCCTGGATTCTCTCTCTCCTGGACTCGAGCATAATAAGGATTCTCCTTTCTGGCCTGCTCCCAAGCTCTGGCCCGTTCCTGCTCCTGCACTCGAACTAACTCTGTTTGCCTGCCTGCTTTCTTATGCCGAGTTATGGGCGTTTTCCTGCACATGTGCAGAGTGTTTCCCTCAGTGTTTGGGGAGTGTCTGTTGGCTGGGCGTGCCTTCAGGTCTCGTGCCTCAGCCTGCTCTGGTTGCCTATAGCAACTAGGAAGCTTTTTCTCTCCCTTTCTGTCAGTGTCTGTGCCGTACTCTTCAGCTTTTTGTGTCTTAAAGTTACAGGGCACATTTTCGGTGTTACACTACCAAAAACACCACTTTGAGCGTGAGGTCCTTCAGCGATGCAGAACGCAAAGGCTCAAAGGGCGGCTTTACTAACGCCAACAACACCAGATTAAGATCCCAAGACGGAACCTGGATCTTACGGACAGAGCGAATTCTGGACACGGCCTGCAGAAAACGGATGACATCCACGTGCGCCCCTAACGCTAAACCCTGAATCTTGCCGCGAAAGCAGGCCAGCGCCGCCAGCTGAACCCGCAATGAACTGGCCGCCAAACCTTTATCAAAACCATCTTGCAGGAAATTCAATACTACTGGCACGGCGGCAGTAGCCGCTCGAATCTGATGCCTCGAACACCAATCTTCAAAAATACGCCATATCCTCACATACGCCAAAGAAGTAGAACGTTTCCGCACCTTCAGCAGCGTAGAAATCACCGGCGAATAGCCTTTTTTCTTCAACCGAGCCCTTTCAATGGCCATACCGTAAGCGAGAATCGATCCACTTGGGGCATGAATAGTGGACCCTGACGCAACAGATCCGATCGAGCTGGAAGCCGCCAGGGTCAGCCGTCGAGAAGCCGCATCAGATCCGCGTACCACGGACGCCTTGGCCAGTCGGGCGCTACCAGAAGTACCTTTCCCTGAAACGCCTCTATCCTTTGCACCACTCGCCCTATCAGCGCCCACGGAGGGAAAATGTACAGAAGACCCGATGTTGGCCAGTGCTGCAACAGCGCATCGATGCCCTCGGACATTCGTTCTCTTCTCCTGCTGTAAAACCGCGGAACCTTGGCCGACTGAAAGGTCGCCATCAAGTCCATCATGGGCATCTCCCAACGCCGTTCGATCTGCGCAAAGACTTCGGGATGCAGTTCCCACTCCCCTGCATCTACCCGTACCCTGCTGAGGAAATCCGCCGTCATGTTGTCCTTTCCCGCAATCTGTGCCGCCGAAAGTGCTGTAAATCGACACTTGTCACAGAGCAGACTCACTAGCGGACCCTATGGAGATAGATGAAATAGCAGATCAGGAAGACACTGACGTTTGGGGAGAGCACATGTTAGAAAGTTGCCATGAGCAACGAAAGCAAATGAGGTCACGAGCTAGAGAGACACACCCAGCCAGCAGAGAAGCTAGGAGATTCTCACCTGATACAAATCAGCTGGGGGGAGGTGCTGCTCGGAGGTACCTAGATAAGCACAGCTCACAAGCAGTTAGGCAGATGAAGGTTGAGTCCAAGTCTCAAAGGGAGCCTAAGACTCAGAACGAAAGCAGAAACAGAAGGAACTGGGTGAACAGAGAGGACGAGAGAAGCTGGAGAGATAGCTGTGAAGAAAGCGTGTCTGACTACCACTTTGGAAGCCTGAACGGAGGTCTGAGTGAGTCCAATGAGTGCTTGAGTGAGAGGCAAAGACAGCTGGACGCAGAGAGTGAGATTGAGTATAACAGCCCAGGTTGGAACGGAGCCAGGAGGAGAAAGGTACAAGCCGAAAAGTTTTACTCTTATCCTAAGAGGGGAAGCACAGGGCTTGGCTATAGGAAACAGTTCATTGAAGTACAAAAGCCATATGAAGCCAGCTTAAGGGAAGCAGAGAGGCTTCACTACCCTTATTATAAGCAAGAGAAAGTTAAAGGCTTTTTACCTGCAGAAGTTAATCATTCTGAGAGAAACGTAAGGAACAGAATCTCAGAAAGGCTGCCGTTCAAAGCTCCAGCTATCCACAGGGTCCTGAGCCAAGCAGAGGCTAGAGGTGAATCAATTCCTTCTAATAGGAGTGCAAGAGAATATTTTAGCTTGCCTACCAGGCACCAGCAGAGGAGAGGCTCTTACCAACAGAACCCCAGTGAATATGGTAATAGCAATCAGTTTACTCTCAGAGAAAAGGAAAGTACGTCACAGCCAAGAGGGACTGTTTGAAAAGCTCCCACATGAGGAAGGTAAAGATGTGTTAATCCCTGCTGAAGAATTTATGCAATGTGAACCGTCTGAAGTGGAGAATAATGTTGAGCAGATGGACTGTAGTATTTCTGTGGCTGACAACATATTCTCACTAAGGTAAAGAGAAATAAGAAGCCTGACAGTGTGAAAGGAAGGCTTATTCCTATCTCTGCAAGTCTGTGTTTTGAATACATTTGTTTCTGGTTAAGAAGCTGAAAGGAAGCTATTTTTGGTTACAGTTTTTCCTTTTGTTATATGCCCTAGAAGGGTTATGTTTATTTCATTTTTGTACATAAGAAGTCCTTTTCGGAAAGGGAAATAAAGCCCTTATAACCTTACCATCGATTCCACGACTGATTTTTAACTGGCAGCACAACTACAACTACCAGAAGGCCAGTTATATTAAGGCCCCAGTGCAGTACCCTGCTTAACCTACAGGTGCGCAGAGGGTGCATGTGACACACTCCACCCAAGCAAACAGCAAATCCGACTCCTCTTACATCGCTGCACTTCCCGTGCCTCCCTGGCGATTGATGTAAGCGACTGTCACCGAATTGTCTGACAGAATCTGAACGGCACACCCCAGCACCAGCTGCTCGAACGCCTCCAGTGCTCTTGCCACCGCACGCAACTCCAACCGATTGATCGACCAAGTCGCCTCCAGAGGGGACCAGTAACCCTGTGCAAACTGTCCTCCGCAGTGGGCTCCCCAGCCCGAGAGACTTGCATCTGTCATCACTGGTATCCACGCCGGTTGTTCGAGAGGCATGCTGGCCGCTAAGGAAGATGGGCGTAACCACCACTGAAGCGACCGACGCACCATGAGGGGGCAAGGCAACCGCTTGCTCAGGGAATCCACTTGATGTGACCAACGCCTCAGCAATGCTCTCTGAAGCAGGCACATATGCACTTTGGCCCAAGGCACTGCCTCCAGAGTTGCCGCCATCGTGCCGAGCACGCGCAGGTAAAACCACGCCGTTGGAGCAGGCGTGACTCGGAAGGAGCGGACCAAGCTTCGCAGAGTCTGCGCCCGCTTGCTTGGTAGAAAGACTAGCGCTCTGCGGGTGTCGAACCGCACTCCTAGATACTCGAGAACCTGAACCGGCTGTAGATGGCTTTTGCTCGGATTTATTTATTTATTTATTTTATTTAGCGTACATTTGTATCCCGCTGCTTCCAGTGATCAGCAGCGGTTGCTATACATGGTGGAGTTGGCTGTACCGGCCAGTAATTAGAGTATATACATTGCGATTAGGGAGGGGAGATAGTGCACAGCAAGCATGGTTACAGGATTTACAGTTGATTGCAAGTTGCAGCTACATACAGGGTAGTTAAATACATATTTACAATTGAATGACTGTTAGGACTTTACAAAGAATCCTTATATACATATTAAGACACGACTGAGTGTATCTCATGACGTTAGTGTCTTTCATGAGGTTAAGTTGTAATGAGATTGGAAGAGGTGCATCTTAAGTTGTTTTCGGAAGTCTTTCAGATCACAGACTTCACGTAGTTCACTTGGCAACCGGTTCCAGAGTGCCGGAGCTATAAATGAGAAAGCTCTGTTGCTGGTGCATGCATTAACCTTTGTGAAGCACTTCGGGATACAGAGGGTATTGCGTTTCGGTGTTCTTCTACTTCTGTTGTTGGGTAGATTGGATATTAAGCTGTTGAGGTGTGAGGGCGCTACGTCATGGATGAGTTTGAAGGTAGTGACTAGGATTTTGTATTGAATGCGGGCCGTGATGGGGAGCCAATGAAGCTCAATTAGCGCAGGTGTAATGTGGTCAGAGAGTCCTTTTTGCATAATGATTCGGGCCGCTACATTTTGTGCCATTTGTAGAATATTTATAGTTTTTCTTGGCAGGCCTTGCAGTATGGCATTGCAATAGTCTAGGTGTGGAATGATGAGGGCTTGAGCGACAGATCTGAAATCAGTATGATCGAGGATGCTACGTAGGGGCTGCAAGACTCTTAATTTATGGAAAACAGCCCGATTGGTACTTCGAAGGTGCTTGTCCATATGTAGGTTGCTGTCAAGCATCACTCCCAAATATTTTATCTCCGTTTTGATGTTGTAGTTATTGTTCATGGTGACCGTTGTAGGGGGCTCGAATCCCGGTTTCCTGGAGATACACATTGCTTCTGTTTTCTTGTGGTTAATGGACATATTATTGCGTTGGAGCCAGACTTGACGTTCGTGTAGGATTGACCACCCAACCAAGGCCCTGCAAAAACTCGACCACCCTGCTGGTTACCCGCCGACTCTCGGCCTCTGACTTTGCTCGTATTAACCAGTCGTCTAGATACGGATGCACCAGTATGCCTTCCTTCCGCAGCGCCGCCGCCACCACCATAATCTTGGTGAAGGTGCGCGGCACCTTGGCCAGGCCGAAGGGTAATGCCCGGAACTGATAGTGCCCCCACGGTAAGGCGAACCTTAACAGTCTCTGATGAGCCTCCCGAATGGGAATATGCAGATAAGCCTCCGTGAGATCCAAGGACGTCATAAACTCTCCTTGACGGACCGCGACGATCACCGACCGCAACGTCTCCATACGAAAGTGAGACACTCTGAGACACCGATTTACACCCTTGAGATCTAGAATAGGATGCAGCGATCCGCCTTTCTTGGGCACCACGAAATAGATGGAGTACCGACCCAAGCCGTATTCCTGCCTCGGAACCTCCACAACCGCCCCCAAGCGCAGTAGACGCTCTAAAGTTTTGCGAACCGCTAGAGTCTTTTTTTGCCCTCGGCAAGGAGACATCACAAAGGAATCTCGCACGGGCCTTGCCAGCTCCAGGGCATAACCGTGCTGAATGATCTCCAGGACCCACTGGTCGGAGGTGATGCGGGTCCAAGCGGACAGAAACTCCTGAAGGCTCCCGCTGATAGGAGTGTCCGCCACCGGGACCCACCTCATCTCATTGTGACTTGCGGGCTGCTGACAGGGAGCCCGAGGCGAAACCCCTAGTCGCCCCACGAAATCCCCGGAAAACCTGTCCGCGGGAAGTAAACCTGCCCCTCTGCGAGGCGCCATACCGCAACGTCCGAAATCTCCGAAAGTCACGAAATTGACCCCGAAAAGTCTGACTGGGTCTTCCCTGCTTGGGCTTGTCCTCCGGCAATCTACCCGCCTTGGACTCCCCCAGGTCCTTGACCAACTTATCCAAATCGTCACCGAAAAGCAACTTTCCTTTGAACGGCAACTTTCCGAGCCTGGCCTTAGACGAACCGTCCGCCGCCCAATTACGCAACCACACCGACCTGCGAGCTGCTACCACTGATGCTGTACTATTTGCCAGCGCTCTGATCAAATCATAGTGCACATCCGCCAAGTACACCACCCCGGACTCCAGACGCCCCAACTCCTTAAGCTCTTCCGAGTCCAAGTTAGGCGAGTGATGCAACCGCTGAACCCAACGCAAGCACGCTCGCGCCACCCAAGCTCCACAGATAGACGCCTGCAGGGATAAAGAATCAGCCTCAACTGTCTGTTTCAGAAGCCCGTCAACTCTACGGTCCTGCGCATCCTTCAAAGCTGCGCTCCCTTCCACTGGGATGGTAGTCTTTTTGGTTACTGTGGACACCACAGCATCCACCCGTGGTGTCATGAATCTCTCTTTATCCTTCTCGGCTAGGGGATAGAGCCTATTCATTGTGCGCACACCACGGAGACCAGCATCAGGCTGGTTCCATTCGTCCTGGATCATCTTATCAACCACCTTGTGCACCGGAAACACAACCTGAGACTGCCGCACCGCCTGGATAACAGGGTCTTCCACCTCATCCTCCGCATCCGCCGGTGCCGTCAACTTCAACATCTGTAACGACTCTGTAATCAATGCTGGAAGCTCTTCTCTACGAAAGACCCTAATGATCTTAGACTGATCCTCAGGTTCCGTAATCTCGCCTTCCTCCAGATCCTGCGCACCCTCTGCATGCTCCCAAACATCTTCCTCGAACTCCGGCCAATCGCTCTCCCCCGCTAAAGAATCTCGAGCTCTAGGCCGCTTAGGGGCCGAGGGCCCTTCACCGCCCTCGTCCAGCCCCGCCAACTGCGAGCCCGAGCCCGCAAGCATCGCCTTTCCCGCTAACTTCCCCTGTCGCCGCAGACAAAAAGCTTTATGGAGCATTAAAATGAACTCCGGGCAAAACTCCATTGGGTCCCCCGACCGTGACCCTGAAACCCCTGCGGCGGACCCATCAAGCTCTCCTGCAACCACCTCCTCTCCGGGAAGTTGGATAGACTCTGCAATAGCCTCAGGCTGTTCAACCGACGGCCCTGCGGACTCCTTAACCTCCATCTGCTGTTCTACGGTAGATGACATCGATGCACAGCTACGGCATATCCCAGACTCCGCCACTGTGCCCCTGTGGGTACCACAGATCACACACTGTGGTTCTCCCCGCCATCCAACTCTACTTCCCCTACCACTAAAAGTAATGGGAAAGAGCAAGGAATGAAGGAAAGCCTGTTCGCCACCTATGAAGTCCCCAGTAGCGCTGGGAAGCTGTACCAGGCAGAAAATGCCTGCAGGAAAAAAAATATCTAAGGCAGGCCACCGCGAGAGAGGAACTCCCCCTTCCTCCCCCGCGTTGCAGGCAGGACCGCGGGAAACCCAAAGCGCTCCCAAAAATGCTTTAAAACTGAAAAGAAAAGATAAATAAATAAAACAGAGCGCTAAAAGGCATAAAGACAGATGCTTACCCGCACAGCGTGCTCAGACCAGGCATGCACGCGGCTTCCCGGAGCTCTTAAAATGGCCGCCGGCAAAACTGCAAAGAAAAGAAAAGAAAAGGCGCCAAAACTGTCCGGCGAAGTCTGTCATGCAGGCATCAGCGCCGGAGATTTCACTCCTTTCCCCCTGCCACCGCAGACTGTCCGCGGTGAAAGTCCTACCTGGACAGTCTGCCGAATCGCCGAAGCCTGCCCGTGTCCCCCGACGCCACGCTAAGCAGGGGAAAGGCAGGCAGAAGAGCAGACTGTTCACCTGCCCTCCGGAACCGCGCTCAAACTGCCCAGCGGTCCGGCAGGGTGCAGGGCTGCACGAGAGGGCTCTCCCCCGTAACGTCTGGGAGGAGAGAACCTCTGACCACTAGCTAGTCGTTAGAAATGCTGACGGATTCATCTTTTTCGTGGTGACAGGCAGGGAGCAGAAAGGCCATTAAGAAATTGAATATCTAGGTATAAAATATGTATATATATATATATATATATATTTTTTAAACAACAAAACAAAGTGAACAAGTCAGTATTAAAGGAAAAACCCCAAACTATCCTAAGTCTAACTCTCCTTATCTGTTACTCCAGTGAGCCCTCTCCTGGGCTCACAACGTCCTCAGGCTGCATGGAGACTGGTAACACTGGAGGAGGAGAGACAGAGCAGCAGGCTATATCCAGTGATGTCATGAATTTGACGTATCAGTCTCCAGGCTGCAGGAGGAGGTTGACAACCCAGAAGTAGAGGACTGAACTGGAGGAACGATAAGGAACTAGCAGTTTATGACAAATAAATTAAACTAATTTCAATTGTTTGTCAACAATTAGGAAGGCTGTCTTATCTTAGGTGATGGTTCAACTCACATTACTTTAAACATTATAAGTAATATACCCTTTTTATTGTTTATTTTTTATTTAATACCACTTTCCCCACTAATCACAGCAGTTCACATTGCAACTAAAACTTGGTACAGCACATAAAACAGGAACGTTGATAACTTGGACTTTTTCTTTGTAAGGCAATGAGGGGTTAAGTGACTTATCCAAGGTCACAAGGAGTGCTAGTACTCTAGTCATTAGACTACTTCTCTATTTCATTCTAGCGTAGACATCTAAGCTCGCAAAGAAGGAACATTTACATAAGGGTAAAACTTTTTAACACCAAATTTGAATCAATTAGAAAGTCAATTACCACTTCTTAATGGCTTAACAGTTCTATCTTTGTTGCACTGTTTTCAGAACAAAATAGCATAGTAGTAAAGTATCAGCAAATAGAGCTCCCCATGCACGAAGCCTGAGACAAAATCAATACTGATGATCAAATGAGCAGATAAGAGCTCTAGAAATAGGGAACACTTCAGCTGGTTGAGCACTAGCAAATAACATGCAGCCGACTCTGCCACAGAATCAACTCTTATAATTGCATCAATTTTCCTTATTTATTGCGCAAAGCAGAACCATCAGTACATAGTGAGGTCAAACAGTAACAATCTAGAGCTGGAAGAAAGCTGGATTTTCCAAGTGTAAAAGATAAGAAAAAACTGAATGAGAGGCATGTTATAGTACTAGAAAATCAGTAATTTGGATTGCAAAGACTACTGCTGCCAGAAACTGAAAACATTGAGGCATTCCTGCTACAACAGAGCAACAAAAGTCTGAAAAATAGCCTAGTGGCTTAAGTCTAGTGGGAAATTTCTGAGCAAAAAAAACAAACAGCAGCATATTAAATCACACTTGCAATTAACAACATCAATTCTGCAGAGGTCTTTCCATAATAACTGAAACATACACGACATGAACATTTAAGATCACTCCTCCAATCGACTCCTGCAGATTAGTTTAAAAGAAACTAGGAGAAATATCAGCATTTCTTTTCTGCAGACATTGTTACTCATACACTATCATATTTGTAATTTTCAACTAGTCTACTATCACAAAAGAAAAAATAAAACATTATACATATATATTTACCATATTGGTTTAGTTACTTAATTCACTTATCTGAATGTAGTTGTATCATTCACTTTCTTCCTTTAAGTAAACAAACTTGCTTGACTTAAAAAAAATAAATTGCTTTTCAAGTTTTCAGTTAAGTAACTAACTTCTATCCTCCCTTTAAATACTTAATTTTTCTTAACCTTTATCACATCACACAAATCCACACAATTTATCAAATATCTAAATACATCAAAGCATGGAAGATCTTCCCATTCATCCACATCAATTATAACTAAAAATACAATTTGGAGAATATATCATCAATCATTTTTCCCCAAAGTATCCAGAGACATAAGAAGCACTGAGGAGTAGTGTTTCTAATAATATTTTTCAGCATTTGCATTATTACACATAGAATGGAATCAGTAGATAAATTCTCATAACCCAAAATAAGTTCAGATCCATGACCTAGAAAACAAAACTTATTTACTAGACATATACAAGTAAAAGAAATAGTTAATCACATTTGGAGGTTTTTTTTTGTTTAACTTCCCCAATAAGGCTTATGGTTAGTCTAACAAAGAAAATCTTACCACGGTTGCTCAAGACTTTCTTCCTGCTAATACTGCAGTCATGCCAAGCTGTTATCTGTGCCGGAAACCTCCAAATTATTACTGCAGTAAAAAACAAAACTTATACTGCACAGCACACTTCCCTAACCACTAGAGAAAACAAACTTCATACTACAATTATGACATGAAAATTAGTCCTTCGAAACTTTGTTTGATTAATTCTATTTTGTCATAGAGCAATGATTTAAGTTTTTCCCTGTAAGTTTCATTTTCTTTTATATTTACACTATCCATCCACTTGATTTTTAAATTTTTCAAAACACAGAGTCAGTGGCTTGCTGCACTTTTTAGCAGCCTCAAACTGCCACCAACTATACACAACCCATTCATGACTGGTATGAGGTCGCCTCAAACCATTAAGGGCCATCTCATACTGTAACCATCTCAATTTGTCCTCCTGGAATGTTCCACCAAGCGGGAACAGCAAACTAGGGTTACTGGCAGTCACTGAATGTCAACGGCCAACATAAGGGTGCTATCACCAAACCTGCGCCTCATTTCATAATTTGGGCTTCCTTTTTCTGCCCTATATCACGAGCTTTGTTTTTTGCCCCATTCATCTAACAGAGTACTCTTTAATTTTACCGGCATTATTGCCCACACAACAGAAAAACCTGTCTTTTTAATATAATACTCACGACAGAAAAACTGCCTGCGTCCTGGAGACTTGTCTGCTGTTTCCAACTGCTGAAGAACACAGTGATCCGAGTCACGGCACTAACTGAAGAAAACCCCGTGATCTGGCCACAATACCACGGCTCTTTCGGTCTCTGGTCCCTCAAGCAGTGAGAAACAGGCAGAGAGTAACACAGAACACAATCACACACAAAGTGCTACTTTCTTTAAGCTCAGAGGGAAAACAACAGACGGCCTGTGGACACACAGCACAGTTCCACGTCTGCCGGATTCAAATTCTTCTTTCTGAAAAGCTCTTTAATAAAAAGAAAAATGGGAAGTAACAGTCATCTATTATAAACATGAAATAACACAAGGTGTCGCCAAAGTTCTTTTTACAGAGTAAAAGCTGATTACAGTGTATTAGATGAAATTTACTTGATTATGACAAAATTATTTATAATTGCAAAGTTGCAAAAATTATGTTGTGTCAGCATTGACTGTACAATGAACTATGGTTGCACAGTTCATAGCCTATTTTTAGTCTTTATGCTTGCGTTAACAATGTTCCAAACTATTTTAAAAACAGTTACACAGAACTCATGATCATGATATCCTATTCTATTTAAGAGGAAGTAGGTGAAAAGCCAAACTTCTAAACACATTCTGCATCAAGAAATTCATCCATCTTCAATTACATATTGGGGATTCTGGTATCCCTTTACCTGTCCATTTCTACACCTCCTACCGCTCTTCTAACAATGGCAGGGTAAGCGTTCCGTCCCTGGCTAGCTTCTGTCGCTTATGCGGTATAGATAACTCCACTTCACTGAGGTCAAGGCTTCTCTTGGGAGGGCCATCTTCTCCTGCTCCCTGCTTCTGCTCCTGCTTCCGAAGACAAAAACGCTTTATGTAGAAGTAACACAAAGTCTGGGGAGAAATCGCCCAAGCCTCCCCCCTCCTGCAAGGTGGATGGGCCTGGAAGATGCTGGGTAGGGACCGGCTGCTCCAAAACCGAGGTAGACGTGCCCTCCGAGCCTAGCATTGGGGCTACCACCTCCCCTGAACTCTGAGCTGTGCCAGCTACCGGTTCCAGAGCCATACTGGCCTGGATCTCCCGCTCCACCGAGGCAGCTTCCATCGCACACCCTCTGCAGATGCCTGCCGCTGACACCGCACCCCGCTTTGAGACCCAAGTCCCCCCAAGTTCAGCTGAATCTCAGGGCCTATAATCTATCTCAAGGCTCCCCCCAAAACAAAGAAGAAATTGTCCTCCTCTTTTTTTTTTTCCTTCAATGAACGTTAAGAACTGTGCATGGGAGATCAGCCTGCTGCCAGGCCCCCAGCGCACAAAACAAAAACCTGTGCTCCCTTCACCCCTCCCAACAGACACCTACCTCCGGCACTGCTTTTCTGGGCAGTAACAGAATCTGCCCGATGAAAAAGGCTGGCGGCACCGCAGCCCTGTGCCACGCGGTTCCCCGCTGAAATACAGCTGCTTGCACTCCTTCTTGCTCTGCCTGCAAACACTGCGCCGCCTACCGACTCCTATCCTTGTGCTCGGCCTCCATGAGGGCTTCGGTACGAGATGGGAGCGGCGCGTCAGGCAGCCCCCTCAGGCCAAAAACTGCACTCACCGCCGCTCCTCACTCCGACGGTCCGGGAGGCGCTTCTGACCTGATCCTTCCTCTGCTAGCCCTAGGGCTCTCGTTCAGGCCCCACCGAGGTGAATAGCGAGAGAAGGGAGGGAGAGAAGGGGGAAGAGTTCTCTCCTGCCAAGCACAACTGCCCTATCCTACAAAACTTAAATTCCCTTCCCCAAAATAAAGCAAGCACAAGGATGCACCCTTAGGAAAGGAAAGAAAAATATGGAAATAGTCCTAGCTATCCTAAATCTCTCCAATAAGCCTTTCTCTGGCTTAGTGCTCCTTCCAGCTGCTTTGGAGACTGAGCTAAACTGAATCTGATGGGAGGAGCCAGTGGTATTTATACTGGAGGAGCATCAGAAAAAAGGTTGAAGAGCTCAGTCTCCAAAGCTGCTGGTAGAGGAGCACAACCCAGAGGTAAAGGGACTGGACTGGAGGAACGCCATCGCGTTGTCGGAGAGAACGTGAACCGCCTGGTAACGAACCTGCGGCAGAAACTGTAGCAAGGCTAAGCGAACAGCTCGAGCTTCCAGTCGGTTGATGGACCAATGTGCTTCGCGAGGCGACCACACTCCCTGAGCCGTGTGGTGTAGACAATGAGCTCCCCATCCGGAAAGGCTGGCATTGGTGGTCAACAAAATCTAGCGGGGCGACTCTAGGGGAACCCCCTTGAAGATGTGAGAAGGAAGAAGCCACCATTGCAGGTCCTTTCTGGTGGATGGAGGAACAGGCAGTTGAACATTGTAATCTTCCGACACCGGTGACCACCGGGCGAGCAGGGTCAGTTGTGGTGCCATGGGCCAGGGCGCACATGCGCGGCCTACCTCTATGGTGGCCGCCATGGATCCCAGCACCTGAAGATAGTCCCATGCGCGCAGACAGGACCTGAAGAAGAAGGTGCGAATCTGGAGCGACAGTTTGCGAAACCGGTCACGAGTCAGGAAAACTTTGCCCTGAGCGGTATCGAAGCGAGCTCTGAGAAACTCCAAGCACTGAGTGGGCTGTAAGGAGCTTTTGGCCCGATTGACCACCCAGCCGAGACTTTCTAAGAAGGAAACCACCTAGTCTACCGTTTGGCAGGCTTCCGCAAAGTAATCCGCTCGCATAAGCCAGGCGTCCAAATAAGGATGCACTCTGATTCTGGTTTTTTGCGTAAGGCTGCCGCCACCACAACCATGACCTTGGAGAAGGTGCGTGGTGCCGTGGCTAGGCCAAAACGGCATGGCACAAAACTGGAAATGACTGCTCAGAATCGTGAACCACAGGAAACGCTGATGGTTGCTGCGAATAGGGATGTGGAAATAAGCCTCGGTAAGATCTAATGAAGCCAGGAACTCCCCCTTGCGAACCGCTTGGATGACTGAATGCAGGGTTTCCATGTGGAAGCGAGGTACGTGGAGACAACAGTTGACACCTTTGAGGTTGAGGATCGGCTGGAAGGAACCGTCCTTCTTGGGAACCATGAAATAGATGGAATAGCGGCCCATACCGCGCTTGGTGGGAGGGACGGGACAAATTGCCTGTAGAAGAAGGAGGCGCCGAATAGTTGAAAGGATGATTTCCCTTTTTTTGAGGAGCCCCTCCTGGAGAAATAAGAAAAGTGTCCCGAATGGGTCGATAAGTCTCGAGAGCGTAACCCTGAGTTACGACCTGAAGAACCCAATGGTCTGAAGTGATGAGTGCCCACTGTTGAGAGAAGAGAGAGACAGACGTCTGCCGACCGGGGGTGGTCTCTCGGGTGGGTGAGACGCCCCATCAGCGGGAGGAACGCATGGCTCCAGTGAACTTGTTTGAGCCTGAGTATTGTCATCAACCCCCCCTGGTGGCCAGTGGCTGTAAGGGTAGGTTGAGCATATTATTTTCTGGGAGTAGAGGGCTCTTTTAAGGCCAAGGGTATCTTGGTCTTTGTAGTCCTGCTCCTTATGTGAATAAATTGTGTATGCCAAGTAGAGGGTAAATAAGGCTTTTATTTCCCTTTTTAACGCAAAAGGTTCGCTGGGTTACAGAAATACAGAAAGTCCTTCTTTTTAGGCTTCCACCATAACATAAGTAAAGAGGTAAACTGTTACAAACTTCACAGTTGCTTGTAGGATTTAACCAAGGATTCTTTCAAACTTTAGAGCAAAACAAAGGAGTGAACATTCCTCTTTCATTCAGCACAAACATGAGTATTCTCAAATCAATGTCTGTATAACTCACAGTTCAGGGAGTGATTCAAAACTGCTCGCAATACAAATGGAGCAGTCCATTCATTTGTCTTGAGATAAAGGAATAGGATCCTCAAGCGCTATCTGCATGGGCACGGGGTCATTGTTATCTCCCTCTGAATTGGGGCTTTCCCTGGCCGCTATAGTTTGCCAGTCACTGTCTCTGTTCCCTTGTTTCCAGTAAGGCTGTTCTAAGGCTCTCAAATAAGCATGGCTTGTTCCTATGCTCTTACGTCCTGGCTTATAAAACTCTGGCCTGCTTCTTTTCCTTTCAAACTGGATATCTGCTTTACAAGAGCTTCTAGGAGCTGAGCTTCTCTTTATGAATAAAGTGTCACCATACCTTGGCTTCCTGTAGCCGGTATAACTGGAGTTTTCCTTCTCTGGCACTTCTCTCAGGACACACAGTCTTTGGCAGACTTTCTCTTGGAAGCTTCTGGGCACTGCTTGAGCTTTCTGTAGCCTAGGAAAACCTGGTGAGGACTCCAGACTTCCTTGCTTCCTGGTATAGGTAACTCTGTTATCAGTACCTTTCCTTCTGGAGCCTTTCAATCCTGTTTCAGAGTCTTCTGGTAAGCGTAGGCCTCTCCCCAGGTATGGCTCTCTCCTTCTGAGCTCTTTACCTCCGAGGTCTCTTGCTACCAAGTCTTTCCCCGGACTGACTCTCCACGGCAGAGTCTTTCTCTCTGGCTCTTTCTGCTCCTCTTCCAGCTCCTGCTTGTCTTGGCTGCACTGCTTGACCTGGCTGGGCTGCTGTTCCTGGCTGTCTCAGCTCCCCTTCTCCCCTCTCCTGCACTAGCTTTCTGCTTATAAAGGCATTCCACGTTTGAGTTCCCCGGGCTACTTTTCAGGTGCAGCTGATTAACTTCTGCAGAATCATCAGTCGGGTGTGTTAACTCAGCCTCTGTAAGTTTTTGCCTGCTCCCTCTAGCTGCGCTGCAGGGCAATTGCATCTTCTGCACATCATTTGTTTTGTGAAAGACAGCGTTTTTTCTAAGTCTTCACTTTCATTAGCTTCCGCTCTATGACAGTTGTCACCCACCTACGTACTCCTGTAGGTAGAAGCCTAGGGAGCTTCAGTGGGGCCTCTTCTTAATATAGCTGGGACGTTGCAATGCCCCATGGGATTCGTAGTCCCACCAGCTAATCAAAAAGGTAGTTGTAGACGAGTAGCCAGGCTTTAAAAAGAGGTATTTTATTTTCCCTTCTGGGTGAATCTCAGCACATAGGAATCAAAAGGAATTAAACCATACTTTCTGGCAAAAATGAAGGTGAACTACTATTAACATAAATGGATGCTTATCTTCAGCCAAACAAACAAAAAGGTGAAAACAGTCCTTGTACTTTACACAAGCAGGCTTGTTCAAATCTGTTTCCCTAAACAGATTTCTGTCTTTAAACAGTTCAGCACAATGAAGAAATGTTATCGGAGAATACTAATGTACAATCCATCTGGAAATCATCAGGACTTTCAATACAGAAGTCACATTCCATGTCCTCATACCTTTCCCCGTAGTTATCTTTGGTAGGGTTGTAACTCATACCATTTCTAAATAAACCCTCTTCTCCGTTACAAGGGCTCCTCTCCTCTCTATCAGGGTGAATTGGGAGGTTACGTATAGTGTAGAGTTTCCCTCCAGAGGGCCACACACTCCTGGGTGAGTGTATGTGAAACTCTGCTTTTCAAGGTCCCTTTTATTATAAGGAATCAGCCTACCTTCTGGCTCGGTTCCCCCGGAGCTTTTTGAGCTAGGAAACTTAACGTGGCTTTTCTCCCATGAAAGCCTTTCACTCCCTTTTACTGGACGCTTCTCTTTGGGCATGCAAGTATCCCTCTGATAACAGCTATTGCCCTCCTGGTACCTGTTCTCAGGGAGATTTTCTCTCAAAGATTCCTTCCATCTGCCTGCTTGAATACCTCCATGGCTCCAACCACCTGGCTCTTGTTCAGTGCTGCTCAGCAACCTGTAACCAGACTCTGGTATTCTTTCCTTGGCTATTTCCTGTGGAATACTGTTTGAATCTCCGTGTGAAGTTCTCCGGTTAGCTTCCCAAACAGCTCTGCCGATAGCTCTGCTGTTTCTCTTAGCTTCCTGGTCAGCTCTCTGGTTAGCTCTGCTGTTTCTGCTAGCTTCCTGGTTAGCTCTGCCTCTGACCAACTCTGAGTGATTTTTAACTGCGTCACTCTTAGTGTTCCAGTGAGCCTGTCCTGCCCTCAGCTGTTCCTCATTACCTAATAGGCTATGAGGTAATCTCCTACTAGGGCGTGCTCCTACACCTGGTGCTTTTGTTTGTGATGATTGCTCATAGCAACCCTGATCCATCACTATTAGACCTGCTCGGCTCTGTGTTTCCTATTTCCATAGGTATACTCTGAACTACCCCATGACACAGTATGCGCAATTGTTCTTTCTGGCTCCTCGAAAGGACTGCGTCCTGTGGGCAAAACGATTGGACGAAGCTAACGGTGCCGTTCTATTTGATTGGTAACAGCGAGTATCTCTAAAACGAGATGTCTGCCGAAGAGCGGCCACGTAAGGATGGGATGGTCGGCGACCGGAGAACTTCGGCTTGTCCTCAGGTAGACGTTGCGGCTTCATCTCCCTGAGATCTTTAACCAACTTATCCAGGTCCTCGCCAAAGAGGAGCCTCCTCTTAAATGGTAGCTTAGAGAGCCGTGCTTTGGAGGTGACGTCCGCAGACCACTGACGCAACCAGAGCCAACGCTGGGCCACAGTGACCACCGCAACTGAACGTGCGGAGAGTCGAAGCAATTCACAAAAGGCAGCTGCTAAATAAGCCGTGATGGATTCCAGATGAGCTAGGGCCGGATCTTCAGGCAGACACTGTATCCATTGCAGCAAGGCCCGAGCTCCGAGACCACCACAGATGGTGGCCTGGAGAGCTTACGTTGAGGAGGAAAAGGCTGTTTTGAGAAGGCTCTCCACTTTCCTATCCTGCTGGTCTCGGAGAGCTGCACCTCCCTCCACCGGGATGGTAGTATGCTTCGTGACACCTGTCACTAGGGTGTGGACCTTGGGATATGCGAGCTACTTATCCCCATCTGATGAAGCCAAAGGATAAAACTGACCGATATGGTGAGCTGTGCGCAAACATCTGGCGCTTCCCATTCCTGTGATACCATTTGTTGGAGCTCTGCTGGGAAGGGAAAAGCTTTTGACGGCTTTCAGATACCCTGCAGAACGGGGTCCGATTGTGGTTGTGACTGAGGCTCCTGAGACGCTGGCGGATCCGACAAACGTAGAGCTTCTACGACTTGAACAATCAACGCCGGCAACTCGTCCTTGTGAAAAAGACGAAGATCTTGGGCAGATCTGGCTATCAGCAGAGGCGACTGATGGGGAATATTCACCGTCCTCATGATCCAAACTTCTGGAATCCGAAGATATGTCGTCCTCTGGTTCAGCAAGCGATGCCTCTGAACCCACCCAGATTTCCTTGGGGGGACGGGCTGAATTCTTGGGGAACAAATCGCTATGGGAGCGTTTCCGAGAAGCCATTTGTGCACTGGCTTCGTTTAAAGGCGAGATCTGTGGCGCTGCCCCTAATGTGGGGGGCTCCGAGCACCAGATAGACTAGGCCTGCTTAAAAAGAGCCAAAAACTGTGCATCTGAAGTTGGCAACTGCTGTTCCTCTGTTAGAGCTGTGGCATTAGCAGACTGCTGGATTAATAGAGGAGGATCAGTGAATCCCTTCGCTGCTTGCACTGCATGAGGACTTGCCGCATGAACAGACACAGCAGGAGGAGCATCTCTGACAGGACCTCCAGGAATAGCCGAAGACTCTCCTGTGTGTGAAGAACAGGCCAAGCAAACTCTCTCTTTAAGATCTTTCACTTTCTTGCTGCTTAAAAATGAAAGATCTTAAAGAGAACTGCACCATTGTTAGAACAATCCTCAGGGAGGGGGCTGGTTGCTAGGCCCCGGAGGGATTTCTGATTGGTTACAACGCCCCCTGCACCTGTCCAATGAGAAGTTTGCATGTATCGAGCTAGAACCAATAGAAAATTCTCATGTATCAAACTGAAAAAGAGGTATAAATGGTTATTTCTCTGTAAAAACTTTGCTCAGTTCCTTTTGAAGCTTTGACTGACTGGGCCTGTGCACAATAAACTGGCTTGGACCCCGTCAATTGACTCCTGGATTTATTCATTGATTGCACTTTGCTGCAGCATATTCTTGGTGCGTTGGCCAGGAAGTGCAAGTAGTAAATGGTACTCAAGTGAATAATCTACGAAATTCGCCTCGAGGTTTGGCCCGGTTGGAACCATGTCTGTCCGACCGTGGGGGAAACCTCAGGCGCCGCCGGCCCCTTTGTGCCGGAGAGGGTTCCGCCTGCCTCGGCGGGCCATCGGGTCCAGCTGGCCAACACCTCCGACCCGGGGGGAGTCCAGGATCCAACCCAGGAACTGGTGTGGTATCAGGAACCGGATCCGGTGAGTAGACATTTCTGTGATTTGATAGTCAGAAAGTACAGCCTGGGACAACGTCTTGCATGCGCAGGACTGATTTGGTATAGACTAACTGGGAAAATCTCGCATGAGTGTACACGAGACAAGGGAGCCTGATCACCTCCCATAAGGGCGGTCCTAGTAAGCTCCGCGTAAGGGAAAGCGGAAGCCGAAGCTATCGACCCTTCCTGTTTGAAATAGTCAGTTAGTCAGAAAACCTGGGCACTTGAAAAATGATTTCTTGTTGAAATATGATTGCTTGTGTGATTGAGAGGTCTTGAAATACAGACCGAGCGAGAGCGGACTCCTGAGTAGTGCAGTTCCTGGCTGGGCGACCACGCCCAGGTCGCGAAAAGGAGGAAGCGAGTGGTGTTTGTCCCCCCCAGTGTTCTGTGGGCTGTACGGACCCCTTACCTACAGCCATACTACCTATCCTTATTGTTCACTGTCCTGTACGTCATTACGTGTACGTAGTTACATTTAGATAATGGGAGGGGCGGAGTCCACGCAAACTCCGTTGGAATGTATGATTAAGAATTTTCGTAAAGGATTTTCAGGTGATTATGGTATGAAAATGACTCCGTCTAGATTAAAAATGTTATATGAAAGGGAGTGGCCCGTGTTAGCTACTTCATGGCTCCGCGGAGGCACCTTTGATTTAGAAACAGTTTTTTTTTAGTTCATCAGCTTGTACAAAAAGCGTATCCTGACCAGTTCCCCTATATAGATTCCTGGTTAGGTGCTTGTGAACGACAGCCCTCATGGATGAAGCGCTGCTATGAGGAACGCTGTAGAATATTTGTAGCCACCACTAGGGGAACCAGGAGAGTTAAGGAGGAGAAGCCTCCTGTGTATTCTGCCCCAGAGTCCCCAGATATCCTGGCTAGGTTGCCTCCGTACCCACATAGGTTAGTTCCCCCAGCACCACGGCCTGAAATGGAGCCAGATGAGGAGCCCCAGAAAACGCTGCTGCAGCAGCCTAAGAAGCTCCCTACCCCGAGTGATAGTCCCGAGTCAGGCCCAAGCACGTCAGGGGGACCCGAGTCCTCTGATGAGGTAGAAAGCAGAGGCTCTCCTGCCAGTTCAGGGTCACCCACCAAGGAGACTTGTGCCCGGGAGCCTTATGATTTAAGAAGCATAACTCCCAAGAAGAAGAAGAAAGCAGGGCACCTAATGCCATTACGCCAAGTGCCTGGAGTACCTGTTTTAAATGATCAGGGCCAGATGGCGCCAGGACCAACCAGCCTAGTTTACGTGCCTTTTTCCACTACTGATTTATTGAACTGGAAAACACATTATGCATCCTATACAGCCAAGCCTCAGGAATTAACAGAATTAATGTCTAGCATTATGCAAACCCATCAGCCTACCTGGGCCGATTGTCGCCAGCTCCTGTCCACCCTCTTTACTACTGAGGAGCGAGGGCGAATCGGGCAAGCAGCCCTCCGTTGGTTAGAAGAGAACCCTGTAGAAAGGGGAGGAATAAACCCTCCACAAGCAGCTGCTGCAGAACATCCAAATGAAGATCCCGGGTGGGACCCAAATGATGAAAGGGGGGTGGCGGCCCTAACCAGATTTCGCCAGGCCTTATTGCAGGGCCTGAAGAAGGGAGGCCAGAGGGCCATGAATATTGGGAAAGTATCAGAAGTTCTCCAAGGTCCAGATGAGAGCCCAGCGGCCTTTTATGAGCGGTTGTCCGAAGCTTATAGATTATATACCCCATATGATCCCGCCGCTCAGGAGAATTTACGCATGGTAAATGCGGCCTTTGTTAGTCAGTCCCAGAGAGACATAAAACGAACATTGCAGAAACTGGATGGATTTGCGGGCATGAATACAGCACAGTTAATGGAAGTCGCTCAGAAGGTATTTGTGAATCGTGAAAATGAACGTGACAAAGAAAGTGAACGGAAGATGAAGAAGAAGGCAGATCTTCTTGCTGCTGCTATAACCGAACGACGTGGAGGAGGTTTTCCTAATCAAAAGACCAGAGAACGTGGAAGAGGCCGCGGAAGTGGCAGGCCACTATTAGGTGCGAATCAGTGTGCCTACTGCAAAGAAGGACATTGGAGAAGTGAATGCCCGCATCTGGACTCCGCCCCCGCGAGGGGAGGAGGGAGTCCCTGGAGAGCAGGAGGACGATTTTGAAGGAGGGGAGGAATGAACCGAGCACAGTTCCAGCAAGAGAGAGAGGAAGCCATTGAGGGAGTGGCAGTAGCAACGGGCTATGACTTGGATGACGTAGTTGAAGACTAGGCCAGACCGGGCTCCAAGTTCACCCTGGGTCCCCAGGAGCCTATGGTCAGTTTGAAGATAGGGGACCAATACATGGATTTCATGGTAGATACATGAGCAGAACATTCAGTAGTAGCCAAGCCAGTAGCTCCTCTTTCCTCTCGATCTGTTACCATTGTTGGAGCCACTGGAAATAAAGCCACAAAGTCATTCTTGCAGAACCGCATGTGTGAACTAGGGGGATAGAAAATAACGCACCAGTTCTTGTATATGCCCGAATGCCCTATTCCACTACTGGGCCGAGACATGCTTGCTAAGCTCCAGGCACAGATATCTTTTGCTGAAGGGGGAGAAATGAAAATGACTGAACTGAAAGCCTGCCGGATTGATGGTGCTTACTGTTCCCCGAGAAGAAGAGTGGCGGTTCTATAGTGCACCTCCAATAAAGTCAACTAGTCCCTGTATCCCTGTCAACCTCATAGCCCCACCTGAAGTGTGGGCAGAAGATAATCCACCTGGCCTAGCGAAGAATATAGCCCCTGTAATTGTCACCCTCAAGCTAGGAGTGGAACCAGTGCATGTGAAGCAGTATCCTCTCCCTCGATCAGCCATCAAAGGAATTCACAGCCATTTGATGAAACTGCTGAAGTATGGACTTCTCAAGGAATGTCAGTCACCTTGGAACACCCCCCTTCTCCCAGTTAAGAAACCTGGGACAGGGGACTACCGCTCAGTACAAGATCTAAGGCAAGTGAATGATGCAGTTGAAACTATACACCCTGTAGTACCAAACCCTTAATACTCTCTTGGGACTGATCCCCGCTGAGGCTACTCATTTCACCATCCTGGACCTGAAAGATGCCTTTTTCTGTGTACGCTTAGCCCCCACTAGTCAACTTTTGTTCGCTTTCGAATGGCAAGACCCCACAACAGGAAGGCTGGGCCAACTCACCTGGACCAGACTACCCCAAGGATTCAAGAATTCACCTACTCTCTTCAGTGCCGCCCTGAATCAAGATCTTTCAAGTTACCCAGTGGACCCAGGAAAAAGGGTTCTTCTTCAATATGTGGATGACTTGCTCATAGCCACCAACTCGGAAAGTGAATGTCAACAAGCTACTAGTGAACTTTTGTACCTTCTCAAAGAGGCTGGATACAAAGTCTCAAGAGCCAAAGCACAACTATGCCAAACTGAAGTCAAGTATCTAGGATTCCAGTTGTCCAGTGGAATTCAACGCCTGGGACCAGAACGCAAAGAAGCTGTATGCAGTATCCCTACTCCAACCACTAGGAGGCAAGTAAGAGCCTTCCTGGGGGCAGCGGGGTACTGTCGCATATGGATTCTCAATTTTGCGCTGATAGCAAAACCCTTGTACCAAGTCACCAAAGGAATGGAAAAGTCTCCACTAGACTGGGGACCTGAACAGGATGCAGCATTTCGGTCTCTGAAAAGTGCTCTGATGTCATCCCCAGCTTTAGGTCTTCCAGATGTTCAGAAGCCTTTCCATCTTTTTGTCCATGAGTCACAAGGAAATGCGTTGGGAGTACTGACTCAATCTCTTGGATCTTGGCAACGACCAGTAGCCTATCTGTCAAAACAATTGGATGTAGTTGCAAATGGATGGCCCCCTTGTTTGCGAGCTGTTGCAGCAACAGCCCTCCTAGTGGGCGAAGCAGATAAGCTCACACTGGGACAAACTCTTCAAGTCACCGTACCAGACTCTGTTTTGACTCTCATGGAACACAAAGGAAACTTCTGGCTGAGCAATGCACGAATGCTGAAATATCAGAGCCTGCTGTGCGAAAACCCCCAGATACAGTTGAAAGACAATCAAGCTTTGAACCCTGCTACATTGTTCCCAATTGGTCCTGAGCCCACTGATCATAACTGTTTAGAAACCATGGACACTGTATTCTCAAGTCGCCCTGATTTGACCGATATCCCTCTAGAGGACCCTGAACGGACTTTCTTTGTGGATGGAAGCAGTTTGGTCATCAATGGACATCGTTGTGCTGGATATGCAGTGGTGACCCTTGATCTGGTAGTTGAATCCTCAGCCCTGACCCCAGGAACTTCTGCACAGAAAGCTGAATTGATAGCCCTCACCAGAGCCTTGACATTAGGAGAAGGACTCCGCTTAAATGTGTACACAGATTCCAAATATGCTTTCACCACTTTGCACGCACATGGAGCCTTGTACAAAGAACGAGGGTTGATCACCTCAGGGGGTAAGTCCATTAGGTATGGGCCCGAGATATTGATGTTATTAGATGCTGTGTGGGCCCCCAAACAGGTGGCAGTCATGCACTGCCGAGGTCATCAGGCAGGAACAGGAGAAGTCACCCGAGGGAATAGATTTGCTGATACCACAGCCCGAAAGGCAGCCACCACAGGACAAGTTAGGACCGAAGATACTGTACTGCAAGCAGCCCTATTCCCTGTGCCCCTTAATTCCTGGGCACCCCGATACACTACAAGAGAGTTAGATTATTTTTGTGAAAAGGAGGGAGGAGTCTTGACAGAACAAGGTTGGATAGTGCTGCCACCCCCAGAAGCTAGTCCACCTCCAGGTCCTACAGTCATCCCTGAAGCATTAGTTAACCTTATGTTACCCAAGTTTATATACCTGTTTGCTGTAAACACGGAATAGCCTGTTATTCTGTTGATGTTGTTGTATGTGAACCGCGCTGATACCAAATAGCGCGGTATATAAAAGATTGTAATAAATAAATAAATAAATAAATTAGGGTCAGCCTTTGTTCAAGCTTTTCACCAAGCCACACATTATGGGAAAACAGCCATGGAAAAAGCTCTGAGACCCCATTTCTGCATTTCACTACTAGGATCCCTGACTGCCTCGGTGGCACAGCAATGTCTGATATGTGCCAAGAATAATGCTAAGCAAGGTCCCATTCCACCCCCAAGAGTTCAGTCAGTAGGGGTGACCCCGATGAGTGATATACAGGTAGACTTTGCTGAAATACCCCGTACAAATGGGTATCACTATATGTTAGTATTAGTCTGTACATTTTCAGGATGGGTGGAAGCCTATCCCACCTGAACTGAGAAAGCCCGAGAAGTCACTAGGGTGTTGCTTCATGAGATTATTCCTTGACTTGGAATACCATTGACTATAGGATCAGATAATGGCCCATCGTTTGTATCCCAAGTGACCCAACAGCTCGAGCTTTGCAAATACAATGGAAGTTACACACTGCTTACAGACCCCAGAGTTCAGGAAAAGTGGAACGTAGGACTAGAACCTTGAAAGCTCAGTTGTCCAAGCTTTGTCAAGAAACACACCTAAAGTGGCTCCAAGTTCTCCCTATAGCTCTTCTTAGGATACGTTCTGCTCCCACCAAGTCCCTAGGAGTTTCTCCTTTTGAGAATTTGTATGGCCGACTTCCACCCATAGTGCAGGGAATAAAAGGAGATACGAGACAGATAGGATCTGAAATAACTAGACAAGAACTATTTGCTTTAGGTTCTGTTTTGCAGAATCTCCAAACGTGGGTGCAAGATCGACTACCCATCAACTTGACCGAACCTCTGCATCCTTTCAAGCCAGGAACGTCCGTGTGGGTGAAAGAGTGGAGAAAGACCCCACTGGCGCCGCATTGGAAGGGACCATTTGTTGTCATCCTGTCAACCCCCACCGCAGTGAAAGTTGCAGAATTTGAACCCTGGATCCACCACAGTCTAGTAAAGCCGGCAGCTGCTCCTGATCCTGGTCAATGGACATCAGTGATTGATCCTGAGACTCCATTGCGACTTACATTGCGGAGGCAACTGGCACTATAGAGAATCTTCAGAATCTACAATTCTATTTTCGTCACGCGAGGGTGACCATCACAGCAGGAAAAGAGGAAGTAGACTCAACAAGTTCATCATACCTAACTTTCCAGTTGATCCCCAAAGACTGTAATCACAATGTTCTTCCACTATTCCCTTGTGGGAGTGGTGATCCTGGGATTCCTGGGAAAGACTTTTGCCTTACCCCCTGGTGCAGCCTGCATAACCACCACCCGAACGGGACAAAAGATTACTCAGACGTTACTGTACCATTCCTACTATACTTGCACTGGTACAGTCAGCCGGTGTATTTATAATGGCACCGAACTGAATATTTGTACAAAGGGGAAAAGTAAGACTTGTTATAACCCCCGACAAAACCCTTCGTATTATACATTTGAGATCCGCTGGAATGATGAAGATGGAGCTATCATAAATGCTACAAAACCCCTTGTAGACCCCATGAAATCCATTATTTTGAACTTTGATGCCTGTGAGGCAATTAACAGAAATGCCTACCACAGATGTGGGTCATTGCAAGTTGTAAATATTGTAACAATATGTATATATGTAATTGCACCTGTAAATATTGTATCTGATTTTTATTCAGTGTGAACCCAGTGTGAATCTTGGCATGCAATCATTCTGTATTAACTGTTGATTACCCCTCCTGATATGTATAGTCAACCGCTGCTGATCGCTGGAAGCAGCGTTATACAAATGTTCCCTAAATAAAATAAAATAAATAAATGGGAACGAGCTTACTAGCATGATGATAAATATATGTGTCCAGAAGGAGCCTATGGATGGGGACGGTGTACAGGAAAGAACTCTCCAACCACCACTTACACCACTGCATCTAAGCATGATTACTTCTGTCCAAAATGGGAATGCGTATATTTTGCCACGTGGAAGAATGCACCTGTGGGACGAGAGGGTGATAATCGCAAAGGCAGTCTGACGAAGATCAGTTTGCCCGAGCCTAAGAGATGCCAGAAAGGTGCCTGTAATCCTCTGCAGCTTCTCATAATTAACCCTAGCCAATGGAAGCAAGGATACAAATTCGGATTGCGTATAGCAGGAGGAGGTGTAGATCCTGGAACTATCCTGTATCTACAATTGAACACCAAGGCCCATGTATCCTCACCCTATTGTATACATCACTCCTTCTACGAGGCCATGAAAGCAAAGTTTGAAATTCCTCCTACCTCCCAGAACTTGTTCCTTGAGCTAGCGGGAGCAGTAGCATCTACTCTCCACATTTCAGACTGTTTATTTTGTGGAGGAACTAAGATGAGAGACCAATGGCCTTGGGAGGCACAAGAACTGAACTATTCTGTTCCATATAACACAGGTACACTACCAAAAAACTGCCTCCAGTTTTGCAACTGATTCCTATAGATTTTGGGGTGCTGAATCCAGGAAAAATAGCCAAAATGTTCCATCACGTCACGTTTTCTTGCAAAATTAGATTTCTTACCCATATAAGGACTGTTCACATAATTTCTTTTTAGCCGACTGCAGTTTATTTTCTTGGCCCAAAATAGAGGTTGTAATGGTTAACTAACTAGAAACACTCCTCATGATATTTTAGAGTGTTTTGTATTCATTTTATACATTAACAGGACAATTGGGAGGCGGGGGGCTAAATCCAGTACTCACGCTGGCGCATGTTCTTTCCTGTTCGCCTCGCCTCGCCTCACTCGCTCGCTCAAACACGGTGGTTGCGACATGAACGTTCCTGTCAAATTTCAGTTTCTTGCATGTTCATTATTACCTTTTGTTTGCTCAGTCGTAATCCAGCTTTATTCCGAAGTGGTTCACTACAGTTGTAGTTTGCAGTGCTGTGTATTTGTGATGGCTCACAGAGCCAGAGGTTGCGTCAACTCTCCGGACAGTTTTTGTTTTATTTGTGGGGAATATACCGTGAAAAAGCGGCAGAGGAACATTTCTGCATTTATTTAAAAAGTATATTTCGCCTATTTCGGTTTGAAGTTAGGCGATCAAGACAAACCGTGGGCTCCTCACAAAGTGTGCAAGACATGTGAGGAAGATCTACGCTTATGGATGAAAGGTAAAAAACAAGCATTTCGTTTCGGAATACCTATGATGTGGCGTGAACAAAGAGACCACAGCAGTGACTGCTATTTTTGCTCTTGCATTGTGAAGGGATACAACTTAAAAAATAAGAACGTAATAAGTTACCCCAACCTTCCCTCAGCAATTAGGCCTATGCCTCATAGCAACGAAGTACCTGTGCCTGAACCACCAAAATCTTTGGATCATATTTGTGTGGACGGTTCTGATCATGATGAGACTCATCAGATGGCTTTTCCCGATGAGTCCAGTACTTCTGAGTTTGAAACTGAACCAGATCCGAAACCTGAACTTTTCTCTCAAGCTGAATTGAATGATTTAGTCCGGGATTTAGGACTCCCAAAAGATGCCGCCCAACTGCTAGGTTCTCGGCTTAAACAGAAAAATCTATTGTCACCAGGAACAACTTTTTATTGGTACCGCAACCGCGAGACACAATTTTTGAAGTATTTCAGCAAAGAGGAAGATTTGGTATTTTGCAACGATATATACGGAGTGATGGAAAAGTTTAAACTCAAGTATGATCCTGCTGAATGGCGGCTGTTCATTGATTCGTCAAAAGACAGCATAAAAGGTGTTCTTCTTCATAATGGCAACACATTCTCCAAGAAAAATACGAGAATTTGGCCCTGATTCTTCAGAAGATTCGTTATGATGAGCATAAGTGGATGATTTGTGGAGACTTTAAAATTCTATCCATGCTATTAGGGCAGCAATCCGGTTTCACCAAATATCCCTGCTTCCTTTGCTTGTGGGATAGCCGGGCCCGCGACCTACACTGGGGGAAAAAAGACTGGCCAATTCGGGAGTATTTGAGACCCGGTGAGAAAAATGTTCTTCATGAGAGCTTGGTACCTCGTGATAAAATTCTATTACCACCTCTCCACATTAAGTTGGGTCTCATTAAGCAATTCATCAAGTCCCTTCCAAAAGATGGTGAGTGCTTTCGGTACCTTTGCTCAAAGTTCCCCCGACTTTCTGAAGCAAAGCTAAAGGAAGGAGTGTTTGTTGGCCCTGATATAAGGAAACTGATTTCAGATGGAGCATTCGCTGAAACGATGTCTGAGAAGGAAAAAGAAGCCTGGGATTCCTTCAAGGATGTTGTTCTCAAATTCTTGGGGAACAGGCGGGATGAGAACTATAAGGATATTGTTGCCAGGATGCTCAATGCCTTCAAAGAACAAGGCTGTAACATGAGCCTGAAAGTCCATTTCTTGCATTCCACTATGATGGCTGATTTCTGCTGGTTGCTGCTGCGGGAAACCCCAGATGAAAAATACGCCAAGCAGCGCACCAAGAGAAGCATTCGGGGGAAGAAGAAACGGGCCCACCAGGAGATTGATTGACCCAAGAATGACTTTAAAATCTAAACTGTGTTGACAAATATCGTGTTTTTACTAAACTTTGAAATAAAAATTTGCTAGTTATTACCACAGTGTCGGATCTCTTTTATTAGAATTTTATTTTCACACCATCGGGTGTTTGTCTTCATGTATTGCAATGGTGCGGTTTGCGTTTTCTATTCTTACATACATACCTGTACAACATTTTTTGCACATTTCTTTGCTTTGCTTTGTGTCTAACCTCGCTCTTATATGCTCAATGTTTGTGCACATGTATGTGGCTGTTTTAAGTGCAGACAATTTTGCTACCATCACAGTGTGTTTTGTTGACATTACTCTATTCTTATGTGCTGCCTTGTTACAATTTTCTTTATTCTTATTTGAATAACTACTAAACAATTAGTATAAAGAATTCATCCAAGAAACTTTTATCTCGATCGCACTCAATCTGAAACGTTCACCTCAAACTGCTAACCCAATGTAGCAAAAAATCTGTACGTGATGGAGCAAATTGGTTACCAGATTTGGATTCAGCGCACCAAAAAACGTAAAAATCAATCGAAACATTAGAGGCAGTTTAAAAAAAATGTTTTTAGTGTACCTGTGTAATCAGACTGACATACATAATACGACGAGCGAATGGGTATTGGCCCACTCCATTGTGGGTAACTTATGTTTTGCTCGCTATGGACCACTGTTTAATATGGAAGTGGGGCAGCTGGTCTGTCTCAATCAAAGGTTCTATAACAGTACCACTAAGAAGACGTCTTGGTGGTCAGGAGTCAACGCTACATAGCCCTCCAATCCTCTAGTCCGTTTTCCCAAACTTGCCAGTATCTGGACTAACTTAGCAGCATATAATTCCTGGCAAGCACCATCTGGACTGTACTGGATTTGCAGAACCCGAGCATATGCTAGGCTCCCTCACCATTGGGGAGGTGCATGTGTATTGGGAACCATACGATCTTCCTTCTTCCTTTTGCCTACATCCCAGGGAGAACAACTGGGATATCCTGTGTACAGAAGTCGACAGCTAAAGGAGGCCTTGAAAATAGGCCAATGGGACAAATGGGATGCAACATCTGAAGAATGGCCACCTGAGAGAATTATCTCATACTATGGACCTGCTACTTGGGAGCTGGATGGGACATGGGGATATCATACCCCTGTTTATATGATTAATTGAATAATACGTTTGCAAGCTGTTGTTGAAATAATAACCAATGAAACTAGTAAAGCACTAACCCTTTTGGCTAAGCAAAGTACGCAAATGCGCACAGCCATTTATCAAAATCGTTTAGCTTTAGATTATTTGTTAGCAGCTGAAGGTGGGGTATGTGGAAAGTTGAACTTAAGTAATTGTTGTTTACAGATTGATAATAATGGGCATGTAGTTGAAGATCTAGCCACCCAGATGAGAGAGCAGACATTTGTGCCTGTTCAGACCTGGCACAGTTTGAAGCTGGATGGGTGGTTTGGTTCACTATTTTCATGGATCGGTGGTCTAAAAGCCCTTGTGTTTATTGTATTATTCATATTAGCTATGTGCTTATTGCTCCCATGTTTCGTACCCCTTTGCTTACGCATGGTAACCTCAGTAATTGAGAATTACTAGCTATGTGGCAATATTACCCTATACCCCAAGATGATGCTGTTACACCAGTATAATGTGTGATTGAATTATTGAGTGATTTAATTTTCACCCTTTCTCACTAGCGGGTGAGAATAATCAAAGGGGGGAATGTGGCAGGCTATGGCCTAGAATGGTCTGCTAATATGAAAGGCCTGTAAGTTAGGCCTGGATTCCAACCCCCATTATAGCTAGAAAAGAACCAAAAATCTGTGAAAAATGAGAAAACTGTTTTAAATTGCTTAATAAGAAGTTTTACATGAATTCATAAGTCTTTCATTATTTTCTTGTGTGCAAAAGAAAGAAATGTTTCAATACATGCATTCCTGAAGCTAGAGATGACCTTGCAGTAGAGAAGTATCAAAATCAAGAACTGCACCATTGTTAGAACAATCCTTAGTGAGGGGGTTGGTTGCTAGGCCCCGGAGGGATTTCTGATTGGACAGGTGCAGGAGGCGTTGGAACCAATGAGAAGTTTGCATGTATCAAGCTAGAACCAATAGAAAGTTCTCATGTATCAAACTGAAAAAAAGAGGTATAAATGGTTATGTCTCTGTAAAAGCTTTGCTCAGTTCCTTTTGAAGCTTTGACTGACTGGGCCTGTGCACAATAAACTGGCTTGGACCCTGTCACTTGACTCCTGGATTTATTCATTGATTGCACTTTGCTGCAGCAGGGGGACACAACCCGCTTGTCTGGACTGGTCTAGCAGGATGACTTGGAATATGTAATTAGAGTGTGTTTATTATACCGCTAATAAGAAAGCTGCTTCTTTTAGTTGCCATATTGTAAGAGACAAAAGCCCTCAGCAGATGTATGCAAGACAGAAAAAACAGTTTCGCAGAGGTCTTGAGGGCTAGTCTTAGTTGTATAATGAAGCTATGTTAAATAAAAGAGGGATCTCTGCTCTGTTGACCTTTTACAATGCAAAGGTCTTATGGAGCAAGCACAAACATAAATAAACTAGAAACTGTTATGGGAACTTTGAAAGGAAGGTTCGCAAATAAACCATTGACCACCTGTACATGCAAAAGAAAGATAAGGACTGATATTAGTATGTAATACCATAAAGGGGATAAAGATGCCAGAAAAACAAGGCAAACTGCATTCTTGCAAATGGTCTGTAATGTAAGAGGGAATAATGTTAAATAACGTAAAAGAATAAATAAAGGGGATAGGACTACAGTAAACAGAAGCAGAAACCCACATGTGCTGCCTGAGCACAAAATAAGAAATTAGTTCTTACCTGCTAATTATCTTTCCTGGAGCTTTCTCCGGGCCAGTCCAGGGACAGGTAGGGTTGTCAATCTTCTATAGCAGCTGAGGACTGACTTCAAGTTTTGATGAGATGTGAAGCCACTCCTCCAGAGGGTTACCCAGCAGTCTTCTTATGACAAAGCAACTAAAAGAACTGAAAATACCAGATGAACCCTGAAACACTGATAAAGTTCTATAGTCCTTGCAAAATGTAGAAGCCATGAAATAGGCTGTGAAAATGGCATTAAAATTTTTTTTATTTTTTTTTTAACGATCAGAACATAACAGTAGTCCGCACTGAATGAAATTTGAAAGCCCCAACGATGACCCCTGTCACGGACGAATGACTGAAACTGTATAGCTGTGCAGGAGACGAACGAGAAACCCTATAACCAGAAAGAGGTGGGACCCTGGACTGGCCCGGAGAAAGCTCCAGGAAAGATAATTAGCAGGTAAGAACTAATTTCTTATTCCTAATCGCTTCTCCGTGCCAGTCCAGGGACAGGTAGGGCAGTATCAAAGCAGTACCTAAACATGGGAGGGACCCGCAAGCCCTGCGATAAGAGCCGCGGCCCCCACTTTTGCATCGTCCCGGACTTGAACATCCAAACGGTAATGCTTAGTAAAAGAATGTAAGGAAGACCAAGTAGCCGCTCTGCAGATATCTATTGGTGGAACAAACGCAAACTCCGCCCAAGAAGTGGCCAGAGCTCGAGTAGAGTGAGCCCGTAAACCCAGCGGCGGAGAAAGCCCTTTAGCAGCGTAAGCCGCTACAATAGCACTGCGAACCCACCGCGCTATGGTGGATTTGGAGGCTGGTTGACCTTTACGAGATCCGGCGTATTGTACAAAAAGTCTATCCGTTTTTCGAAAGGACTTGGAAACCCGCAGGTACGTACGTAAAACCCGTGCAAGATCCAAATGCTTGAGAGCCCGATCCAATGGCGAACTGGAAGAATCTGTAAACAAGGGCAAAGCCACTGTTTGATTAACATGGAAAGCCGACAGCACTTTAGGCAAATAGGACGGTACTGTCCGTAGGAGCACACGCTCCGGCAGAAATTGAAGATAAGGCTCCCTGCAAGACAAGGCCTGCAAATCGGAAATCCGGCGAGCTGAACACAAAGCGACCAAAAAGGCCGTTTTCCAAGAACACTCGCGGATCTCCCGAGAACTGAGAGAAGCTAAAGATGATTGCGAAAAAGCCTCCAAAACCACATTCAAATCCCAAGGTGGAACTAAGGGACGCACTGGAGGACGGAGAATTCGCGTTGCCCGTAAAAAACGTTGGACATCTGGAAGCGCCGAAAGACGCCGATGGCGAACGTACCCCCGAAAACAAGCAAGTGCAGCTACATGAACCTTAAGGGTACTTAGAGCCAGACCTTTGTCGAAGCCATGTTGAAGAAAAAGGAGAAGCTGAGGCAAGGTAGACGACATAGGAATAACATTATGTTGAGCACACCACGACTCAAACAGACGCCAGACGCGCACATAAGCCAGAGAAGTCGTCGGCCGTTTAGACTGAAGCAAGGTGTCTATTACGGAATCAGCATAACCTTGACGCTTTAAGCGAGCCCTCTCAAGAGCCAAGCCGTAAGCAAGAAGCGATCCACCTTGGGCATGAGAATCGGCCCTTGATGCAGCAGATTGATACGAGCCGGAAGAGGCCAAGGCGGAGCTATGAGAAGTCGAACGAGATCGGCATACCAGGGACGACGAGGCCAATCCGGAGCAATGAGAATCACTCGGCCTCTGTGATGCGCAATCCGTTGAATGACTCAACATTGGCCAAGGAGGGAAAACGTACAAGAGGGAGTCTTGCGGCCATGGCTGAACGAGAGCATCGAGCCCTTCTGACATGCGCTCTCTGCGTCTGCTGAAAAAACGGCTGACTTTGGCATTGGCAAACGTTGCCATCAAATCCATCACCGGAGACCCCCAACGCAGAGTCAGATCATGATAAACTGACGCGTTCAGTTCCCACTCTCCAGGATCTAGAACATTGCGGCTGAGATAATCGGCCTGGACATTGTCTTTGCCAGCGACATGTGCCGCTGAGATTGCTGTGAGATGTGATTCCGCCCAATCCATCAACTCCTGACATTCGGATAGGAGAGCGAGAGACTTGGTGCCCCCTTGACGATTAATATAAGCGACTGTCACTGCATTGTCCGAGAAAATCTTGACCGCCTTGCCCTTGAGCAAGCCTGTGAAGCGAAGCAGGGCGAGACGAGCTGCTCGCAGCTCCAGACGGTTGATCGACCACGAACTCTCCTCTGGAGACCAGGAACCCTGAGCGACCTGCGTTTGACAATGTGCTCCCCAGCCGGAAAGACTGGCATCGGTGGTAACCAAGATCCACGAGGGCTCCTCTAAAGGAACCCCTGCCATAAGATGTTCGGGAAGCAACCACCACTGCAGACTGTGCCTCACCTGATCTGGACAGGGAAGGCGCTGCGAGAGCGGGTGAAGTTGCGGTGACCACCGGGAAAGAAGCGCCTGCTGCAAAGGCCGCATGTGAGCTTTGGCCAGGGAACCAGATCCAGAGCAGCCGCCATGGACCCCAAAACCTGCAAATAGGTCTATGCCGACGGAGCTTGAAGAGACAGGAAGGCTCAAATTTGTTGCAAAAGCTTTTGCACCCGCAGACTGGGCAAGGAAACGGTCCCCCGCTCCGTGTCTAAGCAGGCCCCGAGATAAGTTAACTGTTGCCGCGGTATCAAATGGCTCTTGGAGTGATTGATCACCCAACCGAGCTGCTCGAGAAGCTGAATGACGCGTGCTGTCGCCGTCACAGAAGCTTCCCGAGAATCGGCCCGGATCAACCAATCGTCGAGATATGGGTGTACCCGAATACCCTCTTTCCGAAGCGCCGCCGCCACGACCACCATCAGTTTCGTGAAAGTACGCAGAGCCGTCGCGAGACCGAACGGCAAGGCGCGAAATTGGAAATGCCCCATGGGAAGTGCGAAACGTAAATAACGCTGATGAGATAGTCTGACGGGAATATGAAGATAAGCCTCTGTGAGATCTATGGACGAGAGAAATTCTCCCGGTTGAACCGCCCGAATCACTGTGCGCAAGGTTTCCATGCGAAAGTGTGGTACCCGCAAAGTACGGTTTACACCTTTGAGATCTAGTACGGGATGAAAAGAATCCTCTTTTTTGGGAACCACAAAATAGATCGAGTATCGACCGCAGCCGTACTGGTCCAACGGCACGGGAACAATCGCCTGCAGTTGCAAAAGGCGAACGAGCGTCTCGGAAATGGCTTGCATCTTCATCCCGGGCGCACAAGGGGAAAGAACGAAAGCGGGTTGCAACGGGCAAGCGAAGTCCAGTGCATAGCCTTTCTGAATGACTTCCAGAACCCATTTGTCGGAAGTGACTGCGGTCCAGGCCGCTAGAAAATTCTGTAAACGACCGCCTACCGGAACTAACGCCTGGACCTGCTGACCTTCATTGCGGCTTCCTAACGGAAGGTTGAGAGGCCGTCCCATAAGACCGACCAAAACCTCTGGCTCCTCGAAAGGACAGACCACGAAAACTGGAGTGCCCCCTAGAATAAGGCGCAAAGCGAGCCCCCCGAAATCTGCGGGACTCCCGAGCGGAGCCCCGAACCGTTCCCGCACCACGCAGTGGCTTGGGCCTATCCTCAGGCAAACGCCCGCCCTTGGAGTCTCCTAAATCTTTCACAATTTTCTCCAAGGCTTCCCCAAAAAGCAACTTTCCCTTAAAAGGCAATTTACTAAGGCGAACCTTCGAGGAAACATCCGCCGACCAGTTACGCAACCAGAGGAAACGCCTGGCCGCTACCATAGAGGCCATGGTTTTAGCCGCAATCCGTACCAAATCATAAAAAGCATCCGCTGCATAAGCTGCAGCTGATTCCAACTTAGCTGTATCGGGAACCTCCGAAGCGGACTCCCCCGCCGCGTCCCCCTGCAGTCAGCGAATGGATGCCCGAGAAACATAGGCTCCACAAACTGCTGCTTGCAATGCTAAAGCACTAGAATCAAAAGCTTGCTTGAGCAGCACCTCCAATTTCCTATCCTGTAGATCTTTAAGCGCCGCTCCCATTCCGAGTCAATCATTTGCCTAATTACCCGATGCATGGGAAAACAGCGCTGCTGAGACTTAAAGCCCTGCAACAAGGGATCCTCTAAAGGTTCTTGAGAGGAGGAAGGAGGAATCAGATGTAGAGCCGCTAAAGATTGGGCAATGAGAGCAGCGAGCTCCTCTTTACGGAAGACCCTGAAAATATTGGGATCCTCTCCAGGAGCTATCTCTCCCTCCTCCAACTCTTCAGTATCCGGATCCAAAGAGAGATCTGCTACATCTTCTGAGTCAGCCTGACCTAGAAGTAAAGACTCTGGAGACAAAAAAGGGCCCAAAGGATCTGCTAGACCCTCTTTAGGCTTAGAAGACCCTTCTCCAGGATCTTCTGCACCCGGCACTCTATGGGGTAGGACATCTAAAGTGGGAAACGCTGCAGCCTGTTCAGGCTGAGCTGACTTCAGCAAGAACGCCCTGTGCATTGCTAGAATAAATTCAGGCGAGAAAAAAAAGAAGCCACGTCCCCCTGAGCCATTAAATTGGGCTGTGCAGGCTGAATGACAGGCAGAGGCTCCTTAGATGACTTTGCCTTTCGTTTGTGTGGCCGAGGCTGCTCTGTCGGAGAGCTGACAGGCGCCGTCAAAATGGCCGACCTTCCCGCCTTTTCGGCGGGAAATGAAGGGTCCTCTAATTTATGTTCTGTCTTGTCTGCCATGCCGAAAACGAGGGGAAAAAGCAAAAAACCGACCACGTGAAAAAACAAAGGATGTGTGCTGAAGCTGGAAAAGCGCCGCAAAATGGAAACGCTGACAGGAAACTCAGAGCCGGAACGGGCGCCAGAAAAAGAAAAAAACACAGAGACTCACCACAAAATCAATTACCGGCGGAGCCAAGCAGGTAGTCCCGCAGCTAGCGGGAAACCGCCTACTGGAGCAGCGTTCGCGGCAGAGGTACCAACTGGGGCTCCCAGAAATAATCCTTTGCCGACGGAGACGGAGTCGGTGAAGGGAAACAGGCTCTGCCTCTCACCGGGGGATTAACTCACTCGACGTCTCCATGCATCTTAAAGCTGCAGCGCCCCAAAGTTTTGACACAAGGACTCAAGAAAAATATCAGCCCTGCTAGAGCCAATATATATTATAGAAAAATAATAAAGAAAACCAAACAGCAGAAATCAAATTGAGGAAGAAGCAGAGAGTGGATCCTCTTTAGCTGCTGAGGACTGAAAGACTGCTGGGTAACCCTCTGGGGGTGTGGCTTCACATCTCATCAAAACTTGAAGTCAGTCCTCAGCTGCTATAGAAGATTGACAACCCTACCTGTCCTTGGACTGGCCCGGAGAAGCGATTAGGAATAGACAGGTCAATAACACCGTATTAGTTAGTCAATAAGATACTGGGGGTAGGGACTTGTTGATTTGACAAAGGTATAAAGGTCACAGAAATATGTCGGTGTGCATACGAGCTAGCAACCCCTTCTTACAAGATCGATAATAATAAACTCTTTTTACTGCTTCATGACCATGTCTTATTCTAAAATAATCTAGGTGGTACTATTTCCCACGCGAGTATCTTTATCTTTATTCCATGTTTTAATATATACTGTCTTTAAGCACCATCAAAGCTGTGTATAAATTCAGACAAAAAAAAAAGAATCGTTTTACATATGTTTCTATATGTCGTTTTAATAATAATTTGCTTTGGTTACCATTTGGGTTTTCACTTGCCAAAACGAGAGTACATATTTTAAAAAAAGGAAATGAATAATAAAAACCTAATACATTAAATTAGGCAAATATGATATGTTTTAAACATAAAAAATCTTCATGGAAAACGACAAATACTACCATTTAACTAAAACTAAAAGGTCGATGCATCCCTACACGACTACTTTTACCTGTTCTCATTAGAATCACCCTGCGCAGACGAACGCTTCTCGCCGGAACAAGGCGGGCCAATTTAAACGGTTTCTGTGACTCAATCACTAGCGTCAATAATCACTTTTTTTTTTGCTAGCGGCGCCATTTTGAAGTCCCTCATAGTCGGTCACAGAGTAGCGATTCGGCACAGTCTCTCGCGCGTGCAACGTTTTCGTTTTCAAATCGTTACTATCACGCTAGAAGGCATGGCAAACAGGAACCTGACCCAGGTGAAGATAGAGAAACATAACTCGCTGCCGTCTGGCTCCGGTCAAAAAAAGAATAATAAGCGCAGCCTGGAGTTTCAAGAGAGCCAGCCCAGCCTTGTCCCTCCGGTGAAAGTGGAGGAGGAAGAAGGTGAAGATGGCGCCCAGCCGATAGGCATTACAGTGGACATAAAGAGCTTTCTAAGACCTGGCGAGAAGACTTATACTCAGCGTTGTCGGCTGTTCGTCGGGAACTTGCCCACAGATATTACCGAAGAGAATTTTAAAAAGCTGTTTGAAAAGTACGGGGAGCCGAGCGAGGTGTTCATCAATCGAGATAGGGGCTTTGGCTTCATTCGATTGGTAAGTGGCGTTGCTGTGGACTTCTCTTTATTTACGATGGAATTATATGTATCTTGCAGCCTTGTGCTATGGAAGTAACTAGTATATCTCGTCATCTCTCCATTATTATGGTTCCTTTTAAGGGGGCGCTTTGCTTGGATTAACTTGCAGCCTCTAGATTGTTTAGCTACGATTTGCTCTGCTTCATAGGTGATTTCCCCGCACTTAATACTTGTCTGCCGGCGGTCATCGAGGTGCTTGCCGGAGCTTTCTCTGTCCAGATAATGTGGTATGTTTTCCCCTGCTGTAACTGATAGTGCAGGTTCGCATTTTTTGTTTGTCCGTTGTGAACTCGCTGCTAATTGGAACCTGACAGTATGATATTGTTTGCATCTGAATATATTTTACTTGTATGTAACGATGGGGCAGTAGAAGAACAGACATTTCTGGTTGTTGACATGATGTTAGTTCCTTAATCTTGCAGTGACTGTACTGTTAATCCAAGTATAAGGGCTACAGTCTTAATGAGGGCCGGGATAGGGGTCTTGAGTTGAAGCTTTCACGATTACTCTAGTCTAGAATATGATGTACTAAGGGGTTTTCCCCCAATATTAAGTGGGTAAACACTTGAAAATGTTATGTCCCACGAAGGAAGGTGTTAATCTCAAATAACACCATGTTTCGCCTACCACCAACAGACTGGGGTTCAGAGAAACTGTGAGAGTGCTTAAACGGTCGCCAGATGGCGCGTTCTGAACGGTGTATGTTCAGATTTTTATAAATTTAATGGCATGAGCATTTTACGAGTATTATCAAAATACATCAAACTAGTAAAATACAAAATAAATAAATAAAAACAAAGGGGAACCGTGATGCTGGGTCGGTGTACTTGCATTCTTTGCTGCTGCTGATGGATTTGTGAGCTCTATATTGAGATTTTGCGCCAGGCTTTTAGATGCGTGATAGTGACTCGGTTGATCACTACTTATAACCCTGAAACTGCAGAACAAACCAACAACAACAAAAGTATGTATATATAATGCTTTGGAAATTAAGTATTGTAATTAGAAACATGATGGCAAAAAAAGGGTGTATCTAGTTTGCCTTTCAGTACCAAGTACTGCAGCACCCTTTTTAGAGATCGTCTGTATCTGTCCCCTGCTTTCTTGAATTCAGATACTGTCCTCATCCTCCACTGAAAGACGATTCCATGCATCTATCACTCATTCCGTAAAGAAATATTTATACATGTTACTGCTGAATCTGTCCCCTTTCACCTTCATCCTGTGCTCCCTCATTACAATTGGAAGAGGCTCTCTTCCTGTGAAATTACAGTTGTGGTCAACATTATTAGCACCCTTGAATTAATTTTTTTATTTGCGTTCACATGAATGAACCAAGGGAAAACATGGCATGAAACAATAAATGAAGAAAAAAAATCTTAAAAGGAAAAAATATATGTACCATTATCATTAGGCCACAAAACTTTTAAAGGGATGCTCCAAAAAAACAAAGAAAAAAAAAACTCCAAGCACAAGACAGGCAGGCTAGGTCAATACGTCAGCCTTGCTGAAAATCACAGAAACTTCAATATCTTCCCTAGCAGTAAAGAATTACAGGAGCTGCTTGGGTTCAAAGACAAGAACATATTTATCTTGCTAGGAAATATAACAACGAAAAGGGAATTTTAACAAAATAGTGATGGTCCTGGCCTGAAAAACCCTAGACGAATCAGGAAAAATACGAACCTGAGAACCCCAGAATTGCTCTTGAAATGCCTAAAATAAAAGCGGAGAATGAAAGACTTAACTGATTCCAGTGCCAGAGTAACAAGCAAAGTAGTTCTTTCAGTAATCACTTCCAGGGAACTTAACAGAAACCCAGTTAAGTCCCCAGTCTGCAAGGACACATTCAACTGGCCTGATCCTCCAGTGAGATCCCCAATACCCAAGACAGATACTGAATCCTAGTCAGGAGAGGCAGAGGCAAATGCTCCTGTGAGATCTTAAGCATCCCACAGAAGGGGAGGTAAGACAGGAGATTTAGGAAAGTTCAATAACTGAAGGTTGTTCCTCCGTGCTTGATTCTCCAGATATTCCATCTTCCTGGCCAACGAAGTCATGTCCTTAATTAGGGCCACATGAGCCGCTCAAAGTGTTCCACAATCTGGTGTAAGTTGAGAAATAGAACCTGCCTGCTGCTCCTCAGCCATGGAAACCTCCAGAAATAGTCATTTTCACACATGAAATTTCAGTACTTACTGTGTCCACAACATTAGATTAGAAAGAAGTTAAAGCAGCTATGGCATCCCATAGCATGTCAGAAGTGATAATAGCAGGTTTTACCAAATCCCGAATAACTGGGAAATGCCCCCCTCCAGTCCCCACCAGCTGCTGCTCAGCCGCAAGAATAGTCTCATCAGCTACAGTAGCCCTAACCAACTACTTGCGGGGATCTGGAGCACAAAAGCTGGAAACACTGATGAGCCCTTGTCACTTCCCGTACTCTTCGTTAAGTTGGGGGGGGGGGGGGAAGCACTATATTGGGTGACAACAACTTCCAGGTTGAAACGGAGGGGCACCCTGCTCCGGGGACAGAATCACCCCCGATGCGTCCAGCAAAGCCAAGACTTCCTCTTGCAGTGCCGTCAAAGACATGTTCCAGGGCCAGTACAACAAACCCACAAAGATCCAAGGTCCTCTGGTCAGCGGTGGGAAGCAACGCTGAACCCGAGGGTAGGTCGGCCTTTTTTCATTTCCTTCGTCAATCACAAAAACGAGCACAGAGGCCATACAGCAGGCTAGGACCCGATCAATACAGAGCTTCTGCCCTGACACCATTCCCTGCTGCTATCTTGCCTCCCTTAGCACCCTTGCATTTTAGGTAGGTTGTGTATATTATCTTGAGAAATAAATGGAAATATTCCCACTGTAAGTCATAATATTTTAATAGTATGTTCAAAGGTCTACAACCAAAAAAAAAGTCTGTGCAACTTGAGGTAATTTCTGAGAAAAGAAAATGACCCAGACAGAATTAATGGCAACCTTCACTAATATTTGGTAGCACAAGCCTTGGCAGTGATGAGTCTCCAGAGGTTTTTTGTAGCCATTTATGAGTTTCATACATTTGTCTGATGGTAGTTTCTCCCATTCTTAAACTGCAATTTGTTCCAGCTCCTGAATGTTTCCAGGATTCCTTTTTACCAATGGCAGATTTCAGCTCTTTCCAAACTTTGGATTGAGATCAGGACCCATTGCTGGCCTTTTTTTAAAACAGTCCATCCATTTGTTACTTTTTAGCCATTCTTTTGTACCTTTGGATGTATGTTTTGGGTCCTCGACCTTGGTCTCAGACCTAGCTTTCTGACACTTGGTAGCACATTTCACTCCAGAATTCCTTGGTAGTTCTCAGAATGATTACTTTTAATAAGTTCCAGACCTCCAAAACCAGTCCCATAACATTATGGAACCTCCACCATATTTAACTGTAGGAAGGGTGTTCTTTTCCTTATGTTTTATTTCTTAACCTGTAAATGTATTTCTGGTCAGCATTGCCAAAGAGCTGGAGTTTGGTTTCATCAAGATAACCATAGTACATTTTCCCAGAAGAATTTTGGTTTTCTCAAGGTAGGTATGGGCAAAGATTAGGCATGCCTTTTTTATGTCTGTCTTTGAGCAGTGGGGTCTGTCTTAGCCTTTGCCCCCGAAGTCTTTATTTGTTTAGAGTGTGGCATATGGTGTGGGTTGAAACCATCTCTCCAGATTGCTCCATATCAGCCTTATGCTCTTTGTATGTTGTATGTGGTGGTTTTCCAACAGTTCCCACTAAACTTCAAAGGCTACTTGGATTAACTTTTCTCTGCCCACCACGTCCTGGTTAGTTCTAGACTGTTCCATGAGCGGAAAACTTCTAATAACATTGCAAACTGTAGATGGCTTTTCTGACAGTCTCAGGTAGCTCTTTTTTGTCTTCACCATTGTGAAAATGGGAGTGAATGTGGCCATTTTAAACATTAGAACCATTATTCATTGATTAATTCAAGTCATGTGAATATTGACCATTGATCACAAGTGTCTAATTTTATTGCGATGGAAATGTGGTGGTTCTGTTCAAACTGATTTGAATTGTTTGTTCCTTATCGTCACTCCAGTCCGACCCTTTACTTCAGGGTTACGCAACCCTTCCAGCAGCTTGGAGGCTGAGCCCAACCTTTTTGGGATGGAGCGGTTTATATACCACTGGTGCCACCCACCAACTCCAGTATACTCAGCCTCCAAGCAGCTGGAGGGTTCCGTAAGCCTAGGGCTTACTAGAGTCCTACCTTCTCTTAAATTTGGATAATTTTTACAAATTTTAACTTTTATTTTAACTTATCTTTATTTTCTCTACCGTTTTCTTTTTCCCCCCCCCCCCCCCCCCCCCGGCCCGGGCCGAGGACCGGAGGTGTTACCATCTTGCCCGCAGCAGCGAGCAGGGGAATCAGGAGCCTCTCGCTGCTGGCTAGGCCTGCTGCTCCTCTTCAACTCTCCAGAAGGCCTGCGTCCTCGCGCCGAAGCCCCCCCCCGGTGCCTGAGCGCTGGAGGAAACGCAAAGCGGAAGAGCGATTTTCAGCGCGCAGGCTTGATCGCTCTTTACCCCCGAGTCAGCTGAGTGCAGGGGCGAGCTCTGGAGACGCGATCGCAGCGCCGGTAAACTGACCGCATCCCGGGCTGCGCAGGGTACGTCCTTTCTCTGCCCTTTCTCCTCAGTTGGAGGACCCAGAGAAGCGCTGAGACCAGTCGCGTTCCTCCGTTCAGAGCTCCACATGGCCGCGGCCTGCCACGTGTTGAGCCAACGGTGCAGGAATCGCCGCTCCAGTCCGGGAAACAGCAGAAGCCTACACAAAAAAATCGCAAGTACTCAGCTCATGGGCTGTAAGGAGATTGTAATTGCTGGTTTAATTTTCTGTTTAATTTAATTCTTGTTTATTCTCCAGTTATTTCAGGGGATTTCGTTGCCTTATCCCTGGTACAGGAGAGAGCAATGCAGGGGGTTTAAAGTTAATTTTAAAGTTAATTATATTTTAATTATATTTTTATATTTTAATTTAAAATGTATTTTTATTTCAAATTTAAATTTAAAGTTTATTTCTGGTCAACGGGCTGCCTAGCGGAGCGCTTCAGTTTTCTTTGAGGATATCCCCTGGAGAGCATGACTGGCAAGTCAAGGTGCCCATCTTGTGGCACTCGTAGGGGTACTGCATCTGAGGCAGGAGTCTGCAGGGGCTGCGCTGCAGTAGCCACCTCAGTAGAACAAGAAATCAGCCTGTCCATGGCCCAATCATCCCAGGGGTCCACGGATCCTATGGAGGGGGAAGTAGCGTCCCAGTTATCCCTTCCCTCTCGCTCGGAGGCACCCCCTCCTCCGCTCCCCCCCTCCGCCCTTCCCTCCGGGGAGGGGGGAGTCGGAGATTTCTTCTCCCCTGACTTCGTGCTCTTGTTACACCAAGCCTATTGCATGCGCAAGCAGGGGCTTGGGACAGGGGAGGGGGGCTCGACAGCCGAAGGCAGAGTAGCCAGACCCCTGAAGGCAAGCGTTCAGGACTCAGGAATACCCCCAAAGCGCCCCAGACTGTTGAACGAGGAGCCACTCTCTTCTCTTTCCCAGGGCACCCTAGAAGAGGAGGGCTCTGAAAAGGATTTAGAGGAGGAAGAGGAGGAACTGGAAGAAGGGGAGATCCCTGAGGAGGACCATTCTCGCATAATTAGAGTTTTCCGACGAGAGGAGCTGCCTGCCTTAATTAATGATTCCCTGAAAGCTCTCAACGTAGCCTCAGATACCCCAGAGGAGGATGAGGCATTGGAGGATCCCTTAATCCAGGCCATCAGGAAGTCCCAGAAGGTTTTTCCAGTCCACAGAGTGGTACGTCAGATGATACAGGAGGAATGGGATTAGCCTGAGTCAGGGTTAAGAGGGGTCCGGGCCATGTCCCGCCTCTACCCTCTCCCTGAATCTGACAAAGAGCTGCTGAAGTCCCCCAGGGTAGATGTGGCGGATCAGCAGTAACAAAGAAAACTACTATCCCAGTTGAGGGCAGTGCGGCACTGAGGGATCCCCAGGATAGGAAATTGGACACGCTCCTAAAATAAGCCTTTGATGTGAGCGCTCTGGCCTTACAAGCTTCAGTTTCAGGGGCCTGGGTGGCGCGGGCCTGTTTGAGGTGGGCTCAGCAACTCCAGGCAGAGGAGGTCTCCGCCGAGGGGTCATTAGCCAACGTGGCGAGGTTGGAATCCGGTACGGCCTTCTTGGCGGATAGTCAGTACGACCTCATCCGCAGCTTAGCTAAGAACATGGCCTCGGTGGTGGCAGCCAGACGCTATTTGTGGCTACGGAATTGGGCTGCCGATGCTTCCTCCAAAACTCGCCTGAGTCGTCTGCCCTTCAAAGGGAAGCTGTTATTTGGGGAGGACTTAGATAAGCTGGTAAAGGACCTGGGCGAATCCAAGGGCGGCAGGCTTCCGGAGGACAGGCCGAAACAAGCGCGGCCCTTAGCCCCAGCACGGAACCAACCTAGGGATCCCCGGAGGTTTCGTTCGACAAGACCGAACCCCTTTCTTAGGGGTCGTTTTCCCGGTAGGGGACAAAACTTCCGAGGTTTTCGGGGATCAGGGAGAGGTTTCTCCGCCTCCTCCTTATCCTCGGGCCCCAGGAAACAACAATGAGATTCCGGGGGTCCAGGAGGGTGGGATGCCGGTAGGCGGTCGCCTGAGGCATTTTCTTCCCGCCTGGTCCCGGGTCACGTCCAATCAATGGGTTCTGGAGGTGGTCTGAGAGGGATACGCTCTCGAATTTGCAAAGCAAATACCTCCAGCATTTGTTCAGTCACCTTGCGGTTCTCCAACAAAAAGAGCGGCTATAGAAACAACACTGTCCCGTCTGTTACAGCTCGGGGCCGTGGTGCCCGTCCCGCCAGGCCAGTACGGTACAGGTCGGTACTCGATTTACTTCGTGGTCCCAAAGAAGGAGGGGTCCTTTCGTCCGATCCTGGATCTAAAGCAGGTCAATCGATGTCTCAAGGTGCCACACTTCAGGATGGAAACCCTGCGGTCGGTTATAGCGGCCGTAAGGGGCGGGGAGTTCCTAACAGCACTGGATTTGACAGAGGCCTATTTGCATATCCCAGTCAGAAGATCCCATCAGCAGTTCCTGAGATTCGCAGTGCCTCGGGGCCATTTTCAGTTTCAGGCGCTGCCCTTCGGCCTAGCGACTGCGCCAAGGACGTTCACCAAGGTGATGGTTGTAGTAGCGGCTGCACTACGAAAGGAGGGAATCCTGGTGCACCATTACTTGGACGACTGGCTCATCCGGGCAAAGTCGGAAGAGGAAAGTCGCTGGACAACAGCCAGAGTGATACAGGTTCTGGAGAACTTGGGGTGGGTCATCAGTCGCGCAAAGAGCAGTCTGGTACCCTCCCAAGAGCTCGAGTATCTCGGAGCAAGGTTCCACACAGGCAGGGGCAGGGTCTTCCTGTCCTGCACAAGGGTAAGGGACCTAAGGCTCCTAGTCACGCAGTTCATGACCAGGCGACTTCCTTCTGCGTGGCATTACCTGCAACTACTGGGAACCATGGCGGCAGCCATAGAGGTAGTTCTGTGGGCCAGGGCGCACATGCGTCCTTTACAGCGATCTCTGTTGCGTCGGTGGTCCCCACAACAGCACCCTTTGTTCCTTCAGCTACCCTGCGCCCCTCGAACCAAGCAGTCCCTCCACTGGTGGAGGTGCCCAAGGAACCTGAATCGCGGAATGCCCCTCGAGCCTCCACAATGGTTGCTCTTGACGACGGACGCCAGTCTAGCAGGCTGGGGAGCACATTGCGAGGACCAGTTTGTCCAGGGGCGTTGGACGGCGTTGGAATCTCAATGGCCTATCAACGGCTGGAATTGAGGGCAGTCACTCTGGCACTCAAGGCCCTCGAGTCTTCAGTGCTAGGAAAGGCAATTCGGGTACTCTCCGACCAATGTCACCGCGGTGGCCTACATCAATCATCAGGGCGGCACCAGCAGTCCAGCCTTGGAGAAAGAGGCGGACGCACTGTTCCAGTGGGCAGGACTTCGCTTGGAAGCACTCTCAGCACAGCACGTGGCCGGCACGGACAACATCACCGCCGATTACCTGAGCAGGTGCAAGATAGACCACGGGGAGTGGGAACTGCATCAGGAAATCTTCGACCAGATAGTAGCTCTTTGGGGTCCTCCAGTCATGGACCTCATGGCTCGGTTCTCATCCGCCAAAGCAAGCTGATTCTTCAGCCGACGGAAAGAAAGGATGTCCAAAGGCCTAGACGCCCTGGCCCAGAAGTGGCCCTCGGAGGGTCTCCTTTATGTCTTTCCCCCTTGGGCACTGATAGGGAAAGTCATCCAGCGGATAGAAGCTCACCAGGGCCTAGTAATCCTCATTGCCCCGGACTGGGCCCGTCGCCCCTGGTATGCGGATTTGGTAAGGATGATCGCCGACCGTCCCTGGCGGCTTCCCAACAGGAGGGACCTTCTGAGGCAAGGCCCGGTCCAGATGCCACACGTGGATCGATTCTCGCTTACGGCTTGGCTATTGAAAGGGCACGGCTCTTGAAGCGCGGCTACTCGGCGGCAGTAATCACCACCCTGTTAAGCGCTCAACTTGCCTCTCTTATGTGAGAGTGTGGCGCATCTTCGAGGCATGGTGTGCGGAGCGCCGGAGGAAACCCCTGGCAACCTCGATCCCGGAGGTACTGGAATTTTTGCAAGCCGGATTCGACAAGGGCCTAGCGCATAGCTCCCTCAGAGTCCAACTGGCGGCCATCTCTTGCTATAGGGGTAAGGTCTGCGGGAAGCCTTTAGGAGCGCACGCGGACGTTTCCAGGTTCCTGAAAGCGGTCAGACGGCTCCGTCCGCAGAGGAGATCGGTCATCCCCCCCTTGGGACCTCAACCTGGTACTAAACGCACTAGTCACAGAACCTTTCGAACCAATGAAGAAGGCCTCCTTGAAGGATCTGACTCTGAAGACAGTCTTTCTGGTTGCCATTTGCTCGGCCAGGCGGGTCTCCGAATTACAAGCCCTGTCTTCTCGGCCGCCCTTTCTGTCCTTTCTCAAGGATAAGGTAGTCCTTAGGACGGTTCCTTCGTTCTTGCCTAAGGTCATCTCCCCCTTTCATGTCAACCAATCGATCACTCTCCCGTCTCTTCCGGCGGAAGAGCTAGGAGGGGGAGATAGTAGGCTCCTCCTACTCGACGTCCGCAGGACATTGAAGCGTTACCTCTCCCGCACAGCCCCCTTCCGGAAGTCCGAACGACTGTTCGTACAGTTTGGGGGTCCCCACAAAGGGGAAGCGGCGGCCAAAGCCTCAATCTCCAGATGGATCAGGGAGACGATTGCCTCCGCCTATATCCTCAAGGGGAAGCAAGTTCCAGGAGGGCTGCGCGCCCACTCAACTAGGGCACAGGCCACCTCTTGGGCAGAGTTCAGTTTAGTTCCTCTGCTGGACATCTGTAGGGCGGCGACCTGGTCCTCCCTGCACTCCTTTACCAAGCACTATAGACTGGACGTGCAGAGTGCTACGGACTCCAGGTTTGCGCATGCTGTTCTACGTTCCGGAATGGCGGATCCCACCCGGGCTGGTACTGCTCTGGTACGTCCCTGAAGTAAAGGGACTGGACTGGAGTGACGATAAGGAAGAAGTAATTAGATCTTACCTGCTAATTATTGTTCCTGAAGGAACGACAGTCCAGTCCCTGTTCCCTCCCGAGGTTGCCATTCCGGACATTTTTCTCAGGGTCGGGCTTCGGCCCGAGGACGGACGCAGGTCTGTCTGGAGGGTCACTGGGGTGAGAGGACCGTGCAGTAGCAGGTATTCTGCCTCCGCCCTTGACCCCTCCTCATTCTTTCTCATTTTCATTCTCATTCTCTCTACTCCCGTGGGAAAAAAAAAAAAGGGGTACATCTAATATGGTTGGATTGGGGTGTTTTTTGTTCCTTTATGCTATTTTGGAATGTTTGTTCAAGTCTGCTTTTGCAGTAGGTTACTGGAGTTGGTGGGTGGCACCAGTGGTATATATACCGCTCCATCCCAAAAAGGTTGGGCTCAGCCTCCAAGCTGCTGGAAGGGTTGCGTAACCCTGAAGTAAAGGGACTGGACTGTCGTTCCTTCAGGAACAATAATTAGCAGGTAAGATCTAATTACTTCTTTATAAGGGTACCAATAATCATTTTCATATAGTCTGTCCAGTCCAGACAAGTGGTTTGTCTTTCCCCCAACCAGCAGCTGGAGACAGTATGTCAGGTTTTGTGATGTTGCCCCATAAGGGCACTGCCCATGGACTCCAGGACTGGTATCCTCAACCTCCAGCAGCTGGCTAGGAGCTTCTGTGTAGTTTGGACTCCACTGAAAGGACAGTTTTTTTTTTCTTAGCAAAGCTTATTTTTATTTATTTAAGATCATTTATATCCCGCCAAATGCCCAAAGGCATTCAAGTCAATGTACAAAATAAAATAAAAACCTAGCAAAACCCACTAATCCACCTACCTTCCATGTTCCATACCTCACTATACCTGCTGAAGCAGAGGAAATGGAAAGATCTTTAGGGCCTTTTAAAGGCCAAACCCAACAACCAACTACTTGTGACAGGGTGGTATAGGACATGGTAGACAACTGAGACAGAGGAAATAGGAAGGTCTTCAAGGCCTTTCAAAAGGCCAACAAGTTACCTTCCTGCCGCAAGGAAATCGGAAGCCGGTTCCACTAAGTAGAGGTTGCTACATCAAAACACCTTTCAAGCCATTTAGTTAGATGAATATGCCGAGGACCAGGAATCACCAACTTAGGATCCTAACTTGATGGCAGCATGCAACCTGGTTGATACCAGTGTAGCCCTTCTGCTAAGTAACCCGGTCCCAGACCCCTCAAGTTCTTGAAGGTGACCAGGAGCAATTTAAACATTGGCATCTGGTGGAGCAACATTCAATGAAGTTAACTGCTCCACCAGGCTTACTGCCTGAAGCAGGGCCTGGAGAGCACTTGCGCTCAGAAATAAGCATTTGAAAGCAGTGGCGAGTCCAGCTCAAGTCTTCAGGAGTCAAAGGTGTCCCTCCTGCTAAAAAGTCGCAAGTTGAAGCAGATTTTTCAGAAGAGCAAGCCTCCTATCACTTGGGAGACGGAGGACCCATTGGAGGGTCCTTCAGATATTTGGGGAGAATCTCTGAGCCGTGACTTGGAAAAGGGAGAGAGTGCCCTGGGTATGGACCCTAATGTATGGGTGTGTTTGCCATGAAGAATTGACGGCTTATATCACACTCCTTGGCAGCTCTCAATATTGCTCAGCATTCTCAGGTTCTAGAGGACCCCTTGCTACAGGGCATTCAGACCTCACACACTTTGTTTCCACTCCACAGAGCCATCAAGCAAATGATTAAAGTGGGGCGAGAGGTTCCTGAGGCAGGATTGCATGGGGGCAGAGCCATGGATCACCTATATCCCATTCCTCTCATGGAAGGGGACCTCCTTTTGAGTTGTCTGGGGTGGGTGCCTTGGTTTTGGTGGTCGCTAAGAAAATCGCCATTCTGTTGGGGGATGTGCAAGATGATAAACTAGAGATTCTCCTTAAGCCTTTGCTGCTACTGCCTGGTTTTGCAGGCATCTATTTACGGGTCCTGTGCCACTAGGGTATGCATTTGTTGGGCCCAAGCCTTGCCAGAGCCGGATCTGGAAGTAAGGGAGCACTAATTGCTTTTGCTAGCTTTATTAAAAATAGAGGGGGAGTCTTGAGGCTGAGAGGCAGCAAAGACGAGTATTTCCCCCCCCTCCCCCGCAGCATGAGGGGGGGGGGTGTTTGGTGGCAGCAGCATCCCTGGTTTTTGAGGCAGCTCCTGATCCCGGCACTGGGTGAGGAGCAGCCAGAGACCGGCACTGAACAACAGCTTCCTGAACAGACACCCACCCGCTTCCTTTGCGCCAAAGCCGGCAAGTAGCGGCTGAGCGCGAGGGGGAAGATTGCTGCGATTGTCTGTGGTCCAGAGCGGTGGTAAGTGGGGCCGGACATTAGAATCTTGCAGCGGGGGCAGGAAGAACATGCTGATTTGGAGCGCTGCCTGCGGTGGTGTGGGAAAAGTAGAGGTGTACCTTTTTTTTTTTTTTTTTTTTTTTTCTCTCTCTAGCTTTCCTCAGAGGCTGCAGCTTAATCAGCAGTCCTGAGGGGGGGGGGGAGAGATCAAGGCTGCCTGCGTTTGATTAAGTTGAAGGGCTTTCAGTTTCTTTATTTTCCTTTTTATTTCCTTTTCTTTAATTTAGTTTCATTTTATTAAGTCTTTTGAGGATGCTTCAGAGCAGTGCTCAAGCCGGGTGCATAACAAGCAATCTACGGCCCTTACAGCCATGCTGGCCAAACCCCGCAATGTTTGCTATGCTTTGTTTTCCGGCGGGGGTGGGGGCAGTATCGGCAACAGGTATTACCCTGGGCTGCCCGCATGAGACCACAGCTGTGGAGCCAGGCCAGGAAAGACCCTCACTGTCGTGGGGGGCAAGTATCGCATAGATGTCCACACAGGAATCTGTGGAGCTGGCTGCGGAGCCTTCAACCATCCCAGGACACCCCCCCCCCCTTACAGACACGGCAGTACATGGGTCATTGTCTTGTTCCTAAGCGTCCCTCCAGTCCAGTCCCTCTCCTCTTGTGTTGTGCTCTCCTTCCAGCAGCTTGGAGACTGAGCACGTCATCTTTTTGATGACACAGATAGATAGATATAGCTCTGTCATCTCCCACCAGCTCCAGTATGCTCAGTCTCCAAGCAGCTGGAGGATGTCAGTAATCCAGGAGAGAAGGCTTACTGGAGAAGTATTTAGAAAAGTTAGCAGGGCTTTTTTTTTTGTTCTTCTTTTATTTATTTAATTTAATTTCCTTTCCTGGGGATTTGTCCTCCATTTGAGCCTTGGGTCCAAGCAGGGAGGCAGGCTTGTAGTGTGGGGGCTGGAGAGGAGCCTTCTTGCCCCCTCCCTACCGCGTCCGAAGGAAGGAGGAGGCTTCGGGGAAAATCAACAGCAGTTAACATAAGATATGCCATACTGGGTCAGACCAAGGTCCATCAAGCCCAGTATCCTGTTTCCAACAGTGGCCAATCTAGGTCATACGTACCTAGCAGTTTCCCCAAAAGACAAGGTTCCGCAACGCTTGTACTGGCTCAAGCATTGATATCCTGGGTCCCTTCTTAATAATGGTTTATGGACCTTCCCTCCAGGAACTTGTCCAAACCTTTTTTTTTTTAAACCCAGCTACACTAACAGCCTTTACTACATCCTCCGGTAACAAATTCCAGAGTTTGATTACACGTTGAGTGAAAACATATTTTCTTTTATTAGTCTTAAATAGTTTACCCTGTAGCTTCATTGCATGTCCCCTAGTCTTTCTATATTCTGATAACGTAAACAATCGATCTACGTTTACCCGTTCCACTCCGTTCATTAATTTATAGACTTCTATCATATCTCCCCTCAGCTGTCTCTTTTCCAAGTTAAAGAGCCCTAACCTTTTTAGCCTTTCTTCATAGGAGTATCCTTCCATCCCCTTTACCATTTTGGTGGCTCTTCTCTGAACATTTTCTAATAACGCTATATCCTTTTTAAGATACGGCGACCAGAATTGCACACAATATTCAAGGTGCGGTCTCACCATGGAACGATATAGAGGCATTATAATATCTTTTGTTTTATTTTCCATTCCTTTCCTTATGATGCTCTCTTGGCTGCCGCTGCACACTGGGCCGAGGGTTTTAACATGTTATCCACAATGACACCTAAATCCTTTTCCTGGGTGGTGGTTCCTAATGTGGAACCTTGCATCGTGTAACCATAGTTTGGGTTGTTCTTCCCTAGGTGCATAACTTTGCACTTGTCCACATTAAATTTCATTTGCCATTTTGATGCCCAGTCTTCCAATTTATCAAGATCCTCTTGCAATTTTCCACAATCCTCTTGCGTTTTAACAACTTTAAATAGTTTTGTGTCATCTGCAAATTTGATAACCTCACTCGTTATTCCACTTTCCAGGTCATTTATGAATATGTCAAAAAGCAGCGGATCCAGCACAGATCCCTGGGGTACACCACTATTCACTTTTCTCCATTGGGAAAATTGGCCATTTAGCCCTACCCTCTGCTTTCTATCTTTTAACCAGTTCCTGATCCACAGTAGTACACTGCCTCCTATCGCATGACTCTTTTTAGTTTTGCCAAAGGTCTCTGATGAGGGACCTTGTCAGAGGCTTTCTGAAAGTCCAGATACACTATATCAACCGACTCACCTTTGTCCACCTGTTTGTTCACACTTTCAAAAAAACATAATAGATTAGTAAGACAAGATCTTCCTTCTCTAAAGCCATGTTGGCTGTCTCCCATTAGGCTATGACTATCTACATGCTGAGTAATTTTATTCTTTATGATGGTTTCTACCATTTTCCCGGTACTGACGTGAGGCTCACTGGTCTGTAGTTTCCCGGATCACCCCTGGAACCCTTTTTAAAAATTGGCGTTATATTGGCGATCCTCCAATCTTCAGGTATTACACATGTTTTTAATGAAAATTCACAGATTCCTTATCGTCACTCCAGTCCAGTCCCTTGACTTCTGGGTTACGCAACCCTTCCAGCAGCTTGGAGGCTCAGCCAAACCTTTTTGGAGGTGGGGCGGTATAAATACCACTGGGACCACCCCTCAACTCCAGTATTCTCAGCCTCCAAGCAGCTGGAGGGTTCCGTAAGCCTAGGGCTTACTGGAGTCTTCCTTTAACTAAATTCCTTTAGAATTACTTTTAAATTTATCACATTATTTGCTTTATTACCTTTAGTTTCTTTGATTTCATTTTTAGTGTCTGTCAGCTAGCATTTGAGTTCTGTTCCTTTAACTGCTCTCTGCTCTCTTCCCTCCCTCCCCCCCCCCCCCCTCTCGGTCGGGCCGGGCTCCGGAGGTAGAAGTGTGCTGGCTGTTTGCTGGAGATCTCCTGCATTTCCCCGCTTTGCTCTGCCTCGCGCCGAAGCCCTTAAGGTGGCTGAGCACTGGAGGCATCCCCGGGAGTTGGATTCTGCCCACCGGTGCCGCCCCGCAGCTGAAGAACGCGGCGGTGACACCCGGGTCTCCCGATCGCGTCGGAGGAGTTTTTCCCTGCACTTCAGGAGGCAGCACATTCTCTGACGGCATCCTTGCCTCGGCGGCGTTTTATTTTCGCCCGGGGGGAGAACAGTGACCCGGAGAACGCGCTCGCGATCCCCCGTTCAGGCTCCACGTGGTGAGGCCTACCACGTGTAGAGCCAACGGGCAGAGATCGCTGAGCCAGGTCCACCAGGCTTTAAACCGCAAGTACCAGAGTGAACTACTCACAGTTTCTTTATTTGGCATTGCTTGTTTTATTTGGAATTAATTTGAGTTTTATTTTGAAGTTTAAAGTTTAATACTTCTATCTGCTCATTTACGTAGCCTCTGGGACTTGATTTACCGGTAGAGAACAGAGGGTCTGGTGGTCCTCTCTCTCTCTCTCTCTCTCTCTCGCTCTCTCTCTCTCTCTCGCTCTCTCTCTCTCTCTCTCTCTCTCTCTCTCTCTCTCTAGCTCTCTCTAGTATACATTTGATCTAAGGAAGGAGAGGACAATTCCTTACAGCTGCACCTTCTGCTATCCTTGTAGCTGGGGATCTGAACCAGGGCGTATCCTTCCAATCAGGAACCAAGATCCCTGGGAACAAGAGCATGGCGGCTAAGCCCAGATGCCCTTCCTGTGGCACACGTAGGGGCACATCCTCAGAGGCAGGAGTCTGCAGGGGTTGTGCTGCAGTGGCTGCCTCCGTGGAACAAGAAATTAATTTGGCCATGTCCCAATCCTCTCAGAGTGCTGGAGACATCTTGCAAGGGGAGGGGGGGGTCCCAGCCTCCTTCCACCTCCATCTCAGATTTACCCCCCCCCCTCCTTCTACTCCCCCTCCCTCGGGGGAAGGGGGTACAGGGGATTTCTTCTCTCCAGACTTTATTCTTTTACTCCACAAGGCCTATTGCTTGCGCAAGCAGGGCTCGGGCTCAGGGGGGAATGCCCCGACGGCCGACACCATATCCAAGAGGGCAAACATCCCTTACTCAGGCCTCCCACCTAAACGCCCGCGCTTGGGCGGGGAAGAACCTCTCTCCTCCCTTTCCCAGAGCTCTCCAGAAGAGGAGGGCTCGGACAAAGACTGGGACGGGGAAGAAGAGGAACCGGAAGAAGATCATTCCAGGATAATTAGAGTCTTTCGGCAGGAAGAACTCCCGGCCCTAATTGATGAGTCTTTAAAAGTTCTCAATGTATCCTCAGATGCACCAACAGAGGAGGAGACGGTGGAGGATCTGTTAATCCAGGCCATCAGGAGATCACAGAGGGTCTTCCCTATTCATAGAGTGGTGCGCCAGATGATCCAGGAAGAATGGGATCAACCCGAGTCTAGTCTAAGGGGAGTCCGATCCATGTCTCGCCTATACCCTCTACCAGAGGCAGACAGAGAGCTACTGAAGTCCCCAAGGGTGGATGCAGCGGTGTCAGCAGTCACTAAGAAGACTACTATTCCAGTGGAGGGCAGCACAGCCTTGAGGGATTCTCAAGACAGAAAACTAGATACCCTCCTAAAACAAGCTTTTGATGTGAGCGCCCTGACATTGCAGGCCTCGGTTTCAGGGGCTTGGGTGGCAAGAGCCTGCTTAAGGTGGTCTCAACAGCTGCAAGCAACGGAGGGCCCATCTGGCGAAGCTCAGGACCACTCTGCTAGACTGGAATCTGGAACAGCCTTCCTGGCGGATAGTCAGTATGACCTCATCAGAAGCCTAGCCAAGAGCATGTCCTCGGTGGTAGCAGCTAGACGTTATCTGTGGCTACGGAATTGGGCAGCGGACGCCTCCTCGAAGGCACGCCTGAGCCGCCTTCCGTTCAAGGGGAAATTGTTATTTGGAGAAGTTGGTAAAGGACCTTGGCGAGTCTAAAGGGGGCAGGCTGCCTGAAGACAGACCAAAGCAAGGGCGTCCCGTACCCTCAGTGCGTAACCAGTCCAGGGACTCCCGAAGGTTCCGCCCAGCTAGGACAAACCCCTTTCCCAGGGGCCGGTTCCCCTCTAAGGGACAAGGTTTTAGAGGGTTTCGAGGAGCAGGCCGAGGTTTTGGCTCGTCCTCCTTCTCCTCCTCTCAAGCAAATAGAAAACAATGAGGTGACGGGGGTCCAGGGGGGAGAGCCGTCGGTGGGCGGTCGCCTAAGGCGTTTTCTTCCTGCCTGGTCCCGGGTCACGTCCGATCAATGGGTTCTAGAAGTCATCAGAGAGGGCTACACTCTCGAATTCGCAAAGCAAAATTCCAGCCTTTGTTCAGTCTCCCTGCGGTTCTTCGGAAAAGAGAGGGGCGGTAGAGACAACCCTCTCCCGTCTGATAACGCTCGGGGCCGTAGTCCCGGTGCCACCAGACCAGCGCGCTTCTGGTCGGTACTCGCATTACTTCGTAGTCCCAAAGAAAGAAGGCTCCTTTCGCCCGATACTAGATCTAAAACAGGTCAATCGCTGCCTCAGAGTTCCACACTTCCGGATGGAAACCCTACGTTCGGTCATAGCAGCAGTCAGGGGCGGGGAGTTCTTAACATCCCTCGATCTGACAGAAGCCTACCTGCATATCCCGGTCAGGGATTCCCATCAACAATTCCTGAGATTTGCAGTGCCAAGGGGCCATTTTCAATTCCAGGCTCTTCCCTTCGGCTTAGCTACGGCTCCAAGGACATTCACCAAGGTGATGGTGGTGGTAGCGGCTTCTCTACGAAAAGAGGGAATTCTAGTACACCCCTACCTGGACGATTGGCTAATCCGGGCAAAGTCCGAGGAGGAAAGCCACTCCGTGACAACAAGAGTGGTCCAAGTGCTAGAAGAATTGGGGTGGGTCATCAATCGAGCGAAGAGCAGGATGACGCCCTCCCAGGAACTGGAGTACCTCGGAGCAAGGTTCGACACCAGCAGAGGCAGGGTGTTTCTGTCTCAATCAAGATCAAGAGAGCTAAGACTCCTGGTAACTCAGTTTCTGGCCAGACGGAACCCTTCGGCGCGGCATTATCTGCAGGTCCTGGGAACAATGGCAGCGGCAATAGAGGTGGTACCATGGGCTCGGGCCCACATGCAGCCGCTGCAGAGGGCCCTATTGCGTCGATGGTCGCCGCAACATCACCCCTTATCAATGCTGTTACCTTGTGCGCCACGGACCAAACAGACGCTGCACTGGTGGCGGTCCCCGAAGAATCTGGATCGCGGGATGCCCCTCGAGCCTCACCAGTGGTTATTACTGACGACGGATGCCAGTCTGACAGGCTGGGGAGCTCACTGCGAGGGCCAGTTCATTCAAGGCAACTGGTCTCCCCTGGAAGCCCAATGGCCCATCAACAGATTAGAATTGCGAGCCGTAGGGTTGGCGCTCAGGGCTCTAGAGGCCTTAGTACAAAAAAGGGCAATTCGCGTACTCTCAGACAATGTTACTGCGGTGGCTTACATCAACCACCAGGGCGGCACCAGCAGTCCCGCCTTAGAGAAGGAGGCGGGCACTCTGTTCCAGTGGGCAGAGACTTGGTTGGAAGCTCTCTCGGCCCAGCACGTGGCAGGAATAGACAACGTCACAGCAGACTATCTCAGCAGGTGCAAGATAGACCACGGAGAGTGGGAACTGGAGCAGGAGACGTTCAACCGGATAGTAGCCCATTGGGGCCTCCCAGTCATGGACCTCATGGCGAGGTTCGCAACCGCCAAGGTGGATCGGTTCTTCAGCCGGCGCAAGGAAAGGATGTCCGAAGGCCTGGATGCCTTGGCCCAGAAGTGGCCCTCGGAGGGTCTACTCTGTGTTCCCTCCCTGGGCTCTGATCGGAAAAGTGCTACAACGAGTGGAGTCCCATCAGGGATATGTAATTCTCATAGCCCCGGATTGGCCTCGCCGGCCTTGGTATGCGGATCTGATGAGATTGATCGCCGATCGACCTTGGCGTCTTCCTTGCAAAAGGGACCTGCTGAGACAAGGTCCATTGCGGATGCCTCACGTGGATCGGTTCTCGCTTACGGCCTGGCTATTGAAAGGGCGAGGCTCCTAAAGAGAGGTTATTCAGGAGCGGTCATCTCTACCCTGCTAAACGCTAGGAAGCGTTCGACCTGTCTCTCCTATGTTAGGACTTGGCGCATCTTCAAAGCGTGGTGCGCGGAGCACCGACGAAAACCCCTCTCCGCTTCAGTCCCCGAGATTCTGGAATTCTTACAGGCAGGTTTTGACAAGGGCCTAGCCCACAGCTCCTTGCGAGTTCAGCTAGCGGCAATCGCATGCTATAGAGGGAAGGTCTGCGGAAAGCCCCTAGGGGCGCACTCGGATGTCTCCAGGTTCTTAAGGGCGGTAAGGCGCCTGCGCCCTCAACAGAGGTCAGTCGTCCCCCCTTGGGACCTCAACCTAGTGCTTAACACTCTGATCAAGGAACCCTTCGAACCAGTGAAGAGGGCCTCCTTAAAGGACTTAACCCTGAAGACAGTCTTTTTGGTCACGATCTGCTCAGCTAGGCGGGTCTCTGAACTCCAAGCGCTGTCCGCTCAGCCCCCCTTCCTACTGTTTCTCAAGGACAAGATAGTTCTACGTCCGGTCCCCTACTTCTTGCCCAAGGTCATTTCTCCTTTTCATATGAACCAGGCAGTTCACCTTCCGGTTCTCTCCGCCGAGGAGGGCGGAGGTAGGGATAACAAACTGCGACTCTTGGATGTCCGGAGGACCTTGAAACGCTACCTCTCCCGCACAGCCCCTTTCTGGAAGTCCGAGCAACTATTCGTTCAGTTTGGGGGTCCACACAAGGGAGAGGCGGCGGCCAAGGCCTCTATCTCCAGATGGATCAGGGAAGCGATCGCTTCCGCCTACATCCTGAAAGGGAAGCAGGTGCCAGCGGGGCTCCGGGCGCACTCCACCCGGGCTCAGGCTACGTCTTGGGCAGATTTCAGCTTGGTCCCTCCAGTGGACATCTGTAGGGCGGCAACTTGGTCTTCGCTACATACGTTCACCAAGCACTACAGGCTGGACGTCCAGAGCGCAGCGGATGCTCGGTTTGGTCTGGCGGTCCTTCAGTCCGGTTTGCCGGATCCCACCCAGGGTTGAACTGCTCTTGTACATCCCAGAAGTAAAGGGACTGGACTGGAGTGACGATAAAGAAATAGTAATTAGATCTTACCTGCTAATTAGTGTTTCTGAAGGAACGACAGTCCAGTCCCTGATCCCACCCGGTTAGGACCTAGCAGTCAGACGGAGACTCTGGACCGAGCGTGGGGCCATTTCAAGATGAAGGGACACGGGAGAATAGCCGGATCGGGCAACCTCAAGCATTGCTCCTCCGTCCGGCCCTCCTCTCTCTCTCTCGCCCTCTCTCTCTCTCTCGCTCGCTCTCTTCCTCGCACTAACCATTTTCTATTGGAAAAAAAAAAAATTATATATAGGTATTGTACATAGTTAGACAATGTTGGATAGATAAGTTCTTATGTTTGATTGCTAATGGAAACTCTGTAGATCTGCTTTTTCAGTCGAATACTGGAGTTGAGGGGTGGTCCCAGTGGTATTTATACCGCCCCACCTCCAAAAAGGTTTGGCTCAGCCTCCAAGCTGCTGGAAGGGTTGCGTAACCCAGAAGTAAAGGGACTGGACTGTCGTTCCTTCAGGAACACTAATTAGCAGGTAAGATCTGATTACTATTTACTAATAGCAGGTCTGCAATCTCATATTTCAGTTCTTTCAACACCCTTGGATGAATACCATCCGGACGGGGTGATTTGCTACTCTTCAGTTTATCTAATAGTTGTAATATATCTTCCAGATGTATCGATATTTCCTTCAATTCTTCCACACCTTTAAATACCACTTCAGTCATGGGTAACATCTCTACATCCTTCCTTAGTAAAGACTGAAGCAAAGAATTCATTCAGTCTCTCCTCTATCGCCTTGTCGCCTCTTAGTGCCCCTTTAACTCCTCTATCATCTAATGGACCAACTGACTCTCTCACAGGTTTTTTTTGCTACGAATGTACTTGAAAAAATCTTTATTTCGCATTTTTGCTTCCGCAGCAAGCTTCTTCTCAAATTCTCCCTTTGCCTGCTTTATCAATGCCTTGCATTTGACTTGCCAGCTCTTGTGCTGTTTCCAGGTTTTGTCGTTTGGCTCTTTTTTCCATTTCCTGAAAGATGCTTTTTTGGCAACAGCCTCTCTGACCTCCCCTTTAAACCATGCTGGCAGTTTTTTGGACTTCCTTCCACTTTTCTTAAAGCGTGGAATACAGCTGGTCTGGGCTTCCAAGATAGTATTTTTCAACAACACCCAAGCTTGATGTAAGTCTTTAACCTTTGCAACTGGTCCTTTTAGTTTTTTCTTAACTATTTTCCTCATTTTATCATAGTCTCCCTTTTGAAAGTTAAAAGGTAGTACTGTGGATTTCCTTACTATCCCTCCTCCACTAATTAAATCAAAGACGATCATGCTATGGTCACTATTGCCAAGTGGCCCCAACACCCTTCTCTTGCACTAGATCTGGTGTTCCACTAAGGACTAATTCTAATATGACTTCCCCTCTGGTCTGTTCATGAACCAGCTGCTCCAAGAAGCAGTCATTTATGTCATCTAGGAACTTTATTTCCCTTGCATGTCCTGCCGTGACACTGACCCAGTCGATACCAGGGTAATTGAAATCACCCATTATTATTACTTCGCTATAACGTTTTCTTAGCTTCCTTGATTTCTTTGAGCATTTCATCATCCGTTTGTTCATTCTGGCCAGGCGGTCGATAGTACACCCCCACTGCCGTCGCCTTCCCCATTTTACATGGCATTTCAATCCATAGAGATTCTACAGCAAATTTTGTTTCCTGCAAAACTTTAATCCTTTCTGACTCAATGCCCTCTCTAACATAGAGAGCAACCCCTCCACCAATTTGATCAGCTCTATCATTACGATATAGTTTGTACCCAGGTATCGGTGTCCCACTGGTTGTCCTCCTTCCACCATGTCTCTGATATTCCAATCATATCTAACCTCTCATTTAGTGCTATATATTCTAACTCCCCCATCTTATTTTTTAGACCTAGCATTTGCATACAAGCATTTTAGAGACTGTATTTTATTCATATTAGTTTGGCTGTTGGTAGACATGGGTAATTTGGGATCTTTAAGCTCTGTCTGCTCCATACTCGAGGGCATTTGGGCTACTTTACTCTTTTTTTGGAACCTCTCTGCTTTTGGTAGTATCCTTCAAGGATACATTCTTCCGAACCATCCGCTCTTGGGCGACTGTCGGCTTTCCCCTATTGTCTAGTTTTAAAAGCTGCTCTATCTCCTTTTTAAAGGTTAATGCCAGCAGCCTGGTTCCATCCCAGTTAAGGTGAAGCCCATCCCTTCGGAAGAGCCCCTCCTTTCCCCAGAATGTTCCCCAGTTCCTAACAAATCCAAAACCCTCATCTCTGCACCATTGTCTCATCCACGCATTGAGACTCCGGAGCTCTGCCTGCCTTTTGGGTCCTGCACGTGGAACGGGAAGCGTTTCGGCTAACGCTACCCTGGAAGTTCTGGATTTCAACTTCCTACCTAAAAGCCTAAATTTAGCCTCCAGAACCTCCCAACCACATTTTCCTATGTCATTGGTACCGACATGTACCAAGACAGCAGACTCCTCCCCAGCACTATCTAAGACCTTATCTAGGTGGCGCGTGAGGTCCGCTACCTTTGCACCAGGCAGGCATGTTACCAGGCGATCTTCACGTCCACCAGCCACCCAGCTATCTAAATGCCTAATGATTGAATCACCAACTATAACGGCTGTCCTAACCCTTCCCTCATGGGCACATGGCCCTGGAGAAACGTCCTCAGTGCGAGAGGGTTTTACATCACCTGGAGGACAGGTTCTAGTTACAGGAACACTTCCTGCCACACCAGGGTGATGCTCTCCTGTCACGTGACCCCTCTCCTCCATGGCAACAGGGATGCTGCCAGACTGGAGGTGGGACTTCAGGCCTATATCCCTGCAGGTCTCGTCTATGTACCTCTCTGTCTGTCTTATGTTTTCCAAGTCTGCTACTCCTAGCTTCTAGAGAACAGACTAGTTCCCTGAGAGCAAAGAGCTCCTTGCACCTAGTGCACACGTAAGACCTCTCACCAACTGGGAGAAAATCATAGATGTGACACTCGATGCAAAAGACTGGAAAGCCCCCATCTCGCTGCTGGACTGCTGTCTGCATCTTAGTTATAAGTTTTTGTTGAGATCTTTAAGTTCTTTACTTCTTAAGGGTTGCTATGGATATTTATACTAATAAAACTGTACCTAATACAAACGTTTAATATACCTTGTTCACCTGAGAGCACCCCCTGTCTTTTAAGATGTGTAAGTACCTATAAAGCTATGATTATCCCAGGGGTGGGTGGGTGTGGGGAGGGAGGGAGGGAAATAACATCTATTAAAGGAGGGCTGCTACACAGTACCCTGTCCTGTGCTGCTGAGTTAAGCTATATTCTTATTTGATTTTAAATTATAGCTCTTTGCTGCTGCTAGGCTCTAACTTATTATGAAATTTAAACTACAAGCTCTCTGCTGGGCTCTAAATTTAACCAGAAAGCTCTCTTCTGTGATTTAAATTTAAACTAAAAGTACTTTGCTAATACTAGGCCCTGAGTGACTATTAAATGTAAACTACAAGCTCTCTGCTGGGTATGATATGTAACCAGAAAGTTCTCTTCTGTGTGTTAAATTTAAACGTGTGCTGCTACTAGGCCCTGACAGATTTAACAAAATATAGTGGGTTCACAGATTAATTAGCTTTAATACAAAGCATTCCTTACAGAAAATTCCCAGAAGTATATACTCACAATTGCAGATCTCTCTCCAGAAGTAACAGTCCCCTTTTGTAGTCCTGCAAGACTGAGGATCACAGAGCTCTGGTTGAGCTATATATGCCTGTGCAGCTGAGGTAAGCTGTGACCAACTTCCTGGATGATTAACAGTCCTTGCTTGGATAGAAGGAGTCTTTCAAAATGGCCTTTCCTTTTCATTCCTCCAGTTTAGTCCTCCACTCCTAGGTAGTGCACCTCCTCCTGCAGCTTGGAGACTGGACCAATCAGAAACTTCCTCTCACTGGATGTAGCTAGCTGGAAATCCCATCAGCCCCCAGTGTGTCCAGTCTCCATGCAGCAGGAGGACCTTGTGAGCCTAGGTGATGGGCTCACTGGAGAAACCAATAAGGGGCAGGCTACTTAGTTTACATTTTCTTTCAGACTTCTTTATATTTGGTTTACTTAGGTTAGCCGGATGCTGTCACTTTTTTTTTTTTATTTTAAAAGAATCACTGAGCAGTCCGGGGTTTGAAACCATAGCCTACTCTGCCCTGCTTAGTCTCCTTTCTCCCCTGGCTATCTTGCTTGCCGCAGGATCTCTTACCCCTAGATTGGACGTGGTAGAGCTCTTTTCTTTTCCCCCCGGCAGACTTTCTCAGCTACAGCGCTGGCTCTGGGGACCGTTTCCTTTGACAGCAGCATTTTCAGCGGCATTCCGGTCCGTTTCAGCTATCGGGCCTCGGGACGCTGACAGCAGAGCCATTGCGTTCAGGTACGGTCCAGGGAGAGCGAGGGAGGCCGAGGTCTCGCAGTGCCTGTATCCTGCGGTGCCTCAGGGCCCTTTGCAAAAAGCCCGCCAAACCGTTGAGTGAAACCGTGGCCATTTTAACTTTGCGGTTTCAGCAGCGGCGGCTCTATTTCACCGGCAGAGCCTTTCAGTGCGGTTTCCTTAGTCCCTAGCAGCATCTTTGGGGTTTATTTGTTTTCTTTAATTTTACTGTTTTGGTTTTCTTCTGGGGTTTTAGGTCCCGCGGGGGCTCCAGAAGGATTTTCTTTGCTAACTTAGCTCTCACAGAGGGTTGGTTAATTTTTTTTTTTTTTTACGTAACAACAATTAAAGTATACAGTAAATCAATACTGTAGACAAGCATATCAGGTGTGCAAGGGTTTCCCTTCTCCTGCTTGTGGGACCGCTAGGCTTGTCTGTTTATGCCAGCAAGGTCTCAGTGTGTGATTTGTGGCACTCGCAGGAGCACGACTCCAGAGACAGGTGGGTGCTGTGCGTCAGTGTCGCTCAGTCTGGAGCATCAAATGGAGGACGCTGCAGTCTCAACCCTGCCTGAAGTGCTGGCGGAGCCTGAGGGGGAGGCTTGGACGCCTGGGCCTTCCGCCCCGCCTGCCGAGGGGGCATCTGGAGTGTCAGGGGTTTCGTCGGGGCACATGGAGGACTTTTCTCCAGAGTTTGTTTTACTTATGCATCAGGCGTTCTGTTGAAAGCAACAGGGTATTGTGCCGGCGTCGGCCCCTTTCCCCTCAGTCAGTATGCGTTCGGGACTGGCGGGACACGAAAATGTGGTGACCAAAGCGCCCAAGAGGCCACGTCCACTGGAGCACTCTTCCTCCGAAGTGGAGTTGCAGGAGGACGAAGAGCAGGAGCTTGACATGGAGGGCGACTTTGAGGATTTGGAAGGAGGTGAGATAGCTGAGCCTGAGGATCAAGCGAGGATCATTCGGGTGTTTCGGAGAGAGGAGTTCCTTATCGTCACTCCAGTCCAGTCCCTTTACTTCTGGGTTACGCAACCCTTCCAGCAGCTTGGAGGCTGAGCCCAACCTTTTTGGGGATGGAGCGGTATAAATACCACTGGGACCACCCCCCAACTCCAGTATTCTCAGCCTCCAAGCAGCTGGAGGGTTCCGTAAGCCTAGGGCTTACTGGAGTCTTTCCTTTATTTAGATTTTAGATTACTTACTTAGATTCCTTAGATTTACTAAACATTTTCCTCTTTTATTTCTTGTCTGTTTATTTCTTATATTCAGTTTTCTCCAGGCCTGCCCCTTTAATTTCCTGCCTGCTCGCTCCCCCCCCCCCCCTGGGTCAGCAAGGACATCGGAGGTGTTTTTCTCTCCTGCTGACTGCAGGCTGCAGCAAAGAATCCTGCCTGGCACTGATCCCTTTGTGGCGATATCGGCTGCCTCCTGCCCTCCCTCACCCGAGCTGGTTCTGCCTCGCGCCGAAGCCCTCCTGGTGGCTGAGCGCTTGAGGCAAAACCGCAGGCCCATACCCGTCCCGGAGCAAGAGGACGTGCAGGCGAGTGCCAGGTCTCCCGTTTGGCCGCGGAGCAGCTTTCAGCGGCGATCTTCTCAGGAGGGCCGTTCCTGCCTCAGGGCTGCGTTCCGGATTGTGTTCCACCGGCCCAGAGAACGGTCTTGCGGTCCCCCGTCCAGGCTCCACGTGGCGAGGCCTACCACGTGTAGAGCCGGCGGGTGTTGATTGCTGAGTCGGGTCCAGCCAGCAACAGCAACATAATCGCAAGTACTCTGCATAGCTTCAGTTTCTTAGCGTTTTGATTTTATTTTATTTTAATTTAATTTACTTGTTTTAGCGATTTCATTGCCTAGTTCTTCTTTGCGCTGTTGTTTTGAGCTAGTTACTTAAATTTCTACTTCAATTGCATTTAATTCATTGATCTTCAAATTGTTTTAAGTTGCCTTTAGTTCCCAAACTAAGGGGTTCTTAGCCTTCCTCCGGGGGGAAATATTGCCTTTGCTTGGGAGCTCACGGTGGGAAGCCCCAGCACTAAGTCATGGCGTCCAAACCTCGCTGCCCTTCCTGTGGTACTCGCAGGGGCACCTCCGCAGAGGCAGGAATCTGCAGGAGCTGTGCCGCAATTGCCGCCTCAGTGGAGCAGGAAATTAACATGTCACAGCCTTCTCAGGAGTCAGGAGACCCTCTAGAAGGGGAAGGGGGATCCCAGTTTCCCCTCTCTACTCCCTCGGATCTGCCTCCTCCTTCTCCCACCTTTGCCCCCCTCCTCTAGTACTGTGGGGGCAGGAGAATTTTTCTCCCCTGACTTCATCCTCCTACTTCACAAGGCCTACTGCCTGCGTAAACAGGGCTTAGGGTCAGAAGAGGTTGCCCCTCCAGTGGACGACAAATTAGCTAGATCCCTCGGGGCAACCATTCCGGATTCCGGTATTCCTCCTAAGCGCCCACGTCTTAGTGGGTAGGAGACTCTAGTGTCCCTATCTCAGGGTACCCCGGAGGAGGACGGCTCTATAAAGGACTTGGACGAGGAAGAGGAGGAGCTTGAAGAGGGGGAAATCCCGGAAGAAGATCAATCACGGATAGTTAGAGTTTTTCGTCGGGAGGAGCTCCCGGAATTTAATTAATGAGTCCCTGAAAGTTCTCAATGTGGCCTCAGACATGCCAGCCCAGGAAGAGGCGTTAGAGGATCCCTTAATCCAGGCCATTAGGAGATCCCAAAAGGTGTTCCCTGTCCACAGAGTCATGCGCCAGATGATCCAGGAAGAAAGGGGCCAACCAGAATCAAGCTTAAGGGGAGTCCAAGCCATGACTCTCCTCTACCCTCTTCCAGAGGCGGATAAAGAGCTGCTGAAATCTCCGAGGGTGGATGCAGCAGTATCAGCAGTTACTAAGAAGACGACTATCCCAGTTGAGGGCAGCTCGGCCTTAAAAGATGCACAAGACAGGAAGTTGGACACGCTCCTGAAACAAGCCTTTGATGTAAGCGCTCTTGCCTTGCAGGCCTCCGTGTCAGGAGCTTGGGTGGCTCGGGCCTGTTTAAGGTGGGCCCAACAGCTCCAGGCAGAGGGCTCAATGGGCGAAATACAGGCCAACTCGGCTAGGGTGGAATCCGGTGCAGCCTACTTGGCAGACAGTCAGTATGACCTCATCAGAAGCCTAGCCAAGAATATGGCCTCGGTGGTGGCGGCTAGGCGTTATCTCTGGCTACGGAATTGGGCAGCAGATCCTTCCTCGAAGGCACGCCTAAGTCGGCTCCCTTTTAAGGGGAAACTGTTATTTGGGAGGATTTAGAGAAGTTAGTTAAAGACCTGGGTGAGTCTAAGGGGGGCAGGCTCCCGGAAGATAGGCCAAAACAAGGGCGCCTCCTAGCTCCAGCGCGTACCCAGCCAAGGGACTCGCGGAGGTTCCGCCCAGCCAGGCCAAACTCCTTTCCCAGGGGCTGTTTTCTCTCGAAGGGTCAAGGTTTCAGAGGGTTTCGAGGAGCAGGTCGAGGTTTTGGGGCTTCCTCCTCCTCCTTCTTGGGACCTAGAAAACAACAATGAGGTGACGGGGGTCCAGGAGGAAGGACGGCCGGTGGGCGGACGCCTAAGGCTGTTTCTTTCCGCCTGGTCCCGAGTCATGTCCGATCAATGGGTCCTAGAGGTGATCAGAGAAGGCTATGCTCTCGAATTTGCAAAACAAATACTTCCAGCATTTGTTCAGTCTCCCTGCGGTGGTTCTACAAAGAGGGCGGCGATAGAGGCAACTCTCGATTGACTAATAGCTTTAGGGGCTGTGGTTCCAGTACCACCAGACCAGTTCGGCACTGGTCGGTACTCGATTTACTTCGTAGTACCAAAAAAGGAAGGGTCCTTTCGACCGATCCTGGACCTAAAACAGGTAAACCGTTGTCTCAGGGTACCGCATTTCCGGATGGAGACCCTATGGTCAGTCATAGCAGCCGTGAGGCGCGGGGAATTCCTAACGTCCCTCGATTTGACAGAAGCCTACTTGCATATCCCGGTCAGGAAGGCACATCAACAATTCCTGAGATTCGCAGTGCCAAGAGGCCACTTTCAATTCCAGGCCCTACCCTTCGGCCTAGCCACGGCTCCCAGGACGTTCACCAAGGTGATGGTGGTAGTAGCGGCCTTCCTCCGGAAGGAAGGAATATTGGTGCACCCTTACCTAGACGATTGGCTGATCAGGGCAAAGTCAGAAGAGGAAAGTCAGTCGGCGACGACCAGAGTGATCCAGGTTCTGGAGGAGTTGGGGTGGGTTATCAACCATGCGAAGAGCAGGATGATTCCCTCCCAGGAACTCGAGTACCTCGGGGCAAGATTCGACACCAACAGGGGCAGAGTATTCCTGTCACACTCAAGATCAAGGGAGCTAAGACTCCTAGTCTCGCAGTTTCTAGGCAGACGAAATCCCACGGCGTGGCATTATCTTCAGGTTCTGGGAACAATGGCAGCGGCGATAGAAGTAGTGCCATGGGCCAGGGCTCACATGCGGCCGTTACAGCGGGCACTATTACGTCGTTGGTCACCCCAGCATCAGCCTCTGTCAATGCAGTTACCTTGCGCTCCGCGGACCAAACAGGCTCTCCACTGGTGGCGGTGCCCAAGGAATCTGGACCGCGGGATGCCTCTCGAACCGCATCAGTGGTTACTATTGACGACGGATGCCAGCCTGTCAGGCTGGGGAGCGCATTGCGAGGACAAGTTTGTCCAGGGCCGCTGGACACAGTTGGAAGCACAATGGCCCATCAACAGACTGGAGTTGCGGGCCGTCACCCTGGCACTCAAGGCTTTCAAGACCTTAGTGCAAGGAAGAGCAATTCGCGTTCTCTCCGACAATGTCACCGCGGTGGCCTACATCAACCACCAGGGAGGCACCAGCAGTCCCGCATTGGAGAAGGAGGCGGACGTCCTTTTCCAGTGGGCCGAGGTCCGGCTGCAAGCACTTTCCGCCCAGCACGTAGCGGGCGAAGACAACGTTACAGCCGATTTCCTCAGCAGGTACAGGATAGACCACGGAGAGTGGGAACTGGAACAGGAGACCTTCAACCAGATAGTGGCCCGATGGGGTCTCCCAGTCATGGACCTCATGGCACGGTTCTCTTCAGCCAAGGTGGACAGATTCTTCAGCAGGCGGAAGGAAAGAATGTCCGAGGGCTTAGATGCCCTGTCCCAAAAGTGGCCTTCGGAGGGTCTTCTCTATGTATTCCCCCCTTGGGTCTTAATCGGAAAGGTTCTCCAGCGGGTGGAGTCCCACCAAGATTTGGTAATCCTCATAGCCCCGGATTGGCCTCGCCGCCCTTGGTATGCGGATCTGGTGAGGATGATCGCCGACCAACCTTGGCGGCTCCCTTGCAAAAGGGACCTGTTGAGGCAAGGCCCGGTCCGGATGCCTCACGTGGATCGATTCTCGCTTACGGCATGGCTATTGAAAGGGCGAGGCTCCTAAAACGAGGCTACTCAGGTGCAGTAATCTCGACGCTGTTGAATGCTAAGAAGCGCTCGACCTGTCTATCCTATGTAAGGGTTTGGCGCATCTTCGAAGCCTGGTTTGCAGAGCACCGTCAGAAACCCCTCTCGGCCTCAGTCCCGGAAGTTCTGGAATTCTTGCAAGCAGGATTTGACAAGGGGCTGGCGCACAGCTCCTTACGAGTCCAGCTGGCGGTGATCGCCTGCTATAGGGGCAAGGTCCGTGGCAAACCCCTAGGTGCACACCCGGATGTCTCCAGGTTCCTAAGGGCGGTGAGACGGCTGCGTCATCAGCGGAGGTCGGTCATCCCCCTTGGGATCTCAACCTAGTGCTAAATGCCTTGATCGGGGAACCCTTCGAGCCAGTAAAGAGGGCTTCCTTAAAGGATTAAACCCTAAAGACAGTTTTTCTGGTCGCCATCTGCTCGGCCAGGAGGGTTTCGGAATTACAGGCACTGTCTTCTCAGCCCCCCTTTCTGTCCTTCCTCAAGGACAAAGTGGTTCTGCGCACGGTTCCTTCCTTCTTGCCCAAAGTTATCTCTCCCTTTCATGTGCACCAGACAGTTACCCTTCCGGCCTTCTCGGCCGAGGGGCATGAAGGTAGGGATAGCAAACTTCGTCTCCTAGACGTCCAGAGGGTTTTGAAACGTTACCTCTCTCGCACAGCGCCCATCCGAAAGTCCGACCATCTATTCAGTTCGGGGGTCCGCACAAAGGGGAGGCAGCGGCCAAGGCCTCTATCTCCAGGTGGATCAGAGAGGCGATTGCCTCCGCCTATATCCTGAAGGGGAAGCAGGTTCCAGCGGGTCTGTGGGCTCACTCCACCCGGGCCCAGGCTACCTCTTGGGCAGAATTCAGCCTTGTTCCCCCGCTGGATATTTGTAGGGCAGCGACATGGTCCTCGCTGCATACCTTTACCAAACACTACAGACTGGACGTGCAGAGTTCAGCGGACGCTCGGTTTGGTCTAGCGGTTCTTCAGTCCGGTATGCCGGAACCCACCCATGATTGAACTGCTCTGGTACATCCCAGAAGTAAAGGGACTGGACTGGAGTGACGATAAGGAAATAGTAATTAGATCTTACCTGCTAATTAGTGTTCCTGAAGGAACGACAGTCCAGTCCCTGATCCCACCTGGTTCCGGCGAACGTTAAGGCCTGTTGTTCATTGAAGAGCATCGGTCCGAGCATAGGCCCGGTTCGGCGAGAGGAAGGGCAGGAGAAAGCCGGCTCGGGCAGACTCAGCTACCCCCTCCCCCCCGCCCGCTATCTTCTCCTCCTCCTTTCCTTATACCATCCAAAAAAAAAAAAGATTGTGTATTAGTTCTTTGAGGTATTATGTTAGGTACGTTATGGTTGGAAGTTAGTTATGTCTGCTTTTTCATTCGAATACTGGAGTTGGGGAGTGGTCCCAGTGGTATTTATACCGCTCCATCCCCAAAAAGGTTGGGCTCAGCCTCCAAGCTGCTGGAAGGGTTGCGAAACCCAGATGTAAAGGGACTGGACTGTCCCTTCAGGAACACTAATTAGCAGGTAAGATCTAATTAGTATTTGCCGGCCCTCATTTTGGAGGCCCTGCAGATGCTTCGTCTCACGTCCGAGCAGACTGCAAGCGAAGAGGATATTGCGGATCCTATTATTCAGGCAGTGCGCCAGACGCTGGTAGTGTTCACTATTCATAAGGTGATAGATCAGATGATTCAGAACGAGTGGGACCACCCAGAGGCAGGCCTGAAGGGGATAAGAACTATGAATAAGCTCTATCCCTTGGTGGACAAGGACAAGGACCGGTTTCGCGTCCCGAAGATTGATGCAGCGGTGTCAGCTGTCACGAAGAAGACCACTATTCCTGTGGAAGGCAGTGTGGCCTTGAAGGAGGCGCAGGATAGGAAAATGGATGGTCTCTTTGCAGGCCTCCATATGTGGTGCCTGGGTGGCAAGGGCCTGCCTTCGTTGGGTCCTTCACCTCAGGCAGTCGACATCATTGGAGCAAGACGAGATGCGGGAACTCCAGCGTTTCCGAGTCCGGATCGGCGTACTTAGCAGATGTGCACTACGATCTTATCGGGGCCTTATCGAATAATATGGCATCCCTGGTAGCGGTGCGCAGGGCCCTTTGGCTAAAAAAACTGGGCGGCCGACGGGTCCTCTAAATCTCAACTTGGCAAGCTCCCATTCAAAGGGAAATTGTTGTTTGGTGAAGACCTTGATAAGCTGGTCAAGGATTTGGGGGAGTCCAAGGGGGGTAGACTCCCGGAAGATAAGCCCAAGCAGGGAAAATTTTCCCAGTCCTTTCGGGGGCAGGTTAGGGATTTTCGCAGGTGGTGTTCTCCCCGTTTTGTGGGTTCCCAATGGGGAAGATTTGTATCACGCTCCCGAGGGTTCCAAGCAGAGGTTTCGCAGCGCCTGCTCCCGGCGCCGCTCAGAAGCCCCAATGAAGGACTGCGGGTCCCGGCGGAAGGACAATCGATCGGGGGACACCTGAGGGGGTTTATTTTTCTTGGATCCACATAACGTCGGACCAGTGGGTCTTAGAGATTATTCGCGACAGGTATGCGTTGGATCTGGCGGTCCTGGTGAGGGACTCGTTCGTTCAGTCTCCCTGCAGAGGACCTCAGAAAGCCTTACACATTCGGCAAACCTTAGATCGCCTCCTTCAGCTGGGAGCCGTCGTCCCAGTGCCGCCCGTGGAGTACAGCATGGGGCGCTACTCCATCTATTTCGTGGTGCCAAAGAAAGACGGCTCTCTTCGCCCTATCCTGGACCTCAAAGGGGTGAATCGGTGTCTCTGGGTTCCTCATTTTCGAATGGAAACCCTCCGGTCGGTCATTGTAGCGGTTTGTCAGGGGGAGTGTATCTCCTCTCTCGATCTCTCCGAGGCCTGTCTTCATGTTCCCATCAGAGCGTCGCACCATAAATTTCTACAGTTCGCCCTGCCTTGGGGTTATTTTCAATTTCAGGCGCTGCCCTTTGGCTTGGCGATGGCTCCCCAAGTCTTCACCAAGATAATGGTCGTAGTGGTGGCGGCGGCATTGCGGAGGCAGGGGATCCTAGTGCATCCCTACCTCAAAGATTGGATGATCAGGGCCAACTCCCTAGAAGAGAGAAGACAAGCCACAAAAAGGGTGGTGGAGTTTCTGCAGAGCTTAGGTTGGGTGGTCAACCTACTCAAGTCATTTAGCACCGACTCAGGTTCTTGAGTATCTGGGGGAGAGGGTCGGTCTTTCTAACAGAATGCAGAGCACAAGTTCTTCGAAGACTGGTGCAAAACTTCAGGAAGCTGTCGGCACCAACGGCATGGAATTATCTTCAGGTGTTAGGGACCATGGCGGCGTCGCTGGAGGTTGTTCCTTGGGCTCGGTTTCACATGAGACCGCTACAACGGGCCTTGCTTCGTCGTTGGTCCAATCAGTCCGAGTCGCTGAGCAGGCGTCTTCCTTATCCGCTATGTGTTCAGCAGGCTCTGCGGTGGTGGTTGTGCCCTGCGGCCTTGCAAGCGGGGATGCCGCTGGAGCAGCCGGAGTGGATCCCTCTGTTCACAGATTCAAGTCTGACATGTTGGGGGGCGCATTGCGGAGTACACTTTGCTCAGGGGCGGTGGTTGGCGCGGGAAAGCTCCTGGTCGATCAACCGTCTGGAGCTGAGAGCCGTGTTTTTGGCTCTCCAGCGGTTCGAGTTACTAGTGACATGCCGAGCAGTGCGAGTGTTGTCGGACAATGCGGCTATGGTAGCATACATCAACCAGCAGGGCGGCACAGGGAGTGCAGCCATGGAGGAGGAGGTCGAGATGCTGTTTGCCTGGGTAGAGACGCGCTTACAGGCCATATCGGCAGCTCACATTGCAGGAAGAGAAAATGTAACAGCGGATTTTCTCAGCAGAGTACAGGTGGATGCCGGAGAATGGGAATTGCATCCGGACGTGTTCGCTCAGGTGACTCTCCGGTGGGAAGTCCCGGTAATGGGCTTGATGGCGACGTGTCAGTCGGCAAAAGCGAATCGGTTCTTCAGCAGGTGGAGGGAACCCATGTCGGAGGGGATCGACGCCTTAATTCAGCCGTGGCCGACGTTGGGTCTGCTCTGTGTTCTCTCCTTGGGCCCTGGTCGGTCATGTGATTCAGCGTATCGAAGCCCATGGGGGCAGGGTGCTGCTGATAGCACTGGATTGGCCTCGGCGCCCTTGGTACGCCTATCTGATACGCCTCCTAGACGGACTTCCGTGGTGGTTCCCCTTGTCTCAGCTCCTGATTCAGTGGCCCCTTCGGATGCATTGCTTACAGCTTGGCCATTGAAAGGGCAGGTTAAGAAAGCGGGGCTACTCTAGGTCGGTCGTTTCAACCTTACTTCAGGTCCGAAAGCGATCGACCTCGCTCGCTTATGTGCGCATTTGGCGAATCTTTGAGGACTGGTGTTCCAGACATCAGGTACGAGCATCCAGAGCGTCTGTGGCAGTAGTGCTGGATTTTTTGCAGGATGGCTTCGAAAATGGCCTTGCCGCCAGTTCTCTAAAGGTACAGTTGGCAGCCTTGGCCTGCCATAGAGGTAAGATCCAGGGCGTGTTTCTTGGGGCCCATGGTGATGTCGCGCTTTTTCTGAAAGCGGTTTCCAGACTTCGTCCAGCTCGCCGTATTTCTGTCCCGGCGTGGAATCTCAATTTTGGCACCGTTCGAGCCCTTATCCCAGGTTTCGGTCAAAGACTTGACCCTTAAGGTGGACTTTTTGGTGGCTATTTGTTCAGCTAGGCGCATCTCCGAGTTGCAAGCCCTTTCGTGCAGAGAGCCCTTTCTTTGTTTCTCTCGAGAAAAGGTGGTACTCAGACCGGTGCCCTCCTTCATGCCCAAGGTGTCCTCACCTTTTCATGTCAATCAGACTGTTTCTCTCCCGGTCCTGAAGTCGGATGCAGGGCAGTCTTCTGAGGCTTGAATCGCTTCGATGTAAAACGTGTGTTACGTCGTTATTTGTCTGTCTTGGACTCCTTTCGTAAGTCAGATCGCCTGTTTTGTATTGTTTGGAGGCCCCAGAAAGGGAGAGGCTGCTTCAAAAGCATTCATTTTCAGGTGGATTAAGGAGGCAATCGCCTCGGTTTATTTGTTGCAGGGGCGTTTGGTACCTGTGGGTTTTCGAGCGCATTCCACGAAAGCGCAGGCAGCTTCCTGGGCAGAGCACGGTCTGGTTCCACCGGTGGAGATTTGTAAGGCGGCCACATGATCGTCGCTGCATACGTTCAGTAAATATTACCGGCTGGATGTGCTAGCGGCTAGGGATGCCTGTTTTGGGTCGGCGGTGTTGCGTACCGGCTGGCAGGGTCCCTCCCATTGGTACTGCTCTGTTACATCCCAGGAGTGGAGGACTAAACTGGAGGAACGAAAAGGAAATCGAAATTACACTTACCTGGTAATTGTAGTTCCTTGAGTGACGACAGTTTAGTCCTCCTTCCCGCCCTCGGTTTTTAGGGCTAGCTTGGCACGAGTTCAGTCAACAAGAATATTGGCAGGTGAGTACGTGTGGCGGTTTTTTTTTTTCGCTTGTTTATCGTTTGTCCTTTCTTCCTCTGTCTGTTCCGGACTTCGCAGGGGAGTAGGGTATCGCTATGGAGTATCTCACCTCTTTGTCTTTTAGGGGTGGGGGGGCTATGTTTTGTTCCTGTTTATAGTTCAATTTCAAACATAGCAAAAAAAACCACAACATAGGTGGCTACTTATTTGTTGCTCTTGTGAGTCTGCTTTGTCAATAGTTCACTGGGGGCTGATGGGATTTCCAGCTAGCTACATCCAGAGAGAGGAAGTTCCTTTTCGTCTCTCCGGGCCAGTCCAGGAACATGAGGGTAGTCAATCCCTTCTAGCAGCTGAGGACTGAATTCTGAAGTTTTGCAGGTATCTGGCTCCCCCTACTGGCGAAACCTCAGTCTCTTCAGTCCTCAGCAGCTGTAGGGCATTACTCTAGCTGGCTCCCGGAGACACGTGAAGGAGTTAGATTAAATTTGAAACTTTTAGTTTTCTTTTATTTTTTATTTGCTCTGAGCTACAGTATTTATTATAGCGCCGGGTCCCTAGCAGGGATCTAGGTCAGCAAAGAGTACTTTTATCCTTTCACCTGATATCGGAGTGAGCTTCACTCGCAGAGCTCGGGAGGCAGAGCCTGCCTCAGGCAACAGCTCCGATTTCTCCCCAGGGAGCAGGCAAGTGGTGCTGGGAGCCCCAGAGACCTTCAAGCCTCCTCTGGGTGCAGATCACCTCTGCCGCTTGCAGCGGATCTGGGTGTCTGAAAATAAGAATCGCCTTGCTTGCAGGTACGTGTGTTAAGAGCGCTCTGGTTTCGGCGTTTTTTTCTTGGCGGCGCGTTTTAATGCCAGTAGCGCTTTGAATAGGCGGTTGGCTTCTCTTTTTCCTGGGTTTTTCTGTTCCCTCGGGGCTACTTCTGGTTTTCTTGGTGGTTTTTCGCCGTTTAGTTGTACGGGTATGGATTCTAGACCTGAAGCAGGCGTGAGTGCAGGGGGCATTCCATGCTCTTCAGAAATGGCGGGAACGGCAGCCATCTCGGCTGCAGCTCCGGTTTTGAATTCTCTTCAGGAGAAACACGCTAAGAAGAAAGGCAAATCTAAGAAGCCTGTACACGTGGAGGAAGCTCCCCCACAGTCACAAGCTTCAATTCCGGGGGACTTAAAATCAGTTTTCTCTGCAGAGTTTATTTTGCCATTGCATCAAGCTTACTGCTTGAAGTGGCAACAGGCTCAGGACAAGAGCTCTTCCCCTCTGGTGGTGAATCCCTTGGGAAAGCAATTTTCTTTATCAGACCCGGGGGAAGGGTCCTCTAAAATGGCCCTGGGCGCTGAGGGGTGTTCCGATGGCTTCGGGCAACTTCCCTCGGGTCTTCAGGGACTGGAGGAAGGCAAAATTCTGTCAGAGGCCGGTATGGAGTGGCCTCTGGATTTCGAGGATGCTGAGCAAGGCAGCGAGGATCCCAATATGTTCCGGGTGTTTAGGAAAGAGGAGCTTGGACCGCTGATTGCACAGACTTTGACAGCTTTAAATCTGGCCGTGCCGGTAGCTCAGGAGGAGCCTTTGGAGGACCCTCTGCTGCAGGGTTTTAAATCAGAACAGAAATGTTTTCCTGTTCACAGGGTCATGAAGCAGATGGTAGAGTCTGAGTGGGAATGTCCGGAAGCTTCCTTGCGGGGAGCTCGAGCTATTAGTTGCTTGTATCCTTTACCGCACGAGGAGCAGGAGTTGTTAAAAATGCCTAAAGTGGATGCCTTGGTTTCGGCAGTCACTAAGAAAACCACTATCCCTGTGGAGGGCGGAGCGGCACGGAAAGGTTTGCAGGATAGAAGATTGGAGTCCCTGCTGAAGCAGACCTTTGAGTCCTGTGCGCTGTCTCTTAAAGCGGCTATCTGTGGGGCTTATGTTTCTCGGGCCTCCTTTAGGTGGATCCAAAGTGGTGCTACCTCCCGCAAAGAAGAGGAGGAAGGAGCGAAGCTGGAGTCAGCGGTGGCTTATCTAGCAGATGCGTTTTATGATCTCGTTAGGATTTCAGCGAAGTCCATGGCGGCGGTAATTGCGGCTCGGCGGTTCCTGTGGTTAAGAAATTGGGCGGCGGATGCCTCGTCCAAGGCGCGGTTGAGTAAGCTTCCGTATAAGGGCACCCTGTTGTTCGGAGCGGCCTTGGAAAAGATTGTTAAGGATCTCGGGGACTCTAAAGGCGGCAGGCTCCCAGAGGACAGGCCAAAGGCTCAGAAGCCTGGGGTTATGCACAGGGGTCCCGTGCGAGATTTTCGCAAGTTTAGGGGATCACGTTTTGCTCTGTATCCGAGAGCGCGATTTGTATCCAGGGGCCAGTCCTTTCGTGGCGCTCGAGGATTCGGTAGAGGTTTTTTCGGTGCCCAGCAAATTACAAATAAAAAGCCGCAATGAAACGAGGTTGGTCCAGACAGATATCCCGGTAGGGGGACGGCTGCAGAGCTTTCTTTCTGTCTGGGCCTCCATAACGTCCGATCAATGGGTATTAGAGATTATTCGCGATGGGTACGCGCTAGAGTTCGCTCGTCCATTGGCAGAGGCTTTCGTGGTGTCTCCATGCGGGTCGGCGAAGAAACAAGTGGCGATCTCGGCTACGCTCCAAAGGTTGTTATGCCTTCAAGCGGTAGTTCCAGTTCCTCCAGACCAGTTAGGTTCAGGTCGATACTCCATTTATTTCGTCGTTCCCAAGAAAGAGGGAACGTTTCGACCTATTTTGGATCTCAAAAACGTGAATCGCTGTTTGCAGGTTCCTCACTTCCGCATGGAGACGCTTCGATCCGTCATACGTTCGGTACAGCCGACGGCGGTGCTTACATCCATAGATATAACCGAGGCCTATCTTCATATTCCTATCAGGGCCGAGCACCAACAGTTCCTCCGGTTTGCAGTTCACATGGGTCATTTTCAATTTCGAGCCTTCCCGTTAGGCTTGGCCACTGCGCCGTGAACCTTCATAAAAGTGATGGTGGTAGTGGCGGCTGCCCTGAGAAGAGAAGGGGTTCTGGTACATCCCTACCTCGACGACTGGCTGATTCGGGCGCCGTCCGAGTCGGAGTCGCGGTCGGCAATGGCGAGAGTGGTACATCTCCTGGAACAGCTTGGTTGGGTTATAAGCCAGGCCAAGAGCCAGTTGCGACCTGTAAAGAGGCTCCTCTACTTGGGAGCGATGTTAGATACGGAGGTAGGCTACGTTTTTCTGCCGGCATGCCGGGTTCAGAAGATTTTGAAGCAAGTCACGCAGTTCTTGCGTCTGAAAGCGCCGACGGCGTGGCGTTATTTGCAACTCCTAGGGTCTATGGCGGCAGCTCTAGACCTCGTGCCGTGGGCGAGAGCCCATATGCGACCCTTGCAGCAAGCGTTGCTATCCCATTGGTCTCCGAAGGACCATCCTCTCACTCACAGATTGCCCAGGTCGCAGGAAGTGAGCGACAGTCTCCGCAGGTGGTTGGATCCGGCCCACCTCAGAGCGGGCGTTCCCTTACGGCAGCCCGACTGGATTCTCCTCACTACCGATGTCAGTCTCCAGGGCTGGGGAGCTCATTGTCAAGCCTCCATCGCTCAAGGCTCATGGCCGCCGGAACTTCAGACTGCTTCCATAAACTTTCTGGAACTCCGGGCGGTTTCCCTAGCTCTTAGAGTTTCTTCTTCTGGTGGAGAACAAAGCGGTGAGGGTGTTCTCGGACAATGCGGGGACAGTCTCTTACATCAATCGTCAGGGAGGAACAAGGAGTGCTCTCTTGTTGGAGGAGAGTCAACAGTTAATGGCCTGGGCGGAAGCGCATCTGGTGGCCCTGTCGGCGGCTCACGTGGCAGGAAAAGACAATGTGCAGGCCGATTATCTCAGCCGTCATATCGTCGATCCCGGAGAATGGGAATTGAACTCGGCGGTCTTTCGCGACCTGACTCGGAAGTGGGGTCAGCCGGTGATGGACTTGATGGCCACCTTCGACAATGCCAAAGCAAGTCGTTTTTTCAGCAGACGCAGAGAGCGTATGGCGGAGGGGCTGGACGGCCTTGCGCAGCCTTGGCCGGCGGAGAAATTGCTTTGTCTTCCCTCCATGGCCCATGATAGGGAGAGTAATTCGAAGGATAGAAGGCCACGCCGGTCCAGTGATTCTCATTGCCCCGGATTGGCCCAGAAGAGTGTGGTATGCAGACCTAGTTCGTCTCTTAATAGCCAAGCCCTGGAGGCTACCCGTTCGGGAGAACCTGTTAGCTCAGGGTCCCCTGCTCATGCCCAATGTGGATCGCTTCTCGCTTACGGCTTGGCTCTTGAAAGGGAAAGGTTAAGTCGGAGAGGTTGTTCATCTTTGGTTGTTAACACCCTTTTGCAGGCTCGCAGGACTTCCACATCGTTAGCTTATATCCGAGTTTGGCGGGTCTTTGAGAAATGGTGCGAGGAAAGAAATCGTAGTCCAGGCGACGCGTTGGTGCCTCAGGTGCTCTCTTTTTTACAGGACGGGCTGGATAAGGGTTTAGCTCTTAGTACTATTAGGGTGCATTTAGCGGCTCTCTCCTGTTTTCGAGGTTCCGTCAAAGGTCTTCAGCTAGCTTCGCATCCCGATATACTTTGGTTCTTCAGGGCGGTGAGGAACATTCGCCCTCCGTTTCGGGTGTTTGTTCCGGCTTGGGATCTGAATCTAGTTCTTGAAGCATTGGTGCGGCCTCCTTTTGCGCCAGCGGCTGACATTTCGCTCCGGGACCTCTCCTGGAAGGTGGCTTTCTTGGTAGCCTTGTGTTCCGCAAGGAGGATTTCAGATCTCCAGGCGCTCTCCTGTAAGGCACCGTACATTCAGTTTTCGGCGGAGAAGGTGGTGATGCGTACGGTTCCCTCCTTTCTCCCTAAGGTGGTGTCGAAGTTTCACATGAATCAGACTATTTCGCTTCCGACTTTTCGGAATCAGGGCGATCTTCCTATAGACAAAGTGCTCGAGAAATTGGATTTAGGTGCGATACTTAAGAAATACCTTAAGAGGACTAGCTCGTTTTGTAAAACGGATAGGTTGTTTGTACTGTTTGGGGGCCTAAAAAAGGGCAAGCGGCGTCTAAGGCCTCTATTGCGAGATGGGTGAAGCAGGCCATAGTAGCCGCGTATCAGGCTTGTGGCAAGTTGCCTCCGGAGGGGCTCCATGCTCATTCCACTCGGGGCCAGGCGGCGTCCTGGGCCGAGATGGCGTTGATTCCACCTGCTGACATTTGCCGGGCGGCTACGTGGTCATCGCTTCACACTTTTGCAAGGCATTAACGTTTGGATGTTCAGGCTCGGAGAGATGCAGCTGTGGGGGCGTCGGCCATCATAGCGGGTCTGGCGGGTCCCTCCCATGGTTAGGTACTGCTTTGGTACTTCCCTCATGTTCCTGGACTGGCCCGGAGAGACGAAAAGGAAGACGAAATTAGACCTTACCTGCTAATTGTCTTTCCTTGAGTATTCTTCGGGCCAGTCCAGGACCCACCCGTGGTTTCTGAATTGTTCGAGGTTGGGATTCTATCCTTACTGTGTTCCTCGTCCACTACTCGAGTAGCTTTTTCTCAGTTGATAACTCAGCGGTAAATAGAGTACACAGCACACGGTATTGCCACTTCAAGAGCCTTGCACGGAGAGGACGAGGGTCTGTGGGGGCTTTCTCGTTTTGCTTACGGGGATACTTGCACCATGGTGTTAAAAAAAAAAAAAAAAAAAAAAAAAAAAAATGTTTCAAGTAAGGGGAGACGCTGTAAGGGGAATCAGCTGTTTGTCTGGTGGCTATGCTCTGTGTGGTGTGGTTTTTTTTTTTTTTTTTTTTTTAAAATGACTGTTGTCAAGTTATAGGTTCTCTTGGTTGACTGCTTGGATAGAAATAAACTGAGGTTTCGCCAGTAGGGGGAGCCTGATACCTGCAAAACTTCAGAATTCAGTCCTCAGCTGCTAGAAGGGATTGACTACCCTCATGTTCCTGGACTGGCCCGGAGAATACTCACGGAAAGACAATTAGCAGGTAAGGTCTAATTTCGTCTTTCTGATTGGTCCAGTCTCCAAGCTGCAGGAGGAGGTGCACTACCCAGGAGTGGAGGACTAAACTGTCATCACTCAAGGAACTACAATTACCAGGTAAGTGTAATTTCGATTTTGTCCTGCCACCTGGTGTTAATACCTATTGAAAAAATTTCACAGGTCTCTTGCCCCCTAGGTAGAAGGCCTCTTTGTAAAGGTCACTAGAAGACTTTATTTGCTCTTCAGAGTACTGACCCTGTTTTGCCTTTTATGCTAATCTATATTCTTATCTAAATTATAGCTCTTTGCTGCTGCTAGGCTCTAACTTATTATGAAATTTAAACTACAAGCTCTCTGCTGGGTTCTAAATTTAACCAGAAAGCTCTCTTCTGTGTTTAAATTTAAACTAAAAGTACTTTGCTGATGCTAGGCCCTGAGTGACTATTAAATTTAAACTACAAGCTCTCTGCTGGGTATGATATGTAACCAGAAAGTTCTCTTCTGTGTTTTAAAATTTAAACTTAAACTGCTGCTACTAAGCCCTGACTGATTTTAACAAAAAATAATGGGTTCACAGATTAATTAGCTTTAATACAAAGAATTCCTTACAGAAAATTCCCAGAAGTATATACTCACAATTGCAGATCTCTCTCCAGAAGTAACAGTCCCCTTTTGTAGTCCTGCAAGACAATCAGCAGCTCCTGATCCTGGAAAGGATGAGGAGCCGCCGTTGCGTTCATCGCTGCCAGCGGGGCCTGCCCATTCACTTTCTTCCGTTTCGCTGCTGAAGCCCTGGGTCAGCTGAGCATGAGGGCGGAAAGCTGCTGACCATTTTGTTGAGGGTCAGGACAGCGACGGAGCGCTGATTGCAGTGTGAGAAACATCAGGCAGCGGCGGACATGGCGGCGGACCGCGTGGTGAGGTGAGTCGATCATGCAGTCGCTGGCCACGCTGTGGAGAGAGGCCTGCCGTCCCGGAGGGCTTTGCAAACGCCGGTGCAGGCAGGCTCTGGATTTTCCTGCGCTTTTCACGTGGCGTTGAGGTCTCGGGCCTGTGAAGGACTCAGTCTGGTGTTTTTTTGCAGGGCCGGCTTGGAACGTTTGAAGGTGCTGTGAGAGGCTCTATATTTTATTTCCTATAACACCATGCCGGCGAGGCCCTGCAGTGTTTTGGTCTGCGGGACATGACGAGGAACGGTGTCAGAGGCAGGCATATGCAGGGGCTGCGCTGTGGAGGCTGCTTCTTTGGAATAGGGAATCCAGGCCAGTATACACCAGGAGCTTTTATCTTCCCCCTCCCAGGAGTCAGGGGAGCTCATGGAGACAATGCTTGGGTCTGCTTCTTCGCTGCCCCTGGCACTGGACCAGCCGGTTTTGCCTCAGCCCGGGCCTTCCACTTCTGCGGGAGTACAGGGTGGGGGGGGTGGTTGGGGTAGATTTTACCCAGAATTTGTAATATTGTTGCATAGAGCGTTCTGTCTGAGGCAACAGGGAACGCAAGGCCAGAGGTCGGCACAGGAGCGTGCTGTAAAGCGAGGGTCTGAACCCAAGGAGCTGGGAGAAGCAGAGTTGCCGCTAAAGAGGACGAGAGTGGTGGAAGAGAGAGTTCTGCTTTCCCCTCGATCAGAGGCCCTTGAAAGCGAGTCCTCCGACCAGGAGATGGGGGAGGATGAGGAGGAGTTTGAAGAGGGTGATATCCCAGAGGAGGAGGGGCAAGCCAGGATTGTTTCAGTTTTCCGCCAGGCAGAGTTGTCCGCTTTGATAGGCGAGTCTCTAAAGGTCCTCAACATCTCCTCGGGCGTCCTGATGAAAGAGGAGGCGTTGGAGGATCCCTTGATTCAGGCGGTTAGGAAATCTCAAAAAGTCTTTCCGGTTCAGAGTAGTTCGACAGATGATCCAAAAGGGGGACCAGCTGCAGTCCGGCTCAAGGGGGGTGCGGTCTGTGTCTTGGTTGTACCCAATGCCAGAGCAGGAGAGAGAGTTACAGTGGAACCTCGGTTTTCGTGATTAATCCGTTTGAAAAAGTCTGACTAAAACCGAATGTATGAAAACTGAAGCAATATTTCCCATAAGAAATAATGTAAATCCAATTAATCTGTTCCAGACACCCAAAAATATTAACAAAAAATACATTTTATAGATGACTATATTTTTACATACAGAAAACAATGAGAAATAAATATAAATGACTAATGAAATGGATAAATGAACATTTAGCATCACTTTTACCTTTATTGAAAACTCTTGTTGGCATATGGAAGATGGTCAATCAGCAAGAGAATCAAAATAAAGAAAATCCCACTTCCTTAGCAGAACTCCAGTCCAGTCCCTTTACTCTCGGGTTGCGCAACCCTTCCAGCAGCTTGGAGGCTGAGCCCATCATCGTTTTGATGATGGTGTGGTATAAATACCACTGGCACCACCCCTAGGCACCAGTATTCTCAGCCTCCAAGCAGCTGGAGGGCTACCGTAAGCCAAGAGCTTACTGGTCTTTTAGTTCCTTTCTTAACCTTTTATTAACCTTTTAGTTAATTGCTTTAATTTCTTTGATTTACCTTATTTAGTTGAGGGAGTTCTTTTCTACTCCCGGGTGTTTCTCTTTTCGGAATTCTCTAGTTCCTTATTCCCCCCCCCCCCCCTTCCCGGTCCTCCGGAGTCCGTGGGAAGGAGAAGGTTGTTTCCTGGGCAGCAGGCCGCTTCGGGCATTCCCCCCCCCCCCGCGGGTGCGGCATCCGGGACTTCAGTTTTCTGCTCCTCTCTCTGTTGCCTCGCGCCGAAGTCCCCGTGGCGGACTGAGCGCTGGAGGCATCCCCACGCTGAAGCCCCGATTCGGGGGCTGAGTGCGGGGACAGCAACGCTACTATCCCGGCCTCCCTGCCGCCTCGCGCTTTCAGCGTCTCCCCAAGCTGAGCGCTAGAGGCGGCGGCAGATCGTCGAGGCATTCTTGCCCTAACGGCTGGGGGAGCCGGCAGTAAAAGCAAGTTCGCCGGCTGCACATCCTGACTCCACATGGCTGAGGCCTACCACGTGGAGTCTATCTTCAGTCAGCGGATTCATCGTGCCGAGCGCGGCTCAGGGAACATCGGGTCACAGAAACCGCAAGTATTGCAGAGTCTCAAGATCTCTGAATGTATTCGTAATTTTTAAGAATTTTTAAGAATTTATTCTTTATTTTATTAACTTTATTCCTTTTTATTTTTGCCTTTTTGGGGCTTGGTTGGGTCCTTGCATACCCCCCCCCCCCTCCCCTTACTGTTCCTAAGAAAGTTTTGTTTTTCTTTAGTTTTAATTCAGTCTAGTTCAGGTTTGATTTCTGGTCCTTTGCCTTTTGGTTCTCCGGATCCTCTCTCTCAGGGGGGGGACTCTTGAATACAAAACCTAGAGAGGAGGAAGAATGACGGGGAAATTACGCTGCCCGTCCTGCGGCACACGCAGAATGGCGGATTCTGAGGCAGGCATTTGCCGGGGTTGTGCTGCTGAAGCAGCTTCTGTTGAGCAGGAGATTCAGTTGGCCAGGGATCAGCCTGCTCAGGTCTCTCAAGGTCCCAGGGAAGGGGGAGAGAGGATTCTTCTACCATCCCTCCGCCCTCTACATTGGTCTGTCCAGGCTCCTCGCAGACTCTTCCCTCGGCCCCCAGTAGAACGGAGGGAGGTTGGGAGTTTTTTTCACCAGAATTTGTCCTCCTCCTACACAAAGCTTATTGTATGCGTCAGCAGGGAGTCATGGGGCCTCCAATGCCGAGAGAGGGTGGTCGACCCGGTCCAGGGAAGACAAGCTCCCATGACCCTGGAGCCCCCCCTAAGCGCTCTAGACTAATGGGTGAGGAACCTCTCACGCCTCCTTCCCCTACCACCCCGGATGAGGAGGGCTCAGACAGGGAAGTGGGCGAGGAAGATGAAGAGCTCGAGGAGGGGGAGATCCCAGAAGAAGAGCACTCCAGAATAGTTAGAGTATTTCGCCGGGAAGAGCTCCCATCCTTAATTAATGAGTCCATGAAGGTGCTCAATATGGCATCAGACATCCCTGCAGAAGAAGAAGCGTTGGAGGATCCTTTGATCCAAGCCGTCAGAAAAACACAGAAAGTCTTTCCGGTCCACAGGGTGGTACGTCAGATGATCCAGGAGGAGTGGGATCAACCTGAGTCCAGTCTAAGGGGGGTACGAGCCATGTCTCGCTTGTACCCAGTGCCGGAAGCGGACAAGGACCTGCTGAAATCCCCAAAGGTAGATGCGGCGGTCTCAGCTGTGACAAAGAAAACGACCATTCCGGTCGAGGGCGGCGCAGCACTTAAGGATAGTCAGGATAGAAAGCTTGACTCGTTATTGAAGCAAGCCTTCGATGTTAGTGCCCTCGCCCTGCAGGCCTCAGTTTCAGGAGCATGGGTAGCAAGAGCCTGCCTGAGGTGGGCTCAACAGCTTCAACTAGCGGATAGCGCCGCCACTGACACGCAAGCTAGTGCTGCACGCTTAGAGTCAGGTTCCGCCTTTCTAGCGGATAGTCAGTACGACCTTATTAGAAGCCTAGCCAAAAATATGGCTTCGGTGGTAGCAGCCAGGAGATATCTGTGGCTACGCAATTGGGCGGCGGACCCCTCCTCGAAGGCTCGCCTGAGTCGCCTCCCCTTCAAGGGGAGACTACTATTTGGTGAAGACCTAGAAAAGCTAGTGAAAGACCTGGGCGAGTCTAAGGGAGGTAGGCTCCCGGAAGATAGACCCAAACAAAACCGTTCGACGGTCCCTACTCGCAATCAAACCAGGGACTCTCGTAGGTTCCGGCCGTTCAGACAGAATTTTTTTACTAGGGGTCGCCCCTTTCCTAGAGGTCAAGGTTTCCGAGGGTTTCGAGGAGCAGGAAGAGGCTTTGGGTCTTCCTCCGCTTCCTCAGGCCCTAGGAAAACACAATGAAACGACGGGGGCCCAGGAAAAAGGCCTGCTGGTGGGGGGCCGGTTAAGGCAGTTCTTTCCCGCCTGGGCCAGAGTCACATCGGATCGTTGGGTACTCGAAATAATCAGAGAGGGTTATGCCCTCGAGTTCACAAAGAAAGTACCCCCAGCCTTTATGCAATCTCCCTGCGGATCTCCAGAAAGGAGAGCAGCAATAGAAGACACCCTTTCAAGGCTGATCGAGTTGGGAGCGGTGACCCCGGTCCCGAGAGACCAATACGGCTCCGGTCGATACTCGATCTACTTTGTGGTGCCAAAGAAAGAAGGGTCCTTCCGCCCAATCCTGGACTTAAAGCAAGTCAATCGTTGTCTCTCGGTTCCTCATTTTCGAATGGAGACTCTGAGGTCGGTCATTGCAGCGGTAAGACAGGGGGAGTTTCTAACATCGCTGGACTTGACGGAAGCATACTTACATATCCCGGTCCGAAAATCTCATCAGCAGTTCCTGAGATTTGCAGTGCCGAGGGGTCATTTTCAGTTCCAGGCTCTTCCCTTTGGCCTAGCAACAGCTCCCAGGACATTCACCAAGGTAATGGTAGTCGTAGCCGCGGCTCTTCGCAAGGAAGGGATTCTAGTTCATCCATACCTGGACGATTGGCTGATTCGGGCAAAAACCGAGTCAGAAAGTCATGCAGCTACGACCAGAGTGGTGGAATTCCTGGAGGAGTTGGGTTGGGTCATCAATCGGGCAAAGAGCAGATTAATCCCCTCACAGGAGATCGATTACCTCGGAGCACGATTCGACACAAGGAGAGGAAGAGTCTTCCTGTCGGAACAGAGGTTACGAGATCTGAGGAATCTGGTTTCTCGCTTCATTGCAAGACGGATCCCTACCGCCTGGCATTACCTTCAACTGCTGGGCACCATGGCGGCAGCGATAGAGGTAGTACCGTGGGCCAAGGCACATATGCGACCCCTCCAACGTGCATTGTTACGACGGTGGTCCCCGCAGCTTCATCCCTTATCCATGCAGCTGCCTTGTCCTCTTCAGGTCAGAAGGACTCTCCTCTGGTGGGAGCGCCCGAAGAACCTTGGATGCGGGATGCCCCTAGACCCACCGCAATGGATACAACTAACGACGGATGCAAGCCTCGCAGGATGGGGGGCTCATTGCGAGGGACAGTTCGCACAGGGGAGCTGGACCCCGACGGAAGCTCGGTGGTCCATCAACAGGTTAGAGCTGAGGACAGTGGCGCTAGCTCTCACAGCTCTCGAGCCCTTGGTACGGCAAAGGGCGGTCCGCGTCCTCTCGGACAATGTCACCACGGTGGCCTACATCAACCGCCAAGGGGGGACGAGCAGCCCGCTGCTGGAGAAGGAGGCAGACAGCCTCCTTCAGTGGGCCGAAGCACATCTATTGAACCTGTCAGCTCAACACGTGGCGGGAACAGACAATGTGACGGCCGATTATCTCAGCAGACACAAGATAGACCACGGAGAATGGGAACTAGCGCAGGAAGTGTTCGACCAAGTGGTAGCCCGCTGGGGAGCACCGATCATGGACCTCATGGCGCGCTACGAATCTTCCAAAGCGAGTCGGTTCTTCAGTCGAAGAAAAGAAAGGATGTCAGAGGGCTTGGATGCCCTGGTCCAGAAGTGGCCTTCGGAAGGTCTCCTGTACGTGTTCCCGCCCTGGGCCCTCATAGGGAGAGTTCTAAGACGAATAGAGGCCCATCCAGGTCTGGTAATACTCATAGCTCCGGATTGGCCACGTCGCCCATGGTATGCGGACCTGGTGAGACTTACGGCTCATCGCCCTTGGAGGCTCCCCGACAGAAAGGATCTACTACGGCAGGGTCCGGTACTCATGCCCCACGTGCATCGATTCTCGCTTACGGCTTGGCCCTTGAGAGGGCTCGGCTCGTGAAGCGAGGTTACTCAGCCTCGGTAATTGCAACACTGCTGAACGCTCGGAAACGCTCGACCTGTCTATCCTATGTCAGGGTTTGGCGCATATTCGAGGCGTGGTGCGCCGATCACCATAAGAAACCCTCAGAAGCCTCAGTGCCGGAGGTGTTAGGGTTCTTACAAGCAGGTTTCGAGAAAGGTTTGGCTCACAGCTCGCTACGAGTCCAGCTAGCGGCCATCTCTTGTTATAGAGGTAAGGTGCGGGGCAAGTCCCTAGGAGAGCACGTTGATGTGAGTAGATTCCTGAGGGCGGTCAAGCGCTTACGACCTCAACAAAGATCAGTGATTCCCCCTTGGGACTTAAACCTGGTTTTGGATTCCCTAACCAGGGAACCCTTCGAACCGGCTAGGAGTTCCTCCCTAAAAGACTTGACCCTCAAGACGGTGTTTTTGGTAGCTATTTGTTCAGCCAGGAGGGTCTCCGAGCTTCAAGCTCTCTCTTCTCGACCTCCCTTCCTGTCCTTTTTCAAGGATAAGGTGGTCTTACGGACGGTCCCTTCTTTCCTACCCAAGGTCTCCTCCCCTTTTCATATGAACCAAACAGTCTCACTTCCGTCCTTCGCAGGAGAAGCACAGATAGGAGAGAGTAACAAACTGCGCCTACTAGATTTGCGTAGAGTGCTCAGACGGTATCTTTCACGCACAGCGGCTTTCCGCAAGTCCGATCGGCTCTTCATTCAATTTGGAGGGCCACACAAGGGACAAGCGGCGGCCAAAGCGTCCATTTCTAGGTGGATCAGGGAGACCATCGCCTCTGCCTACATTCTCAAGGGGAGGCAGGTCCCAACAGGGCTTCGCGCGCATTCGACTCGAGCGCAGGCAGCTTCCTGGGCAGAGCACAGCTTGGTTCCGCCGCTAGACATCTGTAGAGCGGCTACCTGGTCCTCGCTGCATACCTTTTCCAAGCACTACAGACTGGATGTCCAGAGTAGAGCAGACACCAGGTTTGCGGGTGCGGTACTTCGGTCCGGGTTAGCGAACCCCACCCAGGTATGAACTGCTCTGTTACATCCCGAGAGTAAAGGGACTGGACTGGAGTTCTGCTAAGGAAAAAGTAATTAGTCCTTACCTGCTAATTAGTGTTCCTGAAGGAACTCCAGTCCAGTCCCTGATCCCGCCCAGGTTCGACTTTCTAGTGGTCAGAAGAGAATAAAGGACCGAAGTCGAGGCACGGAGCGAGGCGGAAGATGGAAACCCCGGTAGGAAGAGCCCAAGCGGCGGGGATAAGAGCTTGGGAGGTCCAGGGATGAGTGTCCAAGGGCTGGGGCGGCCTCGGGTGAGCCTTCTCCTTCCCCCCTCTCCCTCCCTTACCGCTGTTCTGTCAGTTAAAAAAAGAAAAAAATAATAATAATAATAATAATATCATATATGGCTATATATAGAAAATACTTTGGTTCCTTTAGTTTGAGTTTGTTTTTACACGTTATAGTTACGGTTATCTGTCAGTTCTGCTTTTGCATTAGATTACTGGTGCCTAGGGGTGGTGCCAGTGGTATTTATACCACACCATCATCAAAACGATGATGGGCTCAGCCTCCAAGCTGCTGGAAGGGTTGCGCAACCCGAGAGTAAAGGGACTGGACTGGAGTTCCTTCAGGAACACTAATTAGCAGGTAAGGACTAATTACTTTTTCTGACCACAAGATGGTGCTCCATTTTCAGCTGTATGAAAATCGAGACAATGTATGAAAACTGAGACAAAATCTTGACGAAAAAAGTCAACGAAAACCAAATCGTATGAAAACTAGGGCATATGAAAACCGAGGTTTGACTGACTGTACTTCTGTCCCCCAGGGTGAATGCAGCTGTGTTGGCTGTGACCAAGAAGACACCCATCCCAGTAGAGGGCTGAGTGGCCCTTGATGCCCAGGACAGAAAGCTAGATTCTCTGTTAAAACAGGCCTTTGACATCAATGTCATTGCTCTCCAGGCGTCGGTGTGTGGGGCTTGGGTGGCAAAGGCTTGCCTACGCTGGTCTCAACAGCTTCAGCTGCCGGGTGGCCTTCCAAGCTGCTCAGCAAGTGAAGTAGCAAGAATTGAGTCAGGTGGCGGCCTACCTAGCGGATAGCCACTATCCTCTCATCAGGAGCCTGGCAAAGGGCATGACTTCGGTAGTGGCGGCTCGTCATTATCTGTGGCTCTGCAACTTGGGCGGCTGATGGTTCTTCGAAGGCCCGCCTCAGCAGACTTCCCATTAAGGGCAAACTACTCTTCGTGGAGGATCTGGACAAGTTAGTAAAGCAGTTGGGAGGGGGGGATAGGCTCATAGAGGATAGACCCGAGGCAGGGTTGCAACCCCATGCCGGCACGGTCCCGTAAGTTTAGACCAACCCACTCTATGCCTTTTCAGAGGGGTTGCTTCCCCGTCAGGGGTAGAGGATTTCGGGGGTGGGGGCTGGAAGAGGGGTTTGGTGCCTCATCCTTATCTGGTCCTAGGAAGCCACAATGAAGCGAGGGGGGGGGGGGGTGTGGAAGGGCCAGGCGGAGGTTCTGCCCGTGGGAGGGCGGTTACGGCAGTTCTTCTCCACCTGGGCCCGAGTCACTTCCAATCAATGGGTTCTGGAGGTAGTTTGAGAAGGGTATGCCCTCTAACTTGCAAGACCAATCCTCCCCATCGTTCATACAGTCTCCATGCAGATCCCCTACCAAAGCAGTGGTGGTGCAGAAATTTTAGTGCGGCTTCTGCTCTGGGAGCAGTCATGCCAGTTCCCAAAGACCAGTGCAGCTGCGGTTGGTACTCCATTTATTTCATGGTACCAAAAAAGAAGGGTTCCTTTTCGCTCGATCCTCGACCTCAAGTGAATCAATCGTTGCCTCTGGGTACCGCATTTTCGCATAGAAACCCTCAGATCGGTGGTGGTGGTGGTGGTGCAACAGGGGGCGTTTCTAACGTCTCTCGATATCACAGAGGCGTGCATTCATTTTCCCGTCTTACGTATTGCATCACCTTTCCTGTGGTTTGCGGTACCAATGGGGCACTTCCAGTTTCAGGCATTGCCCTTTGGTCTGGCGATGGCTCCTCGCACCATTACTGAAGTCATGGTCGTCGTGGCTGTGGCCCTTCGCAAGGAAGGGATCCTGGTCCACCCATACCTCGACAACTGATTTGGGCCGTCCAAGGAGGAAAGTGTTCGGGCAACGGCCAGAGTAGTCGGTCTACTGAGGAACCTGGTGATCAATCTGGCCAAGAGCAGATTGGTTCTCTCTCAGGAGATCGAGTATATCGGGGCACGGTTCGACACCTGAAGGGGCAGGGTGTTCTTGCCAACTCAGAGTGAGGAACTTATGGCGTTTGGTGCGCCAGTTCCTAGCCATGACAGTGCCCTCCGCTTGGCATTATCTCCAGGTGCTGGGGACCATGGTGGTGACGATCGAGCTAGTGCCTTAGGCTAGGGCCCATATGCGGCCACTTCAGCCGTCACTTTTCTGTCACTGGTTTCATCAGTCAACCCTTGACCATGGCACTTCTCTGTCCCCCGGTGACCACAGAGGCCCTGAAGTGGTGGCTCCAGCCAGGAAATCTGGAGCAGGGCATGCCCCTCGAGCCCCCTCAGTGGATTCTATTGATGACAGATGACAGTTTGGGCAGTTGGGGGGGGGGGGGCTCACTGCAAGGGGCACATTGCCCAGGGTCACTGGAGCACCCTGGAAGCCCAGTGGTCCATCAACAGGTTAGAAATGCGAGCGGTGGTGCTAGCGCTCAGAGCCTTCGAGCACTGGGTCCGCAAAAAGGCGGTATAGGTGTTCTCGGACAACGTGACCATGGTGGCCTAAATCAACCGGCAGGGTGATATGAGCAGCCCTCCCTTGGAGGAAGAGGCAGAGAGTCTGATGGTTTGGGTCAAAGCCCATTTTCAGGCCTTATCGGTTGCGCATGTGGCCGGAGTAGAGAAAGTCATGGTGGACCATCTGAGCCGGTTCAAGGTGGATCATGGCGAATGGGAGCTCGGTCAGGATGTGTTCGAGCAGGTAGTCAGCCAATGGGGTACCCCCATCATGGACCTCATGGCAAGGTGGGGGTCTGCCAAGGCAAGCCGCTTCTTCAGCAGGAGAAAAGAGGTTGTTGGAGGGCCTCTGCTCTGCTCTGGTTCAGAGGTGGCCTACAGAGGGGCTTCTGTATGTGTTCCCCCCCCCCCCCCTTGGGCTCTCATAGGCAGGGTCCTTCAGCGCATAGAGGCCCACCGAGGACTGGCCGCTGCGGGCGTAGTATGCTGATCTCATACGGCTGCGGGCCAATTGCCCTTGGCGTTTCCTGGTGAGGGACGATCTCCTAGTACAGGGTCCGATTTGGATGCCGCAGGTGGCTCGATTCTCGCTTACGGCTTGGCTCTTGAAAGGGCAAGGCTGCGAAAGCGGGGATATTCCGGGGCCGTGATCATGACTTTACTAAATGCTCGGAAGTGCTCGACCTGCCTCTCCTATGTAAGGGTCTGGTGCATCTTCGAGGACTGGTGTGCAACCCAGGAATGGAGGCCTATGACTGTTTCGGTGTCAGGGGTTTTGGACTTTTTACAGGCTGGTTTTGAAAAGGGTCTAGCGGCCAGCTCGTTGCGGGTGCAGTTGGCAGCGATTTCCTGTTACCGAGGCAAGATTCAAGGTAAGTCCTTGGGAGAGCATCCGGATGTAGGTTAGTTCCTGAGAGCAGTGAGTTGCCTGCGGCCACAACAGAGGTCATCAGTTCCTCCCTTGGACCTTTAATCTGGTGCGGTGCACCCTTAGAGCCGGCAGGGCATGCCTCGTTAAAGGAATTGACCCTCAAAACCGTATTTCTAATCGCGATCTGTTCAGCTGGACTTATTTCGGAGCTTCAGGCTCTTTCATGTCACTCTCTGTTTCTGTCCTTTAAAGAGCAGGTGGTCTTGTGGACGGTGCCTTCCTTTTTTGCCCAAAGTGGGTTCTCCATTTCATATGAATCTGCCGCTGTCTCTTCCATCCTTCTCTTAAGGTGGGGCAGGAGCCCGGGGATGCTCGGCTGCGCTGTCTAGACGTTTGCAGAGTGCTGAGGCGGTGTTCACAGATCTGATCGGCTGTTTTGTCTTGTTTGGGGGGCCACGTAGAGGACAGGCGGTGGCCAAAGCTTCCATTTCCCGGTGGATCAGGGAGGCCATTGCATCGGCATACATTCTAAAAGGGAGAACAGTTCCGACAGCTTTTTGAGCGCACTCTATGCGAGCTCAAGCGGCCTCGTAGGCCGAGTCCAGTCTGGTTCCACCGCTGGATATCTGTAGGGTGGCGGTGTGGGCCTCGCTGCGTAGTTTTGCCAGGCATTATCATTTGGATGTTCAGGCAGCGGAGGATGCGAGGTTTGGAGGAACGGTGCTTCGGTCCGGTTTGGCGGGCCCCTCTCATGCTTGAACTGCTCTGTTACATCCCAGAGGAAAGGGATTGGACTGGAGGGACGCTTAGGAAGGAGCAATTAGACCTTACCTGCTAATTAGTGTTCCTGAAGGAACTCCAGTCCAGTCCCTGATCCCGCCCAGATTTAGTTTTAGATTTTAAGGTGAAGGAGGTGTAGCAGCCCAAAGCGATATTATCTAAGAGTGAAGAAACATGTCATGAGGCTTGTCACCAGGGAGTTCTGGTGGCGTAATGGAGTGAATGGATGGGTACCCTTGCATCAGAGACTAGCGGGGCAGCTGGCGGGTCAGGTAAGCCGGCGGGTCAGGTAAGCCGCCGCCTCAGGGTGGTGGGAAGTCCCTTCCGGGGGAGAAGGGAGGTGGTTTGTTGGGAGGGTTTTTTTTAATATGTAGTTAGTTGGTTTGGTATTCTGTTTAATTGTCTCTCCAGTAAGTTTGCTTTGTCAATATGATACTGGAGCTGGTGGGAGGTGCCAATGCTATATATATGTCTGTGTCATCAAAAAGATGATATGCTCAGTCTCCAAGCTTCTGGAAGGGGAGCACAACCCAGAGGAAAGGGACTAGACAGGAGTTCTTTCAGGAACTCTAATTAGCAGGTAAGGTCTAATTACTCCTTGCTGAGCGGATTTCAGAGAGCCGTTGTGCCTGGTCAGATGGTTCAGGAGATGTAAATGACAGTTCCTTATCGGTCCTCCAGTTTAGTCCTCCACCTCTGGGTTGTGTACCTCCCACCTGCAGCTTGGAGACTGGGCATGTCAGTCGTGACATCACTGGACATACTTTGATGGCCTCTCCCATCAGCCCCAGTGTGTCCAGCCTCCATGCAGCAGGAGGACATAGTGAGCCTAGGTTTGGGCTCACTGGAGGAACACAAGGAGCTGTTAGAGTAGTTAGATGTTTGAATTTCTCATTTTTCTAAATTTTAACTTTAGTGGTTGCTGTAGCTTAAAAAAAACAAAACAAAAAAAAAAACAAGAGAATCTTTCCTTGCACTGGTCCCCGGCTGCCTCTATCCTGTGGTCAGAGTTCCTGGGATGATTTGGCCTCCAGATCTCTCCTCCTTGATTGACCGGAGGAGAGCTCTGTGGCAGGCACCTGCACTCTCCTGTTGCCCGCAGAAGCAGCGCTCCAGGCTGAAGGAGTGCAGGGGTGATATTCTCGCCGGCGGTTTCCCGCTCGATCCTGACTCGAGCGGAGCCCCGCGGGCTGGAGATTGCTGGCTCAGCAGCGGCAGTAGAAAGAGCTACCACGGGCCCTCGTTGATGGGGTAAGGCTGTTTTTTAACATTTGGGGCAGGCGATTTGCACGGTGGCTGCAGTTGCGTCCCACGTTAGAGCCTTCAGTTCTCACTTTTGGCACCATTTGTTTCGCTGGTTTGGTGGTGGCCATTTTAAGACTGCGTGTCTGCCGCGTGGCAGGGTATCGTGTTTTGCAGCACGGGGAGGCAAGGAATTTGGTTCTAGAAAGGATTTAATTTGCTTTATTTTCTTTCTACTGTTATTTATCCAGCTAGGTACTGGCTTCTTTTGGCAGGTTTGTTTAGGGGACAGCTGGAGTGCTCTTAGTGGACAGGATCTCTGGTTCAGGTTTGCTGGGGTAGTTTTTTTAATAGGATTTCATTCCCTTCCTTGCTTCGGTTTGTTGGTATATATAATAAGGAAAGAACAGGACAGACTGACAGGCTAAGAAAAGACTGCACTTGGGGGGGGGGGGCTTGGCTTATGCACCCTCAGTGTGTGGTCTGTGGCACCCGCAGAGGTGCGGTGGCTGACTCCAGCATTTGCAGGGGCTGTGCCGCGGTGTCTACCAGCGTGGAGCAGCAAATGGAGTTCAGGGGGGGGCTCAGGACCCCCAAGATGCTCCAGCTGGAATGGAGGCAGAAGCTTTGGGGTCCACGGTGCAAGGGGTCGCCCGGGACAGAGTTGCCGGTCTGTCGAGTGCCCCGTCTTTCTTGGGTTCAGGTACACAACTCGGGGATTTTTCCACGGATTTTGTATTAATTATTCATCAGGCGTTTTGTTTACGGCGTCAGGAGAAGGTGCCGGAGCCCTTGTCTATGCCTAGTCTGTGGCAGCAGCTCAGTGTAGAAGATACGGGAGGTATGTCCCCGAGGGGCCCTAAGATGCCGCAATCTCGTGGGCTGTTGGCCGAGGAATCCGAGTGGCCGGAGACGACGGAGGCCAAGTTGGAACTCGAAGCTGGAATGGAGGACCTAGAGGAAGGTGAGATACAAGAGCCGGAGTATCAAGCAAAGATTATTAGGATATTTAGAAGGGAGGAGTTAACAGCACTAATCATGGAATCCCTTCAGACGCGTAATCTCGCTGTGGCTCAGGCGACAGAAGAGGAAGATGTGGAAGACCCGATCATTCAAGCGGTGAGGCAGGCGCAGGTGGTGTTACCCATTCACAGAGTGGTAGACCACATGATCCAAGACGAATGGGATCAGCCAGAAGTGGGGCTAAGAGGGATTCGAACAGTGAATAGGCTCTATCCTCTAGTAGATAAAGACAAGGAGAGGTTTCGTTCTCCACGGTTTGATGCTGCGGTTACAAAGAAGACCACTATACTGGTGTAAGGTAGCACGGCCTTAAAGGATGCGCAGGACAGGAAAGTGGATAGCTTATTGAAACAATCCTTTGAAGCTAATGCTCTATCATTGCAGGCTTCCATTTGTGGAGTGTGGGTGGCGAGATCATGTCTCTGATGGTCTCAGCGCTTGCATCAGTCTACTCTGCTAGAGCAGGAAGAGGTTAGGGAGCTGGATCGCCTGGAGTTGGGGTCTGCATTTTTAGCGGATGGCAATTATGATTTGATTCGGGCACTTGCCAATAGTATGGCTTCCTTGGTCGCCGCCTGCCGTTCTCTTTGGTTGCAGAATTGGGCTGCGGATGGTTCGTCCAAGGCGCGTCTCAGTAAGCTCCCGTTCAAAGGCAGATGGTTGTTTGGTGAAGACCTGGACAAGTTGGTGAAGGATCTCGGGGAGACCAAGGGAGGAAGGCTTCCCGAGGATAAGCCCAAACAAGGCAAGGCAACCCCAGCCTTTCGGGGCCAGTTTCGGGATTTCAGGAGATTCTGCACCTTTCGTTTTGGGGGGTTTCCAAAGAGGAAGATTTGCTCCAGAGCCCAGGGGTTTAATGGGTTTTGGGGAGCAAATAGAGGCTTCACAGCAGCCTCCTCGGCAGGGTCTCAAACCACAATGAAAGCAAGCGGGTCCTGGTAGGAAGTCAACCGATAGGCGGGTGACTTCGGGAATTTCTTCCTGCCTGCACCCAAATAACGTCTGACCAGTGGGTATTAGAGGTAATTCGCGAGAGTTACGTGCTGGAATTGGCAAGGCTGGTGCGGGATTCCTTCGTGATGTCTCCCTGCAAAGGTCGGCAAAAAGCCTTGGCAATCCACGGTACGTTTAGATCGGCTTTTACAGCTGGGAGCGGTCGCACCGGTGCCACTTGCAGAGTACGGCATGGGTCAATACTCAATTTATTTCGTAGTACCGAAGAAGGATGGAGCGGTTCGGCCTATCTTTGACCTCAAAGGAGTGAACAGGTGTCTTTGGATTCTGCATTTCAGGATGGAAACGTTGAGGTCGGTCATTGTGGCAGTGCATCGGGGGAGTACTTAGCTTCCGTAAGATTGAGGGATGTTATTTGCACATTCCAGTCAAAGCGGCTCATTGGAAGTTTCTGCGGTTTGCCCTTCCTTGGGGGCACTATCAATTTCAGGCATTGCCGTTTGGTCTGGCGACAGCGCCAAGGACTTTTACCAAGATCATGGTAGTGGTAGTGGCAGCATTATGGAAGGAAGGGGTTCTAGTTCATCCTTATCTCATCGATTAGTTGATTCAGGCAAAATCAGAGTCTGAGAGCGTTCAGGTAGCGGACAAAGTGGTCAAGTTCTTGCAGAGTCTCGGTTGGGTGGTCAACCCGGCCAAAAGCTGCTTAGTACCTTCCCAGGATCTCGAGTATGTCAGAGTACAGTTCAACACTCAGAAAGGAGCAGTGTTTCTGCCGACCATCGTGTGCAAGCCCTTCGGCAACTGGTGCGCAAGTTCAGATCTGCTCCGGCCCCCTCAGTGTGGAACTATTTTCGGGTGCTGGGAACCATGGCGGCGACCCTGGAAGCGGTGCCTTGGGCCAGGTTTCATATGAGACCATTACAGAGAGCGCTGCTTCGCCGCTGGTCGCATCAGTCCGATTCCTTGAACAAACGGCTCTCCTGCCCGCTCAAGGTCAGGCAGTCTCTTCGGTGGTGGCTGCTTCTGGGGCCGTTGATAGCGGGAATGCCTCTGGAGCAGCCGGAGTGGATGACATTGCTGACGGATGCGAGTCTCGTGGGCAGGGGAGCGCATTGCGAAGGCCAGTTTGCACAAGGCACTTAGACCAACTGCTTTCCAGAGCCGACCATCTAGCGCTGCTAAGGCTCGAGGCTACTGTGTCAGGTCGAGCGGTGAGGGTGCTGTCCGACACCTCAACGACAGTGGCCTATATCAATCTGCAGGGCAGCACAAGAAGTGCGGCCATGGAAGAGGAGGCAGAGATGCTGTTTGCCTGGGTGGAACAGAGGTTACCAGCGATATTGGCGGCACACATTGCAGGGAAGGACAATGTGATGGCGGATTTTCTCAGCAGGGTCCGAGTGGATGCCGAAGAGTGGGAACTGCATCCGGAGGTATATGCTCAAATAGTTTGCAGGTGGGGGTCTGCCAGTCATGGACCTCATGGCAACCTTTCAGTCAGCGAAGACCATTTGTTTCTTCAGCAGGCGACTGGAAAGAATGTCCGAAGGGATTGATGCCCTGATGCAAAGTTGGCCGGCAGCAGGGCTTCTTTATGTCTTTCCCCCGTGGGCGCTCATAGGGCGAGTAGTTCGGCGTATCGAGGCTCATCAGGGAAGGGTGCTGTTAGTAGCGCCCGATTGGCCAAGGCAGCTGTGGTATGCTCTCATTCGCCTGCTCGACGGGCATCCATGGAGGCTGCCAGTGTCAGAGGATCTGTTCTAAGGTCCACTGCGAATGCCTCAGGTGGATCGGTTCTCGCTTACGGTTTGGCCATTGAGAGGGCGAGGCTAACGAAGAAGGGTTATTTGGTGGCAGTCATCGCCACCTTATTGAAAGCAAGAAAACAGTCAACGTCTCTAGCATATGTGCGTATTTGACGCAGTGAGCACCAGACCTCAAAAATGCACCAAGTTTGGACGATGACAGTGTCCGTCTCATTGATTTTACGTTTTCTGCAAGATGGGTTTGATAAGGGGCTAGCGGCCATTTCCTTAAGAGTTCATTTAGCAGCTATTGCCTGCTATAGAGGCAAGGTGCAGGGTTTTACGCTAGGTGCTCATCCCAATGTTTTGCGTTTCCTGAAAGTCGTAACCAGGCTGCGACCCTCGGAGGGTTGTAGTTCTGCCTTGGGATCTCAATTTGGTCTTAGAGGCATTGACCAAGGCACCTTTTGAACCTTTTGCACCAGGCGTTGGTGAAGGATTTGACCCTGAAGACACTGTTTTTGATAGCGATCTGTTCAGCGAGGCAAGTTTCGGAGTTATAGGCATTGTCATGTAGAGTGCCGTTTTTGTCCTTTTCTAGAGAGAAGGTGGTGGTGCGGCCGGTGCTGTCATTTTTGCCAAAGTTGGTATCTGCCTTTCACATGAATCAGACGGTTTCTCTTCCAGTTCTCGGATCCTTAGGAGGGGATGGTTCAGATCGTAATTTACGCCGCTTGGATGTCAAATGCGTGTTGCGGCAATACTTGAAAGTTTCAGGTACCTTCCGCAAGTCGGACCGTGTTTGGAGGTCCTTGCAAAGGAGGTGGTGGCGAAGGCGTCCATTTCACAATGGCTTAAAGAGGTGATTGCATCGGCATATCTTTTGCACGGTCGTGCGGTTCCAATGGGCTTACGAGCTCACTCTACCAAAGCGCAAGCGACTTCTTGGGCGGAGCACAGTTTGGTTCCGCCAGGGGAAATCTGTAGAGCGGCCACCTGGTCGTCATCTCTTCATACTTTCAGTAAGCACTACCGCTTAGATGTTCAGGCAACAAAGGATGCCTGTTTTGGGGCGGTGGTGTTAAGAGCCGGCTGGAAAGGTCCTGCCCAATGATTACTGCTCTGTTAGATCCCAGAGGTGGAGGACTAAACTGGAGGACTGATAAGGAAATGATAATTACACGTAACTGGAAGGAACTCCAGTTTAGTCCTCATTCCCACCCGGGATTGGCTTGTGGGCAGTAAAGGATCACTTTGGTGTGGTGCAAACCTACAGGTAAGCTGTCCTTCGAAAAGGATTCTTTTACTCATACTTTGGATCTTGTCTATTTGTTTCTGTCTATTCTTACTCTTCGTGCTGTCTTATTCTATAGAGGGCAGAAGGGAAAGGTTCATGGCGGTTTCTCCCTTGTTGGGGGGAATTGTAGGTTACGTAGTTTCTAGTTAAATGTTCATTGTTTTCTATGAAGTTTAAAATTTTTTTCATATGATAGCTACTTATTTGTTGCTCCTTTTGAGTGTGCTTTGTCAATCACTGGGGCTGATGGGAGAGGCCAGCAGAGTATATCCAGTGATGTCAAAACTTTGACATGCCTAGTCTCTTCAAGCTGCAGGAGGAGGTACACAACCCAGAGGTGGAGGACTAAACTGGAGTTCCTTCAGGAACTACAATTACCAGGTACGTGTAATTATTTCCTTATCGTTCCTCCATTTTAGTCCTCCACCTCTGGGTAGTGAACCTCCTCCTGCAGCTTGGAGACTGGGCATGTCAAAAACTCATGACATCGTTGGATATAGCCTGCTGGTCTCTCCCATCAGCCCCCAGTGTGTCCATTCTCCATGCAGCAGGAGGACGTAGTGAGCCTAGCTTCTGGGCTGAATTGGGGGAACAGATAAGGAGCATTTAGTGTGATAAATTCTATTCTGATTTTACTTTTAATTTTACTTTTAATTCAGTTACCCTTGGTTAATTTGGCAATCAGGGATTAGTTCCCTTTAGTTGTTAGGAGCAAATTTCCTTATTTACAGTAATTTTAAATTTGAGCCTGGCTCTTTAAATTAGTAGCAGCTCTCGCCTTCCCTCCTTATCAGTTATTTTCCCTTGCTGCAGGCATTTGCCGGTGCGGATCTCTCTCCCTTGACGGTACGGGAGAGAGCTCTGGGACCCGTACAGCCACACTTAAGCTGTGTGAGACGGAGCCTCTCCGTTGCTGCGGGATTTTAATTTTACTCTGTGGAACCGGCTGAGCGGTCCTCGCCGTGGCTGCCAGGCGCAGCAGCGCGGCTTGAGGATCGGATGAATTCAAGGCGGTAGGAGCAGGCTGCGTGGCTTTCGGCCCTGCAGGTAAGGCCTTTGGGCTCTGTCGGTCTGCTGAGGCCTCCTTTTTGCAGCAGCTGTTCTTGGCGCCAGAATTTGTTGGCAAAGGGGCGGCCATTTTCTCTCTAGGTATTTGGACCGCATGGCGAGAGTTGCAGTCAGCTGCCTGTGAGAGGAAGACTGCAGGCAGAATAGCTAGATTTTTAGGTCTAGTGTTTCTTTCTTTTGTTTGTAGTTTTTTTGAGGCTTGGGGGAGTTCCTCAGCCTTAAGGGGGGGGCTGTTGTCAATCCTCTCTCTTTTTAAGTTTATTCTTAGTTTTATAGGACAGCAGTTTTGGCATTGATCTCTGATGCCACATGTTCTTTCCCTCCTAATCATGTCTCTGAGGAGCATCTGTTAAGTCCTGGGATATTAGGCAAATTGCCAGCTTTTAGGTTCTTCAAGAGCAGAGCCTTAACTTGTAGTTGGAAGGAGGGACAGGCTGGAAGTGTGATTTTGTGTATTCTATAGTGAAAGTTGCCCAAACGCCTGTGGTTTCACAGGGACAGGTTTAGGAAACCTTAGGATATAAAAATATATATAACACTTAAACTGTCAACCAAGAAGTGCCTGTGCTATGGTTTATGGCCACCAGAGGGCAGCTGGTACACTCAATAGTGCCTTTATGTGACCGTGTGTATGCAGCCATCATCAGATTGATCTCTGCAAGTCAGGGAAGAAATAACCACAGGGCCACCTCATGGGCTCTCAGGGGTTAGTGACTAAACAAGCAACTGTAATGTTCTGCAAATCAAGATTATATGACCAAGATTTAAAGCTCTTAACGTCTGTATCGTTTGTCGGGCTCTGGTGCCCTAAAGGCCACCGGATGGCAGCACTGCTCATGAATCACATATAGTATTCAGTGCCTCCATCCTGGGGGGGGGGGGGGGGTAAAATACGAAATCGTATTCCTCATCAGGTTCACACAGGCAGCAACCTCTAAGACCTCCACTTGCAAGGTTGTCAGTGTATCCCCACTGCTATTTCTCTGACTGCAGGAAGGCCGAGGGGGGGGGGGGAGGGGTGCCTGTGTGTTTCATAGGTCCTCATGGGGTTGGAGATGCAGTCGTGGGATCTGCTATGGAGTGAGCCATCCGGAGGAGCTACAGTGTCAGTCACCAGTTGGGCTTTTCTCCCAGATGTAGCCCCTCTTTCTCTCTGATTTCCAGGACGCAAGGTCCCCGGCCCACTGGACAATCTATTCTCAGCCTTTTCTCAATGCTGGCAGAAGGACTGGGAGAGCGAGAAAGGAAGACCAGGAACCAGCACCAGCTCTGATGTCTCTGCACTGCCAGTGTTTGCTACGGTCACATATTCCCAGTCCGTTATTTGAGTATACTGATTGCCTACAGGCCAGGGTGGCATACAGTTGATTACGGTATTTCTATTTCCCTTGTCCCTGAAGGGCTCACAATTTATGTTTTGGTGCCTGAGGCAGAGGGTTAAGTCGCTTAACGAAGGCCAGAAGGACCACCTGTGGGACCAGAAACCCCAGTTTTTATGGCCCGAGGTTGGTGGTCTCGATTGGAATTCAAACCCTTGGTCCTCTGGCAGCTTGCCTCAACCACTAGGCCACACTGCTCCGTGTGAGCTAGCCACAGGGCCAGGCGCAGCCTGTTACTTCCAAGGCAAAGACTTTGGGGAGGTTCCGTTCATAAGGATACGAGAAATGCCATACTGGGTCAGACCAAGCTCTTTCAGGTCCAGTATCCTGTTTCCTAGGGTAGCCAATCCTGGTCTTAAGGACCTGGCTGGTTTCCAAAAAGATGAATAGGCTACTCAATTCTTGTATTGGGGCTAGCGGTGGATTCATATTTTAAGGGTTCCGTTGCATGTTCAACAGATGTGACGCTCTTTTGGGTTGTGTGCCTTGTAGAATATCTTGAATTGGTGAAAATTGGTATAAAAAAATTATTTTTTTCCACCTTCTCTCTAATAAAAGGTTATGGACCTTTCCTCCGGGAGCTTGGCCAAAAGCTTTGTTAAACTCCTCTACATTCAGAATCATTTGGCGCAAGGCTCTTGGAGTACACAGGAGGACCCAGTGGTTAATCAACCAACTGGAAATGCGAGTGAAGCTACGGTGACAGGTCGAGCGATGCGAGTACTGTCCAACAACTCCACGGCGGTGGCCTACATCAATCGGCAGGGCAGAACTGGAAGTGTGGCCATAGAGGCTGCGGCAGAGGGTCTGTGTGTGGTGATAGAGCTTTGGCTGCCAGCGTTTTCAATGGCGCATGTTGTGGGTAAGGACATTGTGACAGCGGATTTTCTCAGCTGGGTCCGAGTAGATGCCAGAGAATGGGAGTGGCATCCGGAGGTGTTTGCACACATCGGTCGTATATGGGGACAGCCAGTAATGGACCTCATGGCGGCGTTTCACGCTGCGTAAAACAGGTCGCTTCTTCAGCAGACGACGCAAAAGGAGGTTGGAAGGCATTGGCGCACTGTTTCAACAGTGGTTGTTGTCCGGTCTTCTCTGTCTTTCCACCGGGGGCACTGATAGGTCGAGTGGTTCTGCGTATCGAAGCGCTTCGGGGAAACGTGTGGTTGGGGGCCTCGGGCTGGCCGAGGCATCCATGGTATGCCTGCCTCACACGTTTGCTCGACGGGAATCCATGGAGGTTTCCGACCTTGGAGATTCTGTTGCTACGGAGTTCCCTTCGAATGCCTCAAGTGCATAGTTTTTTGCTTACAGGGTGGCCATTGAAAGGGCAAGCTTAAGGAAAAAGAGTTGCTTGACAGCAGTCTTTGCCACCTTGCCGCAAAAAAAAAAAGTACGTCCCTTGCATATATGGCGCATCTTTGAGGACGGGTGCTCGTGGAGGCACGCTCGCGCAACAACAGTGTCAATTCCCTTGGTATTAAGTTTTCTGCAGGACGGGTTTGGTAAAAGGCAGGCCTTGGAGAGTTCAGTTAGTAGCTCTGTCTTGCTATAGGGGCAAAGGACAGGGAGTGGCTCTGATGCACAGGTCGATGTGGTATGCTTTCTTAGGCGGTTACCAGACTGTAACCCTGTCGTAGGATATTAATTCCACTGGGGAAGCTGAAGTTGATTTTAGGAGTGTTAGTGTGCCATTGGGGCCCTTGCAACAGGCATAGGTTAAGGGTTTTGCCTTGAAGACGGTATGTTTGATGGTCATCGGCGAGGCGATTTTCGGAGTTGCAGGCGTTGACCTATCAGGAATCATTTTTTGTCTGTCTCCAGACAGAAGGTGGCCTGGCGACTGGTTCCGTTGTTGCCAAAGGTGTTTTCTACGTTCACCTAACTAAAATGGTCTCTCTTCCAGCGCTAGGTGCTGCGGAAGGGAGCATATTGAACCATAGCTTGCGCTCTTTGGACGTCAAGAGAGCGCTGTGGCAGTGTTTAAAGGTTTCAGAAACTTTTGCAAGGCTGCTTGACTCTCTTCAGGGTGTTCGGAAGGCCCCCCAAAGGGAAGTGGCGGCGAAGGAGTCCTTTTCTGGATGGATTGGAGCGTCGAGTGCATTGGCTTATCTTCTACGGGCCGTATAGTCCCAGGGAGCTTACGAGCTCACTCTACCAGAGTGCAAGGATCTTCTTGGACGGAGCTCAGTTTTGTTCCGCCAGTGGACATCCGTAGGGAGGCCTCTTGATTGTCTCTCCATACTTTCAGTAAGCACTACCGCCTAGATGTTCTGGCGGCTAAGGATGCTGTTTTCAGGGAGGCAGTGTTGAGATCCGGCTGGAAAGGTCCCTCCCAATGATTACTGCTCTGATACATCCCAGAGGTTGAGAACTAAACTGGAGGGAACGATAAGGAAATAAGAATTACTTAACCTGATAATTGTGGTTCCTTGAGTGACTCCAGTTTAGTCCCCATTCCCGCCCGGGGATGGGGTCTTAGCAGTGTTTTTTCTTTTGGGGGAAGTGCAAGGTTAAAAGTGGATATAGGCCTTCACTGGTGTTCAGTCGTTTTGATGCTTCCATTTGTTTTGTGCTATATTATATTACTATATTATGATATTGTTATATTTTGCTCTGGATTGTTTAGGGCTAGGCATTCAACGGAAAGGAGAGCATGCAGGAAGGGGAGTAGTAGGTAGATAGGTTATATGTTCTGCGTGCCCTTGAATATAATAAGTTTAAAAAAAAAGTTACTGATTTTTTGCTCTTTTGAGTCTGCTTTGTCAATAGTTCACTGGGGGCTGATGGGAGAGGCCAGCAGGCTATATCCAGTGATGTCATGAGTTTTTGACATGCCCAGTCTCCAAGCTGCAGGAGGAGGTTCACTACCTAGAGGTTGAGGACTAAATTGGAGTCACTCAAGGAACCACAATTACCAGGTAAGTGTAATTCCTATTTTGTTGAGACCTTATGACTTCCCATGGGGTGGAGTAGGTACTAGTTTGTTGGGCATAGAAGTGTTTGTGGTATGTGTAACTACTTATTTGTTGCTCCTGTGAGTCTGCTTTGTCAGTAGGTACTGGGGCTGGAAGGCGGTGCCAGCTGCATATGTACACTGGTGTCATCAAAAAGATGACATGTTCAGTCTTTAAGCTGCTGGAAGCAGTACACTTCCCAGAGGTGTGGAACTGGACTGGAGTTCCTCAAGGAACAAGATTAGCAGATAAGTCCAATTCCTTATCGTCACTCCAGTCCAGTCCCTTTACTTCAGGGTTACGCAACCCTTCCAGCAGCTTGGAGGCTGAGCCCAACCTTTTTGGGGTGGAGCGGTATATATACCACTGGTGCCACCCACCAACTCCAGTATTCTCAGCCTCCAAGCAGCTGGAGGGTTCCGTAAGCCTAGGGCTTACTGGAGTCCTAACTTCTCCTAATTTTAATTTTAATTTTCATCAATTTGATTTATTTTATTTCCTCTTAGGTAGATTCTTTACTTAATTGGCTTAATTTACGTCATTTTAGTTCCCTCTTGTGGGAGCACTCTCCTCTCCTCCTCCCCCCCCCCCCCCGCGGTCCGATTCGGGGACCGAAGGAGATTTCTTCTGCCCACTGCTGCAGCAAGGAGGAACGAGCAGACTTCCTCTCGCTGTGAGAGCGACCTGCTCCTCTGCAGCCCTGCCTGAAGCCCTGCCCGTCCTCGCGCCGAAGCCCCCGCCGGCGGCTGAGCGCTAGAGGACTTGCCGGTCAGGAGGGAGAGGGTACTACTTACTTCAGCTCCTCTTCTCACCGCGGCGCGATCGAGGGCAGCGTCTGACTCCGGAGCCGCGAGGGAGGCTCCCGCGGTAGTCGGGTCGCGGCTTCCAGTCTCTCCTCCACCCGGAGCGGCCGAGACAGAAAAAAGAGCTTTGGGACGAGCTCCGCTGCAAACGGCTCCACGTGGTCGGGACCTACCACGTGTTGAGCCGACTCCAGAGGATCACGGCCTCGGGCCTGGAGAGAATCATCCAAACCGCAAGTATTCAGCTGATGTGCTGAAAAAAGATTGAATCGTTGTTAAAGTTCTTTATGTTTACTCAGCCTGAACAGGGTGATTCATTCTAAAAGGACTTCGGTGTCCCGGTTTTTCTTCGGGATTCCTGTCTTTGCATGCCGGCTTCTGGGGAGCATTTCCTTTCTTAGTCGGGGTATAATTGCTTCTCTTTTTAATTTTAATTCTTAATTAATATATTGAGTTAATTTTTGTTTTTAATTTTAATCAATTTAATTTATTTTCCCTTATTGACTTGATTGGGGTAGTTTCTTTCCTTTCTGTAAGGGAAATCCCTTTAGCTACTCCCGAGGAGCATGGCAGGCAAACCAAGGTGTCCATCGTGTGGCACCCGGAGAGGTACTGCATCCGAGGCAGGGGTCTGCAGGGGCTGCGCTGCAGTGGCTTCCTCGGTGGAACAGGAAATCAGCCTTGCCATGTCCCAGGTCTCGCAGGGGTCCTCGGGCCCGTCGGAAGGGGAAGTGGCGTCCCAGTTGTCCCCCCCTTCTCACTCAGAGGCTCCTCTTTCCCCCTATTCCTCCCCCCTCCCTTCCTACAGGAGAAGGGGGAGCCGGGGACCTCTTCTCTCCTGATTTCGTTCTCCTGCTGCACCAGGCCTATTGCATGCGTAAGAAGGGTCTTGGTCCGGGGGAAGCGGGTCCTTTGGCCGAGGCTAAACTGGTCAGACCCATGAAGTCTAACGCTCAGGACTCTGGGATACCCTCAAAGCGCCCCAGACTGGCGGTTGAAGAGCCCCTCACTCCGCTCTTCCAGGACTTGCCTGAAGAAGAGACCTCAGATAAGGAATTGGAGGAGGAAGAGGAGGAGCTGGAGGAAGGGGAGATCCCGGAGGAGGACCACTCTCGCATAATAAGAGTATTTCGGCGGGAGGAGTTGCCCGCTCTAATAAATGACTCCCTGAAAGCTCTCAACGTAGCCTCGGACGCCCCGCGGAGGAGGAAGCTTTGGAAGATCCCTTGATCCAGGCCATCAGAAGGTCCCAGAGGGTTTTTCCTGTCCACAGAGTGGTGCGTCAGATGATTCAGGAGGAATGGAATCAACCAGAGTCAGCGTTGAGGGGGGTCAGGGCCATGTCTCGGCTCTACCCTCTCCCAGAAGCAGACAAAGAGCTTCTGAAGTCCCCCAGGGTGGATGCGGCGGTTTCGGCAGTGACGAAGAAAACCACCATCCCAGTGGAGGGCAGCGCGGCTTTGAGGGATGCACAAGACAGAAGATTGGACACACTCCTTAAGCAAGCCTTCGACGTGAGCGCTCTCGCCTTACAGGCCTCAGTTTCTGGGGCATGGGTGGCACGAGCCTGTTTGAGGTGGTCACAACAGCTCCAGGCAGAGGAGGGCTCCCCCGAGGGGGTTCTAGCCAACGCGGCTAGGTTGGAATCAGGCACGGCCTTCTTGGCGGATAGCCAGTATGACCTTATCCGGAGCTTAGCTAAGAACATGGCCTCGGTGGTGGCAGCCAGACGCTATTTGTGGCTCCGGAATTGGGCCGCTGATGCCTCCTCCAAAGCTCGCCTGAGTCGCCTTCCCTTTAAGGGGAAACTTTTATTCGGAGAGGACCTTGACAAGTTAGTAAAAGACCTGGGTGAGTCCAAGGGCGGCAGGCTTCCCGAGGACAGGCCCAAGCAAGCTCGATCTTCTGCCACAGCTCGGAACCAACCTAGAGAACCTCGGAGGTTTCGCTCATCTAGGCCTAACCCTTTCCTCAGGGGTCGTTCTAACGCTAGGGGCCAAGGATCCCGGGGGTTTCGGGGCAGGGGGTTCTCATCCTCCTCCTCCTCCTTTTCCTCGGGCCCCAGAAAACAACAATGAGATACAGGGGGCCCAGGAGGGCGGATTGCCGGTAGGCGGTCGCCTGAGGCACTTTCTTCCCGCCTGGTCCCGAGTCACATCCGATCAGTGGGTGCTAGAGGTGATTCGAGAAGGATACTCCCTCGAATTTGCAAAGCAAATACTCCCAGCCTTTGTTCAGTCTCCCTGCGGTTCCACAGCAAAAAGGAACGCTATAGAGTCTACTCTTTCTCGCCTCTTGGATCTCGGGGCCGTAGTTCCGGTGCCTCCAGACCAATGCGGTACGGGTCGATACTCGATTTACTTTGTCGTCCCAAAAAAGGAGGACTCCTTTCGTCCGATCCTGGACCTAAAGCAGGTCAACCGCTGCCTCAAGGTACCTCACTTCCGGATGGAAACCCTGAGATCAGTGATAGCGGCTGTGAGAGCCGGAGAGTTCTTGACTTCGTTAGATCTGACAGAAGCGTACCTGCATATCCCGGTCAGAAGGGCCCATCAGCAGTTCCTCAGATTCGCTGTCCCTCGAGGTCATTTTCAATTTCAGGCGCTACCCTTTGGTCTAGCGACAGCGCCGCGAGCCTTTACCAAGGTGATGGTGGTGGTGGCGGCCGCCCTACGAAAGAAGGGAATCTTAGTGCACCCCTACCTGGACGACTGGCTGATAAGGGCAAAATCAGAAGAGGAAAGTCTCCGGGCCACAGCCGAAGTGATTCAACTTCTGGAGGAGCTAGGATGGGTCATCAATCGGGCAAAGAGCAGCTTGCTTCCATCCCAGGAGCTCGAATATCTCGGAGCAAAGTTCCACACAGGCAGAGGCAGGGTCTTTCTGTCCAGCTCAAGGATGAAGGACCTGAGAACCCTAGTCTCGCAGTTCTTGGGCAGGCGGCTCCCTTCAGCGTGGCATTACCTACAATTGCTGGGAACCATGGCGGCAGCAATAGAGGTTGTTCCGTGGGCCAGAGCACACATGCGCTCGTTACAGCGGTCCCTGTTGCGGCGGTGGTCTCCCCAACAGCACCCCTTGTCCTGGCAGCTTCCCTGCGCCCCTTGGACAAAGCACTCTCTCCTCTGGTGGAGGTGTCCAAGGAACTTGAGTCGTGGAATGCCCCTCGAGCCTCCTCAGTGGGTGCTGTTGACGACGGACGCCAGTCTGGCCGGCTGGGGAGCACATTGCGAGGACCAGTTTGTCCAGGGGCTGTGGTCGGCAGTGGAATCCTCATGGCCTATCAACCGTCTGGAATTGAGAGCCGTCGCCCGGGCACTCAAGGCGCTTCAGTCCTCGGTGCTAGGGAAAGCGATTCGCGTTCTCTCCGACAACGTCACGGCCGTGGCGTACATCAATCACCAGGGCGGCACCAGCAGTCCGGCATTGGAAAAGGAGGCGGACTCCCTGTTCAAGTGGGCGGAAGTTCACCTGAAAGCGCTGTCGGCGCAGCACGTGGCCGGGACGGACAACATCATGGCCGATTACCTCAGCAGGTACAGGATAGACCACGGCGAGTGGGAGCTGCATCAGGAGATCTTCGACCAGATAGTAGCCCTGTGGGGCCCCCCAGTCATGGACCTCATGGTGCGGTTCGCATCCGCCAAAGTAAGCCGATTCTTCAGCCGGCGGAAGGAAAGGATGTCCGAGGGCCTAGACGCCCTGTCTCAAAGGTGGCCCTCGGAGGGTCTTCTTTATGTCTTCCCCCCTTGGGCACTAATCGGGAAGATTCTCCAGCGGGTGGAAGCTCACCGGGGCCTTGTAGTCCTTATTGCCCCGGATTGGCCCCGTCGTCCTTGGTATGCGGACCTGGTAAGGATGATCGCCGACCGCCCGTGGCGCCTCCCCGTCAGGAAGGACCTACTCAAGCAGGGTCCGGTTCAGATGCCACACGTGGATCGATTCTCGCTTACGGCTTGGCTATTGAAAGGGCGAGGCTCTTGAAGCGTGGCTACTCGGCGGCAGTAATCGCGACCATGTTAAGCGCGAGGAAGCGCTCCACCTGTCTTTCCTATGTAAGAGTTTGGCGTATCTTTGAGGCATGGTGTACGGAGCGCCGGAAGAATCCTCTGTCCGCCTCGGTCCCGGAGGTGCTGGAATTTTTGCAAGCGGGTCTCGACAAGGGGCTAGCCCACAGCTCCTTGAGAGTACAACTGGCGGCCATCGCTTGCTATAGGGGCAAAGTGGGCGGAAAAGCTTTGGGAGCCAATGCGGACGTTGTCAGGTTCTTGAAAGCGGTCAGGCGGCTTCGACCGCAGCGAAGATCGGTCATCCCCCCTTGGGACCTCAACCTGGTACTAAATACACTAGCCGCGGAACCCTTTGAGCCTTTGAAGAAGGCCTCCTTGAAGGATCTGACGCTGAAGACAGTGTTCCTGGTGGCCATTTGCTCAGCTAGAAGAGTCTCAGAGTTACAAGCCCTGTCCGCTCGGCCTCCTTTTCTGTCCTTCCTCAGGGATAAGGTAGTCCTTCGGACAGTCCCTTCATTTTTGCCTAAGGTGATCTCTCCCTTTCACGTTAACCAGTCCATCTCTCTCCCAACTCTCTCTCCGGAGGGACCGGGAGGGAGAGATAGTAAGCTTCATCTGCTCGACGTCCCCAGGGCCTTGAAGCGTTACCTCTACCGCACGGCGCCCTTCCGGAAATCAGAACGACTCTTTGTGCAGTTCGGAGGGCCTCACAAGGGAGAGGCGGCGGCCAAGGCCTCAATTTCCAGGTGGATCAGGGAGGCGATAGCCTCCGCCTATATCCTCAAGGGGAAACAGGTCCCAGGGGGCCTGCGCGCTCACTCAACTCGTGCACAGGCTACCTCTTGGGCAGAGTTCAGCCTAGTTCCCCCTTTGGACATCTGTAGGGCAGCAACTTGGTCCTCGCTGCACTCCTTCACCAAGCACTACAGGCTGGACGTGCAGAGCATGGCGGACTCCAGGTTTGCGCAGGCAGTGCTACATTCCGGAATGGCGAATCCCACCCGGGCGGGTACTGCTCTGGTACTTCCCTGAAGTAAAGGGACTGGACTGGAGTGACGATAAGGAAGAGGTAATTAGATCTTACCTGCTAATTATTGTTCCTGAAGGAACGACAGTCCAGTCCCTATTCCCCTCCCTAGCTCTTTAGCCATTCCGGCTGCTTCTTTGAGGTGGGTCTGCGGCCCGAGGGCGGATTCAGGCTGCGCTGGTGGGTCAAGCGGAAGGAAAGGCCCGCTCTATAGCAGTTCTCCTACCTCCCTTCCTTGACCTCCGCTTCTACTACCTATTTCTGTTAAAAAAAAAAAAAAAAAAAAGAATTAAATATATATATTTATAGAGTTTTTGGCTTGAATTTGGTTATTTACGGTTTCACAGTTATATAGGTTTGAATAGTCTGCTTTTACAGTAGGCTACTGGAGTTGGTGGGTGGCACCAGTGGTATATATACCGCTCCACCCCAAAAAGGTTGGGCTCAGCCTCCAAGCTGCTGGAAGGGTTGCGTAACCCTGAAGTAAAGGGACTGGACTGTCGTTCCTTCAGGAACAATAATTAGCAGGTAAGATCTAATTACCTCTTTCTCTTTGGTAATTGCCGTCAGGTGTTTTCTGTGGTTGCACAATTGGTTGGCAGATGTCTGTCTTCCAAAACCAGGATCAGTAAGCTTCCTTTCAAAGGTGAATTGCTTTTCCGAAGACCCTCAAAGTTGGTGAAGGACCTTGGGGGACTCTAAGGATGTACATCTTTCTGCGGATAAACCCAAAGTCCTCTGCGCCAACCAGAGGGCAGGCACATAACTTCTGCAGATTTTGATCAGTCCATTTCCTTATCATTCCTCCAGTTCAGTCCTCTACCTCTGGGTTGTCAACCTCCTCCTGCAGCTTTGGAGACTGGTACGTCAGAATGATGACATCACTGGATATAGCCTGCTGCTCACTCCTCTTAGTCCCAGTGTGACCAGTCTCCAAGCAGCAGGAGGACGTCAGTGAGCCTGGTAGAGGCTCTCTGGTGGAATAAATAAGGAGCTTAGTGCTAGTTTAGCGGGGTTAATTGGATTTAAGAGCCGGCGTGGTTTTAAAGAAAACCTTTCCAAGTCTTTCTTGCGGTTTCTTACTCCCTGCCTATAAAAAAAAGTAAGAGAATTAAAGAACTGCCAGAAGGACGGTGATTTCGGCACAAGGTGAGAGGGGTTTGTTTCCCTTTAAGCCCGCAGGCTCTCTCTCCCCCCCCACCCGGACCTTTCGGGGGAGAGCACCTTTTGACTGGCGGCTGCCTCCCCTGGCCCGCGTGGCCTGATTGCTCGCGGGATCGGAGGACTTTTTCAGCTGTGCATGCTGTTTGCGATCCAGCAAAACAGAACAGCGTTTGCAGCAGCGGGCGGACAAAGCGGTCCTGGCCGGTGAAGGAGCACGGTTTCAGGCTGCGTTTTCAGGCAGGGAGCCCCGGCTCTGAGTGTGCTGATCTTCGGCGGCTTTTCGCGCTCTTTTTAGCAGCGCTGGGAGTCCCGGCGGCCATTTTAGCTGCGCTGTGAGACGCGTGGCTGGCAGGCGCCGGGCAGATCAGCAGGAGTGGGTTCGGCGGGTAATTCAGTGGTGCTTGGCCCAATCGCTTTTGCGATGACTTCTTTAGTTCCTTATCGTCACTCCAGTCCAGTCCCTTTACTTTAGGGGGTTACGCAACCCTTCCAGCAGCTTGGAGGCTGAGCCCAACCTTTTTGGGGTGGAGCGGTATATCTACCACTGGTGCCACCCTCCAAGCAGCTGGAGGGTTCCGTAAGCCTAGGGCTTACTGGAGTCCTACCTTCTTTTAATTTTGGCTAAATCTTACTAATTTTAATTTAATTTTCATTCATTTATATATTTATTTCTTTAGGCAATCTTCCTTCTCTACCGTTTGCTGTTTTTCTCCCTCCCCCCCCCACCCCCCGGCTCGGGCCGAGGATCGGAGGTGTTTCCATTTTGCTTACAGCAGCGAGCAGGGGAATCAGAAGCCTCTCGCTGCTGACTAGGCCTGCTGCGGCTCCTCTTCAACTCTCCGGAAGGCCTGCGTCCTCGCGCCGAAGCCCTCCCCGGTGGCTGAGCGCTGGAGGAAACGCGAAGCGGAGGAGCGGTCTGCGGCGCTCAGGCTTTACCGCTCCCCCCCCCCCCCCGAGTCAGCCGAGTGCAGGGGTGAGCTCCGGAGACGCGATCGCAGCGCAGGTGAACAACCGCGAGCGGGTAAAGCAGGACTCGTCCTCCTCTGTCCCTCTCTTCAGCCGGAGGCTCCAGAGAGGCGCTAAGACCAGCCGCGTCCCTCCGTTCTGAGCTCCACGTGGCCGCGGCCTGCCACGTGTTGAGCCAACGGTGCAGGAATCGCAGCTCCAGTCCGGGTAACAGCAGGGGAGCTGGAAGAGAAGCATACAAACAAATCGCAAGTACTCAGCCCATTGGCTCTAGGGAAATTGTAATTGCTGTTTTCTTTGTTGTTTAACTTCAGTTTGCTTTAATTCTTGTTTATTCCCCAGTGGTTTAAGGAGATTTCGCTGCCTTATCCTTGCTCCTGGAGAGAGCAGTGCAGGAAGTTTTAGAGGGAATTTTAATTATATATTTTCATTTGAATTTTATTTTAAGTTTAAAGTTGATAATTTCTTTTAAGTTATCCACTAGATAGCATGACTGGCAAGTCAAGGTGCCCATCTTGTGGCACACGTAGGGGTACTGCATCTGAGGCAGGAGTCTGCAGAGGCTGCGCTGCAGTAGCCACCTCAATAGAACAAGAAATCAGCCTTTCTATGGCCCAGTCATCCCAGGGGTCCTCGGATCCTATGGAGGGGGAAGTAGTGTCCCTGTTATCCCTTCCCTCTCACTCGGAAGCACCCCCTCCTCCGCTCCCCCCCTCCACCCTTCCCCCTGGGGAGGGGGCAGTCGGGGACTTCTTTTCCCCTGACTTCGTGCTTTTATTACACCAGGCCTATTGCATGCGCAGACAGGGGCTTGCGACAGGAGAGGGGGGCTTGACATCCGAAGGCAGAGTAGCCAGACCCCTGAGGGCAAGCGTTCAGGACTCAGGAATACCCCCAAAGCGCCCCAGGCTGCTGCACGAGGAACCTCTGTCTTCCCTTTCCCAGGGCACCCTAGAGGAGGAGGTCTCTGAAAAGGAATTAGAGGAGGAGCTGGAAGAAGGGGAGATCCCTGAGGAGGACCAGGCTCGCATAATTAGAGTGTTCCGACGAGAGGAGCTGCCTGCTTTAATTAATGATTCCCTGAAAGCTCTCAATGTAGCCTCAGATACCCCAGGGGAAGATGAGGCATTGGAGGATCCCTTAATCCAGGCCATCAGGAAGTCCCCAGAAAGTTTTTCCAGTCCACAGAGTGGTACGTCAGATGATACAGGAGGAATGGGATCAGCCTGAGTCAGGGTTAAGAGGGGTCCGGGCCATGTCCCGCCTCTACCCTCTCCCTGAATCGGACAAAGAGCTGCTGAAGTCCCCCAGGGTGGATGCGGCGGTTTCAGCAGTAACAAAGAAAACTACTATCCCAGTTGAGGGCAGCGCGGCGCTAAGGGATCCCCAGGATAGGAAATTGGACACGCTCCTAAAACAAGCCTTTGATGTCAGCGCTCTGGCCTTACAAGCTTCAGTCTCAGGGGCCTGGGTAGCGCGGGCCTGTTTGAGGTGGGCTCAGCAACTCCAGGCAGAGGAGGTTTCCGCCGAAGGATCATTGGCCAACGCAGCGAGGTTGGAATCCGGTACGGCCTTCCTGGCGGATAGTCAGTATGACCTCATCCGCAGCTTAGCTAAGAACATGGCCTCGGTGGTAGCAGCCAGACGCTATTTGTGGCTACGGAATTGGGCGGCCGATGCTTCCTCCAAAACTCGCCTGAGTCGTCTTCCCTTCAAAGGGAAGCTGTTATTCGGTGAGGACTTAGATAAGCTGGTAAAGGACCTGGGCGAATCCAAGGGCGGCAGGCTTCCGGAGGACAGGCCGAAACAAGCGCGGCCCTTAACCCCAGCACGGAACCAACCTAGGGACCCCCGGAGGTTTCGTTCGACAAGACCGAACCCCTTTCTTAGGGGTCGTTTTCCCGGTAGAGGACAAAGCTCCCGAGGTTTTCGGGGGGCGGGCAGAGGTTTCTCCGCCTCCTCCTTTTCCTCGGGCCCCAGGAAACAACAATGAGAGTCCGGGGTCCAGGAGGGCGGGATGCCGATAGGCGGTCGCCTGAGGCTCTTTCTTCCCGCCTGGTCCCGGGTCACGTCCGATCAATGGGTTCTGGAGGTGATCCGAGAGGGCTACGCTCTCGAATTTGCAAAGCAAATACCTCCAGCATTTGTTCAGTCTCCTTGCGGCTCCCCAACAAAAAGAGCCGCTATAGAATCTACACTGTCCCGTCTCTTACAGCTCGGGGCCGTGGTGCCCGTCCCTCCAGGCCAGTTCGGTACAGGTCGGTACTCGATTTACTTCGTGGTCCCAAAGAAGGAGGAGACCTTTCGTCCAATCCTGGATCTAAAGCAGGTCAATCGATGTCTCAAGGTGCCACACTTCAGGATGGAAACCCTTCGGTCGGTCATAGCGGCCGTAAGGGACGGCGAGTTCCTAACGGCACTGGACTTGACAGAGGCCTATTTGCATATCCCCGTCAGAAAATCTCATCAACAATTCCTGAGATTCGCGGTTCCTCGGGGCCATTTTCAATTTCAGGCGCTGCCCTTCGGTCTAGCGACCGCGCCAAGGACGTTCACCAAGGTGATGATTGTAGTAGCGGCGGCACTACGAAAGGAGGGAATCCTGGTGCACCCCTACTTGGACGACTGGCTCATCCGGGCAAAGTCGGAAGAGGAAAGTCGCTGGACAACAGCCAGAGTGATACAGGTGCTGGAGGACTTGGGGTGGGTTATCAATCGCGCAAAGAGCAGTCTGGTACCCTCCCAAGAGCTCGAGTATCTCGGAGCAAGGTTCCACACAGGCAGGGGCAGGGTTTTCCTGTCCAGCACAAGGGTGAGGGACCTAAGGATCCTAGTCACGCAGTTCATGACCAGGCGCCTTCCTTCGGCGTGGCATTACCTGCAACTCCTGGGAACCATGGTGGCAGCCATAGAGGTAGTCCCGTGGGCCAGGGCGCACATGCGTCCTTTACAGCGATCCCTGTTGCGTCGATGGTCCCCACAACAGCACCCTTTGTTCCTTCAGCTGCCCTGCGCCCCTCGAACCAAGCAGTCCCTCCTCTGGTGGAGGTGTCCAAAGAACCTCAATCGCGGTATGCCCCTCTAACCTCCACAATGGTTGCTGTTGACGACGGACGCCAGCCTAGCAGGCTGGGGAGCACATTGCGAGGACCAGTTTGTCCAGGGGCGTTGGACGACGTTGGAATCTCAATGGCCTATCAACCGGCTGGAATTGAGGGCAGTCACCCTGGCACTCAAGGCTCTCGAGTCTTTAGTGCTAGGGAAGGCGATTCGGGTACTCTCCGACAATGTCACCGCGGTGGCATACATCAATCATCAAGGAGGCACCAGCAGTCCAGCCTTGGAGAAGGAGGCGGACACACTGTTCCAGTGGGCAGAACGTCGCTTGGAAGCACTCTCAGCACAGCATGTGGCCGGCACGGACAACATCACCGCCGACTACCTCAGTAGGTGCAAGATAGACCACGGGGAGTGGGAACTACATCAGGAAATCTTCGACCAGATAGTAGCTCTTTGGGGTCCCCCAGTCATGGACCTCATGGCGCGGTTCTCATCCGCCAAGGCCAGCCGATTCTTCAGCCGACTGAAAGAAAGGATGTCCGAAGGCTTAGACGCTCTGGCCCAGAAGTGGCCCTCGGAGGGTCTCCTTTATGTCTTTCCCCCTTGGGCACTGATAGGGAAAGTCATCCAGCGGATAGAAGCTCACCAGGGCATAGTAATCTTCATTGCCCCGGACTGGCCCCGTCGCCCCTGGTATGCGGATCTGGTAAGGATGATCGCCGACCGCCCCTGGCGGCTCCCCAACAGGAGGGACCTTCTGAAACAAGGTCCAGTCCAGATGCCACACGTGGATCGATTCTCGCTTACGGCTTGGCTATTGAAAGGGCACGGCTCTTGAAGCGCGGCTACTCGGCGGCAGTAATCACCACTTCGTTGAGCGCTAGGAAGCGCTCAACTTGCCTCTCCTATGTGAGAGTGTGGCGCATCTTCGAGGCATGGTGTGCAGAGCGTCGGAGGAAACCTCTGGCATCCTCTATCCCGGAGGTCCTGGAATTTTTGCAAGCCGGATTCGACAAGGGCCTAGCACATAGCTCCCTCCGGGTCCAATTGGCGGCCATCTCCTGCTATAGGGGTAAGGTCTGCGGGAAGCCTTTAGGAGCACACGCGGACGTTTCCAGGTTCCTGAAAGCGGTCAGACAGCTCCGTCCGCAGAGGAGATCGGTCATCCCCCCTTGGGACCTCAACTTGGTACTAAACGCACTAGTCACGGAGCCGTTCGAACCATTGAAGAAGGCCTCCTTGAAGGATCTGACTCTGAAGACAGTCTTTTTGGTGGCCATTTGCTCGGCCAGGCGGGTCTCCGAGTTACAAGCCCTGTCTTCTCGGCCGCCCTTTCTGTACTTTCTCAAAGATAAGGTAGTTCTTAGGACGGTCCCCTCGTTCTTGCCTAAGGTCATCTCCCCCTTTCATGTCAACCAATCGATCACTCTCCCGTCCCTTCCGGCGGAAGAGCTCGGAGGGGGAGATAGTAGGCTCCTCCTACTCGACGTACGCAGGACATTAAAGCGTTACCTCTCCTGCACAGCCCCCTTCAGGAAGTCCGAGCGACTGTTCGTTCAGTTTGGGGGTCCCCATAAGGGGAAAGCGGCGGCCAAAGCCTCAATCTCAAGATGGATCAGGGAAGCGATTGCCTCCGCCTATATCCTCAAGGGGAAGCAAGTTCCAGGAGGGCTGCGCGCCCACTCAACTAGGGCGCAGGCCACCTCTTGGGCGGAGTTCAGTTTGGTTCCCCCGCTGGACATCTGTAGAGCGGCGACCTGGTCCTCCCTGCACTCCTTTACCAAGCACTATAGACTGGACGTGCAGAGTGCTACGGACTCCAGGTTTGCGCATGCGGTTCTACGTTCCAGAATGGCGAATCCCACCCGGGCGGGTACTGCTCTGGTACTTCCCTAAAGTAAAGGGACTGGACTGGAGTGACGATAAGGAAGAAGTAATTAGATCTTACCTGCTAATTATTGTTCCTGAAGGAACGACAGTCCAGTCCCTGTTCCCTCCCGAGGTTGCCATTCCGGACGTTTGTTTTCAGGGTCGGACTCCGGCTCGAGGGCGGACACAGGCCTATCTGGAGGGTCACTGGGGTGGGAGGACCGGGCAGTAGCAGGCATTCGGCTTCCGCCCTTGACTCCTCCTCATTCTTTCTCGTTGGTTTTTCATTCCCTCTTTCTTCTACGCCTGTATAAAAAAAAAAAAAAAAAATACGCTTGGCTTAGAGTGTTTTTCATTTATGATATTTTGGAATGTTTGTTTCAAGTCTGCTTTTGCAGTATGTTACTGGAGTTGGTGGGTGGCACCAGTGGTATATATACCGCTCCACCCCCAAAAAGGTTGGGCTCAGCCTCCAAGCTGCTGGAAGGGTTGCGTAACCCTAAAGTAAAGGGACTGGACTGTCGTTCCTTCAGGAACAATAATTAGCAGGTAAGATCTAATTACTTCATTTTGTGGTGCTGAAGAAAGAGGACTACATTCGCCCTATTTTGGACCTCGGAACATGTCAATCGAACTCTCTGGATCCCTCACCTCCCCATGGAAATGTTAAGGTCCGTGATTCTGGTTTTTCGGAAGGTCAAGTTCTTGACAGCTCTGGATCTCATGGAAGTGTATCTCCACGTTTTGATCTGGCCAGATCAGAGGTTTTTTATAATTTGTGGTTTTTATAATTTATAATATGGGACTACTAGTTCTGAGCCTTGCTGTTCGGGCTTGCAATAGCGCCCCGGACCTTAACCAAGATCATGGTGGTGGTGGCTGCGGCGTTGAGATGGGAGCATGTCTTGGTACATCCATACCTTGCCGACTGGCTGATCAGGGTAAATAGCTAGAGAAAGGTCAAACTGCTCACTAGGTGATGGAGTGTCTTCAGAGCCTTGGTTGGGTGCTCAATGTGTTCAAAAGCAAGGTTCAGCCTTCAGAAGATCTGGTGTACTTGGAAGCTTGTTTCCAGGCCACAAAGGAGTTGCTGGCTCTCCTGGCAGAGCAGGCCAGCAAACTCCAAGAACAGGTGAGACCGTTTCTCTGACTGGGGGCTCTGTCGGCTTGGCATTATCTGCAGCTCCTGGGGTCCATGGCAGCTATGTTAAGAGCTGGTTCCACATGAGGCCCTTGCAGCAATCTCTGCTGTCGAGGTGGTGGTCTCAATGTTGCCCTCTCACCGGGGGGGGGGGGGGGGTGCTTTCTGGCCTTGACACCTGTAGTTTTGGCAGAAACAGCCACTATCTTGTCTGTTTCGGAGCACAGAGAAGCTCCTTTCCCATATAAGCTTTCCAGTTCAGTCCTGATGCATGGGTTATGCCCCCTCAACCAGCAAGCAGTCTGAGCATGCCCAGCGTTTGCTGATGTCGCTATACTAAGAGCACTGTGCATCAGGAGACTAGCCAGTATTGCTCAGTCTTCAGCAAATGGGGGACCTCCCCCTATGCATCCAAGCTGTTTTGTAGGGATCTCTTTGGGGTAGTCCAGGAGTGCTTAGTGGAACTCAGGTTTAAAAAAAACAAACATAAAAAGGAACAACATAGCAAGGACTAAAGGTTTTCTTTTTTGTTTTGTTTTTCTATCCCTGAAAGAACTACCTCCGCAGCAGCGAGTGCTGTGAAGCATCCTGAACCTATGACTGCCTTGCTTGCAGTGCGGTGTACACCAGTGAGCCCTGGTCCTTCCCTCCAAATGCCTAGAACTGCTCTGAGCTTGGTTTGCTAGGGGTGTGTGCATGTGCTGGCTGGCTTTTGTCTGCCGCCGTGTCGGGGCTCCTTGGGTGGGCCGCCTTAACTTATTTGAGGCTACTGCATTGCCTTTCTTGTTGGGATTTTTTTTGTTTGGTGGTTTGTTTAGGCAGGTGGGCCTCTTCCAAACCCATTTGCATGGCTTGTGGGGTCCACAATAGTACAGTCTCGGCTGCCGGGCTCTGCTGTCTGTGTGCCGAGAAGAGCAGGATGGCACAGCACACTTTTGCAGTCAGCACAGCAGTCGGGGGTACTTTGTGGGATGGCGCAGAAGGCTGATGTGGCTGAGGGCTCCCCTCTCCTGCATGGTGTGGGTTTTGACTGTAAAGGTGGCCATTTTGAGCCAAACGAAGGCGGGAAGATCGCAAGGGGAGGCAATCAAGGGCTCTGGCACTAAGGCCAAGAAGAGGCATAGGATGTCTGAGGCAAGGGAACAAGAGTCGGGGATGCCCTTTTTCCCCCAAATTTGTGCTCCTGCTCCACAAGGCCTTTTGCCTGAAGCAGGGCAGAAGCATGGAACGCAGCTCAGGGCCTGCACCCTCGGAGGTAGCGGCTGCAGAGCTCAAGGTGCTGACTGATTTGAGTGGGGCTCTGCTCCCGAAGAGAAGGCAGGATTCCACGGAACTGGAGCTCTCCTGGAGGATCTGGACTTTCCGGGGTCCCTGTTGTCAGGAGAGGCGACTGAGGGTACCTTGGGACTGGGAGGAGCCTGTGGTGCCAGAGTCCGATGTGGGCAAGCGCCACTTGGCGAACGAGCCTGCCGTCATGTGGGTCTTCCAGCTTCCTGGGGGCTCTGAATATGTCAGTGGAACTGACCTCAGAAGAGCTGTTTTTTGGAGGTCCCCTTGCTACAGGGTCTTTCTGCACCACAGGATTTTTTTCTGGTGCACAAGTGATCAAGCAATGGATTAGATGCTGAATGGGAGTTGCCTGAGTTCATCCAGTGGGAAACATGGAAAATCGCATGCCTGTACCCACTGGCTCTGGAAGAGAGGGAGGTCCTCAAGCTGCCCAGTGTGGACGCCTTGGTGTTTGCAGTGACTAAAAAGACCACCAAAGCAGTGGAAGGGGGCACGGCCCTCCAACGCACAGGACCGTTAGCTAGAAACTATTCTCAAGCAGGCCTTTGAGGCCAGTGCTCTCACCTTTCAGACTTCCATTTGTGGCTTGCATATGGTCACGGTGTGTCTTCACTGGGTGCAGAGCCTGGGGGTTGGTTCTGAGGCGGCCATGATGGAGTTGGGCGTTGTGTACCTGGTGGGTTTTTTTGGCTGTTCCTTATCGTTCCTACAGTTCAGTCCTCCACCTCTGGGTTGTGCACCTCCTCCTGCAGCCTGGAGACTGGACCTGTCAAAATCCTGACGTCACTGGATGTGGTCTGGTGCACACTCCCCTATTCTCCAGTGTGTCCAGTCTCCATGCAGCAGGAGGATCTAGTGAGCCTAGGTGCTGGGCTCACTTGAGGAACACATAAGGAGCATTAGAGTAGTTAGTATAGGTGTAGTTTAGTTTGGCTTTAAAAGTTTCTTTTCACATTCCCTTTGCTTTATTTTTGGGGGTGCTATTCCTTTAAAAAAAAAAAAAAAAAAAAAACTTTTTGAACAAGCAGTGCCTCGAGTACCGGTTCCTGCCTGCCTCTGATCGCCGGGGCTGTGGGCTCATATTCAGGTCTCTCTCCTTGGACAGGACGGAGGAGAGCCCTAAAGCAGGACCGGGGCGGCATCCTCTGCTGCAGCGGGGAGCAGCGTTGCCCTCGGGAGCAGGAGCATTCTGACGGGAGGCTCGCCAGCGGTAGACTGCTCAGCTAAAAAGCAGTACCACGGGCTGGAGCCCCGTTGAAGACACGTGAGTCTTAGCAGGGAAGCTGAGGGCAGAATATCCCTTTAGTGTGCTTTGTGATCTTTTGCCTTTCCCCGACGGCTGTGCAGGACGCCTATTCCTTGCTAGGCTCACACGGTGATTTTTGGCGCCCTTTTCAGCCGTGTGCCGTTGGCGGCGGCCATTTTTGATACAGGGACATTTCACAGCACAGCTCCAGGCAGTGTGTTTAAAGCTGGAGCTCAACGGCGGTGAGGCTCTGCGCTTTAGTTTAAAGCGGGAAAGAGGTTTTCTCTTTAGTTAAAGCCCTGGGGTGCTTTCTAGGTTTAAAAAAAAAATAGAATACATCAAATACGGAAATAAGTGAATAAATCAATAACACAGGTACACTAAAAATATATTTTTTTAAACTGCCTCTAATGTTTCGATTGATTTTTACGTTTTTTGGTGCGCTGAATCCAAATCTGGTAACCAATTTGCTCCATCACGTACAGATTTTTTGCTACATTGGGTTAGCAGTTTGAGGTGAACGTTTCAGATTGAGTGCGAGCGAGATAAAAGTTTCTTGGATGAATTCTTTATACTAATTGTTTAGTAGTTATTCAAATAAGAATAAAGAAAATTGTAACAAGGCAGCACATAAGAATAATGTCAACAAAACACACTGTGATGGTAGCAAAATTGTCTGCACTTAAAACAGCCACATACATGTGCACAAACATTGAGCATATAAGAGCGAGTTTAGACACAAAGCAAAGAAATGTGCAAAAGATGTTGTACAGGTATGTATGTAAGAATAGAAAACGCAAACCGCACCATTGCAATACATGAAGACAAACACCCGATGGTGTGAAAATAAAATTCTAATAAATGAGATCCGACACTGTGGTAATAACTAGCAAATTTTTATTTCAAAGTTTAGTAAAAACACGTTATTTGTCAACACAGTTTAGATATTTAAAGTCATTCTTGGGTCAATCAATCTCCTGGTGGGCCCGTTTCTTCTTCCCCCGAATGCTTCTCTTGGTGCGCTGCTTGGCGTATTTTTCATCTGGGGTTTCCCGCAGCAGCAACCAGCAGAAATCAGCCATCATAGTGGTGTTCCATCTTCCTTGGTACCTTCTCTCTGCGTCCTTGATGTCCTGGTGAAACCTTTCACCGTGTTCTTCACTGTACGCCCCCAAGTTTTCGGGAAAGTAGTTCACATGGGAGTGCAAGAAATGGACTTTCAGGCTCATGTTACAGCCTTGTTCTTTGAAGGCATTGAGCATCCTGGCAACAATATCCTTATAGTTCTCATCCCGCCTGTTCCCCAAGAATTTGAGAACAACATCCTTGAAGGAATCCCAGGCTGCTTTTTCCTTCTCAGACATCGTTTCAGCGAATGCTCCATCTGAAATGAGTTTCCTTATATCAGGGCCAACAAACACTCCTTCCTTTAGCTTTGCTTCAGAAAGTCGGGGAACTTTGAGCAAAGGTACCGAAAGCACTCACCATCTTTTGGAAGGGACTTGATGAATTGCTTAATGAGACCCAACTTAATGTGGAGAGGTGGTAATAGAATTTTATCACGAGGTACCAAGCTCTCATGAAGAACATTTTTCTCACCGGGTCTCAAATACTCCCGAATTGGCCAGTCTTTTTTCCCCCAGTGTAGGTCGCGGGCCCGGCTATCTCACAAGCAAAGGAAGCAGGGATATTTGGTGAAACCGGATTGCTGCCCTAATAGCATGGATAGAATTTTAAAGTCTCCACAAATCATCCACTTATGCTCATCATAACGAATCTTCTGAAGAATCAGGGCCAAATTCTCGTATTTTTCTTGGAGAATAACAGAGTGAGCAATAGGAACTGAAGCGAATGTGTTGCCATTATGAAGAAGAACACCTTTTATGCTGTCTTTTGACGAATCAATGAACAGCCGCCATTCAGCAGGATCATACTTGAGTTTAAACTTTTCCATCACTCCGTATATATCGTTGCAAAATACCAAATCTTCCTCTTTGCTGAAATACTTCAAAAATTGTGTCTCGCGGTTGCGGTACCAATAAAAAGTTGTTCCTGGTGACAATAGATTTTTCTGTTTAAGCTGAGAACCTAGCAGTTGGGCAGCATCTTTTGGGAGTCCTAAATCCTGGACTAAATCATTCAATTCAGCTTGAGAGAAAAGTTCAGGTTTCGGATCTGGTTCAGTTTCAAACTCGGAAGTACTGGACTCATCGGGAAAAGCCATCTGATGAGTCTTATCATGATCAGAACCGTCCACACAAATATGATCCAAAGATTTTGGTGGTTCAGGCACAGGTACTTCGTTGCTATGAGGCATAGGCCTAATTGCTGAGGGAAGGTTGGGGTAACTTATTATGTTCTTATTTTTTAAGTTGTATCCCTTCACAATGCAAGAGCAAAAATAGCAGTCACTGCTGTGGTCTTTGTTCACGCCACATCATAGGTATTCCGAAACGAAATGCTTTTTTTTTACCTTTCATCCATAAGCGTAGATCTTCCTCACATGTCTTGCACACTTTGTGAGGAGCCCACGGTTTGTCTTGATCGCCTAACTTCAAACCGATATAGGCGAAATATACTTTTTTAATAAATGCAGAAATGTTCCTCTGCCGCTTTTTCACGGTATATTCCCCACAAATAAAACAAAAACTGTCCGGAGAGTTGACGCAACCTCTGGCTCTGTGAGCCATCACAAATACACAGCACTGCAAACTACAACTGTAGTGAACCACTTCGGAATAAAGCTGGTTCCTTATCGTCACTCCAGTCCAGTCCCTTACTTCAGGGTTACGCAACCCTTCCAGCAGCTTGGAGGCTGAGCCCAACCTTTTTGGGGTGGAGCGGTATATATACCACTGGTGCCACCCACCAACTCCAGTATACTCAGCCTCCAAGCAGCTGGAGGGTCCCGTAAGCCTAGGGCTTACTGGAGTCCTTCTTTCCTCTTAAATTCCTTTTTATTTAATTTATTGAATTTAATTTATTTAATTTAGTTGGATTTGATTTATTTAATTCATTTGATTTACAGGATCCTTGGTATCCTATTTGATTCTCTCCGGAGTACTCCTTTCCCCCCCCCTCCCTCCCTCCCTCCCTTCCTCCCCGCAGCGTACTGAAACTGATTCTCTGCGGATCGGGCAGCAGCGAGGAGGAAAGTCCAGAGCTCCTCTCACTGCCCGTGCTGCCTATTCTCCGGTCTGCCTGCCTCAGATTCCTCGCGCCGAAGCCCAGCTGGCGGCTGAGCGCTGGAGGACGCGCCGTACACGTGGGGAGAGCCAAATCCTCTTCAGCCCCCCTTCTCTTCTTACGGCGACACGCTGTTTTAGCGGCGGAAGAGAAGCGCGGCGGGCAGCGTGAGCTCCGAAATTGTTCGGGCTTCAGTTTCCTCTCTCCCCCTTACCGCCGGAGCGCGGGGGACAGCAGAGGCCAGCGTTTGCAGGCGATTCATCTAGGGCTCCACGTGGCTGCGGCCTAGCACGTGTTGAGCCCCTAAGGAGAACGGCGGTCTCGGGCCTGGAACTGAAGAGCTCCTGAACCGCAAGTATACAGCTTAAGCTGTTAGCAAATTTATAGAAGTTTTCCTGCTACAGCTTTTCTTGGCGTTTAATGAGATATTGAGGGGAAAATATTGCAACATAGCCCCCCCAGCCCCGGAGAACTTGCTGGGTCTAATATTGTAAGGGGGGGGGGGCGGTTATTAGCCTAATTTAGTTTAGTTAATTTATTTTAATTTATTTTAATTTATTTTAATGTAATTTAATTGGATTTAATCTGGTTTATTGATTTTGTTTAGTCTGAGGGGGAAAAGTATCTTTTTGTTGGGGGAGGCAACTAGGAGATCTCTCCCAAGAACATGACGGGCAAACCGAGGTGTCCCTCTTGTGGCACTAGAAGGGGCACTGCATCTGAGGCATGGGTCTGCAGGGGCTGCGCCGCTGTCGCTTCCTCTGTGGAACAGGAAATCAGCCTGGCCATGTCCCAGGCCTCGCAGGGGTCTTCTGATCCCTTAGAGGGAGAAGCAGCGCCTCAGCTGTCCCCTCCCTCGCACTCAGAGACCCTCCTTCCCCCAGCTCCTTCCTCCTCTCTGCCGGCAGGAGAAGGGGGAGCAGGGGACTTCTTCTCCCCTGATTTCATTCTCCTGCTGCACCAGGCCTATTGCCTGCGTAAGAGGGGTCTTGGCCCAGGGGAAGCGGGTCCGTCGTCTGAAGGCAAACTGGTCAGACCCATGAGATCTAACTCCCAGGACTCGGGGATTTCCTCGAAGCATCCCAGGCTGGCAGTTGAAGAGCCCCTCACTCCACTTTCCCAGGACTTGCCAGAGGAAGAGCTCTCGGAAAAGGAGGAGGAGGAAGAGGAGGAGCTGGAGGAAGGGGAGATCCCGGAGGAGGACCACTCTCGCATAATCAGAGTATTCAGGCGGGAGGAGTTGCCCGCTTGCTTTAATGACTCCCTGAAAGCTCTCAACGTAGCCTCGGATACTCCCGCAGAGGAGGAAGCCTTGGAGGATCCCTTGATTCAGGCCGTCAGAAGGTCCCAGAAGGTCTTCCCTGTCCACAGAGTGGTACGTCAGATGATTCAGGAGGAGTGGGATCAACCAGAGTCAGCGTTGAGAGGAGTCAGGGCCATGTCTCGGCTCTACCCTCTCCCTGAGGCAGACAAAGAACTTCTGAAGTCCCCCAGAGTGGATGCGGCGGTCTCGGCAGTAACGAAGAAAACCACCATCCCAGTGGAGGGCAGCGCGGCGCTGAAGGATGCCCAGGACAGAAGATTGGACACGCTCCTTAAGCAAGCCTTCGACGTGAGCGCTCTTGCCTTACAAGCCTCAGTTTCGGGAGCATGGGTGGCACGAGCATGTTTGAGGTGGTCTCAGCAACTCCAGGCGGAGGAGGGTTCCTCTGATGGGGTCCTAGCCACCTCGGCAAGGTTGGAATCAGGTACGGCCTTCTTGGCAGATAGCCAGTATGACCTCATCCGGAGCTTAGCAAAGAACATGGCCTCGGTGGTGGCAGCCAGACGCTACTTGTGGCTCCGGAATTGGGCCGCGGATGCCTCCTCCAAAGCTCGCCTGAGTCGCCTCCCCTTTAAAGGGAAACTTTTGTTCGGAGAAGACTTGGACAAGTTGGTAAAGGACCTGGGCGAGTCCAAGGGCGGCAGACTTCCGGAGGACAGGATCAAGCAAACGCGATCTTCTGCCCCTTCTCGGAACCAATCCAGAGAACCCCGGAGGTTCCGCTCGAACAGACCTAACCCTTTCCTCAGGGGTCGTTTTAACGCTAGGGGTCAAGGTGCCAGAGGGTTTTGGGGCAGAGGTTTCTCATCCTCTTCCTCCTCCTTCTCCTCGGGTCCCAGAAAGCAACAATGAGATACAGGGGGTCCGGGAGGACGGATTGCCGATAGGCGGACGCCTGAGGCAGTTTCTTCCCGCCTGGTCCCGAGTCACGTCCGATCAATGGGTGCTGGAAGTGATTCGAGAAGGATACTCTCTCGAATTTGCAAAGCAAATACTCCCAGCTTTTGTTCAGTCTCCCTGCGGCTCCGCAGCAAAAAGAGAAGCCGTGGAGTCGACACTTTCCCGCCTCATAGCTCTCGGGGCCGTAGTCCCGGTGCCCCCAGACCAATGCGGTACTTCGGTACTCGATTTACTTCGTCGTCCCAAAAAAGGAGGGATCCTTTCGCCCGATCCTCGACCTAAAACAGATCAACCGCTGCCTCAAGATACCTCACTTCCGGATGGAGACCCTAAGGTCAGTGATAACGGCCGTGAGGGCCGGAGAGTTCCTAACATCGCTGGATCTGACAGAAGCGTACTTACATATCCCGGTCAGAAGGGCCCATCAGCAGTTCCTCAGATTCGCGGTACCTCGAGGTCATTTTCAATTTCAGGCGCTACCCTTCGGGCTAGCAACAGCGCCCAGAACCTTTACCAAGGTGATGGTGGTAGTAGCGGCCGCCCTACGAAAGAAGGGAATCTTAGTGCACCCCTATCTGGACGACTGGCTGATCCGGGCAAAGTCAGAGGAGGAAAGTCGCCAAGCAACAGCCGAAGTGGTTCAAGTTCTGGAAGAACTAGGATGGGTCATCAATCGAGCAAAGAGCAGTTTGGTTCCATCACAGGAGCTCGAATATCTCGGAGCAAGTTTCCACACAGGCAAGGGCAGGGTCTTTCTGTCCAGCTCAAGGCTAAAGGACCTGAGAACTCTAGTCTCACAGTTCATGGTCAGACGGCTTCCTTCAGTGAGGCATTACCTGCAATTGTTGGGTACCATGGCGGCGGCAATAGAAGTCGTTCCGTGGGCCAGAGCTCACATGCGCCCCTTACAGCGGTCTCTATTGCGGCGGTGGTCTCCGCAACAGCACCCCTTGTCTCGACTGCTCCCCTGTGCTCCTCGGACCAGACACTATCTTCTCTGGTGGAGGTGCCCAAGGAACTTGAGTCGCGGAATGCCCCTAGAGCCTCCTCAGTGGGTACTCTTGACGACAGACGCCAGCCTGGCAGGCTGGGGGGCTCATTTCGAGGACCAGTTTGTCCAGGGACAATGGTCGGCAGTAGAATCCCTTTGGCCTATCAACCGCCTGGAATTGAGAGCGGTCACGCGGGCGCTCAGGGCTCTTCAGCCTTCAGTGCGAGGGAAAGCGATTCGCGTCCTCTCCGACAATGTCACCGCCGTGGCGTACATCAATCACCAGGGGGGCACCAGCAGTCCGGCATTGGAAAAGGAGGCGGACTCCCTGTTCAAGTGGGCGGAAGTCCACCTGGAGGCGCTCTCAGCACAGCACGTGGCAGGTACGGACAACATCATGGCCGATTACCTCAGCAGGTACAAGATAGATCACGGCGAGTGGGAACTGCATCAAGAGGTCTTCGACCAGATAGTGGCCCGGTGGGGTCCCCCAGTAATGGACCTCATGGCACGGTTCACATCCGCCAAAGCAAGCCGATTCTTCAGCAGGAGAAAGGAAAGGATGTCCGAGGGCCTGGACGCCCTGTCTCAAAGGTGGCCCATGGAAGGGCTCCTTTATGTCTTCCCCCCTTGGGCTCTAATCGGGAAGGTCCTCCAGCGGGTGGAAGCTCACCGGGGTCTAGTAGTCCTTATTGCCCCGGATTGGCCTCGCCGTCCTTGGTATGCGGATCTGGTAAGGATGATCGCCGACCGACCATGGCACCTTCCGGTCAGGAAGGACCTACTCAAGCAAGGACCGGTTCAGATGCCACACGTGGATCGATTCTCGCTTATGGCATGGCTATTGAAAGGGCGCGGCTCTTGAAGCGTGGCTACTCACCAGCAGTAATCGCGACCATGTTGAGCGCGAGGAAGCGCTCCACCTGTCTTTCCTACGTAAGAGTCTGGCGTATCTTTGAAGCATGGTGTACAGAACGCCGGAAGAATCCCCTGTCGGCCTCGGTCCCGGAGGTGCTGGAGTTCTTGCAAGCGGGCCTCGACAAGGGTTTAGCTCACAGCTCCCTGAGAGTACAACTGGCGGCCATCGCGTACTATAGGGGCAAGGTGGGCGGAAAAGCCTTGGGAACAAACGCGGACGTTGCAAGGTTCTTGAAAGCGGTCAAGCGGCTTCGACCACAACGAAGATCGGTCATACCCCCTTGGGACCTTAACCTAGTTCTGAATTCCCTAGCCACGGGTCCGTTTGAGCCTTTGAAGAAGGCCTCCTTGAAGGATCTGACGCTGAAGACGGTGTTCCTGGTGGCCATTTGCTCAGCCAGATGAGTCTCCGAACTACAAGCCCTGTCTTCTCGGCCTCCCTTTCTGTCCTTCCTCAGGGATAAGGTAGTACTTAGGACGGTTCCTTCCTTTTTGCCTAAGGTGATCTCCCCCTTCCACGTCAACCAGTCCATCTCTCTCCCGATTCTCCGACCGGAGGGGGCAGTAGGGGGAGACAGTAAGCTCCATCTGCTAGACGTCCCCAGAGCCTTGAAGCGCTACCTCTCCCGCACGGCGCCCTTTCGGAAATCCGAACGACTCTTTGTACAGTTCGGAGGGCCCCACAAGGGTGAGGCGGCAGCCAAGGCCTCAATTTCCAGAAGGATCAGGGAGGCGATCGCTTCCGCCTATATCCTCAAGGGGAAACAGGTCCCAGGGGGCTTGCGCGCTCACTCAACTCGAGCACAGGCTACCTCTTGGGCGGAGTTCAGTCTAGTACCTCCTCTGGATATCTGTAGGGCAGCGACTTGGTCCTCTCTGCACTCCTTCACCAAGCACTACAGGCTGGATGTGCAGAGCTCGTCGGACTCTAGGTTTGCACAGGCAGTGCTACGTTCGGGAATGGCGGATCCCGCCCGGGCTGGTACTGCTCTGGTACTTCCCTGAAGTAAGGGACTGGACTGGAGTGACGATAAGGAAGAGGTAATTAGATCTTACCTGCTAATTATTGTTCCTGAAGGAACGACAGTCCAGTCCCTACTACCCTCCCTAGTTCTGTAGCCATTCCGGCCGTTCTCTTTGTTAGGGGTCTGCGGCCTGAGGGCGGTTTCAGGTGTGTTGGTGGGTCAGGCTGGAGAAAAGGCACGCACCATGGCAGTTCTCCTACCCTCTCCCTGGACCTCCTCTCCTACTAACTTCTCCTGGTTAAAAAAAAAAAAAAAAAAAAAAAAAAAAAAATTACTTAGATTTGAGTTTGTTTACTTATGTTTTCTGAGTTATCTAGGTTGGTTATATCTGCTTTGACAGTCGTTTACTGGAGTTGGTGGGTGGCACCAGTGGTATATATACCGCTCCACCCCAAAAAGGTTGGGCTCAGCCTCCAAGCTGCTGGAAGGGTTGCGTAACCCTGAAGTAAGGGACTGGACTGTCGTTCCTTCAGGAACAATAATTAGCAGGTAAGATCTAATTACCTCATTACGACTGAGCAAACAAAAGGTAATAATGAACTTGCAAGAAACTGAAATTTGACAGGAACGTTCATGTCGCAACCACCGTGTTTGAGCGAGCGAGCGAACGAGGCGAGGCGAACAGGAAAGAACATGCGCCAGCGCGAGTACTGGATATAGCCCCCCGCCTCCCAATTGTCCTGTTAATGTATAAAATGAATACAAAACACTCTAAAATATCATGAGGGAGTGTTTCTAGTTAGTTAACCATTACAACCTCTATTTTGGGCCAAGAAAATAAACTGCAGTCGGCTAAAAAGAAATTATGTGAACATTCCTTATATGGGTAAGAAATCTAATTTTGCAAGAAAACGTGACGTGATGTAACATTTTGGCTATTTTTCCTGGATTCAGCACCCCAAAATCTATAGGAATCAGTTGCAAAACTGGAGGCAGTTTTTTGGTAGTGTACCTGTGTAATTGATTGGGGAGAAGTAAAAGGCACACAGACTCCTCCTAGGGGTGGGGTCTCTGCGATGGCGTCCCGGCCCCAGTGCGTCCTCTGCGGTTTCCGCAGAGGCACGATAGAGTCAGGGGTCTGCAGGGCTTGTGCCTCGGGGTCTGCCAACATGGAACGGCAGATGGAAGCGAAGCCCTGCCAAGATCCCCAGCTGGCGGCAGCAGTCCCAGAGGAGGATGTAGCGCTGGCTTCTATGCCGGGGGCTTCCCAGGAGTCTGTAGCAGGTCTACCGTCAGCGCCGCCGGCCCTGGAGTCCACTTCCCAGTTTGGGGATTTCTGCCCTGACTTTGTGTTGCTTATGCATCAAGCGTTCTGCAGGCAACTGGAGGCCGTGGTTAGGTCTACGGCCGCTCCGCAGACAAGAGTAGTTGGCAGCAGCGCTATTTCTCCAAGAGGAGCTCACAGCTCTTATTACGGAATCTCTCCAGATGTTGAACTTGGGGGCTGTCTCCGGCTGAGGATGGGGGGTGGAGGACCCCATCATCCAGGCGGAGAGGCAAGCGCAAGTGGTATTTCCAGTCCACAAGGTGGTGGATAAGATGATACAAGACAAGTGGGATCAGCCGGAGGCTGGGCTCAGAGGTGTCAGAACAATAAACAGGCTCTATCCTCTGGCAGATAAGGACAAGGAATGTTTTAAATCCCCCAGGATTGATGCGGCGGTCTCAGAGGTTACCAAAAAGACCACAATCCCAGTGGAAGGTAGTGCCGCATTAAAGGATGCGCAGGATAGAAAGGTGGATGAACTTTTGAGGCAGTCCTTTGAGGCCGACGCCTTGTTGCAGGCTTCTATTTGTGGAGCTTGGGTGGCAAGAGCGTCCTCCGGTGGTCTCAGAGGCTACGGCAGTCCTCGCAGTTAGACCAGGAGGGGATTGCGGAGCTGGATCGTTTGGAGTCCGGTACCGCGTATTTGGCGGATGTTCATTATGATTTGATCAGGGCTCTCGCTAACAGCATGGCTTCCATAGTGGCGGCGCGCCACTCCTTGTGGTTGCGGAGTTGGGCGGCGGATGGCTCTTCTAAATCCCTCCTCAGTAAGCTGCCCTTTAAGGGTAGGCTGCTCTTTGGAGAGGATCTAGATAAGTTAATTAAGGATTTGGGGGAGTCCAAGGGCGGCAGGCGTCCGGAGGACAAACCCAAGCTGGGGAGGTCTGTGCCGGCCTTTCGGGGCCAGTCCCGGGATTTTAGACTATTCTGAACGTCTCGGTTGGGCGGTTCCCAGAGAGGTAGATTTCCCTACGAAGGCCAGGGGTTTCGGGGCTTTAGGGGAGCAAGTAGAGGGTTCTCAGGAGCCTCCCCCTCGGCCGGCCGACAGCCACAATGAAGGTTTGCGGGTCCCGGTGGAAAGTGCTCCAGTGGGAGGAAGGCTGCAGGAGTTTCTTTCTGCTTGGACCCAGATCACTACGGATCAGTGGGTGTTAGAAGTCATCCGCGAGGGGTATGCCCTGGAGTTCGCGAAACCAGCCCGGGATTCCTTTGTGATGTCTCCCTGCAAAAAGGCTGTTAGTGTAGCTGGGTTTAAAAAAGGTTTGGACAAGTTCCTGGAGGAAAGGTCCATAAACCATTATTAAGAAGGGACCCAGGATATCAATCCTTGAAGCAATACAAGCATTGTGGAACCTGTGTCCCTTGGGGAAACTGCTAGGTACGTATGACCTAGATTGGTCACTGTTGGAAACAGAATACTGGGCTTGATGGACCTTGGTCTGACCCAGTATGGCATATCTTATGTTCTTAAATCCGCAAAAAGCCCTGGCGATTCGCAAGACTCTCGATCGCCTATTGCTGTTGAGGCCATTCGGCCAGTGCCGTTGGAAGATTACGGTTTGGGTCGGTACTCGGTCTATTTCGTGGTGCCCAAGGAGGACGGATCTCTTCGACCCATTTTGGATTTGAAGGGTGTAAATCAGTGTCTGCGGGTACCGCACTTCAGGATAGAAACTCTGCGCTCTGTTATCGTGGCCGTGCGCAAAGGAGAGTACTTGACCTCCCTAGACCTCACGGAGGCGTATCTTCATATTTCGATCAGAGAGGCCCACCAAAGGTTCCTTCGGTTCGCCCTCCCCTGGGGGCACTTTCAATTTCAAGCCTTGCCGTTCGGGCTAACCACGGCACCGCGTACCTTCACCAAGATTATGGTGGTGGTGGTGGTGGCGGCGGCGTTGCAAAAGGAAGGCATTTTGGTGCACCCCTATCTCGACGACTGGTTGATTCGGGCAAAGTCCGAGGCCGAGAGCGTTCGAGTGACAGAGTGGTACAGTTCTTGCAGCATCTCGTTTGGGTGGTCAACCCTGTCAAGAGCAGACTTGTGCCAACTCGGGAGCTCGAGTATCTGGGGGTAAGGTTCGACACCCGGTCGGGGATGGTTTTTCTGCCGCATCATCGGGCCCTGGGCCTGCAGCGCCTCATCGGCAGGTTCCGAGCGGCTCCGGCGCCCTCGGCGTGGGAGTATCTGCGCGTGCTCGGTACGATCGCAGCGACTCTGGAAGTGGTGCCCTGGGCCAGGTTTCACATGCGGCCCTTGCAGCGTGCGCTTCTTTGCCGCTGGTCTCACCAGACTCGTTGAGCAAGCGTCTTCCATGTCCTCCGCGGGTCAAGAAGGCGTTGCAGTGGTGGCTAGTGCCCGGTTCTCTGGTAGCGGGCATGCCGCTGTAATAGCCTGCCTGGATTCCGCTGATGATGGATGCGAGTCTCGCGGGATGGGGTGCTCACTGCGGAGATCGGTATGTGCAGGGTATGTGGTCCGTCCAGGAGAGCATTTGGTTCCATCAACCGGCTGGAGCTGAGGGCGGTATTGCTAGCGCTCCAGTCCTTCGAGTCAACAGTGTCCGGTCGGGCGGTCAGAGTGCTGTCGGACAACTCCACGGCGGTAGCCTACATAAATCATCAAGGAGGTACCGGCAGCGTAGCTATGGAAGAGGAGGCGGAGATGCTGTTCGCTTGGGTGGAAAAGCGTCTTCCAGCGCTCTTGGCGGCGCACGTTGCGTGGAAGGACAATGTGATGGCGGATTATCTCAGCAGGGTGCAGGTGGATGCTGGGGAATGGGAGCTGAATCCTCAGGTGTTCACTCAGATAGTCCTCAGATGGGGGTTGCTGATTATGGTTCTCATAGCAATCTTCCAGTCCGCAAAGACGAGCCGCTTTTTCAGCAGACGGCGGGAAAGGATGTTGGAAGGTATCGACGCCTTGATGCAGCCATGGCCGAGGTTCGGTCTCCTCTGTATTTTCGCCATGGGCATTGATACGTCACGTGGTGCAGAGGATCGAGGCTCATCATGGAAGGGTGTTGTTGGTGGCTCCGGACTGGCTGAGGCGTCCGTGGTACGCGGACCTGGTCCGTCTGCTAGACGGGGAGCCTTAGAGATTGCCGGATTCGGCGGATCTGCTCATTCAAGGTCCGCTTCGAATGACTCAAGTGAATTGATTCTCGCTTACGGTTTGGCCATTGAAAGGGCGAGGTTGAAGAGGAAATTATACTCAGGATCTGTGGTGGCGACGCTGTTGTGCACTAGGTAGAGGTCGACGTCCTTGGCATATGTTCGACTATGGCGCATATTTGAGGATTGGTGTTCGAGACGTCAGGTACATGCGGCTAAGGCCTCCGTGCCCGTGGTGTTGAGTTTCCTACAGGACGGTTTCGACAAGGGATTAGCAGCCAGTTCGTTGAGAGTGCAATTGGCAGCTTTGGCCTGCTATAGGGGCAAGGTGCAGGATGTGTCGTTGGGAGCTCACGTGGATGTGTTGCGTTTTTCTAAAAGCGGTGGCGAGTCTTCGACCCTGCTGCCGGGTCGTCGTGCCCCCATGGGATCTCAATCTGGTTTTAGGGGCGTTGGTTAAGGAGCCATTTGAACGTTTGAGTAAGACTACGGTGAAAGATTTGACTTTGAAGACGGTGTTTTTAGTGGCTATTTGTTCAGCTCGGAGAATCTTGGAATTGCAGGCGCTTTCTTGCAGGGAGCTGTTTCTAGTCTTTTCTAAGGAAAAGGTAGTGATGTGCCCGGTGCCCTCCTTTTTGCCTAAAGTCGTCTCTCCGTTTCACCTGAATCAGATGGTTTCCCTCCCGGTGCTGTCCTCATCGGAATGCAATTTGCACCAGTTGGATATTAAGAGGGTGTTGCGGCGTTATTTGCAGGTCTCCGAGCCGTTTCGTAAATTGGATCGTCTGTTCGTATGGTTCGGCGGACCTCGCAAGGGAGAAGTGGCAGCGAAAGCTTCCATTTCTAGATGGATTAGGGAACTGATTGCGTTAGCATATCTGTTTCAGGGCTGCGTGGTGCCGCGGGGATTGTGGGCGCACTCCACTAGAGCGCAGGCGGCCTCTTGGGCAGAGCATGGATTGGTCCCTCCAGGGGACATCTGCAGGGCAGCGACGTGGTCGTCTCTTCACATGTTCAGTAGGCATTATAGGCTGGACGTGCTGGCAGCGGGGGACGCCTCTTCCGGTTCCGCGGTTTTGCGAGCCACATTGGAAGTCCCCTCCCATTGAAGACTGCTCTGTTACATCCCAGAGGTGGAGGACTGAACTGTAGGAACGATAAGGAAATGATAGTTACACTTTCTCCAGGACCAAGCAGGAAGTCAGTCCTCACATATGGGTGTCATCGGCACCGATGAAGCCCCAGCGGAGCATTTCCCCAGCTTTCTATGCAAGCCTTTGGGAATGCAGGCACGCATGCGCGGTTCCCTTCCCACCTAAAGGTGCCATATTACCTCAGTCTCTATTTTTCCGAGAAGCCCACCGGACGTGAGTCCTGTCCTCCCGGTTAAAAGTAGATTTTTTTTCGGCGATTATCGCTATTTTTTCTCCAGGTTCGACGCCGGTTCCCCTCCTGCCGGGTTCGGTACACCGGTATGGAGCTCGATTTTCTTCTTTTTTGTTTTTTGCCCTTCGTGGCTGGCGTTCGCGCCCTTTTTTCCATTTTCCCTGGAAGGCCGGTCCTTTGACCTCGCGGGGACTCTTTTTTCTTTTCCCCCAATGGCTTATAGTGGTTTTAAAAAGTGTGATCAGTGTAAGAAACTAATGTCTCTCACCGACACACACGACTGCTGCCTTCAGTGCCTCGGTCCCGATCACGACCCTAAGTCGTGCGGGCCATGTGGGAAGATGTCTTCCAAGGCATTCCAAAGTCGCCAGCAGCAGAAAGAAAGGCTTTTCTCGGACTCAGCCTCCGGCCGGGCCCGAACCCCGTCTGAGGCCTCGACATCTCAGGATTCCGATCCTTCTCATAAAAAGAAGGGCTCGGGTAAAAAGCCCTTTTACTCGAGGAAGGGCACTGCCTACAAACAGTACCCTCAATATCAGGCTGCCCAAGCTGCCCCTCAGGGTCAGCAAGCCAAGGGGCAGGGTAATGGGCCCCGTAGGCAGAGGACCCCAAGTCTCTGGCCCCTGCTCCCCACTCAGAAAGGGTGGGGGTTTTTGACTCCTTGAGCGTAGCCTTTCCATCCCTGCTCTCCCAACCCTGCACAGGAGGTCGCCTAGCCCTCTTTGCCCACCAGTGGCCCCTTATCACCGGTGACAGTTGGGTGTTGGACATAGTCCGCAGGGGCTATGCACTGCATTTTCACCAACTGCCTCCCCCTTACTTTCCAGGGGAGCCTCCAAGGCCTCCCCTGCACACAGACCTTCTCCTTCAAGAGCTTCAAGGTCTCTTGGTGGACAGGGCAGTGGAGCCTGTGCCTCCCTACTTGCAAGGTCACGGATTCTACTCCAAGTATTTCCTGGTACCCAAAAGAACTGGTGGCCTTCGACCCATTCTGGACCTCAGGAATCTGAACAAGTTCCTAGAGAAAGAAAAGTTCAAGAAGCTTACTCTTGGAACACTTCTGCCCTACCTCCAGCAGAGAGATTGGCTATGCTCCTTAGATCTAAAGGATGCGTACACTCACATCCTCATTCATCCAGACCACAGAAAGTACCTCAGGTTCATTATGGGAGGAAACCATTATCAGTACAGAGTGCTGCCTTCGGCCTCACCTCGGTTCCCAGGGTCTTTACCAAATGCCTGGCAGTGGTGGCGGCCTATCTGAGAAATCAGGGATTCTTTGTCTTCCCCTATCTGGACGACTGGCTCATCAGAGGTCAGGCGTGCCAGGAGGCCAGACAGGCCACCCTCAGGACTATTGCTCTTCTTCAAGGCCTGGGATTTGTCATAAACTTCGCAAAGTCCACTTGGCTCCCCTCTCAAAAGTTGGAGTTCATAGGGGCAAGGCTGGACTCTGTCCTGGCAAAGGCATTCTTGCCAGCAAACAGGGCCCAGAGACTGATGAACTTAGCAAATCAGTTTCTCAGGGGGTCAGTGGTCTCCGCCAGACTCTGCTTGAGGCTGCTTGGCCACATGGCTTCGACAGTACATGTGACCCCCAATGCCAGGCTCCATATGAGGCCTCCACAGTGGTGCCTTCGGACTCAGTGGTCACAGGCCACAGGCAGCCTCAGACAATAGGATAAGGGTGTCCAGACAATTTCTGAACTCCCTCAACTGATGGCTGCACCCACCCAATCTTCTAAAGGGGGTTCTTTTTCAGATTCCTGGATACACGGTGATACTGACCACAGACGCCTCCCTGCAGGGCTGGGGAGCTCATTGTCTAGGCAAGTGCACCCAGGTCCTGTGGTCTCCTTGGGAAGCTGCACAGCAGATCAATCTCCTCGAACTCAGAGCTATTAGATTAGCACTCAAAGCTTTTTCTCCTACCCTGGCTCATCAATCTGTCCTGGTTCAGACAGACAACCAGGTAGCCATGTTTTATGTGAACAAACAGGGCGGGACTGGGTCCAGAATCCTTTGTCGGGAGGCTCAGGACCTTTGTTCGTTTGCCCTCAAGCACAACATGATCCTCAAGGCTGTAAACCTTCCAGGCCAGGACAACTACCTGGCCGACAGATTAAGCAGGATTCTGCAGCCCCACGAGTGGCAGCTGCATCCTTCAGTAGTTCAGAAGATCTTCCTAAAATGGGGTCTCCCTTTGGTAGATCTCTTTGCCAGCCCAATGAACAAGCAACTGCCAGAGTTCTGCTCCAGGCAACCGCGTCCTCTGCAAATAGCAGCAGATGCTTTTCTGATTCCATGGTCTCAGGGCCTCCTGTATGCGTTTCCTCCCATGCCCTTGGTGGCCCGAACTCTCTTCAAAATTCTTCAGGACAAGGTCTCGGTCCTGCTGGTGGCTCCCAGGTGGCCGAGACAGCCTTGGTTTCCTCCTCTGCTTCAACTGGCGGTGGATCCCCCACTTCCTCTGGGGTTGCAACCCGACCTTCTCTCTCAGGAGCAGGGTTCCCTTCTGCACCCCAATCTCAAAGCTCTCAATTTGATGGCCTGGAGGCTGCAAGGGTAGTTTTGGCTCCCTGGGGCCTACCTCAGGAAGTTGAGGAGGTTGTCCTAGCCTCTAGGAAACAGTCCACTATGAAAACCTATGCTCTCAAATGGAAGAGGTTTTCTGTGTGGTGTCAGCTACGTACAGAGGATCCTTTCTCCTGTACTGTGCCAGTAGTGCTTCAGTACTTACTGCACTTATCAAATCGGGGACTTAAGTCCAATTCTGTTCGGGTCCACCTCTCGGCTCTAGCAGCTCACCACTCACTGGTGGAGGGACATTCTCTGTCAGGTCACCCCTTGGTGTCCCGCTTTCTCAGGGGCTTGCTTTTGCTCAAGCCTCCAATCTGTCCTCCTGCCCCTGAGTAGGAGCTGAATGTGGTCTTGCAGCAGCTGACTCGTCCACCTTTTGAGCCGATGGCTACTTGTCCACTGCGCTTCCTCTCCTGAAAGACACTCTTCCTGATAGCCCTTAACTCGGCTAGGCGAGTGAGTGAGCTTCAGGCCCTGGTCTGTGATAGGCCTTACACCAGGTTTTATAGGAACAGGGTAGTCCTTAGGACTCTTCCAAAGTTCCTCCCAAAGGTTGTCTCCTCTTTTCACCTCAATCAGGAGGTGGTTCTTCCAACATTCTTCCCTAGGCCTCATGCAAGCCAGGCTGAAGCAGTCCTGCATACCCTGGAGTGTAGGAGGGCCTTATCCTTCTACCTTGACCGTACGCAGGGGCATAGAAGGGCTACTCAGCTCTTCGTATCCTTTGACCCCAATAAGTTGGGGTTGGCTGTGTCCAAGTGTACCTTGTCCATCTGGGTGGCTGACTGTATCACTTGGGCTTACAAGGCGGCTGACCTTCCTTTGCAGGGTAGGGTCACGGCCCATCGTGTCAGGGCAATGGCTGCCTCAGTGGCTCATCTCCGCTCTGTGCCCTTGGTAGACATCTGCAGGGCTGCAACTTGGTCTTCAAGCCAGACTTTTGCGGCCCATTACTGTCTGGAGAGGGAGTCCCGTAGAGACAGTGCTTTTGGCCAAGCAGTACTCCGGAATCTCTTTGAGGTTTAGGCAACTCCTGCCCTCTGTTGGGCTACCGGTGGAGGTTGTGTCCTTGAAAAGCCTATCTTTGCTGCTGAGACACGAGGGAGTACTCTTGTTCAAACCAAAACACCTTCACCCTGAGTATAAATTGAACCTAAAAACCCCAAAACTCAGTGAAATAAACCAGAAAATATCTTTGAAATCTTTTTGTTGGAATGGCCAGCCAAGTAGAAAGGGGAATCACCTTCTACCGCTGTGGCCCGTCCTTTTTAATCGTTTTTTTAAACATTTAAAACAGCTCTTCAAAAAATGGCTGGTACTTAGCTTTAACAGCATAGGCTATACACAGCAGGTCCGATTCTTCGACGTGCCACGTTTCGGGGGCACGTCGAAGAATCGGACCTGCTGTGTATAGCCTATGCTGTTAAAGCTAAGTACCAGCCATTTTTTGAAGAGCTGTTTTAAATGTTTAAAAAAACGATTAAAAAGGACGGGCCACAGCGGTAGAAGGTGATTCCCCTTTCTACTTGGCTGGCCATTCCAACAAAAAGATTTCAAAGATATTTTCTGGTTTATTTCACTGAGTTTTGGGGTTTTTAAGTACTCTTGTTCAGCCTGGGTTCCTCGGTAGCCCAGAGCTAGGGAGTCACCCATATGTGAGGACTGACTTCCTGCTTGGTCCTGGAGAAAGAGTAGTTTCTCACCTGTAACAGGTGTTCTCCAGGAGCAGCAGGAATCAGTCCTCACAACCCTCCCTCCTCCCCTGGGAGTTGCAGTTGTACATAGTTTATGTTTTCATTTTTGTGTGCTGTTCTTAGCTATGTCATTTGACTGAGGTAAGATGGCACCTTTAGGTGGGAAGGGAACCGAGCATGCGTGCCTGCATTCCCAAAGGATTTCATAGAAAGCTGGGTTAATGCTCCGCTGGGGCTTCATCGGCGCCGATGACACCCATATGTGAGGACTGATTTCTGCTGCTCCTGGAGAACACCTGTTATAGTTGAGTAACTACTCTTACCTGGTAATTGTAGTTTCTAGAGTGTTGACAGTTCAGTCCTCAATCCCGCCCAGGGCTGACAGGTTATGATGTGATCCCTTTGGATAGGCCAACGCAGTAACAGGTTGGTTCTACTGATCTCCGTTCTGTTTTTTCTCTTCTGGTCTCTCTATCTGAAGAGGTCTGGAGGGACCGGTACAGAGCAAAGTTTGCTTCTTTGGTCCGAAAGGTTAAGTACTTGGTTAGTTGCAGTTGCTAAAGTTACATTTTCTTTATTGGCTACTTATTTGTTGCTCCTTTGAGTGTGCTTTGTCAATAGTTCACTGGAGAATAGGGGAGTGTGCACCAGACCACATCCAGTGACGTCAGGATTTTGACAGGTCCAGTCTTCAGGCTGCAGGAGGAGGTGCACAACCCAGAGGTTGAGGACTGAACTGTCGTCACTCAAGGAACTATAATTACCAGGTAAGTGTAATTATCATTTCTGTGTGTCCTCCAAGAGCATAGCGTTTGTAGTGGTTGCTCGTCTTCTCTGACTTCGTAACTGGTCAGTGGATATCTCTTCCGAGGTCAGGCTCACTAAGCTGCCCTTCAGGGTCAAGCTTTTGTTTGGTGAAGCCTTGGAGAAGTTGGTCAAGGATTTGGGGGACTCCAAGGAAGCTTGCCTTTCGGAGGATAAGCCCAGGGGGGCAAAGACTGGTATAGTGCCATGGGGGCCACCTAGTGACTTGTTTTGTGTCGTACCGGCAGAGGTGGTATCTTTCCCCAGAATGAACTTGTCCCTTCAGCACCCCTTGTCTTCTGACACCACTACAAAAAACCAAAAAAGCCCCAATGGAGCAAGGAGGACCCAAGGGGAGGAGCGGATTGGGGGCAGGCTCCAACTCTTCTACTCTGCTTGAGTCTGAGTCATGCAGGACCAGTGGGTGTTGGAGATCATTTGGGAGGGCTACGTGCTGAAGCTGGTGTAGCCTGTCTTAGACGCATTCCTGGTCTCTCCCTGTAGGTCTCTAGCCAAGAGGATGGCCATGCGAGCAATGCTGGACTGGCTGGTCTGGTTGGGGGTGGTATGCCCTTTTCCGGCAGACCAGTGTGCATCTGGTCGATACTCTACTTTCCTTTCTTGGGGACGAGAAAATAAGAGCAGAGTTCCTATCCTGGACCTTCAATTTGTCAACAAGGAGTTGCGAGTCCCACATTTTTTTCATATGGAAATACTGTGCTCAGTGGTCATGGTGGTGCAAAAGGGAGAGTTTCTGACTTCCCTTACCCTGACTGAGGCATACTTCTCTGATTCACGGCGATCACCAGGGTCATTTCATTTCAAGTGGTCTAGGGCTCCCCACTCATCACGGATTTTGATAAATTTGAGCACATAATTTTACGTGACTCAAACTAACTTTGGTGAAGTTTGAGATCCACCAGTAGAATGCTTGTGGAGATATAGTTCTTTGGTTGATACTATACTGTGTCTGTGTACACTATCGCTGTGAAACTTTCATAACTTGGAAGTCCAAACTATTTCCTCTGCTATTATTTTTGGCATTTTTTCGCGTTGAAAAATATAACTAATTTTTTTCCGGGGGTTTGAAACATGTTCTTTCAAATGAAGTTGGTTTGAAAATGGTTTTAGATGACTCGTTTTTAACAAAACTGGTTGAAAATACCCCTTCCTTATCGTTCCTCCAGTTCAGTCCTCTACCTCTGCGTTGTCAATCTCCTCCTGCAGCTTGGAGACTGGTATGTCAGAATGACGACATCACTGGATATAGCCTGCTGCACTCCTACTTCCATCCCAGTGTTACCAGTCTCCATGCAGCAGGAGGACTTGACGAGCCTTGTAGAAGGGCTCTCTGGAGGAATTGATAAGGAGTCTTTTGTATAGTGTGGTAGCTAAGTGTAAAATTTGGGCTGTTATTTGGCAGTACCTCTTTAAAAAAAAAAAAAAAGAGAAAACACAGATTGAGTAGATAAAAGTCAGAACAGCTTAGCTCAGTGCTCCCGGCTTTCTTGCTCCCTGCCTGTGCCTGTGGGGCCATTTCGGGGGTTCTGGCTCAGGACTTTCGAGCTTTCCCCCCTGCGGAGCTCAGAGGTCTCTCCCCCCGGACTCTTCGGGGGAGAGCCCATCTTTCAGACGGCAGCATTTTTCGGACAGCCGGCCTGCCTTTACCGCGGCTTAGCTGCTTGCACTGAATCTCAGCAGTGCAGCTTCGGGCCGGTGCTGGGGGCATACAGCAGCTTCGTTTTAGCAGGGCAGGTGCAGACCGAGCCGGTAAGTCATCTACCGGCGTCAGCCTGTTTTTCTGCGGAGGAAGCCTTCTCTGGAGGTACGGGGGCACTCGCTGTGCTTTTGGCGCCTTTTTTCCTGCTCGGCGATTTCTCGGCGGCCATTTTCAGCGCCGCGGAGCAGCCGCGTGCTAGCAGGGAGACTGCTATTTCAGTGCAGGGCGACTCGGGGGTCCTCTTTCTTTCGTTGTATTTATTTTAATTATTTCATTGTTTTATTTTTGGGGGCTTCCCTTGTTCGTTGGGTAGTTCATCCTTTCAGCCATCCCACAAGGGAGGGGGGTGGGCTGAAGGGCATCTCTTTCCTGAGAGAGTAGTGCGTTAACAAATAAAAGAAAAAATAAACTCAGCCGCAGTATAAGGCAGAAGGCTCTCTTCTCTCTTTGGATTTGCCTGGCTGCTGGTTTAAAAAAAAAAAAAAAAAAAAGAACTAATCAAGAGTAATATCAATTATACCAGACTGCTGGGTTAGGTGAACGTGCTTGCGGTGAGCCCCTGGGGGTCTGGCTGGGTGGCTATATGGCTGCCAGACCTCAGTGTAATGTGTGTGGCACTAGGAGGGGCACAGTGGCTGATACTGGGGTTTGCCGGGGCTGTGTGACCCTCTCATCCGCGGTGGAGCAGCAGATGGAATTGCAAGAGTCCCGCAGGTGTGCGGGCTGCGTCCCCACGGCCTTTGTTGCAGGGAGCGGCATTGGAGGAGCTGGCGGGGCCCTCTGGCGTCTCTCTGCCGGCCCCGGTGAGTTTAGTCCTGAGTTTGTGCTGCTGATGCATCAGGCTTTCTGCCTAAGACAACAGGGTACAGCAGCGGGCCCCGGGTCGCTGGCCTCACAGGCTCCGCAGCTGGGGGCGGCTGAGGAGTTGGACGAGGGGCCACCGGCGCCTAAGCGAGCAAGGTCTAGGGACCCTGCGCTGGCGGAGGGCGACTGGCCTGAGGTCTCGGCTCCGGAATGGGATCCGGAGGAGGGTACCCAGGACCTCGAGGAAGGGGAGATCCCTGAACCCGAGGATCAAGCTAAGATAGTTAGGGTCTTCCGCAGAGAGGAGTTGGCGGCCTTGATCTCGGAGACCTTGCAGATGTTGAATCTTGCTATGCAGGTAGCGGTGGAAGATGAGGTGGAAGATCCCGTCATCCAGGCAGTTCGACAGACTCAGGTGGTGTTTCCAGTGCACAAGGTAGTTGACAAGATGATTCAAGATGAGTGGGATAAGCTGGAAGCAGGCCTGAGGGGCTTACGGACATTGAATATATTGTATCCTTTAGCCAGTAAGGATAAGGAAAGGTTCCGGGCCCCGCGGGTGGACGTGGTAGTTTCAGCGGTTACGAAAAAGACCACCATTCCGGTGGAAGGCAGTGCGGCCTTGAAGGATACCCAGGACCGTAAGATTTGACGGTCTGCTCAAGCCGGCTTTTGAAGCAGATTCTATGTCGTGGGTGGCCAGAGCATCTCTGCGATGGGCCCAGCGACGGCATCAGTCCCCACATTTGGATCTCGAGGAGCTAAAGGAACTGGATCGCCTGGAGTCCGGGGCGGCCTACTTGGCGGATGTGCATTATGACTTGATCAGGGCGCTGGCTAATAGCACAGCATCTGTGGTGGCCGTCCGGAGGTCATTGTGGTTACGGAATTGGGCAGCGTAGGGACCTTCGAAATCCCATCTTAGCAAGCTTCCTTTTAAGGGGGTTTTGCTGTTTGGAGAAGATTTGGATAAGTTAGTGAAGGACCTGGGGGAGTCCAAGGCGGGTTGACTTCCGGAGGGTAAGCCGAAGCAAGGCAAGTCAGGCCAAGGCTTTCAGGGTCAGTTCCGAGATTTCCAGAGATTTCGTTCGCCGCGGTTCGTTAGTTTCCAGAGGGGCCAGTATCCGTCTCGAGCCCAGGGATTTCGCGGGTTTCGAGGGGCGAATAGAGGTTTCTCCTCCAACCCGACTACCGCTTCACGTAAGTCACAATGAAGCGAGGCGGGTCCCGGCAGAAGGGCCTCCCATAGGCGGGCGGCTTCGGGAGTTTTTCTGCTTGGACCCACATCACCTCCGACCAGTGGGTGCTCGAAATAATTCAGCACGGCTATGCGCTGGAGTTTTCAAGACCCGTGCGATATTCCTTTGTCATGTCCCCTTGCAGGGGCCCCAAGAAGACGGCAGCGGTTCGCGGAACCTTGGAACGACTCCTTCAGTTGGGAGCCGTGGTAGAGGTCCCCAAAGCCGATTTCGGCATGGGTCGGTACACGATTTATTTTGTAGTGCCGAAGAAGGGCGGCACGTTTCGGCCCATTCTAGATCTGAAGGCCGTGAACCGTTGTTTACGGGTGCCGCATTTCTGGATGGAGACCCTGCGGTCGGTCATAGTGGCGGTGCGTCGCAGGGAATTCTTGACGTCTCTGGATCTTACGGAGGCGTATTTGCACGTCCCCATCCAGTTGGCTCATCAGAAATTTCTGCGGTTCTCTTCCTTGGGGTCCTTATCAGTTTCAGGCCTTGCCTTTCGGGTTGTCCACGGCACCGCGGACCTTCACCAAGATCATGGTGGTGGTGGCGGCGGCGGTGTTGCGCAAAGAAGGCATTCTCGTTCACCCTTATCTCGACGATTGGTTGATCCGTGCCAAGTCCGAGGAGGAGAGTTTCCGGGTGACAGACAAGGTAGTGAAATTTTTACAGAGTCTTGGTTGGGTGGTCAACACGTCCAAAAGTCAGTTGAAGCCCACCCAGGTCCTCGAATACCTCGGAGTCCGGTTCGACACCAAAAGAGGGCAGGTGTTTCTGCTGCACAAGCGGGCCGAGAGCTTGAGGTCCCTGGTCAGACAGTTTCTGTCGGTGTCGGCGTGGGATTGTCTCCGAGTCCTGGGCACCATGGCGACGACTCTGGAGGCGGTGCCATGGGCCAAGGTCCATATGCGGCCTCTCCAAAGAGCACTTCTTCGCCGCTGGTCGCATCAGGCCGATTCCTTGAACAAGCGGCTTCCTTGCCCGCTCAACGCCAGGCGCTCTCTTCGTTGGTGGTTACTCAGGTTGTCGCTGGCAGCGGGCATACCGCTGGAACAGCCAGAGTGGCTTCCGTTGTTGACGGATACCAGTCTAGCAGGCTGGGGAGCCCACTGCGGGAGCCAGTTTGCGCAGGGGCTTTGGTCTCCGCTGGAGGCATCCTGGTCGATCAACTGTCTGGAACTTCGAGCGGTGTTCCTGGCTCTTCAGGCATTCGAAGAGGTGCTCCGCGGGCGACCCGTAAGGGTGCTCTCCGACAACTCGGCGACGGTGGCGTACATCAACCGCCAGGGGGGCACGGGGAGTGCCGCCATGGAGGAAGAAGCGGACGAGTTGTTTGCCTGGGTAGAGCTTCGGTTGCCCGCTATCTCACAGCACACATTGCAGGGAAGGACAATGTCACAGCAGACTTCCTCAGCAGAGTTCAGATAGATGCGGGGGAGTGGGAGCTGCATCCTGACGTTTTCACACAGATAGTAGATCATTGGGGAACTCCGGTGATGGATCTCATGGAGACCTGAAGGCGTGAAAGGATGTCGGAGGGCATAGACGCGCTGTTACGACTATGGCCAGCCGGCCTTCTGTATGTCTTTCCACCATGGGCGTTGATCGGCAGGGTAGTTCAAAGGATCGGAGCGCACGAGGGGAAAGTCCTGTTGGTGGTGCCTGAATGGCCGAGGCGCCCTTGGTATGCGGATCTAGTGCGCCTTTTGGAGGGTGTGCCCTGGCGGCTTCCGGTGTGGGCGGATCTTTTGCAGCAGGGTTCGCTGTTCATGCCTCATGTGGATCGGTTCTCGCTTACGGTATGGCCATTGAGAGGGCTAAGCTGAGAAAGAAAGGCTATTCGTCGGCGGTCGTTGCAACCTTGCTTAGGGCACGAAAGCAGTCGACGTCCTTGGCGTATGTGCGGGTCTGGCCTATCTTTGAGGATTGGTGTTCTAGACGTCAGGTTCTGGCGACCACTGTGTCCATTCCGGTGGTCTTTGAGTTTCTGCAGGACGGGTTTGATAAAGGTCTTGTAGCCAGTTCCTTGCGCGTCCAGTTGGCAGCCCTTTCCTGTTATCGTGGTAAGATCAGTGGAGTGCCCTTAGGGGCTCACCCGGATGTGGGTCGATTCCTGAAGGCGGTCGCTAGATTACGGCTGGCGCATAGGGTGTGCATTCCGCCGTGCGATCTCAATCTCGTCCTCGCGGCGTTGGTCAAGTCGCCCTTTGAGCCTTTGCGTCGTGTATCAGTTAAAGATTTGACGTTAAAGAGGGTGTTTCTGGTGGCAATTTGTTCGGCTAGAAGGATTTCGGAGTTGCAAGCGTTATCGTGCCGGGAACCATTCTTATCTTTTTCTAGGGAGAAAGTGGTTCTGCGGCCGGTTCCGTCCTTTTTGCCTAAGGTGGTATCCCCTTTTCATTTGAATTAGGCGGTATGTTTGCCCGTTTTTGGGGCTCTGGAGGGCGGCGGTTCGGATTGCAGCCTTCGTCGTTTGGATGTAAAGAGAGCATTGCGTCAGTATTTGAGGGTAACGGAGTCCTTCCGTAAGTCGGATCGGTTGGTTGTTCTGTTCGGTGGAGTGCGCAAAGGGGAGTCAGCGGCGAAGGCTTCCATCGCTCGGTGTGTTAAGGAAGCGATTGCCTCCGCTTATTTGCTTCAAGGTCGGGTTGTGCCCGTCAGATTGCGGGCGCATTCCACTAGAGTGCAGGCGTGTTCCTGAGCTGAGCACAGCTTGGTTCCGCCGGGAGACATTTGCAGGGCGGCGACTTGGTCGTCGCTACATACTTTCAGCAGGCATTACAGGCTGGACGTAGCAGCGGTTGCGGATGCTCGTTTTGGGTCAGCGATTTTGTCCGCTGGCTGGAAGGGTCCCTCCCAATGATTACTGCTCTGGTACATCCCAGAGGTAGAGGACTGAACTGGTGGAACGATAAGGAAATCATAATTACGCTTACCTGGTAATTGTAGTTCCTTGAGTGACGACAGTTCAGTCCTCCTTCCCGCCCGGATGTTTCTAGTAGGTTCCAGGTTTGCTGACGGGCAGAAGAGGGTTACAGGTGAGTCCAGATTCCTTAAATTTGCTATGGTGTTCACTTTCTCTCTGGCAGTGCAGGGTGTAAGAAAGCCTGGCAGGAGGGGGTGGATGGTTAGGAGTTCAGTACTTGTTGTGTTACAATGTTTATGGTTGGCTACTTATTTGTTGCTCCTGTGAGTCTGCTTTGTTAATAGTTCACACTGGGATGGAAGTAGGAGTGCAGCAGGCTATATCCAGTGATGTCATCATTCTGACATACCAGTCTCCAAGCTGCAGGAGGAGATTGACAACCCAGAGGTAGAGGACTGTACTTTCGTCACTCAAGGAACTACAATTACCAGGTAAGTGTAATTATGATATCTTTTAACGTTTTTCAGAAAATTTCAAAAATTTAAAGTGAAATTTGTAAAGTATCGAGAGTAGCTTATAAGCCGAAATTGTATATTCCTTATCGTCCCTCCAGTCCAGTCCTGCACCTCAGGGTAGTGCACCACCTCTAGCAGCTTGGAGACTGAGCTTGTCATCTTTTTGATGACACTAGTGTGCATATGCAGCTTGCACCGCCAACCAGCCCCAGTAAGGTCAGTCTCCAAACAACTGGAGGAGGTTGTGAGCCAGGGTGCTGGACTCACTGGAGAGACAGCTAAGGAGATAGGTGTAGTTAGTTTGCTTTTATTTCCCCTGTTAAGGTGCAGGTTTCTTTGTTTGTAAAGGCAGAAATAAAAAAAATATATCAGAAGGAACAGAGAGAACCTAGGGCACAACAGGGCTGAGGGGAGGATATTCGCCCCCCCCCCCCCCCCCCCCCCCAGGATTTCAGGGGCGGAGTTCTGTGGGGGCCTTCCTCAGTCCGAGACTTCTGGCTGCTCCCGAACCCGTTATCAGGTGAGGAGCTGCTGCAGGGGCTGCAGTTGCTTGACAGGAGTGAAAGCTGGCAGCCCTGAGTCCCCCCCTCAGCACCGAAGCCTGGAAGGAAGGCTGAGTGTGAGGGGTAGAAAAGCCATCCGGCAAAGAGGCTCCAAGGTAAGAGTGGGGAGGACAGTGGCCTGTGGAGGTGTACTGTGCTGGGGATCCTTTTACCTACCTGGGTACAGACTGAGGGCGTTCCTGGGTAGTGCCCCCAGCCCTTTCCACCATGCCGGCCAGACCGCAGTGCCTGGTATAGGATGGTATCAAGGAGCATGAACCCTGCTTAATCCTTAAGCATTCCTTGTGTTATACAGCTCAAAACTGATTCAGTGCACAATGACTTGGTTCAGAAATGTGGGAAAGGCCTAATCAGATAGGCCATTGTTTGTTGCTGGGCTTATTTTCAGAGGGCTGTTGTGCTAGGTCAGGTGATGTAACTGACACTTGGTTGAAACATTGTTGCTTTCTCCTGAGAAAGGTTAGATTAAAAGTCAGAGACAGAAATAAAGATAAGTGTAAAAAATGTGCTGCATATAGGTTTGTAAAATAAACCAAACACTCAGGAAAAGAAACCAACGAAAAATATTTTTTTGTCGGAGTGGCCAGCACAGTAAAACAGGAAAAATACCTGCTACCACCGTGGCCCGTCCTATTTAATCAATTTTGAAAGTCCATTTAAAACAGCTATAATCAAGACTAGCTGATACTTAGCTTTGTGGAAAAAACAGGCTGTGATGACGGTATGAAAATCCGTAGAGCAATTTTGTATCCGTAGAGCAATTATGTGTCAGTAGGTCACTTCAACGATGTGTCACGTTTCGGGGGTATACACCTCAGCCCCCTGCTTCAGGTAAGACCTCTGTGAGAATGAACCGTCAGCCGTAAATCCCAGCTAAAAATTGGTTTTTTATAACCCCGGCTTGCCACCTGATCTCCTAAATAGGTCACGCCCATCCAAGACAGCATGCTTAGAAAAACCAATCCATACCAGGAAGTGAAACCACCGACCAGATTTCACCCCCCAATCTGAACGGTTGATGGACTATAAGGGGAACCAATCCATAGAAGAATTCATCAGTTACCGTATGTTGGACGGACTTTGCATATCTTTAAACAAAGGCTGACAGAACATGCTTCTCGATTACGCACTAAAGTACTGACGGCTCCTTTGGTAACTCACTGCTTGGAGCACTTACATCTATTTGAGGATCTTCGCTGGCGTATTTTAGATCATGTGCCGGTCAATCCTTGTGGTGGTGACAGAAACCAGCGCTTGCAGAATTTGGAGCAAAAGTGGATTTTCAGGTTGAATTCTGTTCATCCTGATGGCCTGAACCAACAAGTAGACTGGCATACTATTCATTGAATTTTTGCTGTGGCACTGGTGATTGGACTGATGAATTCTTCTATGGATTGGTTCCCCTTATAGTCCATCAACCGTTCAGATCGGGGGGTGAAATCTGGTCGGTGGTTTCACTTCCTGGTATGGATTGGTTTTTCTAAGCGTGCTGTCTTGGATGAGCGTGACCTATTTAGGAGATCAGGTGGCAAGCCGGGGTTAAAAAAAAAAACAATTTTTAGCTGGGATTTAGGGCTGACGGTTCATTCTCACAGAGGTCTTACCTGAAGCAGGGGGCTGAGGTGTATACCCCCGAAACGTGACACGTCGTTGAAGTGACCTACTGACACATAATTGCTCTACGGATACAAAATTGCTCTACGGATTTTCATACCGTCATCACAGCCTGTTTTTTCCACAAAGCTAAGTATCAGCTAGTCTTGATTATAGCTGTTTTAAATGGACTTTCAAAATTGATTAAATAGGACGGGCCACGGTGGTAGCAGGTATTTTTCCTGTTTGACTGTGCTGGCCACTCCGACAAAAAAATATTTTTCGTTGGTTTCTTTTCCTGAGTGTTTGGTTTATTTTATTAGTGTAAGCTCAGTTTGGAAGGTCTGTATTTTTCAATTGGCATATAGGTTTGTAGCAGCTACAGCTCTGGGGAAAACGGGAAGTACCTGCATACAAGAAATGTATGCAATTTGAAAGATAGGCAGTCAGTGGATTGGACGCAAATGAAATCCTTCCATCTGTCTATGGTCAGTGAGTAAACTGACCATCTCTTGTCGCTTAGCCCTGATTATGTACCTATTAAATCTGTAGTATTGCTTGTAAGGGAAGCTGTAATCCCCTTATAGCCATTTGTAGTATTAGAAGAAAAATGCAAACTTTACTCGGAGAATGTGTCGGTTTGATTGGATCAGGGCAAGGTTCATTTCATATCTTTGATATAACACTGCAGCGCAATCTAAAAATCCTCAAGAAATGCAGTCCTTGATGTGGTGTGGTCTCGGAGGCAGGCGTCTGCCTAAACTGCACGCAAGAGGCTGTCATGGGAGCAGGACCTGCAGGATGAGATGAGGCAGGAGAGTCCCTCCCGGTTGCAAAAGACCCTGGGGGCGCCATGTTACCTTCAACGGATCCGGCCCCCGGTACCTGCATGATGCCCGGACCATCCACCCCATAAGCCCAGGGAGCAGTAGGGCTTCTGGGGGAGTTCTCGCCAGAGGTTTTTCTTACTTTTGCAGAAGGCGTTTTGCCTACCAATTGGCTCCTCAGCCCCAGAACACAGGGCTAAGAGGATGTCAGACTCAAAAGAGCATGAGTCAGGAGCAGTGGCGTCTATGCGGGCTAGAGGCTTAGAGGAGTGTCAGCAATCGCCGTTGTCAGAGGGTCTGGATGTGGAAGAACTTAACACGGAGCTAGATCTGCAGGAGGAGTTGGAAGAAGGAGAGAGCCTAGAACAGGAGGATCAGGCCCGGATTGTTCAGGTTTTCCCCTGGGAGGCGCTACCAGTGTTCATCTTTATGCTTATGTTTATGCAATTTCTCGATATACTGCCCAGGCCAAAGGCCATTAGGGTGGTTTACAATCACTACAAGTGGGTACTGATAGAATGTGAGCCCTTTGGGAGCGAGGAACTGTATGTGTACCTTGGAGATCCTCAAGGCCTTGCATATGCCAGCTAACCTCCCAGCAGAGGAAGAGGCGCTGTAGGATCCGCTGTCCCAGGTGATACGGAAATCGCAGATAGTCTTATCAGTACATGGAGTAGTAGGACAGATGATCCAAGATGAGGGGGATCTGCCGGAGATTGGCCTTAAAGGGGTGCAATCGATGACGTGCCTATACCTGCTGCCAGAGCAAGAACAAGCTCCTTTGATCACCCAAAGTGGGCACAGTGGTTTTGGCAGCTGTCGAAGAGACCTTGACTTGTCTCCTGCAGCTGAGAGCGGTGGAACTGGTTCTGCGAGACCAGTATGCCTGCGGTTGTTGCTTCATGTATTTTGTGGTGCCCAAATGGAAGGTTCCTTTCTCCCAATTCTCGACTTCGAGGGCATGAACTACAGTCTCCGGGTACCGCATTTTCACAGTAATAATGGCGGTAAGAAGCGGAGATTTTGGGTGACTTTCGATCTCGCAGAGGCGTATCTGCACACTCCCATCCATCCAGAACATCGCCAGTTTCTCCACTTTGTGCTGCCAAGGGGCCATTTCAAGTTTCGAGCGTTGTCCTTCGGTCTGGCGACCACCCCCCCATACCTTCACCAAGGTCAGGTTGGTGGTGGCGGCAGCAGCTCTCCACAAGGAAGAGGTTCTCATCCACCCGTACCTAGACAATGGGCTGGTTCAGGCGAAGTCCAGGGACAATAGCGAAAAGACAACAGCGCGGGTGGGAGAGTTTCTTCAAAGTCTTGGTTTGGCATCAACCTGGCCAAGAGTCAGTTATGGCCGGCCCAGGAGCTGGAGTGAGTGTGCTTTGATACCTGCATGGGCAGGATTTTCCTGCCGGTTTGCCGGGTGCAGGAGCTACGACAGTGGATTCGGCAGGTCCTGAAGATAGCAAGACCATCAGAATGGTGCCATCTGCAGGTTCTGGGGACCATGGCGGCCATTCTCGAGCTAGTCCCATGGGCAAGGGTGCACATGCAACCGCTGCAGAGGGCTCTGCTCAGTCGATGGTCCCATCAGAGTCAACCCCTGTCCCAAGTACTCCCCTGCCCGCAGAGCGCCAGGAGAGCTCTCAGTTGATGGCTGCATGTGGGGAGCCTGGAAAGAGTCCCTGGTGTGGGACCTCTGATGACTGATGCCACCCATTGCAAAGGACGCTCTGTTCAGGGACAAGAGTCCGTAGGAGGCCCTGTGGTCGATTAACAGGCTTGAGATGTGAGTGGTGACCTTGGTGCTAGAAAGTTTCGAGCCATGGTTGCAGGGGAAGGTTGTCCACCTCAATGTGACCACAGTGTCTTACATCAACTGGCAAGGAGGCACAGGCAGTGCAGCCCTGGAGGAGGCCGAAAAGCTGTTTGGATGGGCAGCGATTTGTCTCCAGGCGTTATCGGCGGTGCACATAGGAGGAGTTGAGTGTGACGGCAGCCTACCTCAGCCGAGTGCACATGGACCCCAGAGAGTGGCAGCTCAATCAGGATGTGTTCGAGCAGGTGGTCCACTGATGGGGCACACCAGTCATGAACCTAATGGCAATGTTCAAGTCAGCCAAGGCCTGCCGGTTTTTCAGTAGAAGAAGAGAGGAAGTCCTAGGGCCTGGATGCTCTAATACAGCAGTGGCTCGAAGAGGGTCTTCTCTGTTTTTCCCCTTGGGCGCCCATAGGCCGGTTAGTGCAATAGCTAGAGGTGCACCGGGGATTTGTAATTCTGGTGGCACCAGACTGGCCGAGGTACCAGAGTGGTATGCTGACCTGATTCGGATACTGGCGGATTGACTATGGTGGCTTCCGTTTGGGAGGACCTCTTGACACAGGAGCCGCTTCATATGCCCCAGGTGGATCAATTATCACTTACGGCATGGTTCTTGAAAGGGCGAAGTTGAAGAAGAAAGGATAATCGGGCTCGGGGATAGCGACCTTGCTACAGGCCCAGAGGTGGTCTACGAACCTTGCGTGCATCTTCGTAGGGCGCATCTTTGAATCATGGTGCGGAGAGGCAGGTGCGCCCTTCTACTACCTCTGTCCCAGACATCTTGGCGTTCTTGCAGGTCAATACAGCCTATCCAGTCTTCCCTTCTCTTCCAGTTACTAAGCTTTACAGTTTTTTTCCCTCCCCCCTTACTGATCTTTTGTATACCATACTTTCTTGAAGTCATATACAATCCTTGTCTCTACCACCTAATTTCATGCATTTGCCACTTTTTTCCATTAAAAAAAATATTTTCTGATTTATTTGTCTATCCCCTTTCACCTTCATCTTTTGCTTTCTCATTGCAGAGCCACCTTTTAAATTGAAAGATGCTCTTACTGCACATTTTATACCATGGAGGCATATAAACACGTCATATCTTCCCTCTTCTGTCTTTCTTCCAAAAGTATACATATTGAGATCTTTGTCATAAGACACATGGGAGCAGATTTAAAGACCATTGACCATTTTAGTGACTGCGCTCTACACTGATTTCTTTCTGTTTATATCTTTTTGAAGGTGTGATCTCCAGAATCGTACACGGTATTTCTTCCTGCTTGCCATTCCTTTCCCCTTGCCCCAAGGCATCCTTCTGGTTTTCCCTGTTGCCTTTTCTACCTATTTAGTCACCTTAATCACCCCGGGTCCTGACATGGACTTGGTGATTCAATGCCTGGAAAGACTGGGATTGGTGATCAACTATCTCAAGAACAGTCTGAATCTCTCTCAGGACTTAAAACATCTTGGAGCTGTGTTCAGTGCTCTCTTGGATTGAAATTTTCTTAGGACGAAGAGGTCCCTCAAACTTCAGAGCTAATGGAGGACTTTTTTGCTCCCAGTGGGCTGCATGGGTCTACGACTACCTTGCTTCTCAGGTTCATAGCATAGACTGTCTACAAAGATGCATTTATGGTCACCCTGTTCTCAGACCAGACCAGATTCTTTTCCCTCCTGGGAGATCAAGGCACAGCTGACGTTATTGGCGATCCCACAATCTGATGGCTGGAATGTCTTTGGAAGCACCAGATTGGGCGGTAAATCACCTCTGATCCAGCCTGAAGGGCAGGAGGGGCTCACTGTCTAAGCCAGTTTACCAAGGAACCTTTTGTCTCTTCAAGAGGCCTCCTTGGTGGCCAATTCATGGGAGGCCCAGGGCAATCTGTTTTTAAAAAAGAAATATTGCGTCTGTCCGGGGGAGTTCCTTACCTCCGTGAACCTGGCTGAGGCCTGTTTTCATATTCCCTTTAAGGCGGTGGTTCCCAACCCAATCCTTGAGTACTCCCATGTGAGTCAGGTTTTCAGGGTATCCACAATGAATATGCAGGAGAGAGATCTGCATGCATTGCTTCCATTGTATGCAGATCTATCTCATGCATATTCATTGTGGATACCCTGAAAATCTGACTGGCCTGGGGGTACCTGAGGACTGGGTTGGGAACCGCTGCTTTAACGCAACATCATAAGCAGCTCCTCTGCTTTTGAATCCCGGGCCTTCATTTCCAATTCAGGTCTCTGCTCTTTGGTTTAGCCACTGCTCCCCACAATTTCTCAAAAGTGATGGTGGTAGCGGGTGGCACTTCTGCACAGGCAGGCAATTTAGGTTCACACTAACTTAGATGACTGACTGATAGGGTTGGATTTATTGGAGAAATCAAGAGAAGGCATAGTACATATGACGTAGTGGCTGAAAAGGTTGGGGCTAGTGATCAATTACCCCAAGAGCAATCTCAATCATTCTCAAGAGTTCTCAAAATGTTGTGTTCCTCACAATAGAGGATGCTTAAGCTGCTTTATGCAAGACGTGGAGAACTTTGTGGTCTGCACCCCAGCCTTTAGGTGCAATATTCAGTTCTAGGGTCCATGACGGCAGCTTTGGAGTTAATCCGGTGGGCCAGGGCACACATGTGCATGGTTCACAGGTACCTTCTGTCTTTCTGGAATCTGTAGTCTCAGCTTTTGGAGTGGACCCTTCTCCTTCCTTGGGAGCTCAGGTAACAGTTGTAATCGTGACTGTATTCCTTATCGTCTCTCCAGTCCAGTCCCTTTCGTCTGGGTTGTGCACCCCTTCCAGCAGCTTGGAGGCTGAGCCTATCATTGATTTGATGATGCTTTGGTACAACTACCACTGGCACCACCCACCAGCACCAGTAAACTCAGCCTTCAAGCAGCTGGAAGGTTGCAGTAAGCCAGAGCTCAGGGCTTACAGGAGAGACAGTTAGGCAGGGAGTGGTTAAGGCTTCTGGGTCTAAGGGTTATTGCTTTAATTTAATTCAGTCTTAAATTTAATTTCTGAAGGTACAAAGTTGTTTCCTTCCTTCCTCCTTTTCGCTCCTTTTCCCCTCCCCTCCTGCCTTTCTCTGTGACGGTCCGGTTCTCTTTGGGCTGTTTGAGGATGAGACTTGCCTGCTGCTGTTTGGGGAGGTGTGGAGAAATCCCTCTGTTGGGTGGAGACTGCCACTTCGTTGAGGACCTTGTCGGCCACCTCCCCCGTCTCCCGTCGAGGCCCTTTTGGTGGCCGAGCATGGAGTGGGAGTCTTCAGGGTCGCCGCGGTAGAGGACACCCCTCCGACGCTGTGAGCTTAGTGCCGTTGAAGGAACCGGGCAAGAGTGGCGGCTCAGCGAGCGCAGTCTCACGGCTGCAGAGAACAGGGGGCTGTGTGTGCAGGAACGGAGCTTCAGCTGCAAAGTAGGAGGTATCTGTTTTCCTCACGAGTACTTGGGGCAGGAGGAGAAGAGCAGGAATCGGGCTTTTTGAGTTTCCTGATCAAAAAAAAAAAGAAATTGGATTAATTTCATTTGTTTAATTTAACTTAATTGGTTTAATTTTTAATTTATTTTTCTTATATTTGGTTCAGGTTATTTCTCCAATTCCTGTGTATTCAGCGAATAGTGGGGAGCAAGGCCACTGCCCCATGCCTGGTAGGCCTCGGTGCCTGGTCTGTGGCACCCGGTGGGGGTACAGTGGCAGAAGCAGGAGTCTGTAAGGGATGTGCCACAGAGGCTGCTTCGGTTGAGCAAGAAATGCAAGCAGGGTTATCCCAAGAGCGGATTTCTGATTCCCAGGGGTCAGGGGACCCTCTGGAAGGGTGGGGTGAGCGGTCCTCTCCCCTACCTTTTAATTGTGGAGCTGCTGGGACCTTCCCTGTCGCAGCCTACCCCTTCCACATCCTCTGGGGAAGGGGGGGACTGTGGGGACTTCTCGCCTGAATTTGTTCTACTGCTGCACAAAGCCTTTTCCTTATCGTCACTCCAGTCCAGTCCCTTTACTTCTGGGTTGCGCAACCCTTCCAGCAGCTTGGAGGCTGAGCCCAACCTTTTTGGGGGATGGAGCGGTATAAATACCACTGGGACCACCCACCAACTCCAGTATTCTCAGCCTCCAAGCAGCTGGAGGGTTCCATAAGCCTAGGGCTTATTGGAGTCTTCTCCTTTTAAATTTTACTCTTTTTAGTTTTTTTAAGCTCCTTGCTTACTGATTTACTTAGTTTCTTTACTTTTACATTTGTTTTTATTCACTGTGCCTTTAATTTCCGCCTGCCTACTCTCTCCCTCCTCCCTCCCCCCTCCCCCCCCCCTGGCCGGGCCGGGTACCGGAGGTGATTGCTTCCTGCAGCAGCAAGGAGGACCGTTCAGCTCTCCTCTCGCCGCTGAGCCGCCCGATTCCTGCACTCTCTCTTCTTCAGTGACTTGCCCTGCCTCGCGCCGAAGCCCTGCTGGTGGCTGAGCGCTTGAGGCACGCCGCGACTGTGTTCCTCCTGCCGCTCCCGTCTCAGTACGGAGGGAAGAGGAGTCGAGCGCGGGAGCCCCGTTTTCAGCGCCTTTCAAGCGGCGCCGCTTAAACCGGAGCGGGGGGACGGCTCACAGCACCGATTTAGCGGTTCTTTAAATCTGATCAGAAGGCAACTCGCAGTCCTCCGTTTAGGTCTCCACGTGGTTGCGGCCTACCACGTGTGGAGCCAACGGCTGGATTTCGCTGAGTCGGGCCTGGGCACCGCGGCAGAAGAAGCTCTCCAAACAGCAAGTACCAGATTAAATTCTGGGGTTTATGCATTTTATTTTAATTTGTTTTATTTTAATTTAATTTAATTTAGTTTCTCCCTTAGCTTGGGTTTAAGTGGAGTAGTGTCTAATTTCCTGGTCTGGGGAGCTGTTAATTCTTTACGAGGGGGGAGAGCACTCTTAAGTCTGTTTGTCCTGCGTTGTACAGGTTCGGGCAGGCTGGTGGGTTAAACCTAGGTGGCACTTGCAGGACTTCTGTTCCTCCTTATCAAGGACATGACTGGCAAGTCTCGGTGCCCTTCCTGTGGCACTCGCAGAGGTACTTCTATGGAGGCTGGGATCTGCAGGGGTTGTGCTGCAGTAGCCACCTCAGTGGAACAAGAAATTAACTTTTCCTTATCGTTCCTCCAGCTTAGTCCTCCACGTATGGGTAGTGCACCTCCTCCTAAAGCATGAAGACTGGACCAATCAAATTTCAGCACCATTGGAAGCAGCATACCAGCCATCTCTTCAACTCCAGTGTGTCCAGTCTTCATGCAGCAGGAAGATGTTAGTGAGCCAGGCTGGGCTCACTAGTTTGTCAGTTTAGGTCTTCTATAGCTAACCTTTTTTGTGGGTTCTTTTTGTCCTATTAGGACTTATTTTGACTTGTTAATTTAAGGGGTAACTGTTTCTTTAAATTTAAGCATTTCAGACCGGCACTCCATAGGGGGGGGGGGGGCCTAAGGGAGGTCTCTCTCCTGTCCAGCCTGAGCCGCTTGTCTTTCCTTACCTGTCACTGTTTAATGGTTTGGATCTCTGCCCCAGGGCTCTTCGGGGCAGAGCTCCTGTGGCGGCTGTCCAGAAGCACATCCCCGGTGAGTGGGGAGTGAGCTTGGGGAGTGCCGGGGAGTCCTCGCGGCTTTCAGACCGCTGTTCCTGTCCTGGGTGCCCTCGACTCCGTCGGGCTTTCTTGTTTTAAGTTTTCTTGTTTTTCGGGGGGTTCCCGGGTCGCGGGAGCTGCGGGGGGGCGCAGATCAGTCGGCAGCGGGAGTTTTTTCATCCGGGCGGTCTTCCCGGTGCCGGGCAAAAGCGCGCCAAAACTCGTTCTTTGCGGCGGCCATTTTGGGAGCCGCGGCTCCTTCAGCGTGCAGCACACGCGGCGGTTTTTTGGCCTCTCCGTGGTCCGGGGCAGCGAACTTAGTTTCTCTCCTCGGTTTCTTTTCATTCTTTTTCTTTGATTTCCCTTTCTGTCCTCAGTTTTGGGCTTGGTGTGTGACGGTCCCTCGGCTGTGGGGTGGGGGGGAGGTCGCTGCTACTCCCTGTCTCTTCCCTGTTCAGATGGATTGTCTGCAAATCATCAGTAGTTTCTGCATTTAGGCAGCAAATGGACAAATCCTATTGTGGATTATAAAAGGTGTAAAACACATAAATCTGAGTCCCTGGTTGCAGGCAGCTACCCAGACCCCAGTTTGTGTGCTGGTTCTTCTGGGAAACTATTATTTTCCCTTCGGGATTGCGGGGACACTTTCTTCCGCTTGCGGATCTGCTTGAGTACGGTTCCATGCCAGCGGGGGCCCTCTGTTATTTGTGGATCTCGGAGGGGTGCTGCAACGGAGACAGGTGTCTCTCAGCGCTGTGCCTCTGTGTCTCTCAGTATGGAGCAGCACCTGGAGAGTTCCTTGGCTTCTTCGGCGCCACCAGGTTCCGCTGCTGGGGAGTTGGACTCGCCCCTGGAGGGACCATCGGGTATGGCATCTGCTGTGCCTTTGGGCGCAGGGGAGCAGCCAGACCTCAGGAGGGATTTGCCCTTGGAGGAATTTTCTCCCGATTTCAGTTTGCTAATGCATCAGGCGTTCTGTCGGAGGCGCCGGAGCATGGGCGCGGGTTCCCTTACTGTTCCGATAGCTGCCGCCCAGTCTGCGGCAGCGGAGACTGCGTTGTCCAGGGCCAAGGCGCCCAAACGACAACGGCTGCACGAACCCTTCCAGTCTGAAGCAGATTGGCCAGAGGGTGAGGATCCGGAGTTAGACCTGGAGGCGGATGGGGAGGCCTTAGAGGAAGGCGAACTTCCTGAACCGGAGGATCAGGCTAAGATTATTCGTGTGTTTCGCCGGGAGGAGTTGCCCGCGCTCGTTTCTGAAGCGCTTCAAACTCTTGGCTTAGCTGCGGCACCGCCGGTTGAAGACGTCGACGGAGCAGACCCCATTATTCAAGCGGTGCGTCAAACTCAGGTGTTTTTTCCCATTCACAAAGTGATTGATCAGATGATTCAGGCAGAGTGGGATACTCCTGAATCGGGTCTCAAGGGGGTGAAGGTCATGCGCAGGCTGTATCCTATGGCAGACAAAGACCTTGAGCGTTTCCGATCTCCTAGAGTTGATGCGGCAGTTTCGGCTGTGACCAAGAAAACCACGATCCCGGTGGAAGGTAGTGCGGCATTGCGAGAGCCGCAGGACCGGAAAATGGACGGCCTCTTGAAACAGTCCTTTGAGGCGGACGCGATTGCGTTACAGGCCTCCGTTTGTGGGCCTTGGGTTGCTCGTGCCTGTCTGCGCTGGGTTCAGCGGCTCCGGCAGGCGCCCGCATTGGAGGCCGAGGACTTAAGTGAGCTCCAGCGCTTGGAATCTGGTTCCGCGTATTTGGCGGATGTCCATTATGATCTCATCAGGGCGCTGTCCAACAGCATGGCTTCCTTGGTGGCAACGCGCAGAGCCCTTTGGTTAAAGAATTGGGCGGCAGATGGTTCTTCAAAGTCGCGGTTAGGCAAACTGCCCTTTAAGGGTAAGCTGTTGTTCGGTGAGGATCTTGACAAGTTGGTCAAGGATTTGGGTGAATCCAAGGGCGGTCGTCTGCCGGAGGATCGCCCCAAGAGGGGGAAGTCCCTTCCTGCCCCTCGGGGTCAGTTTCGGGACTTTCGTAGGTTTCGTTCACCCCGCTTTGGCAGATTCCAGAGAGGTAGATATATCTCGAGGTCTTCCAGCTTTCGCGGCTTTCGAGGAGCCAGTAGAGGATTCGCGGCTGCCACCCCTGCAACCGCTCGTAAGTCACAATGAAGGGCAGCGGGTTCAGGCGGAGATCCCAGCGATCGGAGGTCGTCTTCGTCGCTTTCTCTCTGCTTGGGCCCAGATTACGTCCGATCGATGGGTTTTGGATATCGTTCGGGACGGGTATGCCCTGGATCTGGCCAGACCCATGCTCGATTCTTTTGTGGCGTCTCCCTGCCGGGGGGCTCGGAAGCCTGCTCAGGTTCGGCAAACCCTCGATCGCCTGCTTCGGCTGGGAGCGGTGATTCCTGTTCCTCCGGCGGAATATGGTCTCGGAAGGTATTCCATTTATTTCGTGGTGCCAAAGAAGGATGGCGCTCTTCGTCCCATTTTAGATCTCAAAGGGGTGAATCGCTGTCTGCGGGTACCGCACTTTCGGATGGAAACCCTACGGTCCGTACTTGTCGCCGTCCGCAAGGGTGAGTTTCTCACCTCTCGACCTCACGGAGGCTTATCTCCATGTTCCTATTCGGGAGGACCATCAGCAGTATCTCCGGTTCGCTCTGCCGTGGGGTCACTTCCAGTTCCAAGCCTTACCCTTCGGCCTGGCGACTGCTCCTCGAGTGTTCACCAAGATCATGGTGGTAGTGGCAGCGGCGTTGCACAAGGAAGGGGTGCTGGTTCATCCCTATTTGGACGATTGGTTGATGCGCGGAAAATCTCGCTCGGAGAGCTTGTCGGCGACAACGAAAGTCGTGAATCTACTGCAGTCTCTCGGCTGGGTAGTCAACCCGAGCAAGAGTCACTTGGTTCCGACGCAGGCTCTCGAGTATTTGGGGGTTCTGTTGGATACTCGCGTGGGCTCCGTCCTCCTTCCGGACTGCAGGGTATTGGGTCTTCGGGCTCTCGTACACCGTTTTCGGCAGATCCCAGCTCCGTCAGCTTGGCACTACCTTCAGTTGCTGGGGACAATGGCGGCGTCTCTGGAGGTAGTGCTTTGGGCTTGTTTCCACATGTGTTTGCTTCAGAGAGCCTTCCTCCAGTGCTGGTCCAGCCAGTGCGATTCCCTGAACAAACGTCTGCCCTGCCCGCAGGGGGTCCGTCGGGATCTGAAATGGTGGCTTCGGCCGTCTTCGCTCCGGGCAGGGATGCCCTTGGAGCAGCCGGAGTGGATTCCGCTGTTGACGGATGCCTGTCTGTCGGGCTGTGGCGCGCACTGCGGCGGACAAGTCACTCAGGGCCTCTGGTCTCCAGAAGAGCAGTTGGTCGATCAACCGGTTAGAGCTCCGAGCAGTACGGTTGGCGTTGCAAAGCTTCGAGATCCCATTATCGCACCGGGCAGTGCGGGTTCTCTCCAACAATGCCGCGACCGTGGCATACATCAATCGACAAGGTGGCACCGGCAGCGTGGGCATGGAGTCGGAAGCCCGGACGCTGTTCGAATGGATAGAGCCCCGGCTACAGGCCATATCGGCAGCACACATTGCCGGGGAGGACAACGTGACGGCGGATTTTCTCAGCAGAGTTCAGGTGGATGCCGGCGAATGGGAGCTCAACCCGAAAGTGTTCGAGCAAGTGGTTCTGCGTTGGGGTCAACCAGTCATGGACCTGATGGCCACGTTCCGGTCGGCAAAAGCAGCTCGGTTCTTCAGTCGTTGGCGAGAGCCGATGTCAGAGGGCATAGATGCTCTATTGCAGGTCTGGCCCGCGAGGGGCCTTCTTTACGTCTTTCCTCCGTGGCCGCTTCTGGGGCGTGTGATTCAGCGTATCGAGGCTCACCGGGGTCGGGTGCTGTTAATAGCTCCGGATTGGCCTCGGCGGCCCTGGTATGCCGATCTAATGCGGTTAGTGGACGGATCCCCGTGGCGTCTTCCTCTGGATCCGGATCTATTGTGTCAGGGTCCTCTTCGCATGCCGCAGGTGGGGAGATTCTCTCTTACGGCTTGGCTATTGAAGGGGTGCGGCTAAGGAAGAAGGGGTATTCCAAATCCGTCGTAGCGACTTTGCTTCAAGCGCGTAAGAGGTCCACTTCGCTAGCCTATGTCCGCGTGTGGCGTATCTTTGAGGATTGGTGTTCCCGACGGCAGGTTCGGGCAGCTACGGTCTCTCTTCCTGTGGTCCTCGATTTTTTTGCAGGACGGTTTTGCTAAAGGTTTGGCCGCCAGTTCCTTGCGGGTGCAGTTGGCGGCTCTTTCCTGCTACAGGGGTAAGGTTCAGGGCGTATCGCTGGGTGCCCATGCCGATGTGGTTCGCTTCTTGAGAGCAGTTTCTAGACTGCGCCTGGCCCGCGGGGATTTCTGTTCCTTCGTGGGATCTCAACTTGGTCTTGAGGGCGCTCAGTACGGCTCCCTTTGAGCCTCTCTCTGAGTTCGGTGAAGGATTTGACCCTTAAGACGGTGTTCTTAGTGGCGATTTGTTCGGCACGACGCATTTCCGAGCTCCAGGCTCTTTCTTGCAGGGAGCCCTTCATTTCTTTTTCGGATCAGAAGGTGGTGCTGCGTACAGTGCCTTCCTTTATGCCTAAGGTGTCTTCTCCTTTTCATTTGGATCAGGTAGTGTCGCTCCCGGTGTTTCCCGCGTCGGGGGAACAGGCTTCCGATCGAGGTCTTAGTTGCTTGGACCTTAAGAGAGTTTTGCGTCGCTATTTGAAGGTCACCAGCGCTTTCCGCAAATCTGATTGTTTGTTTATCCTGTTTGGAGGTCCCCGGAAGGGTGAAGCGGCGGCGAAAGCCTCCATTGCTCGGTGGATTAAAGAGGTGATTGGCTCGGCCTATTTGTTGCAGGGTCGGGTGCCGCCGGTCGGGCTGCGGGCTCATTCCACCAGAGCGCATGCGGCGTCCTGGGCGGAGTTTAGCTTGGTTTCACCGGTGGAAATCTGTAAGGCGGTGACGTGGTCGTCGCTGCACACTTTCAGTAAGCACTATCGACTTGATGTCTTGGCGGCGGACGATGCCGGTTTTGGCTCCGCGGTGTTGCGTGCCGGCTGGAAAAATCTCGCCCGTTAAGGCTGCTTTGTTACATCCCATACGTGGAGGACTAAGCTGGAGGAACGATAAGGAAATAGTAATTACACTTACCTGGTAATTGTAGTTCCTTGAGAGACGACAGCTTAGTCCTCCTTCCCTCCCTCTGGTGTTTTAGCTCGGCACGCCTTGGGGCAGGGGTCAGTATTCTCAGATGAGTGTGACTATTGTTTCTTATTGTTTCTCCGAAATTTCCTTCTTTCTCTTGCTGTCTGCTTATGCTCGGCAGGCGCGGGACCTTCTGTTGGAATTGTTTTTCGATGGTCTATGTGAAAACAAAAAAATAAATAAATAAATAACAAATAAAAATGTTTCCATAATTAAGTAAGAAAAAAAAAAAAAATTTAAGACCTTCTTATGATGTGGGGTTTTCTTCTTAAAGGTTAGCTATTTCTTTGAGTTTGCTTTGACAGTAGTTAACTGGAGTTGAAGAGATGGCTGGTATGCTGTTTCCAGTGGTACTGAAATTTGATTGGTCCAGTCTTCATGCTGCAGGAGGAGGTGCACTACCCATACGTGGAGGACTAAGCTGTCGTCTCTCAAGGAACTACAATTACCAGGTAAGTGTAATTACTATATCCATGGCTCAGACTTCTCAGGGGTCCGGGGACCCTCTGGAGGGGGAGGGGGGTCTCAGTTCCCTCCCCTTACCTCATCAGAATTTCCCACTCCTCCTCTGCCCCTTTCCCCCCTGCCCGCGGGGGAGGGGGGTCGGGGATCTCTTCTCCCCTGACTTTGTCCTCTTGCTCCATAGAGCCTATTGTATGCGCAAGCAAGGGTTGGGCGCAGGGGAGGCGGCCCCTACGGCAGAAGGCGGGCCTGCCAGACCAATGAGGGCAAGCAGTCAGAACCCCGGGATTCCACTTAAGCGTGCTCGGCTGATGAGTGAGGAGCCCCTCACGTCCCTCTCTCAGGGCACTCTGGAAGAGGAGAGCTCTGACAAGGATCTAGATGAGGAGGAGGAACTTGAAGAGGGGGAGATCCCTGAGGAGGATCATTCCCGTATAATTAGGGTTTTTCGCCAAGAGGAACTCCCGGCACTAATCAATAAGTCCCTGAAAGTGCTCAATGTGGCCTCAGACGCGCCTGCAGAGGACGAAGCGTTGGAGGACCCCTTAATCCAGGCCATTAGGAGGTCCCAGAAAGTATTTCCTGTCCACAGGGTGGTTCGGCAGATGATCCAGGAAGAATGGGATCAACCTGAGTCAAGCCTTAGGGGGGTCCACTCTATGGCTCGCCTATGCCCTCTCCCAGAGGCAGACAAAGAGCTGCTGAAGTCACCCAGGGTAGATGCGGCGGTATCAGCTGTTACAAAGAAGACAACTATCCCAGTCGAGGGCAGCACGGCCCTGAGGGACTCGCAAGACAGGAAACTGGACACTCTCCTGAAGCAAGCCTTTGATGTGAGCGCCCTTGCCTTACAGGCTTCCGTTTCGGGGGCCTGGGTGGCACGGGCCTGTTTGAGATGGTCTCAACAGCTTCAGGCAGCGGAAGGCGCTGCTGAAGAAGCACAGGCCAACTCGGCTAGGTTGGAATCCGGAGCGGCCTACTTGGCGGATAGTCAGTATGACCTCATCAGGAGGCTAGCTAAGAACATGGCCTCGGTGGTGGCGGCTTGGTGTTACTTGTGGCTCCGTAATTGGGCAGCCGACGCTTCCTCAAAGGCACGCCTAAGTCGTCTTCCCTTTAAGGGGAAATTGTTGTTTGGTGAGGATCTGGACAAGTTGGTGAAGGACCTTGGCGAGTCTAAGGGCGGCAGGCTCCCTGAAGATAGACCGAAACAAGGTCGCACCCTGGCCCCGGTGCGTAGTCAACCTAGGGACCCCCGGAGGTTTCGTTCAGCCAGGTCGAACCCCTTTTCCAGGGGACGTTTCCCGACCAGGGGGCAAGGCTTTAGGGGGTTTCGAGGAGCAGGTAGAGGTTTCGGTGCCTCTTCTTCTTCTTCCTCGGGGCCTAGGAAACAGCAATGAGATGTCGGGGGTCCAGGGGGAGGAGCTGCAGGTGGGTGGACGTTTAAGGCGGTTTCTTTCCGCCTGGTCCCGGGTCACGTCCGATCAATGGGTCCTAGAGGTCATCAGAGAGGGCTATGCTCTCGAATTTGCAAGACAAATACATCCAGCCTTTGTTCAGTTTCCCTGCGGTTCTTCTACAAAGCGGGCGGCGGTAGAGACAACTCTCGCACGCCTAATAGCACTCGGGGCCGTCGTCCCGGTACCACCAGACCAGTGCGGCTCTGGTCGGTACTCGATTTACTTCGTGGTACCAAAGAAGGAAGGGTCCTTCCGCCCGATCCTGGATCTAAAGCAGGTCAATCGCTGTCTCAGGGTTCCGCATTTCCGGATGGAGACCCTACGATCAGTCATAGCAGCCTTAAGGGGCGGGGAATTCCTAACGTCCCTCGATCTGACAGAAGCCTACTTGCATATCCCGGTCAGGGCATCCCATCAACAATTCCTGAGATTCGCAGTGCCAAGGGGCCACTTTCAATTCCAGGCCCTACCTTTCGGCCTAGCTACGGCTCCAAGAACGTTCACCAAAGTGATGGTGGTAGTAGCGGCCTCCCTACGGAAAGAGGGAATCCTAGTTCACCCTTACCTGGACGATTGGCTGATCCGAGCGAAGTCGGAAGAGGAAAGCCACTACGTGACGACAAGTGTCATTCAGGTCCTAGAAGAGTTGGGGTGGGTCATCAATCGAGCAAAGAGCAGGTTGACTCCCTCCCAGGAATTCGAGTACCTCGGAGCAAGATTCGATACCAGCAGAGGCAGGGTGTTTCTGTCTCGATCAAGATCAAGAGAACTAAGGCTTCTAGTCACGCAGTTTCTGGGCAGACGAAACGCCACAGTGTGGCATTATCTTCAGGTTCTGGGAACAATGGTGGCAGCGATAGAGGTAGTACCATGGGCCAGAGCCCACATGCGGCCGTTGCAGTGGGCCCTATTGCGTCGATGGTCCCCCCAGCATCATCCCATGTCAATGCAGTTACCTTGTGCTCCGCGAACCAAACAGGCCCTCCGCTGGTGGCGGTGCCCAAGGAATCTGGATCGCGGGATGCCCCTCGAACCGCATCAGTGGTTACTTTTGACGCCGGATGCCAGTCTGGTAGGCTGGGGAGCTCACTGCGAGGACCAGTTCGTTCAGGGCAGCTGGACGCCGTTGGAAGCTCAATGGCCCATCAACAGGCTGGAATTATGGGCCGTCGTCTTGGCGCTCAGGGCTCTCGAGACCTTAGTAAAAAAAAGAGAGCAATTCGCGTCCTCTCCGACAATGTCACCGCGGTGGCTTACATCAACCATCAGGGCGGCACCAGCAGCCCTGCCTTGGAGAAGGAAGCGGATGCTCTGTTCCAGTGGGTGGAAGTTCGGTTGGAAGCACACTCAGCCCAGCACGTAGCAGGCACGGACAACGTCACGGCAGACTACCTCAGCAGGTGCAAGATAGACCACGGAGAGTGGGAACTGGAGCAGGAGACCTTCGACCAGAGAGTGTCCCGTTGGGGGCTCCCAGTCATGGATCTCATGGCGAGGTTCTCGTCCGCCAAGGTAGACCGATTCTTCAATCGGCGAAAGGAAAGAATGTCCGAGGGCCTGGATGCCTTGTCCCAGAAGTGGCCTTCGGAGGGCCTCCTCTATGTGTTTCCTCCTTGGGTACTGATCGGAAAGGTTCTCCAGCGCGTGGAGTCTCACCAGGGATTCGTAATCCTCATAGCTCCGGATTGGCCTCGCCGCCCCTGGTATGCGGACTTGGTGAGGTTGATCGCCGACCAGCCCTGGCGGCTCCCTTGCAAAAGGGACCTGCTGAGGCAAGGCCCGGTTCGAATGCCTCACGTGGATCAATTCTCGCTTACGGCCTGGCTATTGATAGGGCGAGGCTCCTGAAGCGAGGTTATTCAGGAGCTGTCATCACGACCCTGTTGAATGCTAAGAAGTGCTCGACCTGTCTCTCCTATGTTAGGACTTGGCGCATCTTCGAAGCATGGTGTGCGGAGCACCGACGGAAACCCCTTTCTGCCTCAGTCCCTGAGGTTCTGGAATTCTTGCAGGCAGGATTTGACAAGGGCCTAGCGCACAGCTCCTTGCGAGTTCAGCTGGCTGCCATCGCATGCTATAGGGGCAAGGTCCGTGGCAAGTCCCTAGGGGCACACGCGGACGTCTCCAGGTTCCTAAGAGCGGTTAGACGCCTGCGTCCTCAACGGAGGTCGGTCATCCCCCCTTGGGATCTCAACCTAGTGCTAAATGCCCTGATCAGGGAACCTTTTGAACCAGTAAAGGGGGCCTCCTTAAAGGACTTAACCCTGAAGACAGTCTTTCTGGTCGCGATCTGCTCGGCAAGGTGGGTCTCCGAATTACAAGCGTTGTCCGCTCAACCCCCCTTCCTATTATTTCTCAAGGACAAGGTGGTTCTGCGAACTGTCCCTTCCTTCTTGCCCAAGGTTATCTCTCCCTTTCATGTGAACCAGGCAGTCAACCTCCCAGTCTTCTCGGCCGAGGGGCCTGAAGGTAGGGATAGCAAACTTCGTCTCCTGGATGTCCGGAGGACCTTGAAACGCTACCTCTCCTGCACAGCTCCCTTCTGGAAGTCCGATCGGCTATTCGTCCAGTTCGGAGGCCCTCACAAAGGGGGAGGCGGCGGCCAAGGCCTCCATCTCCAGATGGATCAGAGAGGCGATTGCCTCCACCTACATCCTGAAAGGGAAGCAGGTGCCAGCGGGTCTGCGGGCACACTCCACTCGGGCACAGGCTACCTCTTGGGCAGAATTCAGCCTAGTTTCTCCGTTGGATATTTGTAGGGCAGCGACCTGGTCCTCGCTGCATACCTTCACCAAGCATTACAGGCTGGACGTCCAGAGTTCAGCGGACGCTCGGTTTGGTCTGGCGGTCCTACAGTCCGGTATGCCGGATCCCACCCAGGATTGAACTGCTCTTTTACATCCCAGAAGTAAAGGGACTGGACTGGACTCGAGTGACGATAAGGAAAAAGTAATTAGATCTTACCTGCTAATTAGTGTTCCTGAAGGAACGACAGTCCAGTCCCTGATCCCACCCGGTTAAGGCCTATCAGTCAGATGGAAGCTACGGACCGAGCGTGGGGCCAGTTCTGGGTGAGGGGGTGCGGGAGAAGGTCGGCTCGGGCAGACTCATGCAAACCTCCTCCGCCTGTGACCATCTTTCCTCTGTCTATCTATTCCTTATTTAAAAAAAAAAAAAAAGAGTTTTATATATGGCTAGACTATGTTATGTTATATAGGTTGTTAATGGTTGTTATATAGGTTGTTAATGGAACTTCTTTAGGTCTGCTTTTTCATTCGATTACTGGAGTTGGTGGGTGGTCCCAGTGGTATTTATACTGCTCCATCCCCCAAAAAGGTTGGGCTCAGCCTCCAAGCTGCTGGAAGGGTTGCGCAACCCAGAAGTAAAGGGACTGGACTGTCGTTCCTTCAGGAACACTAATTAGCAGGTAAGATCTAATTACTTTTTGTATGCGGCAGCAGGGAACGGGAGGATCGGTGGCACCGCAGGTAAGTGGCCCTTTGGGTCATTCCATGTCAAGTGGTCTAGGGCTCCCCGCATGACCATTACGGATTTTGACTAAATTTTATATTTAGAGCCCCCCATGTCTCAAATGAACTTCGGTAGAGTTTTAGGTTCTCTGGTGTTAAACCTGTTGAGATATAGCAGTTTGTTTGACCCCATAGCCTGAACATGTACAGTATGATTCAAAATTTCAGCAACTTTGAGACCTAATATTGTTCTTATTTGTTTATAAAAAATGAAACTTAACTACCCTGCACATCTTTTTGCGCTTTTTAATGAGACTAATAATAATCTTTTTTGATTGTGTCAGAAATACACATTGCACCTAAGTCGGGCAAAGAAATTGGCGGCCTAAAAGAATTAAAAGTTTAACATTGCATAGCTCCTGAAATAAGTAAACAACGAACATGAAATTTGAGGCATAGTATCTCGTGGTACTGTTTTTGTGTTTATAATTTCAAGCTCCTAGCCCTTTTCATTAATTTGCAAATTAAGTGTAAAGTTGATAATTTTTGCAAAAAGGCTAAAAATAAGTATCTTCTAGAAACGATTTCAAACTACTGCCATTAGAGCATGTTTTAAACTCCCTAAAAAAGTTAATTTGATTGACTAACGCTGGCATACAGTGCTCTAAAAAGAGGACCAAAGTCAGCAGACATTGCCATGGCAACAGCGTATATTTCATCATATTATTGTTAAGTTTTTGGATCATACTTGTTTTAACATTTTTATATTGAAAAATTATCAATATTGTATTGCGTTGGTCCATGGTGACATTGTCACTACCAGTTCAGGAAGATGAACTGGCAACCCCATCGCCATAGAGGTCATGCCCGATAGCTGTGCAATGCCAGCCACGGGTGGGTTTCTTAATCTAGGTTCCCAAGCCTTTAATTTGGTTTCTTATTTGAGGTTCCAAAGCCTTCAGTGGGTGTCTAGCTGGTTCCCAAGCCAATGATTGGGCATCTTATCCTAGGTTCCCAAGCCTAAATTGTGTATCTTATATGGTTCCCAAGCTGAAGTACTCACCTCAATTTTAATGCTAGCCATTTTTTTACATTCTGTTATGTTTGCAAGCCACTTCCTTCAAAATGGTTTCTGGGAATTGATACTGTCAGCCAGATGTAACTGAAGGTGCAGGGAGCATGCTAATGAGGTGCTGCTCTGGAATCCAGCAAACATCTTGCCTTTCTGGCCAATAAAACAAATGAGCAGGACCTTGAGGATGCATAAATGTTATCAATGCGTCATTTTCCTCAGCTGAAACTTCAACAACATTGCCAATCCACCATTTGTTGTCATAGATGCAAGCTACGTAGCAACCAAGGGACAACTCAAATAATTTCAAATACAAAATAGCAGTATTGGAAATTTTGGCTAAAAAACTTATTGTATCATTTGAAACTCTGCTGACACAAACCAAGTTTGAGTCAACTGGTACAAATTGGTGGTGCTCTCTAGTGTCAGCTATTGTGCTGCTTTCTTTCAACCTTTCTTCTTGAAACTTCCTGCTTTTTTCAATTTAATCTTTTGCGTCATAAATATATTTAATTCCTTATCGTCACTCCAGTCCAGTCCCTTTACTTCTGGGTTACGCAACACTTCCAGCAGCTTGGAGGCTGAGCCCAACCTTTTTGGGATGGGGCGGTATAAATACCACAGGAACCACCCACAGCTCCCAGTATTCTCAGCCTCCAAGCAGCTGGAGGGTTCCGTAAGCCTAGGGCATACTGGAGTCTTCCCTTTTTTAAATCTTATTTCTTTTAAGTTCTTTACCTACTGATTTATTCATTTACTTAGTTACCTTGTTTTTATTAGTTCTGTACCTTTAATTTTTATCCTGCCTGCTCTCTCCCTCCCTCCCCCCCCCCCCCAGTAGCCCGGCCGGGTATCGGAGGTAATTCTTGCCTACAGCAGTGAGGAGGACCAGTCAGAGCTCCTCTCGCGGCTGATCCGGCCGTCTCCTGCATCCTCTCTTCGGAGACCTGCCCTGCCTCACGCCGAAGCCCTCCTGGTGGCTGAGCGCTTGAGGCACGCCGCGACTGTCTTCCTCCTGCCGGTCCCGTCCCATAGCGAAGGGACTCAGAGTCGAGCCCCGGAGCCGCGATTACAGCTCCTTTTCAAGCGGCGACGGAAGGAAGTCTTACCGGAGCAGGAGGGCGGTTTTCTACCCCAATCCTTCGGTTTTCAACAGAGCGAAGGCGGACTTGCGGTCCTCCATTTTGGGCTCCACGTGGTTGAAGCCTACCACGTGTGGAGCCAACGGACTGAGATCACTGAGTCGGGCCTGTGCACAGCGACAGAAGAGGCTCCAAACAGCAAGTACTGGGTTAAATTACTGGGGTTTTTGTTTGGCATCTTGCTTTCTTTAGGTTCATTTATTTCATTTAATTTTAATTTTTAAGTCTTTTTAAGTCTTTTTATCCTTATTTTGGTTTTGAGTTTGTTAGTTTCTGAGCAAGAGGTCTCTTGCAATTCCAGGGGGATAGAAAGTGATCTGGGGAGCTGTTGATCCATTGCTTGAGGGGAGAGCACACACATTTAAGACTGTTTAGCCTCGGAGTTCTACAGTTTCTGGTAGGCCAATTGTTTAAGCCTGTGCGGTCAAGCAGGGCTTCAGTACCTCCGTATCAAGGACATGACTGGCAAGTCACTGTGCCCAGCCTGTGGCACTCGTAGAGGTACTTCCTCGGAGGCAGGGATCTGCAGGGGTTGTGCTGCAGTGGCGGACTCTGTAGAACAAGACATTAACTTGTCCATGGCTCAGACCTCTCAGGGATCCGGGGACCCTCTGGAAGGAGAGGGAGGGTCTCAGTTCCCCCCTCCTCTGCCCCTTTCGCCCTCTCCCACAGGGAAGGGGGGTCGGATCTCTTCTCCCCTGATTTTGTCCTCTTGCTCCATAGAGCCTATTGTATGCGCAAGCAGGGGTTGGGAGCAGGGGAGACTGCCCCGATGGCGGAAGCCGGGTCATCCCGTCCAGTGAGGACAAGCAGTCAGAACTCCGGGATACCTCCTAAGCGCTCTCGGCTCGATGAGTGAGGAGCCCCTCACGTCCCTTTCTCAGGGCACCCCGGAGGAAGAGGGCTCTGACAAGGATCTAGACGAGGAAGAGGAGGAGCTTGAAGAGGGGGAGATCCCTGAGGAGGATCAGTCTCGTATAATTAGAGTTTTTCGTCGAGAGGAGCTCCCGGTGCTAATCAATGAGTCCCTGAACGTACTCAATGTAGCCTCAGACGTCCCAGCAGAGGAGGAAGCGTTGGAGGACCCCTTAATCCAGGCCATTAGGAGGTCCCAGAAGGTCTTTCCTGTCCACAGGGTGGTTCGGCAAATGATCCTGGAAGAATGGGATCAACCAGAGTCAAGTTTAAGGGGGGTCTGTTCGATGGCTCGCCTATACCCTCTTCCAGAAGCAGACAAAGAGCTGCTAAAGTCTCCCAGGTTAGATGCGGCGGTATCAGCAGTTACAAAGAAGACAACTATCCCAGTCGAGGGCAGCACGGCCCTGAGGAATGCTCAAGATAGGAAACTGGACACGCTTCTAAAGCAAGCCTTTGATGTGAGCGCTCTTGCCTTACAGGCCTCCGTTTCGGGGGCCTGGGTGGCACGGGCCTGTTTGAGGTGGTCACAACAGCTTCAGGCAGCGGAAGGCTCCACAGAAGAGGCACAGGCCAACTCAGCTAGGTTGGAATCAGGAGCGGCCTACTTGGCGGATAGTCAGTATGACCTCATCAGGAGCCTAGCTAAGAACATGGCCTCGGTGGTTCCAGCTAGACGCTACTTGTGGCTACTTAATTGGGCAGCCGACACATCCTCAAAGGCTTGCCTGAGTTGTCTTCCCTTTAAGGGGAAGTTGTTGTTTGGGGAGGATTTAGATAAGTTGGTGAAGGACCTTGGCGAATCTAAGGGCGGCAGGCTCCCGTAAGACAGACCGAAACAAGGGTGCCCCTTAGCTCCGGTGTGTAGCCAACCCAGGGATCCCCGGAGGTTTCGTCCAGCCAGGTCAAACTCCTTTCCCAGGGGACGCTTCCCAGCAAGGGGGCAAAGCTTTAGGCGGTTTCGAGGAGCAGGTAGAGGTTTTGGCGCCTCTTCATCTTCCTCGGGGGCCTAGGAAACAGCAATGAGAAGATGGGGGTCCAGGGGGAGGAGCTGCCAGTGGGCGGACGTTTAAGGCAGTTCCTTCCCGCCTGGTCCCGGGTCACATCTGATCAATGGGTCCTGGAGGTGTGGTCCGAGAGGGCTATTCTCTCGAATTTGCAAAGCAAATACTTCCAGCCTTCGTTCAGTCTCCTTGCAGTTCCCCTTTAAAGAGGGCGGCTATAGAAACTACTCTCTCCCGACTCATAGCGCTCAGGGCCGTGGTCCCAGTGCCTCCAGACCAGTGCGGTACCAAAGAAGGAGGGGTCTTTTCGCCTGATCCTGGACCTAAAGCAAGTCAATCGCTGTCTCAGAGTGCCGCACTTCCGGATGGAAACCCTACGATCGGTCATTGCAGCCGTAAGGGGCGGAGAGTTCCTAACGTCCTTGGACTTGACGGAAGCCTACTTGCATATTCCGGTCAGAAAGGCACATCAACAGTTCCTGAGATTCGCAGTGCCAAGAGGTCATTTTCAATTCCAGGCCCTGCCCTTCGGCCTAGCTACGGCTCCAAGGACTTTCACCAAGGTGATGGTGGTAGTAGCGGCATTCCTACGGAAGGAGGGAATTCTAGTGCATCCTTATCTGGACGATTGGCTGATCCGGGCGAAGTCAGAAGAGGAAAGTCGCTCGGCAACGGCCAGAGTGGTTCAAGTTCTGGAGGAGCTGGGGTGGGTCATCAATTGAGTAAAAAGCAGGATGACTCCCGCACAGGAACTCGAGTATCTTGGAGCAAGGTTCGACACCAGCAGAGGCAGGGTTTTCCTGTCCAGGACGAGGTCAAGGGACCTAAGGGTTTTGGTCACGCAATTTCTGGGCAGACGAAACCCCTCAGCGTGGCACTACCTTCAGCTACTGGGAACCATGGCGGCGGCTATAGAGGTAGTACTGTGGGCCAGGACCCATATGCGTCCTTTGCAGCGGGCTCTGCTGTGTCGTTGGTCCCCTCAGCATCACCTGTTGTCAATGCAGTTACCCTGCTCCCCTTGAATTCAGCAGACCCTTCGCTGGTGGAGGTGCCCAAGGAATCTGGATCGCGGGATGCCCCTCGAACCCCCCACAGTGGTTACTGGTGACGACGGACGCCAGCCTGGCAGGTTGGGGAGCTCACTGCGAAGACCGGTTCGTCCAGGGCCGCTGGTTGCCGCTGGAGTCTCAATGGCCCATCAACAGACTGGAATTACGGGCTGTCACCCTGGCACTCAGGGCACTCCAGTCCTTAGTACTAAGCAGGGCAGTTCGCGTCCTCTCCGACAATGTCACCGCAGTGGCTTACATCAACCATCAGGGCGGCACCAGCAGTCCCGCCTTGGAGAAGGAAGCGGATGCCCTATTCCAGTGGGCGGAGGTTCGGCTGGAAGCGCTTTCAGCTCAGCACGTGGCCGGCACGGACAACGTTACGGCAGATTACCTCAGCAGGTACAAGATAGATCACGGGGAGTGGGAGCTGGAGCAGGAGACCTTCGACCAAATAGTTGCCCGTTGGGGTCCTCCGGTCATGGATCTCATGGCACGGTTCTCGTCCGCCAAGACAAGCCGGTTCTTCAGCCGGCAGAGGGAAAGGATGTCCGAGGGCTTGGATGCTCTGTCCCAGAAGTGGCCTTCGGAGGGTCTCCTCTATGTGTTCCCCCCTTGGGCCCTTATCGGAAAGGTCCTCCAACGGATGGAGACTCACCAGGGTTTGATAATTCTCATAGCCCCGGACTGGCCTCGCCGCCCATGGTATGCGGATCTGGTGAGGTTGATCGCCGACCGGCCTTGGCGACTTCCCTGCAGAAGGGACCTACTGAGGCAAGGCCCGGTTCGGATGCCCCACGTGGATCAGTTCTCGCTTACGGCCTGGCTATTGAAAGGGCGCGGCTCCTGAAGAGGGGTTATTCGGGAGCAGTAATCACAATGCTGTTGAGTGCTAGGAAGCGATCAACCTGTCTTTCCTATGTGAGAGTTTGGCGCATTTTCGAAGCGTGGTGTGCGGAGCACCGAAGGAAACCCCTTGCGGCCTCTGTTCTGGAGATTCTGGAATTCTTGCAAGCGGGTTTTGACAAAGGCCTAGCGCACAGTTCCTTACGAGTCCAACTGGCAGCCATCTCTTGCTATAGAGGTAAGGTCCGTGGTAAGGTCTTAGGGGCCCACGCGGACGTGTCCAGGTTCCTTAGAGCGGTTAGGCGACTGCGTCCTCAGAGGAGATCGGTCATCCCCCCTTGGGATCGCAACCTAGTGCTAAATGCCTTGACTGGGGAACCTTTTGAACCAGTAAAGAGGGCCTCCTTAAAGGACTTGACACTAAAGACGGTTTTTCTGGTCGCTATCTGCTCAGCCAGACGGGTCTCGGAATTGCAAGCGCGTCATCACAGCCCCCCTTTCTGTCCTTTCTCAAGGATAAGGTGGTCCTGAGGACGGTTCCTTCCTTCTTACCTAAGGTGATCTCCCCTTTTCATGTGAACCAGACAGTGACACTCCCGTCCTTTACAGCCGTTGGGCAAGAAGGGGGGGATAGAAAGCTCCGCCTTCTGGACGTCCAGAGAGTCTTGAAGCATTACCTTTCCTGCACGGCGCCCTTCAGGAAATCCGACCGACTGTTCATTCAGTTCGGAGGTCCGCACAAGGGAGAGGCGGCGGCCAAGGCTTCCATCTCCAGGTGGATCAGGGAAGCGATTGCGTCTGCCTATATCCTGAAGGGGAAGCAGGTACCAGGGGGACTGCGCGCTCACTCGACTCGGGCGCAGGCTACCTCCTGGGCAGAATTTAGCCTAGTTCCTCCCCTAAACATTTGTAGGGCAGTGACTTGGTCCTCTCTTCATACGTTCACCAAACACTACAGACTGGACGTTCAGAGTTCAGCTGACTCGCCTTTTGGCCATGCGGTTCTTTGGTCCGGAATATCGGACCCCACCCAGGCTTGAACTGCTCTGGTACATCCCAGAAGTAAAGGGACTGGACTGGAGTGACGATAAGGAAAAAGTAATTAGATCTTACCTGCTAATTAGTGTTCCTGAAGGAACGACAGTCCAGTCCCTGATCCCACCCGGTGGCAGTTTGCCAGTTCGGCCTATTAGACAGGGGCGGAGATGCGGACCGAGCGTGGGGCCAGTTCTGGGTAGAGAGGTGCATTCGAAGGACGGCCCGGTCAGTTTCAGGTAATCCGCCTTCTTCCCTCACCCTTCCCCCTATCCCACTCCTACACTTTTTAGAGTTTTTTGTTTGCGGTGTTTTTCATGTAGACTAGTAATGGAAGTTTTGTTAAGTCTGCTTTTTCATTCGGTTACTGGGAGCTGTGGGTGGTTCCTGTGGTATTTATACCGCCCCATCCCAAAAAGGTTGGGCTCAGCCTCCAAGCTGCTGGAAGGGTTGCGTAACCCAGAAGTAAAGGGACTGGACTGTCGTTCCTTCAGGAACACTAATTAGCAGGTAAGATCTAATTACTTTTTCCGTGTATATTTTGCTCACAAAAGTTATACGGATCTTTTGGTGTCAATATTTGGTCAGACGAAGGTCTTTGTAGACTTTCTCGGGCTACCAAACGTTTAGTTGTGCCACCAACCCCATCACAAGGTGATTTTCCATGGCTTGTGCCGAAAAAGTTCCATTCAGCCTCAATATTGAAATCATTTTTGTGGTTGCATAAATTGACGAAGTTTTTGTAGTTTTTATATTGCGCTGCTGAGCCATCACTGAAGTAGTATATTTTCGTAACATCTGCTTGGGTCAACAAAAATTCGATAGACTTCTGAATAAACATGTGTACTGACACGGTATCATGTTGCATATGATCGGAAATAATGCAACAATTAACAATTTGCAAGGTGCCCACTTTGCATAATAAGCAACAAATGGATGTACTGTGGCCTGTGAATTTTCCCAGTGAAAGCCCTGGGCAGCATCTTGGACAACAAATGAGTAATTTTCGGCAAAGTCCATCAAAACAATGAACTCCGTTTCTTTTAAGTCAGCTTTCAGTGACTTCAGATATTCACTTTGGTGTTTTGAAACAAAATGATGGCCTGTCAGCTTCCAAATTTTACTTGAAAGTTTTTTTTCAACAAAGTTGTCCACTGTTCCTTAGCAGAACTCCAGTCCAGTCCCTTTACTTCTGGGTTGCGCAACCCTTCCAGCAGCTTGGAGGCTGAGCCCATCATCGTTTTGATGATGGTGTGGTATAAATACCACTGGCACCACCCCTAGGCACCAGTATTCTCAGCCTCCAAGCAGCTGGAGGGTTCCCGTAAGCCAGAGAGCTTACTGGAGTTTTAGTTTTGTTATCTGTACCTTTTAATTTCTTTTCTTTGATTTCTTTTTACATTAGTTTGGGAGTTCTCCTTACTCCTGTGCATTTGGAACCGCTGTTGCCTTAAGTTTTTTGGAACCTCCACTCTCTCTCTCCTCCTCCCTCTCTCCTCCGGTCCTCTTCCCGGTGCCCTTCGGAAGGAGGGGTTTTGCCTTTGCAGCGTGGGAGGTTTGTGCTACTCTCCTCCCGCTTGCACGGTCAGCCGGCTCCCCACGGCCCTTCCTCCGATCTCATCTGCCTCGCGCTAAAGCCTCAGGGGTGGGCTGAGCGCTAGAGGCAGCAGTGCACCGCTTTATTCAGCTCCCCCGCCTCACGCTTTCAGCTCCGGTCCCGACTGAGCGCTAGAGGTGGCGTCGGGGGAACGAACAAACTTCTCCGATTTCGGGGAGTTCGGGGCACTTCCGGCCGCAGGAGTTCGGGGCACTTCCGGCCGCAGGCCCAGACTCCACGTGGCTGCGGCCTACCACGTGGAGTCTAGCAGGAGGCAACGGATGCTAGCGTGAAGAGCGGCACGCAGAGGAGCAGGGCAATGAAACTGCAAGTACAGAGGGTTTTTTTGCCTTTTTAAACAGCTAGGTTTAATCCTAATTAAAAAAGATAGAAAAAATATACATATATATGTGTATATGTGTGTATATATATATATATAGAGAGAGAGAGAGTGCCGTTTTAGCGTTTGGTGGAGGGGTGCCTTTTTGTTGGAAGCTTTTGTTGGAAGTTTTTCCTTTGCACTGCTGTTTGTTTCATTTATTTCAGTTATTTCGCAGATTTCTTTGATTTAGGTCAAAGTTCTAGGGGATTTTAGGCCTACCTCGGAGTTACCAGTAGGTGGGCTCAAAAAAAAATAGAGGGAGTATGACGGGCAAATTACGGTGTCCGTCCTGCAGCACGCGTAGGATTACGGATTCGGAAGCCGGGACCTGCAGGGGTTGTGCTGCAGAAGCAGCTTCCGTGGAGCAGGAAATTCAGTTGACGATGACCCAGGCTTCTCAGGGGTCTCAAGACCGCCTGGAGGGGGGAGGGGATTCTTTGTCCTCCCCTCCTTCTACCTCAGCTTTACCGGTCCCTTCCCAGTCCCTTCCCCCTGCTTCCAGCGGGGCGGAGGGAGGCTGGGAACATTTTTCTCCAGAATTTGCCTGCTATTACACAAAGCCTATTGTATGTGTCAGCAAGGACTCAGAGTCTTCGGTGGTGAAAGAAAGTGGCCGGGCCGGTTCAGGGAAGACAAGCTCCCATGACCCCGGAATCCCTCCCAAGCGCTCAAGGCTAATGAGCGAGGAACCCCTCACGTCTCTATCGCTGATCACTCCGGAGGAGTAGGGCTCAGACAGAGATGTAGGGGAGGAAGAGGAGGAGCTTGAGGAGGGAGAGATCCCAGAGGAGGAGCAATCCCGAATAGTTAGTCTTTCGTTGAGAGGAGCTACCAGCATTAATAAATGAGTCATTGAAGGTGCTCAATATGGCCTCTGACACTCCTGCAGAGGAAGAAGCGTTAGAGGATCCGTTGATCCAAGCCATCAGGAAATCACAAAGTATTTCCAGTCCACAGGGTGGTGCGCCAGATGATCCAGGAAGAATGGAACCAACCAGAGTTGAGTTTAAGGGGAGTCCGGGCCATGGCCCGTTTGTACCCTTTACTGGAGCCAGACAAAGACCTGCTGAAGTCCCCAAGGGTAGACGCTGCGGTGTCAGCGGTGACAAAGAAGACGACCATCCCGGTTGAGGGTAGCGCGGCGCTTAGAGATAGTCAGTCAGGATAGAAAGCTGGATACACTGCTGAAGCAAGATTTTGATGTTGGTGCCCTCGCCCTGCAGGCCTCAGTATCAGGGGCGTGGGTAGCAAGAGCCTGTCTGAGGTGGGCTCAACAGCTTCAACTAACGGACGGTGCCTCTGCCGACGCGCAGGCTGTTTCGGCTCGGTTAGAATCTGGTTCCGCTTTCCTAGCAGATAGCCAGTACAACCTTATTAGGAGTCTAGCAAAGAATATGGCCTCGGTGGTAGCAGCCAGGAGATATTTGTGGCTATGCAATTGGGCGCGGACCCCTCTTCGAAAGCTCGCCTGAGTCGCCTCCCTTTCAAGGGGAAGCTGCTGTTTGGTGAAGACCTGGACAAGTTGGTTAAAGACCTAGGCGAGTCTAAGGGAGGTAGGCTCCCGGAAGACAGGCCTAAACAAGGCCGCATGATGGTTCCGGCTCGCAGTCAGCCTAGGGACTTTCAAAGGTTCCGTTCGGCCAGACCGAACTTCTTTCCTAAGGGCCGCCCCCCCCTTTAGAGGGCAAGGCTTCAGAGGGTTTTGAGGGGCAGGAAGAGGTTTTGGCGCTTCCTCCTTTTCCTCAGGTCCCAGGAAACCTCAATGAGACAACGGGGGCCCAGGAGAAAGACCTGCTGGTGGGGGGTCGGTTAAGGCAGTTCCTTCCCGCCTGGGCCCGGGTCACATCGGATCAATGGGTACTGGAAGTGATCCGAGAGGGGTACGCTCTCAAATTCACAAAACAAGTGCTTCCAGCCTTTATTCAGTCTCCCTGTGGCCCTCCAGAAAAGAGGGCAGCGATAGAGGATACTCTTTCAAGGCTGATCGCGCTGGGAGCAGTGGTTCCCGTTCCGAGAGACCAATACAGTTCCGGTTGTGGTACCAAAGAAAGAAGGATCCTTTCGTCCAATCCTAGACCTAAAGCAAGTCAATCGCTGCCTCTCGGTTCCTCATTTCCGAATGGAAACTCTGAGATCGGTCATTGCAGCGGTAAGACAGGGGGAGTTCCTGACATCCTTAGATTTGACGGAAGCATACTTACATATCCCGGTCCGAAGATCTCATCAACAGTTCCAGAGATTTGCAGTACCGAGAGGTCATTTTCAGTTCCAGGCCCTTCCCTTTGGCCTAGCAACAGCCCCCAGGACGTTCACCAAAGTAATGATAGTTCCTTATCGTCACTCCAGTCCAGTCCCTTCACTTCTGGGTTACGTAACCCTTCCAGCAGCTTGGAGGCTGAGCCCAACCTTTTTGGGGATGGAGCGATATAAGTACCACTGGGACCACCCCCAGACTCCAGTATTCTCAGCCTCCAAGCAGCTGGAGGGTTCCGTAAGCCTAGGGCTTATTGGAGTCTCCCTTTTTTTCTTAAAACTTGTTCTTTAAAATTTGCTTTTAATTTAATTTATTCCTTTATCCCTTTAAATCCAGCCTGCCTGCTGTTTCCTTCCCCCCTCCCTCCCCCCCCCCCCCTGGCCGGGCCGGGTGCCGGAGGTGATCGCTGCCTGCAGCAGCAAAGAGGATCGCACAGCTCCCCTGCTCGCGGCAGAACCGCGGGGTTCCCTGCACTTCCAGGAAGAGAGAAACCGGGGAGGTCTAATCTGCCTCGTGCCGAAGCCCTCCTGTGTGGCTGAGCGCTTGAGGCACGCCGCACCGGAGGAGCTCCTGCCCGTCCCGTTGCAGAGCGGAGGGACGCGCGGTTGAGCTCCGGAGCCCCGATTTCAGCGGTCTTCTTCGGCGACGCTCGATCCTGAGCGGGGCGGCCGCTTACCGCACCGGTCTGCGCCTGGTCTCCAGATCAAGGGCCTGTCCCGCGGCCCTGCATGTAGGCTCCACGTGGTCCCGGCCTACCACGTGTGAGCCCAACGACCGGAGGTAGCTGAAAGGGCAGCACGGTCCGGATCTGTTCCTGAAGAAGCTCTCCAAACAGCAAGTATTAGCCTAAATTGGCTGGGTCTTGTTATACTTGCCTTTATTTTATTCTAATTTTAATTTTAGCGCTAATTTATGTTATTTTACGTTTAAGTTTATTTCTTTCGAGTCTTTGTTTGGCAAGGCATTTCTGCTACCTAACTTGCGGAGGGGAGAGCACGGTTAAACCTTTATTAAACCTCCGGCAGAGCATGACTGGCAAATCTAGGTGCCCTTCCTGTGGCACGCGGAGGGGCACGGCCTCGGAGGCAGGCATCTGCAGGGGTTGTGCTGCAGTGGCTGCCTCTGTAGAGCAAGAAATTCACTTGACTATGGCACAGGCTTCACAGGGGTCCGGAGATCCCCTGGAAGGGGAGGGGGGATCCCAGCTACCTCCGTCTACGTCCTCGGATTTATCTGCTGCTCCCCTGCCCCCCTCCCCCTCCCCCACGGGAGAAGGGGGGGCCGGAGACTTTTTCTCCCCTGACTTCGTTCTGTTACTACACAAGGCCTATTGCTTGCGCAAGCAGGCCTGGGGTCAGGGGATGCTGGTACGTCGGCAGAGGTCAAAACGACCAAGCCCTCGAGAGTAAGCAATCCGGATCCCGGGATACCACCTAAGCGCCCCTGGCTGAGCACCGAGGAGCCCCTTCCGTCCCTCTCATAGGACCCCACAGAGGACGAGTTCTCTGATAGAGAGTTGGACGAGGAAGAGGAGGAGCTCGAAGAAGGAGAGATCCCTGAGGAAGATCAATCTCGAGTAATCAGAGTCTTTCGCCGGGAGGAGCTTCCGGCATTAATTACTGAGTCCCTGAAAGCTCTTAATATAGCCTCGGATACGCCTGCAGAGGAAGAGGCGTTGGAAGACCCCCTAATCCAGGCCATCAGGAGATCACAGAAAGTTTTCCCTGTCCACAGGGTTGTGCGTCGGATGATCCAGGAGGAATGGGATCAACCAGAGTCAAGCCTAAGAGGGGTACGATCCATGACTCGCCTATATCCACTTCCTGAGGCAGATAAGGAGCTGCTGAAGTCCCCCAGGGTGGATGCAGCGGTTTCAGCAGTCACGAAGAAGACTACCATCCCAGTCGAGGGCAGCACGGCCCTGAGAGACTCTCAGGACAGAAAATTGGACACGCTTCTGAAGCAAGCTTTTGACATCAGCGCTCTGGCATTGCAGGCCTCCGTGTCAGGAGCTTGGGTAGCACGAGCCTGCTTAAGATGGTCTCAACAGCTTCAATCAGCGGAGGGCTCCACGGACGAAGCTCAGGCTAACGCTGCTAGATTGGAATCCGGAGCTGCATACTTGGCGGATAGCCAGTATGACCTCATTAGAAGCCTAGCCAAGAGCATGGCCTCGGTTGTGGCGGCTAGGCGTTATTTGTGGCTACGTAATTGGGCCGCCGATGCCTCCTCCAAGTCGCGCCTCAGTCGCCTTCCCTTTAAAGGGAAACTTATTTGGAGAGGATTTGGAGAAACTGGTAAAGGATCTGGGCGAATCGAAGGGAGGCAGGCTGCCGGAGGACAGGCCGAAGCAGGGGCGTTCCCTGGCCCCTGTTCGTAACCAACCTAGGGACTCCCGGAGGTTTCATCCGGCCAGGTCAAACCCCTTTCCCAGGGGTCGTTTCCCTTCAAGGGGTCAAGGTTTTAGAGGGTTTCGAGGAGCAGGTAGGGGTTTTGGTTCCTCCCCCCCCCCTTCTCGGGACCTAGAAAACAACAGTGAGACAACGGGGGTCCAGGGGGGACGGGCTGCCGGTCGGCGGACGCCTAAGGCAGTTTCTGCCCGCCTGGTCCCGGGTCACGTCCGATCAATGGGTCCTAGAGGTGATCAGAGAAGGCTACGCTCTCGAGTTTGCAAAGCAAATACGGCCAGCCTTTGTCCAGTCTCCCTGCGGCTCGCCGACGAAGAGAGTGGCGATAGAGGCAACTCTTACCCGCCTAATAGATCTCGGGGCCGTGGTACCAGTTTCAACAGACCAGCTCGGCTCAGGTCGGTACTCGATTTACTTCGTGGTCCCAAAGAAAGAAGGATCCTTTCGCCCGATCCTGGACCTGAAGCAGGTCAATCGCTGCCTCAGAGTACCACACTTTCGGATGGAAACTCTACGTGCGGTCATAGCAGCCGTAAGGGAGAAGGAGTTCCTGACGTCCCTCGATCTGACAGAAGCCTACTTGCACATTCCAGTCAGAAAGTCCCATCAACAGTTCCTGAGATTCGCAGTGCCAAGAGGCCACTATCAATTCCAGGCGCTGCCCTTCGGTCTAGCTACGGCTCCAAGGACGTTTACCAAAGTGATGGTGGTAGTAGCGGCTTCCCTACGGAAAGAGGGAATCCTGGTGCACCCCTATCTGGACGTCTGGCTGATCCGTGCGAAGTCAGAAGAAGAGTCGTTCGGCGACGGCCAGAGTAGTCCAAGTTCTACAGGAGCTGGGGTGGATCATCAATCGAGCAAAGAGCAGGATGACCCCCTCCCAAGAACTCGAATATCTCGGAGCAAGGTTCGACACCAACAAAGGCAGAGTTTTTCTTTCACAGACAAGGTCAAGAGACCTAAGGATTCTGGTCACGCAGTTCCTGGACAGATGGAACCCCTCAGCGTGGCATTATCTTCAGGTTCTGGGAACCATGGCGGCGGCTATAGAGGTGGTTCCATGGGCCAGGGCTCACATGCGGCCTTTGCAGCGGGCTCTGTTGCGGCGTTGGTCTCCTCAACATCATCCTTTGTCAATGCAGTTACCCTGTGCTCCACGGACCAAACGGGCTCTTCACTGGTGGCGGAGCCCAAGAAATCTGGATCGCGGGATGCCTCTAGAGCCTCCCCAGTGGTTGCGGTTGACGACGGATGCCAGTCTGGCAGGCTGGGGGGCCCACTGCGAGGACCAGTTCGTCCAGGGACGCTGGACAACGTTGGAATCTCAATGGCCTATCAACAGGCTGGAATTGCGGGCCGTCGTCCTAGCGCTCAAGGCTCTCGAGCCCTTGGTGATGAACAATGCAATTCGCGTCCTCTCCGACAATGTCACCGCAGTGGCATACATCAATCACCAGGGCGGCACCAGCAGCGCCGCCTTAGAGAGGGAGGCGGATGTCCTATTCCACTGGGCTGAGGCTCGGTTGGAAGCACTCTTAGCTCAGCACGTAGCCGGCTCGGACAACGTCACGGCAGATTACCTCAGCAGATCACGGAGAGTGGGAGCTAGACCGGGGGACATTCGACCTAATAGTTGCCCGTTGGGGTCTCCCGGTCATGGATCTCATGGCACGGTTCTCGTCCGCCAAGGTGGACCGCTTCTTCAGTCGGAGGAGAGAAAGGATGGCCGAGGGCCTGGATGCTCTGTCACAGAAGTGGCCTTTGGAGGGTCTCCTCTATGTTTTCCCTCCCTGGGCTCTTATCGGAAAGGTCCTACAGTGGGTGGAGGCTCATCGGGGATTGATAATTCTCATAGCCCCGGATTGGCCTCGCCGTCCCTGGTATGCGGATCTGGTGAGGTTGCTCGTCGACCGGCCTTGGCGGCTTCCCTGCAAAGGGGACCTGCTGAGGCAAGGGCCGGTTCGGATGCCTCACGTGGATCGATTCTCGCTTACGGCCTGGCTATTGAAAGGGCGCGGCTCCTGAAGAGGGGCTATTCCGGAGCGGTAATCACGACACACTTGAAGGCGAAGAAGCGCTCAACCTGCCTTTCATACGTAAGAGTTTGGCGCATTTTCGAAGCATGGTGTGAGGAACACCGGAGGAATCCTCTTTCGGCCTCGGTCCCCGAGATTCTGGAGTTCTTGCAGGCGGGGTTTGACAAGGGTCTAGCGCCCAGTTCCCTACGGGTCCAGCTAGCGGCCATCGCTTGCTACAGAGGGAAGGTCCGCGGCAAAGCCCTAGGGGCCCACTCGGATGTGTCCAGGTTCCTAAGAGCGGTTAGGCGTCTGCGTCCCCAACGAAGGTCGGTCATTCCCCCATGGGATCTCAACCTCATCCTAAATGCCTTGGTCGGGGAACCCTTTGAGCCGGTCAAGAGGGCTTCCTTGAAGGACCTAACCCTGAAGATGGTTTTTCTGGTCGCTATTTGCTCGGCCAGGCGGGTCTCTGAATTACAAGCGCTGTCTTCTCAGCCCCCCTTTCTGTCCTTTCTCAAGGACAAGGTAGTCCTGCGAACGGTTCCCTCCTTCTTGCCTAAGGTCATCTCTCCCTTTCATGTGAACCAGGTAGTTACTCTCCCGTCCTTTTCGGCCGAGGGGTTGGAAGGGAGGGATAGCAAGCTTCGCTTACTAGACGTCCAGAGAGCCTTGAAGCGTTACCTCTCCCGCACAGCCCCTTTCCGGAAATCCGAACGCCTTTTCATTCAGTTCGGAGGGCCTCACAAGGGGGAGGCAGCAGTCAAGGCCTCCATCTCCAGGTGGATCAGAGAGGCGATAGCCTCCGCCTATATCCTGAAAGGGAAACAGGTTCCAGGGGGCCTGCGGGCGCACTCAACCCGGGCACAGGCTACCTCTTGGGCAGAATTCAGTCTAGTTCCCCCTCTGGATATTTGCAGGACGGCAACTTGGTCCTCCCTACATACCTTTACCAAGCACTACAGGCTGGACGTACAGAGTTCAGCGGACGCTCGGTTTGGTCTTGCGGTTCTCCAGTCAGGAATGGCGGCCCCCACCCAGGATTGAACTGCTCTGTTACATCCCAGAAGTGAAGGGACTGGACTGGAGTGACGATAAGGAAGAAGCAATTAGATCTTACCTGCTAATTGGTGTTCCTGAAGGAACGACAGTCCAGTCCCTGATCCCACCCGGTGTGCCGCCAGCCGGTAAGAACTATTAGTCAGGGGCGGAGCTATGGACCGAGCGTGGGGCCGTTGCTGGGGGGAGGAGTACAGGTGAAGGACGGCTCGGTCAGGCACAAGTTAGCCACCTCCTTCCTGTTGCCCTTCCTCCTCTCCTATTCCTCAGTTATATTTAAAAAAATAAAAAATAAAAAATTGTTTGTCTTTTGATTTGGTTGTCAAGTGTGGTTCTTTACGGTTAATGCATGTTCGTTAAGTCTGCTTTTTCATTCGATTACTGGAGTCTGGGGGTGGTCCCAGTGGTACTTATACTGCTCCATCCCCAAAAAGGTTGGGCTCAGCCTCCAAGCTGCTGGAAGGGTTGCGTAACCCAGAAGTGAAGGGACTGGACTGTCGTTCCTTCAGGAACACCAATTAGCAGGTAAGATCTAATTGCTTCTTGTGGCCGCGGCTCTTCGCAAGGAGGGAATTTTGGTACATCCCTACCTGGACGATTGGCTGATTCGGGCGAAGTCGTAAACGGAGAGTCGTACAGCTACAGCCAAGGTGGTGGAATTCCTGGAGGAGTTGGGTTGGGTCATCAATCGAGCAAAGAGCAGATTAATTCCCTCGCAGGAGATTGATTACCTCGGAGCAAGATTCAACACCAGGAGAGGAAGAGTTTTTCTGTCGAAGCAGAGGTTACGGGACCTGAGAAACCTGGTCTCTCTCTTCATATCATGATGAATTCCCACCGCCTGGCATTACCTTCAACTGCTGGGCACCATGGTGGCGACGACGATAGAGGTAGTACCGTGGGCCAAGGCACATATGCAACCCCTTCAACGCGCCTTGTTACGGCGTTGGTCCTATCAGCATCATCCCTTATCCATGCAACTGCCCTGTCCTCTTCGGGTCAAGAGGGCTCTTCTCTGGTGGAGGTGCCCAAGGAACCTAGGATGCAGGATGCCTCTCGATCCACCCCAATGGATACAGCTGACGACGGATGCAAGTCTAGCAGGCTGGGGTGCGCATTGCGAGGGCCAGTATGCACAGGGAAGCTGGACCCCGAGGGAATCGCGGTGGTCCATCAACAGACTAGAGCTGAGGGCAGTAGCATTGGCACTCAGAGCTCTCGAGCCCTTGGTTCGGCAAAGAGCAGTCCGCGTCCTTTCGGACAATGTCACCACGGTGGCCTACATCAACCGCCAAGGGGGAACAAGCAGCCCCTGTTTGGAGAAGGAGGCGGACAGCCTTTTACAGTGGGCCGAAGCCCATCTATTGACCCTGTCGGCGCAGCACATGGCCGGGGCAGAAAATGTGACAGCCGATTACCTCAGCAGGTACAAGATAGACCACGGAGAGTGGGAACTAGCGCAGGAAGTGTTCGACCAAGTGGTAGCTCTTTGGGGGACGCCGATCATGGACCTTATGGCGTGCTACGATACACCCAAAGCAAGCCGGTTTTTCAGTCGAAGGAAGGAAAGGATGTCCGAAGGCTTGGATGCCTTGGTCCAGAAGTGGCCTTTGGAAGGTCTCCTGTATGTGTTCCCGCCCTGGGCCCTCATAGGGAGGGTTCTAAGGCGAATAGAAGCCCACCAGGGTTTAGTAATTCTCATAGCTCCGGATTGGCCTTGTCGCCCGTGGTATGCAGATCTGATGAGGCTAGCGGCTCATCGCCCTTGGAGGCTCCCCGACAAAGGATTTGCTACGGCAGGGTCCAGTTCGGATGCCCCACGTGCATCGATTCTCGCTTATGGCCTGGCTATTGAGAGGGTGCGGCTCCGGAAGCGAGGTTACTCGGGTTCGGTAATTTTGACTCTGCTGAACGCATGAAAACGCTCGACCTGCCTTTCCTATGTCAGAGTTTGGCGCATCTTTGAGGCATGGTGCGCGGAACATCGGAAGAAACCTCTAGCAGCCTCAGTCCCGGAGGTTCTGGAATTTCTGCAAGCAGGCTTCGAGAAGGGTTTAGCTCACAGCTTGTTGCGAGTTCAGCTAGCAGCCTTTTCTTGCTATAGGGGAAAGGTCCGGGGAAAGTCTCTAGGGGACCATGCTGATGTGGGTAGGTTCCTGAGAGCGGTCAAGCGGTTACGACCCCAGCAAAGATCAGTTATTCCCCCTTGGGACCTAAACCTGGTATTGGATTCCTTAATCAGGGAGCCCTTTTAACCAGCAAGGAGCTCCTCTCTAAAGGACTTGACCCCCGAAGACGGTATTTTTGGTAGCTATCTGTTCGGCTAGGCGTGTCTCAGAGCTTCAAGCTCTATCCTCTCGACCTCCTTTTCTTTTGTTTTTCAAGGATAAGGTGGTCTTGCGGATGGTCCCTTCATTCCTGCCCAAGGTCCCCTCCCCTTTTCATATGAACCAAACAGTTTCGCTCCCGTCCTTCGCGGGAGAAGCGCAAGAATGGGATGGTGCCAAGCTGCGTCTCCTGGATATGCATAGAGTGCTGAGACGCTACCTTTCACACACAGCGCCCTTCCGCAAGTCCAAACAGCTATTCGTTCAATTTAGAGGGCCACACAAGGGGGAAGCAGCGGCCAAAGCTTCCATCTCTTGGTGGATCAGGGAGACTATTGCCTCCGTCTACATCCTCAAGGGGAGGCAGATCCCAGTAGGTCTTCGCGTACATTCAACGCGGGCGCAGTCGGCCTCCTGGGCAGAGCGTAGTTTGGTTCCACTGCTGGACATTTTGTAAAGCGGCTACGTGGTCCTCGCTACATACCTTTTCCAAGCACTACAGACTTTATGTCCAGAGAAGAGCGGACACCAGGTTTGGGGATACAGTGCTTCGATCCGGGATGGCAAACCCCGCCCAGGTTTGAACTGCTCTGTTACATCCCAGAAGTAAAGGGACTGGACTGGAGTTCTGCTAAGGAAAGATTAATTAGTCCTTACCTGCTAATTAGTGTTCCTGAAGGAACTCCAGTCCAGTCCCTGATCCCGCCCAGGTGTGGTTTTTAGTAATCAGAATGGAATAACGGACCGAAGTCAATGAGCGGAGCGGAAGCGGGGGATCCCGGTCTAAGGAGCCCCAGTAGCGGGGCTACCCTCTAGGAAGGGACTGTAGGGAATGGGTAAAGGCTAGGTCGGCCTCAGGTAAGCCTTCTCCTTCCTTCCTCTCCCTTACCACTGTTACTTCCTTATAAAATAAAACTTTTTTTTTTTATTTGATTGGTTTTGTTTTTTGTGTTATAGTTATTGGTTCTTAAGCGGGTACTCGATAGGACTGCTTTTTCATCAGATTACTGGTGCCTAGGGGTGGTGCCAGTGGTATTTATACCACACCATCATCAAAACGATGATGGGCTCAGCCTCCAAGCTGTTGGAAGGGTTGCGCAACCCAGAAGTGAAGGGACTGGACTGGAGTTCCTTCAGGAACACTAATTAGCAGGTAAGGACTAATTACTCTTTAATATGCTTGTTTCCAGTGTTTCTCGGCCAGTGTGAATCCATTGTTTGAATTTGCTTAATTCCTCCTCTGCATCATAATCCTGGAATATTTCATCCAAATACGCTACAAGTGATTCTTCGCCAGGGCAGCTTTGGCATCTTTGTAGCATACATTCCTTGGAATTCAGGTCACACACTGTCTTTTCCATTAGCAGCTTGTAGTCCTCTTTAATATTTGCACCTTGCAGCATGAGCTTTACATTCTGATGTATACTGCAGACGCAAACAGAATGCATGCCTGCAGCACCAACAGTCACACACCACTTTGGCCTGAGATCACAGAATTTTGAAAAACCGATTTCTGCTCCAAATGTATTATGATATGCTACATACAACTTTCTTTAAGTTCCTTATCGTCACTCCAGTCCAGTCCCTTTACTTCTGGGTTGCGCAACCCTTTCAGCAGCTTGGAGGCTGAGCCCATCCTTTTTGAGGATGGTGCGGTATAAATACCACTGGCACCACCCACAGATCCCAGTATTCTCAGCCTCCAAGCAGCTGGAGGGTTCCGTAAGCCAAGAGCTTACTGAAGTCTTCTATTAATTCATTTATTCATTTATTTCTTGATTTACTTTATTTCCTTTATTTACCTTAATTTTCTTTGGTTTTAGGTATTTATTGAGATCCCCTTTTAGTTACTGCACCTTTAAATCCCCCCTCCCCCCCAGTCCTTCATCGTCTCGGTGTCCAAGCTCCCAGCCCAGAGGAGGAGGTTTCCCGGCAGCAACGAGGAGGACCAGGTAGTCTCCTTTCTCCTGCTAGGTCGGCCGGCACCCCGCGGACCTTCCGATAAGCCTGCCTCGCCTCGCGCCGAAGCCCTCCGGGTGGCTGAGCACTTGAGGCGGCACCGCGTTCTCCCCCACGGCCTTCTGGACTGGCGCAGCAGCTCCTGGGGCGTCTGAGGTTGAAGGCTGCTCCGGGGCGCAGAATCCAGCACTGAATCAGGCGGCGGGCACAAGACTTGACCGGTGGTGCGAGCAGAGATGCCGACCGCCGGTTAGAACTCCACGTGGCTGCGGCCTACCACGTGCAAGCCAGCAGAGGGCGCCTGGCTTCCTCGGAGCAACGCGCTGCTTAGGAGCAACAAACTGCAAGTACTGGGAGCGAATTTTTTTTACCATAGTCTAATTTTAATTTTAATTAACTTCAATTTTATTTAATTTATTTCCTTCCGCCTTTTGTTTGGGGTTTTTAAATCTTTGCGGGGGGTTAACAGATTGGGAGAGGAGAGAGCACGTTGAACTCTGAGTGGCCTGTTGGAATTGCTGCAAAATTTAAATTATTGTAAAGTTTGCATATTATTTATTCAAGCAGTAGTCCTAAAGTTTGCCACCGAAGGGGATATGACTGGCAAACCACGGTGCCCCGTCCTGTGGCACTCGTAGGGGTACTGCCTCAGAATCAGGGATCTGCAGGGGTTGTGCTGCAGAGGCTGCTTCTGTGGAACAAGGAATCCACTTGTCCATGGCTCAAACTTCTCAAGGGTCAGGAGACCCTCTGGAGGTTGAAAGAGGGTCCTATTCCCCTCCGCCGCCTTCCGCGGATTTGCCCGTTCCTCCTCTGTCCTTCCCCTCCTCGGCAGGTGGGGAGGAGGGGGCCTGGGACCCCTTCTCTCCTGAGTTCGTGCTCTTGCAGCACAAGGCCTATTGTATGCGCAAGCAGGGGCTTGGAGCAGGAGAGCTGAGCTTGGCGAAGGAAGGAGGTTGGCCAGACCATCGAAGGCAAGCACCCAGGATTTCGGGGTCCCACTCAAGCGCTCTAGGCTGGAGAGCGAGGGGCTTCTCACGTCCTTTTCACATGACACTCCGGAAGAGGAGATCTCGGACAAAGAATTAGGTGTTCCTTATCGTCACTCCAATCCAGTCCCTTTACTTCTGGGTTGCGCAACCCTTCCAGCAGCTTGGAGGCTGAGCCCATCATCGTTTTGATGATGGTGTGGTATAAATACCCCTGGCACCGCCTACAGGCCCCAGTATTCTCAGCCTCCAAGCAGCTGGAGGGTTCCTGTAAGCCAGAGAGCTTGCGGGACTTTTCTTACCATTAATTTATTAACATTTACTTACTTTAATTTATTGTTTTCCTTTAACTTATTTTAGTTCTGTTAGATTAAGGGAGCTGTGCCTTTAATTTTCAGCTCCGGCTCCTCTTCCCCCCCCCCCCCCTCTCCACTCTCAGGGAAGTTGTTGTTTGGCCTACATTCCTGGCGGCGGTAGGGGGTTTGTCGGAGCAGCGAGGAGGACTGGGGGATCTCCTCTCGCTAGCTCGGCCTTTCGACACCCCAAGGCTCCTTCCTCAGGCTTGCCCTGCCTCGCGCCAAAGCCCCGTGGTGGCTGAGCGTTGGAGGCATCTTCGCGGCTCCCCCAACGACTTCCCTGCCTCACGCTGCAGCCCCTGGAGCTGCGGAGCATTGGAGGCAGGGCTGCAGGACAAAAGGAGATTTCGGGGCTCTGAGTCGGCGGGCGGATCGGAGGGGAGATCTCTGCCGACGCCTGCAGGCCTAACTCCACGTGGCTGAGGCCTACCTCGTGGAGAGAAACAATAGCCGCCCAGCTTTCATTTTCTCATCAGGACAACACAATAAAGAGGAGCACCAAAACAGCAAGTTCAATTAGATCCTTGTCTACAAGGAGGTTTTTATTTCATTTTATTTCATTCTTTCATTCTTTTTCAGTTTAGTGACTTTAATTTCACTTTTTAATTATAGACTCTACCGCTAGCGTTTGGGGGGGGAGGGGAAGGCTATCGGAGCACCTTCTTGAAACCCAAAGTTAAATTTGCATTTCTGTTTATTTATTTTATTAATTACTTTATTTCATTTTAGTTACTAAAACTCGCTGTTATTTGGTGAAAGGAGCATGACGAGCAAACCACGGTGCCCGTCCTGTGGCACTTGTGGGGGTACGGCCTCAGAGGCTGGCGTCTGCAGGGGTTGCGCTGCAGAAGCAGCCTCAGTCGAGCAGGAGATCCATTTGAGCATGGCACAAGCCTCCCAGTTGTCCAGGGAACCCCTGGAGGGGGGGGGGGGAAATCTCGTTGGCCCTCTCCATCAGCCTTGGAGGGGCCGGCTTCCTCCCTGTCGCTTCCCTCCACTTCCAGGGGGGTGGAGGAAGGCTGGGAGCACTTTTCCCCGGAGTTTATCCTCCTTTTGCATAAGGCCTATTGTCTGCGCCGGCAGGGGGCAGGAGATGCAGTGTCAGCGAAGGAAAACGCCTTGGCCGGGGAGGGCCAGGGCACAGGATTCGGGGCCCCTGCCTAAGCGTGCTCGGCTAATGTGCGAGGAGCCGTTCACGTCACAGTCGCAGGGCACCCCGGAAGAAGATGTTTCGGTCGGAGAAGTAGGAGAGGAGGACGAAGAGCTCGAGGAGAGTGAGATTCCGGAGGAGGATCAATCCCGCATAGTTCGAGTGTTTCACCGGGAGGAACTCCCTATGTTGATAAATGAGTCGTTGAAGGTACTCAATATGACCTCGGATACTCCAGCAGAGGAGGAAGCTTTGGAAGATCCGTTGATCCAGGCCGTCAGGGAGTCGCAGAAGGTGTTTCCAGTCCACAGAGTGGTGCGTCAGATGATCCAGGAGGAGTGGAACCAACCAGAATCAAGTCTGAGAGCAGTCCGTTCTATGGCTCGCCTATACCCATTGCCGGAACTAGACAAGGATCTCCTTAAGTCACCGAGGGTAGACGCGACGGTGTCAGCTGTAACAAAGAAGACGACAATCCCAGTGGAGGGCAGCGCGGCTCTGAGGGATACCCAGGATAAAAAATTGAATACGCTGCTAAAGCAAGCTTTTGATTTAGTGCCCTCGCCTTACAGGCCTCGGTATCAGGAGCATGGGTGGCTCGGGCCTGCCTGAGGTGGTCCCAACAACTTCAGCTAGCGGACGGCCTACCAGAGGACACAAAAGCGGCTTCAGCTAGGTTGGAGTCCGGGTCGGCCTTCCTGGTGGATAGCCAGTACGATCTCATCAGGAGCCTGGCTAAGAATATGGCCTCCGTATTAGCGGCCAGGCGTTATTTGTGGTTACGTAATTGGGCGGCAGATGCCTCCTCTAAGGCGCGGCTGAGTCGTTTCCCTTCTAAGGGGAATCTGTTTGTTTGGGGAAGACTTGGATAAGTTGGTAAAGGACCTTGGCGAATCTAAAGGAGGCAGGCTTCCGGAAGACAGGCTGAAGCTAGGCCGCTCTTCAGCTCCGGTTCGGAATCAGCCAAGGGATTTCCGGAGATTCCGCCCAGCTAGATCGAACTCCTTTCTTAGGGGCTGTTTCCCCTCTAGGGGTCAGAGCTTCAGGGGGTTTCGCGGAGCAGGTAGAGGTTTTGGGGTCCCCCCCTCCTCCTCCTCGGGCCCCATAAAACCACAATGAGATACCGGGGGTCCAGGAGGGAAGCCTGCCGGTGGGGGGGTCGCTTGAGGCAGTTTCTTCCCGCCTGGTCCCGGGTCACGTCCGATCAATGGGTCTTGGAAGTGATCCGAGAGGGTTATGCTCTCGAATTCGCAAAGCAGGTACTTCCAGCCTTTATTCAATCTCCCTGCGGCCCGGCCGAAAAGAAGGCGGCAATAGAGGACACCTTTTCAAGGCTAATAGAGCTAGGGGCGGTGGTTCCTGTTCCGAAAGACCAATGCGGGTCCGGTCGTTACTCAATTTATTTTGTGGTACCAAAGAAAGAGGGATCCTTTCGTCCAATCCTGGACCTAAAGCAAATCAATCGCTGTTTCAGAGTACCTCACTTCCGAATGGAAACCCTGAGGTCGGTCATTGCGGCCGTAAGGCAGGGGAAGTTCTTGACTTCCCTGGACTTGACGGAGGCATACCTACATATCCCGGTCCAAAGGTCTCATCAGCAGTTCCTGAGGTTCGCAGTACCAAGGGAGCATTTTCAGTTCCAAGCCCTTCCTTTCGTTCTAGCAACAGCTCCCAGGACGTTCACCAAAGTGATGGTGGTGGTAGCTGCGGCTCTTTGAAAAGAGGGAATTTTAGTTCATCCCTACCTAGACGATTGGCTGATTCGGGCGAAGTCTGAAGCGGAGAGTCATTCGGCTACAGCCAGAGTGATGGAATTCCTGGAAGAGTTGGGATGGGTCATCAATCGAGCAAAGAGCAAATTAATTCCCACGCAAGAGATCGAGTACCTCAGAGCGAGGTTCGACACCAGGAGTGGAAGAGTTTTCCTGTCAAAGCAGAGATTAAGGGACCTGAGAAACCTCATCTCACAGTTTCTTCTAAGACGAAACCCCTCTGCCTGGCATTACTTTCAAGTGCTTGGTTCCATGGCGGCTACGATAGAGGTAGTGCCGTGGCCAGGGCACATATGCGACCTCTTCAATGTGCCCTATTATGGCGTTGGTCCCATCAGTACCATCCTTTGACTATGCGACTGCACTGTCCTCCTCGAGTCAGGAAGGCTCTCCTGTGGTGGCGGTGTCCGAGGAACTTAGGCTGCGGGATGCTCCTCGAACCTCCCCAGTGGGTACAGTTGACGACGGATGCAAGTTTAGCAGGTTGGGGTGCTCATTGCGAAGGCCAGTTCGCACAGGGTTTCTGGACTCCGAGAGAGTCTCAGTGGTCCATCAACAGACTGGAGCTGAGGGCGGTAGTGTTAGCACTCAGAGCTCTCGAGCCCTTAGTTTGGCACAGGGCAGTCCGCGTCCTCTCCGAAAATGTCACCACAGTGGCCTACATCAACCGCCAGGGGGGAACCAGCAGCCCTTCCCTGGAGAAGGAAGCAGACAGCGTACTGCAGTGGGTGGAAGCTCAGTTATTGGCTCTATCAGCGCAGCATGTGGCCGGGTCAGAATATGTGACGGCCAATTACCTCAGCAGGTTCAAGATATAGACCAAGGAGAGTGGGAGCTAGCGCAGGAGGTGTTCGACCTGGTGGCAGCTCTATGGGGAACGCCGATCATGGACCTCATGGCTCGCTACGCAACGGCCAAAGCAAGCCGGTTCTTCAGTCGTAGGAAGGAGAGAATGTCCGAGGGCTTGGACACCCTGGTCCAAAAGTGGCCTTCAGAGGGTCTTCTGTATGTGTTCCCGCCCTGGGCTCTCATAGGGAGGGTTCTGCGGCAAGTGGAGGCCCACAAAGGTTTGGTAATTCTCATAGCTCCGGATTGGCCTCGTCGCCCGTGGTATGCGGATCTGGTGAGACTAGCGGCCGATCGGCCTTGGCGCCTTCCCTGCAGAGAGGATCTGCTTCAGCAGGGGCCGCTTCGGATGCCCCACGTGCATCGATTCTCGCTTACGGCCTGGCTGTTGAGTGGGCACGGCTCTGCAAGTGCGGTTATTGAGGTGCGGTAATTTCAACGTTATTGAGAGTGCGGAAACGCTCAACCTGCCTTTCCTATGTGAGAGTTTGGCGCATATTTGAAGCATGGTGCGCGGAACATCGGAAGAGGCCTCTGGCGGCCTCAGTCCCGGAGGTCCTGGAGTTCCTACAAGCAGGGTTCGAGAAAGGTCTTGCGCCTAGCTCGTTGCGGGTCCAATTAGCGGTCATCTCTTGTTATAGGGGCAAGGTCCGGGGAAAATCCTTAGAACACACTGATGTGGGCAGGTTCCTAAGAGCGGTCAGGTGGCTATGGCCCCAACAAAGATCGGTTATCCCTCCATGGGACCTCAACTTGGTGCTGAATGCCTTAACCAGGGAACCTTTCGAACCAGGAAAGGGCTCCTTTCTAAAGGACTTGACCCTAAAGACGGTGTTTCTGGTAACTATCTGTTCGGCTAGGCGTGTTTAAGAGCTTCAAGCCCTGTCTTCTCGTCCTCCCTTCTTTCGTTCTTTAAAGATAAGGTGGTCTTGCGGACAGTCCCTTCCTTCTTACCCAAGGTCATCTCTCTTTTTCATGTGAACCAGACAGTTTCGTTTCCGTCCTTCGCAGGAGAAGGACAAAAAGAGGATGGGGAGAAGCTTCGTCTCCTGGACTTGTGTAGAGTACTGAAGTGTTACCTCTCCCGCACGGCGTCTTTTCAAAAGTCTGAAAGTTTATTCGTTCAATTTGGAGGGCCGCACAAGGGAGAGACGGCGGCCAAGGCTTCCATCTCTAGGTGGATCAGGGAGGCTATTGCCTCCGCCTATATCCTGAAAGGGAAGCAGGTCCCACTAGTTCTGCGCGCGCATTCAACTCGGGCGCAGGCGACTTCCTGGGCAGAGCACAGCCTAGTCCCTCCGCTGGACACTTGTAGAGCGGCGACATGGTCCTCGCTGCATACCTTTACCAAGCACTACAGGCTTGACGTACAGAGGATGGCGGACGCCAGGTTCGGGGATGCAGTACTTTGGTCCGGGGTGGCGAACTCCGCCCAGGGGTGAACTGCTCTGTTACATTCCAGAAGTAAAGGGACTGGACTGGAGTGACGATAAGGAAGAAGTAATTAGTCCTTACCTGCTAATTAGTGTTTCTGAAGGAACTCCAGTCCAGTCCCTGATCCCGCCCGGGTTCGAAGTTTTCATTTGGCAGAATTTCTCTTTTCAGAAAAAAAAAAAAGAGCAACGGACCGAAGCCAGAGTGCGAGGCAGGGCGGCCCGCTAGAAAGGGGCCGGTAGCAGCGGGTGAAGGTTAGGGCGGACTCGGGCAGACCTTCTCCTTCCTTCCTTCCGTCCTTCCTTCCCTCCTACATTTCCCCCGAGAATTTTAAAAAAAAAACTGGTTGCAGTTTGTCCTTTTCTTTTGTTGGAGCTTTTAGTTAAGTGTGGGCTATCCGATAATTTTGCTTTTTCAATTGGTTACTGGGGCCTGTAGTCGGTGCCAGGGGTATTTATACCACACCATCTTCAAAACGATGATGGGCTCAGCCTCCAAGCTGCTGGAAGGGTTGCGCAACCCAGAAGTAAAGGGACTGGACTGGAGTTCCTTCAGGAACACTAATTAGCAGGTAAGGACTAATTACTTCATGATGATGATGAGGGAGAGATCCCAGGGGAGGATCAATCCCGCATAGTTTGAGTTTTTCGACGAGAGGAGCTCCCGGCATTGATTAATGAGTTCCTGAGAGTGCTCAATGTGACCTCGGACACTCCAGCAGAGGAGGAGGTGTTGGAGGATCCTTTGATCCAAGCTGTGAGGAGCTCAGAAGGTGTTTCCGGTCCACAGGGAGGTGCGTCAGATGATCCAGGAGGAATGGGATCAACCAGAGTCAAGTTTGAGGGGGGTACGCTCTATGACTTGCCTATACCCGTTACCGGAACCGGACAAAAATGCTGAGGTCGCCCAGAGTGGACGCAGCGGTATCAGCAGTGACAAAGAAGACGACTATCACGGTCGAGGGTAGCGCGTCTCTGAGGGATTCTCAAGATAGAAAATTGGATACGCTGCTGAAGCAAGCCTTTGGTGTTAGTGCTCTCGCCTTACAGGCCTCGGTGTCAGGGGCTTGGGTGACTCGGGCCTGTTTGAGATGGTCCCAGCAACTTCAGCTACTGGAGGGTTCCTCGGGACGCGCAGGCTATCACAGCTAGGTTGGAGTCCGGGGCAGCCTACCTGGCGGATAGCCAGTACGACCTCATCAGGAGCCTAGCTAAGAACATGCCCTTTGTGGTAGCAGCTAGGTGGTATTTCTGGCTACGTAATTGGGCAGCTGATGCCTCTTCAAAGGCGCGCCTGAGTCGCCTTCCCTTTAAGGGGAAACTATTATTTGGAGAAGGCTTAGATAAGTTAGTAAAGGACCTTGGCGAATCTAAGGGAGGCAGGCTTCCAGAGGACAGACCGAAACAAGTTCGTTCTATAGCTCCTATGCGGAATCAACCAAAGGATCCTCGGAGGTTTTGCCCTACCAGATCGAACCCCTTTCCTAGGGGCCGTTTCCCTTCTAGGGGTCAAAGCTTCAGAGGGTTTCGAGGAGCGGGTAGAGGTTTTGGGGTCTCTTCCTTCTCTGCAGGACCTAGAAAGCCACAATGAGATAACAGGGGTCCAGGGGGGCGGTCTGCCGGTGGGGGGGCGTTAAAGGCAGTTTCTTCCTGCCTGGTCCTGGGTCACGTCTGATCAGTGGAAGTGATCCGAGAGGGTTATGCTCTCGAATTTGCAAAGCAAATACTTCCAGCTTTTATTCAGTCGCCTTGCGGATCTCCAGTAAAGAGGGTGGTGATAGATGTCACGCTTTCAAGGCTCATAGCGCTCGGAGCGGTGGTCCCTGTCCCGGTAGACCAATCTGGAACCGGTCGATACTCAATTTATTTTGTGGTACCAAAGAAGGAAGGATCCTTTCGCTCGATCCTAGATCTAAAGCAAGTCATTCGCTGTCTCAAGGTTCCTCACTTCCGAATGGAAACCCTAACGTCGGTCATCGTGGCCGTAAGAAGCGGAGAGTTCCTGACATCTTTGGATTTGACGGAAGCCTATTTGCATATTCCAGTACGAAAGTCCCATCAACAGTTCCTGAGATTCGCGGTGCCAAGAGGTCATTTTCAGTTCCAGGCGCTGCCTTTCGGTCTAGCTACAGCCCCCCGGACTTTCACCAAAGTAATGGTGGTAGTAGCCGCGGCTCTACGAAAGGAGGGAATTCTGGTACATCCCTACCTGGACGATTGGCTGATACGGGCAAAGTCAGAAGCGGAGAGTCGCACTGCTACAGCCAGAGTGGTGGAAGTCCTGGAGGGGTTAGAGTGGGTCATCAGTCGGGCAAAGAGCAGCTTGATACCCACTCAGGAGCTCGAGTATCTCGGAGCAAGGTTCAATACCAGGAGAGGAAGAATGTTTCTCTCCAAGAAGAGGTCAATGGACCTAAGGATTCTCGTTTTGCAATTCCTGAGCAAGCGAAACTCTACTGCTTGGCATTACCTTCAATTGCTGGAAACCATGGCAGCAGCAATAGAGGTGGTGCCGTGGGCCAGGGCTCACATGCGGCCTCTGCAACGGGCTTTGTTACGTTGTTGGTCCCATCAGTATCGTCCTTTGACCTTGCAGCTGCCCTGCCCTCCTCGAACCAAGATGGCCCTCAAGTGGTGGCTCTGCCTAAGGAACCTGGATTGCGGGATGCCCCTCAAAGCCCCGCAGTGGATACTGCTGACGACGGATGCCAGTCTGGCAGGCTGGGGGGCTCATTGCGAGGGCTAGTTCGCCCAGGGTTGCTGGACTACGGAGGAGTCTCGGTGGTCCATCAACAGGCTGGAATTGCGGGTGGTAGCCTTAGCGCTCAGAGCACTCGAGCCTCTAGTTCGACAAAGAGCAATTCGCATCCTCTCCGACAATGTCACCGCAGTTGCCTGTATCAACCGCCAGGGAGGAACAAGCAGTCCCTCCTGGAGAAGGAAGCGGACAGCCTGTTACAGTGGGCCGCAGCACGTGGCCGGAACGGACAATGTTACGGCCGATTACCTCAGCAGGTTCAAGATCGACCACGGCGAGTGGGAGCTAGCGCAGGAGGTCTTCGACCAGATAGTAGCCCTTTGGGGTTTCCCAATCATGGATCGGTATGCTACAGCCAAGGCGAGCCGATTTTTCAGTCGCAGGAAGGAAAGGATGTTCGAAGGCTTAGACGACCTGGTTCAGAGGTGGCCGTCAGGGGCTCCTGTATGTGTTCCCCCCTTGGGCCCTCATCGGAAGGGTTCTGCAGCGGGTGGAAGCCCACCAAGGTTTGGTAATCCTCATAGCTCCGGATTGGCCTCGCCGGCTTTGGTATGCAGACCTAGTAAGGTTAATGGCTGATCGGCCTTGGCGGCTCCCCTGTAGAAAGGATCTGTTGAGGCAGGGGCCGGTTCAGATGCCTCACGTGGATCGATTCTCACTTACGGCCTGGCTATTGAAAGGACGCGGCTCCGGAAGCGGGGTTATTCGGGATCAGTAATTTCAACCTTGTTGAGCGCACGAAAGCACTCGACCTGTCTTTCCTACGTGAGAGTTTGGCACATTTTCGAAGCTTGGTGTGCGGAGCATCGAAAGAAGGCCCCTTTCGGCCTCTGTCCCGGAGATCCTGGCGTTTCTGCAAGCAGGTTTCGACAAAGGCCTAGCACCCAGCTCCTTACGAGTCCAGTTGGCGGCCATCTCTTGTTATAGAGGTAAGGTCCGTGGAAAGTCCTTAGGGGCCCACTCCGATGTGGTCAGGTTCTTAAGAGCGGTTAGGCGTCTGCGACCCCAGCAAAGATCGGTGATCCCTCCTTGGGATCTCAACCTAGTATTAAATGCCTTGACCAGAGAACCTTTCGAGCCGGCAAAGAAAGCCTCCTTAAAAGATCTGACACTGAAGACAGTCTTTCTGGTCGCTATTTGCTTGGCCAGGCGTGTCTCCGAATTTCAAGCACTGTCCTCTCAGCCCCCCTTTCTTTCCTTTTTCAGGGACAAGGTGGTGTTGCGGACAGTCCCTTCTTTCTTGCCCAAGGTCATCTCCCCTTTTCATGTGAACCAGACGGTCTCGCTTCCGTCCGTCCTCCATAGGAGGGCATGAGGGGAATGACGAGAAGCTACGTCTGCTAGACGTGCAGAGAGTGCTGAGGCGTTACCTCTCCCGCATGGCGCCCTTTCGAAAGTCCGAACGTTTATTCGTTCAATTTGGTGGACCGCACAAGGGGGAGGTGGCGGCCAAGGCTTCAATCTCTAGGTGGATCAGGGAAGCTATTGCTTCCGCCTATATCCTGAAGGGGAAGCAGGTTCCAGGAGGACTGTGCACGCATGCAACTTGGGCGCAGGCAACTTCCTGGGTGGAGTTTAGCTTGGTTCCGCCGCTAGACATTTGCAGAGCGGCTTCTTGGTCGTCGCTGCATACCTTTACCAAACACTACAGGCTGGATGTTCAGAGAGCAGCTGATGCTCGGTTTGGGGATGCGGTGCTTTGGTCCGTGATAGCGAACCCCACCCGGGCTTGAACTGCTCTGTTACATCCCAGAAGTAAAGGGACTAGACTGGAGTGACGATAAGGAAGAAGTAATTAGTCCTTACCTGCTAATTATTGTTCCTGAAGGAACGACAGTCCAGTCCCTGTTCCCACCCAGGTTCTTCATTTGGCAGAGTTTCCCCGTGGGAAGGAAAAGAACAGCGGACCGATGTCAGGACCAAAGCGGAAGCGTCTCTTGCACGGGTCCTACAGACCAGGTGTGGGGGAAGGCTATGACAGGCTCAGGTAAGCCGCCTCCTCCCCTCCTCCCCCTTTTTCCTCCATGCCTCCTACGGTTTAAAAAAAAAAAAGGGGTGTGTGTTATAGGATATTAATTTGGTTATCCGTTAAGTCTGCTTTTTCATTAGATTACTGGGATCTATGGGTGGCGCCATAAGAACATAAGATATGCCATACTGGGTCAGACCAAGGTCCATCAAGCCCAGCATTCTGTTTCCAACAGTGGCCAATCTAGGTCATACGTACCTAGCAGTTTCCCCAAGGGACACAGGTTCCACAATGCTTGTACTTGTTCAAGCATTGATATCCTGGGTCCCTTCTTAATAATGGTTTATGGACCTTTCCTCCAGGAACTTGTCCAAACCTTTTTTTAAACCCAGCTACACTAACAGCCTTTACTACATCCTCCGGTAACAAATTCCAGAGTTTGATTACACGTTGAGTGAAAAAATATTTACTTTTATTAGTCTTAAAAACAGTTTACCCTGTAGCTTCATTGCATGTCCCCTAGTCTTTCCATATTCTGATAAGGTAAACAATCGATCAACGTTTACCCGTTCCACTCTGTTCATTAATTTATAGACTTCTATCATATCTCCCCTCAGCCGTCTCTTCTCCAGGCTAAAGAGCCCCAACCTTTTTAGCCTTTCTTCATAGGAGTAGCCTTCCATCCCCTTTACCATTTTGGTGGCTCTTCTCTGAACCTTTTCTAAAATCGCTATATCCTTTTTAAGATACGGCGACCAGAATTGCACACAATATTCAAGGTGCGGTCTCACCATGGAACGATATAGAGGCATTATAATATCTTTTGTTTTATTTTCCATTCCTTTCCTTATCATACCTAGCATTCTATTTGCTCTCTTGACGCCGCTGCACACTGGGCCGAGGGTTTTAACAAGGTATCCACAATGACGCCTAAATCTTTTTCCTGGGTGGTGGTTCCTAATGTGGAACCTTGCATCGTGTAACCATAGTTTGGGTTGTTCTTCCCTAGGTGCATAACCTTGCACTTCTCCACATTAAATTTCATCTGCCATTTTGATGCCCAGTCTTCCAATTTATCAAGATCCTCCTGCAATTTTCCACAATCTTCCTGGGTTTTAACAACTTTAAATAGTTTTGTGTCATCTACAAATTTGATAACCTCACTTGTTATTCCACTTTCCAGGTCATTTATGAATATGTCAAACAGCAGCGGACCCAGCACAGATCCCTGGGGTACACCACTATTCACCTTTCTCCATTGGGAAAATTGGCCATTTAGCCCTACCCTCTGCTTTCTATCTTTTAACCAGTTCCTGATCCACAGTAGTACACTGCCTCCTATCCCATGACTCTTTAGTTTTGCCAAAAGTCTCTCATGAGGGACTTTGTCAAAGGCTTTCTGAAAGTCCAGATACACAATATCAACCGACTCACCTTTGTCCACCTGTTTATTCACTCCTTCAAAAAAACATAACAGATTAGTAAGACAAGATCTTCCTTGTCTAAAGCCATGTTGGCTGTCTCCCATTAGGTCGTGACTATCTACATGCTGAGTAATTTTATTCTTTATGATGGTTTCTACCATTTTTCCCGGTACTGATGTCAGGCTCACTGGTCTGTAGTTTCCCGGATCACCCCTCGAACCCTTTTTAAAAATTGGTGTTACATTGGCGATCCTCCAATCCTCAGGTATTAGAGATGATTTTAATGATAGTTCACAGATTACTGATAGCAGGTCTGCAATCTCAAATTTCAGTTCTTTCAACACCCTTGGATGTATACCATCCGGCCCAGGTGATTTGCTACTCTTCAGTTTATCTAATAGTTGTAAGACATCTTCCCGAGTATCGATATTTCCTTCAATTCTTCCACACCTTTAAATACCACTTCAGTCATGGGTAACATCCCTACATCTTCCTCAGTAAAGACCGAAGCAAAGAATTCATTCAGTCTCTCCGCTATCGCCTTGTCGCCTCTTAGTGCTCCTTTAACCCCTTTATCATCTAATGGTCCAACTGACTCTCTCACAGGTTTTTTGCTACGAATGTACTTGAAAAGGTCTTTATTTCGCGTTTTTGCTTCCGCAGCAAGCTTCTTCTCAAATTCTCTCTTTGCCTGCCTTATCAATGCCTTGCATTTGACTTGCCAGTGCTTGTGCTGTTTCCAGGTTTCATCGTTTGGCTCTTTTTTCCATTTCCTGAAAGATGCTTTTTTGGCAACAGCCTCTCTGACCTCACCTTTAAACCATGCTGGCAGTTTTTTTGACTTCCTTCCACTTTTCTTAAAGCGTGGAATACAGCTGGTCTGGGCTTCCAAGATATATTTTTCAACAACACCCCAGCTTGATGTACGTCTTTAACCTTTGCAACTGCTCCTTTTAGTTTTTTCTTAACTGTTTTCCTCATTTTATCATAGTCTCCCTTTCGAAAGTTAAAGGGTAGTACTGTGGATTTTCTTACTATCCCTCCTCCACTAATTAAATCAAAGGCGATCATGCTATGATCACTATTGCCAAGTGGCCCCAACACCCTTATCTCTTGCACTACATCTGGTGTTCCACTAAGGACTAGGTCTAATATTGCTTCCCCTCTGGTTGGTTCATGAACCAGCTGCTCCAAGAAGCAGTCATTTATTTCATCTAGGAACTTTATCTCCCTAGCATGTCCTGTTGTGACACTGACCCAGTCGATGCCGGGGTAATTGAAATCACCCATTATTATTACTGCACTGTAACTTTTGCTAGCTTCCTTGATTTCTTTGAGCATTTCATCATCCATTTGTTCATTCTGGCCAGGCGGACGATAGTACACCCCCACTGCCATCGCCTTCCCCTTTTTACATGGAATTTCAATCCATAGAGATTCTACAGCAAATTTTGTTTCTTGCAAAACTTTAATCCTTTCTGACTCAATGCCCTCTCTAACATAGAGCGCAACCCCTCCACCAATTTGGTCAGCTCTATCATTACGATATAGTTTGTACCCAGGTATCACAGTGTCCTACTGGTTGTCCTCCTTCCACCATGTCTCTGATATTCCAATCATATCTAACCTCTCGTTTAGTGCTATATATTCTAACTCTCCCATCTTGTTTTGTAGACTTCTAGCTTTTGCATACAAGCATTTTAGAGACTGTATTTTAGTCATATTAATTTGGCTATTGGTAGACATGGGTAATTTGGGATCTTTAAGTTCTGTCTGCTCCATACTCGAGGGCATTTGGGCTACTTTACTCTTTTTTGGAACCTCTCTGCTTTTTGTAGTATCCTTCAAGGATACATTCTTCCGAACCATGCGCTCTTGGGCGACTGTCGGCTTTCCCCTATTATCTAGTTTAAAAGCTGCTCTATCTCCTTTTTAAAGGTTAATGCCAGCAGCCTGGTTCCATCCCGGTTAAGGTGAAGCCCATCCCTTCGGAAGAGCCCCTCCTTTCCCCAGAATGTTCCCCAGTTCCTAACAAATCCGAACCCCTCATCTCTGCACCATTGTCTCATCCACGCATTGAGACTCCGGAGCTCTGCCTGCCTTTTGGGTCCTGCGCGTGGAACGGGAAGCATTTCGGAGAACGCTACCCTGGAAGTTCTGGATTTCAACTTCCTACCTAAAAGCCTAAATTTAGCTTCCAGAACCTCCCTACCACATTTTCCTATGTCATTGGTACCGACATGTACCAAGACAGCAGACTCCTCCCCAGCACTATCTAAGACCTTATCTAGGTGGCGTGTGAGGTCCGCTACCTTCGCACCAGGCAGGCATGTTACCAGGCGATCCTCACGTCCACCAGCCACCCAGCTATCTACATGCCTAATGATCGAATCACCAACTATAACTGCTGTCCTAACCCTTCCCTCATGGGCACTTGGCCCTGGAGAAACCTCCTCGGTGCGAGAGGGGTTTACATCAGTGGTATTTATACCGCACCATCCTCAAAAAGGATGGGTTCAGCCGTCAAGCTGCTGGAAGGGTTGCGCAACCCAAAAGTAATGGGACTGGACTGTCGTTCCTTCAGGAACAATAATTAGCAGGTAAGGACTAATTACTTCATTACACAACAGCAACCGTTTTTTGTTTTTGAACTTTGACACCATCGAGTCGCACTGAAATGCAGTCTTTTTTGCCAGGACACATTCTGTTAAATTCATCATCTTCATAGAAATCCTTGACTCTTTTAGCTACTTGCTCTGATAATGGTTTGCCAATTTTTGCATCTGGTAAAGCACAAATGCCTTTGTCTTTCTTGACTTTTCGGGCCATTTTGACCATACGTTCAGAAACGCCAAACTTCATTGCTGTTTCCTTTATTGACCAACTTTTTGGGGCCAAAGTCAACAATTGAACTTTTGTTGACCTGTTGGATATATCAATCTTTGCTTTCATTTCTTTAATAAGCTCAGTGTAATCGCTACATAGACTGCATTCTGCAGATAGACTAGATTGTTCAATGTTGTCAGCCACTCCAGCAGCAGACATTATTTTTTTTACCACGTTCTGTGTGCGCTCAGTCTTTTGTTTCAAATAGCCAGCTTTGTCTCTACTGCTTATTCTTCGTATTTTTAATGGAGAAGTGCCTAAAGCAGTCAAGCTTTGATCAAGGGTGTCCAAGGCATCTGGATCAAAATCATCCGAAGATGAAGATGCTGTGGCTTCAACCATAGAAACATATTTTACTTTGCACCTGATGCAAATTTTCTGGCCTGGCTTTACATTCATTTTGGTCACTTTTTTCAAGCCCTCAGGCATGGCTAAAGTTACTTTTGATGATCCACTTTTAATGACATGATTCTGCTTTTCAAACGGATTGCAACACGACTTTTGGTTCATTTCATATTTGCTGAGATATTGTGCTTGGTGATGCAAGCAGATACTGTCATTGTCTGTAAGGTCAACTTCTGATAGTCGTGTAATAAGCAATTTCTCGCTTGCTGACAAGCAGCTCACAGAATTGAGCCCAGTTTTATTGGAATAAAATGAGCCATGGTAACATTTTGATGACAATTTTTGTCCAACGGTACATTCAGGCATAGGAGGACTGTTATCAAGTGATTCGTCGATGTCCATTTTGAAGTAAATTAATTAGTAAATGTGTACCAACTAATGCTAATCTGAAAATCTATACATTAAGCTCACAACATATATGCACTTAACAGTTATTGAGCAACTCCTATGGAAATAAATGAGTTTTAAATATAACATTTGGATAACGTTAGAACTGCAGGTTGAATTACATGCTTTTGTCAAGCATGGTAATGTCCGCTATGTTTAGCCCTCTTTTCAGGGTATTGTACGCCAGGGTTAGTAAATTAAATCCGCTTTTCTAGAAAGCTTAAAACATGCTCTTTCTAATGAAATTGGTTTCAAAACGATTTTAGAAGATACTTTTGTGTAAAAGGAGGCTAATACCCTATTTTTACGTTTTTGCAAAAAATCATCAACTTTACACTTAATTTGTAAACTAACGAAGAATGCTAAGAGCATGAAATTATAAATTCAAGAACGTCAGTACATAGAGGTATTATGTGCAAAATTTCATACTTTTTGCTTGATTATTTAGGAAGCTGTATAATGTCTAACTTTTTTAATTTTTTTAGAACGTCAATTTTTTTGGCTGACTTTGCTGCAATATATTTACTTCCGACATATTCAAAAAATATTATCATTAGTGTCATTAAATAGAGCGCAAAATGTTGTACAGGATAGTCAAGTTTCATTTTTTATAATAGCAAAGAAAATATTAGGGTCTCAAAGTTGCTGAAATCTCACTCGTACTGTACAAAGTCAAGGTATGTGATCAGACAAACGACTATATCTCAGAATGTATTCCACTAGAGAATCTAAAACTTTACCAAAGTTAGTTTGAGACACATGGTAGTGTACATAGAAAATTTCAGCAAAATCCAAGATGGTCGAGCGGGGCACTTTTTATATACTAGACCACTTGACATGGAATGACCCATTCATGAGAGATCCTGAAAACCAGGCTAGTTTGTGGCCCTGCATGACTAGAGTTTGACACCCCTGCTGTAGATCTTAGGACATCTGCTTGGGAGATTCAACTTGCAGGGTGACAACTGTTTAAAGTTGTTAAAAACCCATGAGGATTGTGGAACATTGCAAGAGGATCCTAATAAATTGGAAGACTGGGCATCAAAATGGCAGATGAAATTTAATGTGGACAAGTGCAAGGTTATGCACCTAGGGAAGAACAACCCAAACTATAGTTAGTTGCACGATGCAAGGTTCCACATTGGGAACCACCACCCAGGAAAAAGATTTAGGCGTCATTGTGGATAACATGTTAAAAACCCTCCGCCCAGTGTGCAGCGGCGGCCGAGAGAGAAAATAGAATGCTAGGTATAAGGAAAGGAATGGAAAATAAAACAAAGGATATTATAATGCCTCTATATTGTTCCACGGTGAGACCGCACCTTGAATGTTGTGTGCAATTCTGGTCGCCGTATCTTAAAAGGGATATAGCGTTATTAGAGAGGGTTCAGAGAAGAGCCACCAAAATGGTAAAGGGGATGGAAGGATACCCCTATGAAGAAAGGCTAAAAAGGTTAGGGCTCTTTAACCTGGAGGGGAGACGGCTGAGGGAAGATGTGATAGAAGTCTATAGATTAATGAACAGAGTGGAACGGGTAAAGGTAGATGGATTTGTTTACGTCATCAGAATATAGAAAGACTAGGGGACATGCAATGAAGCTACAGGGTAAACTGTTTAAGACTAAGAGAATTTTTTTTCACTCAACGTGTAATCAAACTCTGGAATTTGTTACCGGAGGATGTAGTAAGGACTTTTAGTGTAGCTGGGTTTGAAAAAGGTTTGGACAAGTTCTTGGAGGAAAGGTCCATAAACTGTTATTTAAAAGGGACCCAGGATATCAATGCTTGACCCAAAACAAGCATTGTGGAACCTGTGTCTTTTGGGGAAACTGCTAAGTACATATGACCTGGATTGGCCACTGTTGGAAATAGGATACTGGGCTTGATGGACCTTGGTCTGACCCAGTATGGCATATATTACGTTCTTATGTCAGTTCTTTTATTTATTAGTCCTCCAATCAAATTGGTGGGGTGGGAAATTTTGAATTTGAATTTTGGAGGAATAGTCCATTAGAGAGAGGCTGGAGACCTTTCTTTTTTTCATGGATCAGAATGTTCTCTGCTGACATTTTAAGATGCTCTCCCTGTAGAGAGAAACTGCAAAGTTTATCATACTAGCTGCGGAAGCTGAAGAGTACATCATTGAAAGATGTGGGTCTGCTTTCACCTGCTGGCAGGGGAGGAGCATCCACTCATTTGCACTGATCTAGCAGGCTTCAAGAAAAGGAAATTATGAGGTTTGAGGATACATTTTTCAGTCGGTGTATTTGCTTTTACTCTGTCTGTGTATCTAAGTCAGTATAAAGGACAGCAACCACATTCCTTTTGTACAAGCAGTGTCAGTTTATATATTTAAAAAATACTAACCATTTTAAGTAATGATTAGTCCAGTCCCTCACTTCTGGGTAGTGCACCTCCTCTCGCAGCTTGGAGACGGCATGTCAGAATTCTGAAGCCACTGCATATATCCTACTGGCACCTGCCACCAGCTCCCAGTGTGCCCAGTCTCCAAGCAGCTGGAGGAGGTAGTGAGCCTACGTGCTGGGCTCACTAGAGGAGCAAATAAGGAGCTTTAGTCAGGATAGATATAGGTTTTGGCTTTAATTTTTCCTTTACCTTTATTTGTTTTGGCTGGCCTGTTTTTTAAAGCTGATTGCAGAAAAAAAAAATACAGAAAAGGGAAATGGAGGGAAATCGGGAGGATCACTCTTCTCTTTCCTGTTGTCTTTGCCTGCTCTCCCCTCCTTGTTTGTACGGAGGGGGGCTGTTCAGCACTTCTTTAGCCCTGTTACCGGGACGGCTCCTTCCCTTGTGATTCTGTGAAGAGCTGTCATCTTGTTTCTCTACTCGCTTCTTCTGCCGGCTGTCAATCTCCTCACGGCTGTGCTTTTTGCAGGAACTTCCTTTTTCGGCACGGTGGAAAAGGGGCTGTAATAGGTCCTTTAGGCAGAGGTGAGTCTTCCCATCAATTTATTTTATATCGGGGGACAGATTGGGGCCTGCTACTGCATGGGGGAACACGTTAAGCTGGTTAGCAGTGCTGAGGAGCTTCGTAGGCTGTTTTTCCCCCGTTTTTTATTCATGATGCCTGTTTTTCCTCTCACTCAGCTTCAGATAGTAAACGGTTTGGCTTTCTTCTTAATTTGAAGAAGATTCTTTTAATTATTTGTTTGATTACGTAAAGGGCCAGTATATTTAAAAAACAAAACAAAACACCTCTTAACATTTTTTGTTTTTTTCAATCTTTTTGGCAGCGGTAGCCTTTTTAACAGGAATGTTGGATTCGGTAGTGCTATGGTTCTAATGCCTACGCGTCCACAGTGCCTCGTTTGTGGTACCCGTTGGGGGACAGTCTCAGACGCAGGTGTGTGTTGTGGTTGCGCAGCTGAAGCACTTAATATGGAGCAGGATTCCTTTGGTTGCGCAGGGTCCCGCAGGTGCTATGGAGGGGGGGGGGGTCTCTTCTAGAGTCTCCATCCGCTCCTCTTACTACGAGCCTGGCATTGCCAGGTCCTTCCAACCCTCCAGTGGCAGGGGCAGCTCTCGGGGTGGGGGGGGGGGGGGAGTTTCCCCGGATTTTGTTTTTCTGTTGCATCAAGCCTACTGTTTACAGCAACAGGGAGCTGTCTCAGATGCCTCGCTGCTTGGGGCTGGGGGGATCCAAGCGGCCACAGAAAGGCTCAGAGGCATTGACATTAGATCGGTTAAGAGGGCTTGTTCCGTGGAGGATCAGCCTCTTGGGTCAGACTGGCCGGAAGGAGAGGACTTCGATATGGAGCCGGAACCCAAAATGGAAGAGCTTGAGGAAGGTGAGATTCAGGAGCCTGAAGATCAGGCAAGAACTATCCCAGTCTTTCGGAGAGAGGAGCTGACAGTTCTCATTACGGAGTCGCTTCAGGCTTGGAGGGTTTGGAAGATCCTCTCATTCAGGCTGTATGGAAGTCTCAGGCTGTTTTTTCCGGTTCACCGTGTGGTCAAGCAGATGATTCAGGATGAGTGGGATTTGCCCAAAGCAGGATTACAGGGTGTGAGGTCTATGAATCGTCCCTATCCCTTGTCTGATCAAGAACGTGAGATGTTTCGTTCTACACAGTGCAGAAGTTTCAGCAGTCACAAAGAAGACTACCATTCCGGTTGAAGGCAGTGCAGCTTTGAAGGATGCACAGGATCGAAAGGTAGACGCGTTACTGAAGCAGGCTTTTGAGGTTAATGCTCTATCACTACAAGCGTCTATTTTGTGGGGCTTGGGTGGCGAGAGCATGCCTTCGTTGGTCGCAGCATTTGCAACAGCCAGCGCAAGAGCAGTTAGCGGATATAACAAGGCTGGAGTCGGGATCAGCTTATTTAGCCGATGTCCACTATTACCTTATTAGAGGGTTGGCTAATAGCATGGCTTTGTTTGTAGCAGCACGCCATTTATTTTTGGCTAAGGAATTGGGCGGCGGACAGTTCCTCCAAGTCTCGTCTTAGCAAGCTTCCTTTTAAGGGGAAATTGTTGTTCGGAGAAGATCTTGACAAGTTAGTCAAAGATTTGGGGGAATCAAAAGGTGGTCGCTTCCGGGAGAATAAGCCAAAGCCTGAGCAGACCGTGTTAGTTTTGCGGGGTCAGCCTTGGGATTTCAGGCATTTTTGTACCTCCCGTTTGGGAGGTTTTCAAAGAAGCAGGTTTCCCTCTTGAGTTCAAAGTTTTAGGGGATTCTGGGGAGCGGGCAGAGGGTTTGCTAGTCCCTTTTCCTCGGGATTTAGACAGGCCCAATGAAACAAGGAGGACCCAGGTGGGAATTCAACCCGTAGGAGGTCGGCTATGGGAGTTTCTTCTAGACTGGGTCCAAATAACATCCGATCAGTGGGTGTTAGAGGTCATTTGCGAAAGTTATTCCCTTGAGTTTGCCTGACCGGTGGTCGACTCTCTTGTCCAGTCTCCCTGCAGGGGGCGAGAGAGAGCGATAGCGTTATAGGAGACTCTGGCTCGTCTTCTACAGTTGGGATCAGTGATTCCGGGTCCGCGAGAACTCTACGGTTACGGTCAATACTCTATTTAATTTGTGGTGCCAAAGAAAGACGGGGCCTTCCGCCCAATTCTAGACCTCAAGGGCGTAAACCGCTGTCTTAGGATACAGCATTTCCGAATGGAAACTTTGCATTCCGTTATAGTAGCGGTTCGTCAAGGGGAGGGTTTGACGTCTCTTGATCTCACCGAAGTGTATTTGCACATTCCGATCAGGCTGGATCATCAAAGGTTTCCAAAATTTGTGCTGCCGTGGGGACATTTTCAGTTCCAGGCATTGCCCTTCAGACTAGCGACGTCTCCGCGGCACACATTGTGGGATCGGACAATGTGACGGCACACTTTCTCAGCCGAGTCTGCATGGATCCTGGAGAATGGGAACTTCATCTGGAAGTTTTTGCTCAGATAGCAAGTGGGGATCTTATGTTTTGGATCTCATGGCGACGTTTCGGTCGGCCAGGGTGAATCGCTTATCTCCAGGAACAAGCAGGAATCTAGTAATCACATATGGGTATCGTCGGTACCGACGGAGCCTGCGCGGGAACGCTCCCCAGCGTCCAATCAAAGCTTTTGGGAGCATCCCACAGCGCCTGCGTGCTGCCTTCCCGCCTTTCCTAACTGCCTCTCTCCAGTTCTTCTTTTTCCTCAGAGCCAGAAGGTCGTGTTCCTGTCACCGCAGAAGAATTTCTTTATTTCTTATTTCTTTTTGTGGTCGCGTCTGCCTTCTTCGATGTTCTACCGGTACCGCCGGTCTTTTTTTTCCTATTTCAAAAAAAAAAAAAAAAATATTTTTCTATTTTCTTCAGGTGCATCCGCCTTTTTGGGCCTTAGGCCCAAAAACTTCCTTAACATGGAAAAACCTGCCTCAGGTTTTAAAAAGTGCACAAAGTGTGGCGGTACCATTTCCGTCACAGACACCCATGAATGGTGTCTAAAATGTTTAGGTCCTGACCACTCCATCACGGATTGTGTGTCCTGTGCCATGATGTCTAAAAGAGGTCGGCAGAACCGAGCGGCAAAGCTCAGTACCCTGTTTCCCTCTGATGCTGCTTCAGTGGCATCGACGTCTTCCAGGGCTGCTTCTTCCTCCAGTGGATCTCAGGTAACTAAACATAAATCTCCAGGAACAAGCAGGAATGAGTCTTCACATATGGGTACGTCTGTACCGACGGAGCCTGCGCGGGAACGCTCCCCAGCGTCCAGTCAAAGCTTTTGGGAGCATCCCACAGCACCTGCGTGCTGCCTTCCCGCCTTCCCGCCTTTCCAAACTGTCTCTCCTCAGTTAGTTCTTCTTTTTCCATGGAGCCAGCAGGTCGTGTTCCTGTCACCGCAGAAGAATTTCCTTATTTTTTCTTTATTTCTTTTCTGTCGCGTCTGCCTTCTTCGACGCTGTATCAGTACTGCCGGTCTTTGTTCTTTTCTTCTTGTAAAAAAAAACCAAAACAAACCTTTTTTTCCGTTCTTTTTCTTCAGGTGCACTTCAGTTTTGGGCCTTAGGCCCAAAACATTTTTCCTTAAATATGGAGAAGCCTGCCTCAGGTTTTAAAAAGTGCACAAAATGTGGCGGTACTACAGTCAAACCTCGGTTTTAATGATTAATCCGTTCTAAGCAGTCTGACTAAAACCAAAACGTACGAAAACCGAAGCAATATTTCCCATAGGAAATAATGTAAATTCAATGTAATCCGTTCCAGACACCCAGCTCCTGTCACTTCTCTCACATGCCCGATCGTCCACAGGACAGCAAACACACAGATATTGTACTGTACGGCACTGTAATCTGATCGCTGACTCCGTCTCAACAGCAATTTGCAAGCGTACCCTGCAAGATAAAGAACTGCCTCCCACATTCATGCAACATCTCCTGCTTACATTGACAGCTACCCTGCTACCTCCGAGCCTGAGGGGGCGCTCCAGAGAACAGGCAGGCGGTGGAGAGATCGGGGCCTTCCTCTCTGTGCAATCCTTGCATCTCTGGCTCGAGGATGTTGCTCAGCTGACTTTGGCTTCTCAACACGCGATCGGGTGAGTCCGGGGGGGGCGGGGGGTAGTGCTGCCGGGACTGGGCGGGCAGACCAGCGCGAGGGTGTAGGTTTTCAGATCTGGCAGCACTGGTTCCTGACGAAAACCGAGGCGATAAACGATAACCGAGACAAGATCTCAGTTAGAAAAGACGTCGAAAACTGAAACGAACGAAAACCGGGGCACACGAAAACCGAGGTTTGACTGTATTTCCGTCACCGACACCCATGAATGGTGTCTAAAATGTTTAGGTCCTGACCATTCCATAACAGATAGTGTGTCCTGTTCCATGATGTCTAAAAGAGGTCAGCAGAACCGAGCTGCCAAGCTCAGTACCCTGTTTCCCTCTGATGCGGCTTCGGTGGCATCGACGTCTTCCAGGGTTGCTTCTTCCTCACATGGATCTCAGGTAACTAAACATAAATCCAGCCGGTCCTCGAAGGGTAGATCTCCTTCTAAGCATCGAGATGCCTCTGGCCTTGCCCTCGAGGATACTGCACCAGTAAAACTACCCCGGTGGAAGGCTTAGGCCTCTAAGGCATCATCATCAGGGTTCCAGGATGATCTCAATGACCGTGGCCTCGACAGATCTCCTGGTGCCATGCTCTGGGGTACCGGTGGCTCCACCGGTACCGACTTCCAGGCATTGGCGGCATCTATGGATCAGAGGATTCTATCCATGGAACGCAGTCGGCGGCTTTTCTTGTGGCATCGACGCCTGTGGTACCGGCTCTAGCATCGCCATCGGCACCGATCCTGGTACCGGTGGCATCGGCATCGGTGTCCGCTATGCCGGTACTCTGTCCTCTGAAGCTCTCCGGTACCGATACCCCGGTACCGGTGATTCCCGATACTGATCACGGTCGGTACGGGTATCGGGCTTTGCAAGAGCATCCGGACAGACGATACTTCGATTCCTTTGAGGACTCTGAGGATTCTGGTCGATGCAGTGATGCTTCTTCCACAGGAGGAGTCCTCTCCTAAATGAAGGATGTCTCCTCCAGAGGACTTGTCTTTTCAAGACTTTATCAGAGAGGTGGTTCGGGGCCTCTCTATTACAGTGGCCCCAGATTCAGAGCCTAGAGCCAAGGAGTTAGATATTTTGCAATATCCTAAAACTCCTAAGGAGGCAGCTACCTTACCTATTCATGAGATTCTGTATGATCTCATGTTAAGGATGTGGGAAGCACCTCTAACCACCTCTCCTCATTCTCGCAGGTTGGACACCATGTATCGTGTCCCTCCTTATCCTGGTTTCCATAAAACTCCCTCACCACTCTATTGTGGTTGAGTCTGCAATGAGAAAGATTTGAAGTGCCAAAAGACATGCCTCTAATCCTCCAGGATGTGAATGTAGAACCCTGGATGCTTTTGGAAGTAGAGTCTTCCAAGCTTCCATGCTTGCTGCGAGAATTAATTCTTATAGTCTCTACATGGGAATGTTCTTAAAAGAAGTCACTGACCATTTGCAGACTTCAAGTCCTTTTATGTCTGAAGATAAAAGGCAAGAATTTCTCACTGGGCTCAAACATGCCCAGGATATCTCCAATTTCTCCAACCGTGCAGCTTTCGACTCCTTTGAATGCGTAAGCAGAGCCTCAGCTATTGCCATAGGTGCACGTAGGATTGCTTGGCTTCAAGCATCTAATTTGGAGATCTGGGTTCAAGATGAATTGGGAAATATCCCTTGTACAGGTGAGAACCTGTTTGTTAAGGATTGGCAAGCAAAAGCCAATCAGATGGATGCTAAAAATTCTGCTTTGGATAGACTATCCAAATCTACAGCTGCTCCTGCTAAGAAAAGGTTGTTCAAGAAAACACCTTTTTCTAAAAAGGGAAGATTCTATCCTGCTTATGGTCAGCGGGCATATTCTGCAGCTCAGTTCCCTTCCAAACGACAGCAATCCTCCAAACAGAGCAAAGCAAAGGCTGCGAGGCCTGCTCCAGCCCAGCAATCTCAGCCCCCTCAGGGCCTTTGACTTTCTGCTAGAGAGCTTAGCCTTCCTGGCTCTAGAAGGACCAGAGCCCTCCACCATTCCAGGAAGGTTATGTCACTTTGCTCCCAGATGGGGGCAAATTACAGCAGAGCATTGGACACTCTCCATCATAAGAGAGGGGTACAAGCTTCATTTTTCAAGCTTGCCCCCTCTCACAAGAGTGCACAAGTTCAATTCTCTAACCTCCCTCCTCAGCCTGTTGGAGCAGGAGGTTGCCACTCTTCTTGCCCAGAGGGCCATAGAGGAAGTACCCTTTCAACAACAGGGCACAGGGTTCTACTCCCCCTATTTTCTTATTCCAAAGAAAACAGGGGGGCTTCAGACCCATCTTAGATCTCAGAGAGTTGAACAGATTCCTAGTCAAAGAAAAATTCAAGATGGTTTCTCTAGGAACTCTGCTGCCATACCTTCACAGTCAGGATTGGCTTTGTTCTCTAGATCTCAAGGATGTGTACACTCATGTTCTCATCCATCCATCTCGCAGAAGGTTCCTTCAGTTCCTTTTTCAGGAAAAGCACTATCAATACAAAGTGCTCCCTTTTGGGCTGGCCTCTGCACCAAGGGTGTTCACGAAATGCATGGCAGTGGTTGCTGCTTTTCTGCGCACCTTGGGACTATTCGTCTTCCCTTACCTGGACGACTGGCTCATTTGAGCTCCCACTCAATTAGAGGCCAAGCCTTCTCTCACCTGCACAATGCATATCCTTCAGTATTTAGGGCTGGTAATAAACATCCCAAAATCCAATTTAGTCCCTACTCAGTCCCTGGAGTTCATAGGGGTGTTGCTGGATACCACAAGGGCAAGGGCCTATCTTCCCCAGGCCCGTTGCCTTCGCTTGGTGCAGTTAGCTTCTCAAGCAGAGTTGAAACCCCTACTTAACTGCTCGAGAGATGTTACAGTTACTAGGCCACATGGCATCCACCGTACATGTGGTACCATATGCTCGCCTTCACATGAGAGCAGCTCAGTGGACTTTGTCCACATAATGGACCCAGGCAGTAGGCTGTCTGTCAGACAAAATAGCAAACACAAGTCGCCTCATTTTGTCCCTCCAGTGGTGGAAGTCCCCTCAAAACTTGTTGCTGGGGTCCCCCTTTCAACAACCTCTACCCCAAGCAATTCTTACAACAGATGCTTCTCCAATGGGCTGGGGAGCTCATCTTCAGGACCTCTCCATCCAGGGCATCTGGTCGCCACAGGAGACTTGTCTACATATCAATCTCTTGGAACTCAGAGCAATCTTCCTTGCTCTGCGAGTTTTCCACACCCTGCTCAGCCACAACAGTCCTTATCCACACGGACAATCAGGTAGCCATGTTCTATGTAAACAAGCAGGGAGGAACTGGCTCTCTGTCGCTTTGCAACGAAGCTCTGCGACTGTGGGCCCTCTCCAGAGAGCATCACGTTCATCTTCTGGCAGTTTATCTTCCAGGTATTCAAAACTCTTGGGCAGACCGACTTAGTCGAGTTATGTTTCCACACGAGTGGTCCCTACATATGGACCAGGTATCCAAGATTTTCCGAATTTCGGGAACCCTGGACATAGACCTATTTGCAAGTCCGTGGAATGCCAAACTTCCCCGGTTCTGTTTCAGAACTCCGACTCAGTGGGCTCAGGCAAGGGATGCTTTCCTCCTTCACTGGGGTCAAGACTTCCTGTATGCCTTTCCACCCATTCCCCTAATTCCCAAAACACTGTTCAAGCTTCAGAGAGACAGAGGCCACATGATTCTCATAGCTCCACATTGGCCACGGCAAGTGTGGTACCCTCTGCTTCTACATCTCTCTCTCAAGCTCCCTCCCTAGAGGTAGGGTCTGCTCCAGACCTCCTCTCTCAAGAGGATGGAAGGTTATGGCATCCCATTCCCCAGTCTCTGCATCTCAGGGCTTGGTTGCTTAAGGCCTAGATCTCCAGGATCTTCATCTTTCTCAACAGGTGAAAGATGTTCTTTATGCTTCCAGAAAAACTTCCACTAGACGTTATTACGCTTTCAAGTGGAAGAGGTTTACCATCTGGTGTTCTGAGAAGGGTCTTAACCCCCATGCCATACCTCTGGAATCGTTGCTGGAGTATCTCCTTCATCTATCTAATGCAGGCCTTAAGACAAATTCAGTAAGAGTCCATTTGAGTGCTATTGCAGCTTCCCTTAGGCCTCTAAATGGACAACCTATTTCCTCTCATCCTCTTGTAGCAAGATTTATGAGAGGCCTTCTTTTAACAAAGCCTCCCATTAGACCACCCCCGGTGGCATGGGACCTAAATTTGGTTCTTGGTCAGCTTATGAAGCCGCCTTCCGAACCTTTAGCTACCACCTCCTTGAAATACCTTTCTTGGAAAGTTATCTTTCTCATTGCAATCACATCTGCACGCTGCATCAGTGAATTGCAAGTACTAGTAGCTAATCCACCTTATACAAGGTTCCATCATGACACGGTGGTCCTTAGGACTAATCCACACTTTATGCCTAAAGTGGTCTCGCCTTTTCACCTCAACCAGGAAGTCTACCTACCTGTCTTTTTTCCAGGACCTCATGCATCAAGTGCAGAGAGGAACCTTCATACCCTGGACTGTAAAAGAGCTTTGGCCTTTTACTTACAAAGGACACAGCAACTTAGAAAGTCTTCCCAACTCTTTGTTGCCTTTGATCCTTCTCATTCTCAATCAGCGGCTGCAGAACTACAAACAGAGGCTTTAGACGGCAGGGGCAGTCTCCGATCTTTCCGTCGTTTTTAAAACCGACCAATTTGTTTTAGGGCGAGAATGGCAAGCGGGGGAACGTGCGGCTCTGGCGGCGCAGCTACGGAAGGCGGCTGTTTGAGTGTGCGCTGAGCGCCGCGCGGGAAAGAACGGAGTCCGGGCAGCCGGTGCCGTCCCGCCGCGGAGGGGGCCGGCGTCTCCTTTTCCTTCCTCCCCCGTACTGTGTGTCGCTCATGCGCCGCGATGGACCGACCGGCGAGGAACAGAAAAACAGTTGATTATTCCAAATTTGATAATGATGATGAGGATTTTACATGTGCAGCTACACCTCCTAGCAAAAAATCCAGAGTAACCGAGACTAAGAAGGAGAAAAAGAAACCATCAAAAAAGTCCCAGAAAGAGGAAACAGTGTCTGCACATCAGCCTCATGTTGAAAGACTATCTGTGAATGAAAAACTGTATCAGAGAGACTTAAAAGTTGCTGTGGTCCTCTCACTGCAACATGGACCCTCGGAGACCCCAGCTGTACAGGCATCACCAGAAACAGGGTTAGATAAAATCACAGATATAGAAGATGATCATGCAGGTGGTCACAAGCGACGAGAAGCTGCTTCCAGAGCCATATCAGAACAGAGAAAGCTGTTGATGGATGAGAACAGCGAGGAAGAGGAGGAACCAGACTCTATAGCCATACTTCTAGATGAAGCTTCAGAAAGTGAGTCCAGCTTCAGTGATGAAGATACAGATTTTTCTCTAAAAAGGGGAAAGAAAGCAAAAGAAAATAAAAAGAAAGATGGCAGGCTAAAAGTGAAGGCAGAAAATGGAAAGAAGAAATCGTCCAGATGCAGAATGAATGCAACAGTAACTCCCATAGCTACTGCTCCATTGTCTACTGAAGCAAAATCTCTGCCATGTCAGAAAGAGACTCATGTTTCTCCCGAGGAAGTCGGGGAACCCTTGCAAGCACTTAGTCCCCCAGCCAGCATTAGGAAACCTGTGTGGACCCCACCAGGTATGTACATGTTGCTAAACTTGCCCACAGTCTTGTTTTTGGGGGAAGGAGGTTGGGCCGATGTATGGTTTCCTTTCTCCTATATCACTGCTGCTTTTCTGCTCATCTCAATTTGCAAAACAGATTGAGGAGAATCAAAAAAAAATGATGTAATTAACTTGCATAGTTTTTCTGGGTAAAACTAATGCTAGAAAATCAGAGGTTGGACAGACTAGAAGGGCCATGCTGATCTGTGTTAAAAGAATATTACTTTCTAAAATCTGTTAATCAAAAGTTATGTAGCTTTTCTTCCACACTGGGCTTATATCCCCAGATGCTGGAATACTCTACCCCCTGACATTAGGGCCATAAACAATCTATATCAGTTCAGAAAGGCACTCAAAACCTACCTCTTCACCCAATACTTCCCAGACAACCTTTGAGACTGGATATCCCTCTCAAGAAACCACCCCTTATAGATGCCCCCTTACTCATGATCTGACTCTACCTATCCTGCAGTGTAAATAGCTTATGTATATAGTTATGTAGATAGTTAACCCTGTTATCCAAGTTTTATTACCTGTTCTATGTAAAACCAGACACCTTGTCACCATGGTAGTTATGTTATGATGTAAACCGCGCTGATGCCGAATAGCGCGGTATATAAGAAACTGTAATAAATAAATAAATAAATAAAAATTTGGGACAACCAGTCTCCAAGAGAACACTTTCTAACTGGATTGCCCAGTGTATTTCTTTCGCTCATCAGAGCAAGAACCTTTCTCTGGAGGGCCATGTCACAGCTCAGAATGTGAGAGCCATGGCAGCCTCAATGGCTCATCTGAACTCTGTATCTATCGATGACATCTGTCGAGCAGCCACTTGGGACTCGGTTCATACCTTCACAGCCCATTACTGCTTGGACAAGGACTCCCGCCGGGATGCCTTGTTTGGTCAGGCTGTTCTTCAACACCTGTTCCATACTTAATCAACTCCTACCCACCATCCCTCATGGGATGCCAGAGATCCAGGTGGGGAAGTGCAGCCCTGTTCCAGGGACACACAACTTATGGGCTCTCTCCCTGTCATCTAAAGCTAGGGAGTCCCCATATGTGAAGACTCATTCCTGCTTGTTCCTGGAGATAGCACAGTTACTTACCTGTAATAGGTGATCTCTGGGAACAGCAGGAATAAGTCTTCACAGCCCGCCCACCTCCCCTAGGAGTTGTCTCTCTTTCTCTCTCTCTCTTTCCTTTCCCTCTCTCTCTCTCTCTCTCTCTCTGTCTTAACTGAGGAGAGACAGTTGGGAAAGGCAGGAAGGCAACACGCAGGCGCTGTGGGATGCTCCCAAAAGCTTTCTGATTGGATGCTGGGGAGCGTTCCCGCGCAGGCTCCGTCGGTACCGACGTACCCATATGTGAAGACTTATTCCTGCTGTTCCCAGAGATCACCTGATCTCCAGGAACAAGCAGGAATGAGTCTTCACATATGGGTACGTCGGTACCGACGGAGCCTGCACGGGAATGCTGCTCAGCTTTCAATCAGAAAGCTTTTGGCAGCATCCCTCGCACCTGCGCAGTGACTTCCCGCCTTCTCCACAGCCTCTCTTCAGTTTTCGTTTTTCCGCGGAGCCGGCAGGACGTCCTCCTGTCACCGCAGAAACTTTTCTTTTTAATTACTTTAGTTTTTTGTTTTCTTGTGGTCGCGGCTGTATTTCCCGCTACCACCGGTACCGCCGGTGGTTTTTTGACTAAATTCTGTAAAACCTTTCTTCAGTTTTTTTGCCTTAACTTCTTAGGCCTACTAGGCCTTTTCATTATGGAGCCTTCTTTTCCTAAGAAGTGCATCCGATGTGGAAACACCTGTTTCTTTTTAGACACCAATAGTTGGTGTCTCAACTGTGTGGGTCTTGACCCTTTTTCCCCTGACTTGTCAGGAGATAATTTTGTGAGGAAACCTTCAGTATTTAGAGTTTCCCTCGATACCGTTTTTTCTTCGGCAGTGAGGGTACCCGGTTTCTCTACTTCACAGGATCAGGTAACCCAAAACAGTCTATTAAGACTAGTCAATGCTTGAGTGGTATGTCCCATGCCCAGCATGGTGACTGCTCCGGCCTTACCCTCAAGAATCCATTGGCATTACCCCTGTGGGAGTCTTCGGGCTCCAAAGCGTTAAAGGGGTTTCAGGATGTTCCTGGGGCTCACCCGTCACAGAACATGCCTGAGCCATGCGTGGGGGTGGTATCTGCTTCGAGCGGTACCGAGCCTCCGGCATCGGCACCGGTGTCGAGTATTCCACTCTTCACCAGGGATCGTCATCGGGCATCCTCGGTACCTTCGGGACCGATCGATACGCACCGCATTGACTTCCCTCAATCTCAGCCATGCTCCGGGACGGTACCGGCGTCGATCGGTTCCGATACCCTAGCGTCGGCATCGGCGTGGATAGGTGCTCATCGGGTATCCTCGGTATCGATCGATGTAACCCAGACTGCCTTAGTGGTATCGGCATCGCTAATACTGCCACCGGTGTCGGAACTGTCGAGACATGCATCGATAGTCTCGCTCTCTTCGATGCCGAGTCTTGAGTCGATATCGAGTCTCGAGGACTGCGTACCGATGCGTCCCGGAACCGACTCCTGTCGTTTCCAGATAGGCAGTTCCGAAGATCCTAGCCATAACTCCCTCATGATCTTGGTACCACTACAGCAGTTCCCGATGGCTACTTCACCTGCTACTCCTTTATCAGTATCGATGTTGATGCCTGTTCTTGCACAGATGCCTAGTTTGGAACCGATACCTGGCATTGGTGCAGTGCCCTGTATGTCCTCTGATGCTCAGGCTCTTTCTTTAGCCTTACCAGGGATGGTTCCCATAGGAGATCAGTCTTCCCAGGCTTTTCTCTGGGATATGGCAACCTTTCTTAATATTTCTATCCCTGGTTGTGATCCTACTCATGGCTCACCGGCACAAATGGAAAATATAAACTTTCCTTTACATCCTGCTCTGCAGGATCTCCTTCTCAGGGTTTGGAAATCGCCCTTACGACTTCCTCAAGTTTCTACAGACATTGAGGTTCGGTACCGAGTGCCACCCTCTCCAGGGTTCCAAAAGCCTCAACTTTCTCATCGTTCCCTTGTAGTGGAATCGGCACTGAGGAAAGTTAAGAGCAAGAAGAAGCATTCTTCTTTTCCGCCAGGTCGTTCTTAAAGAACACTTGATGCTTTTGGCCGTCAGGCCTTCCAAAACTCTATGCTGGCTTCCAGAGTTCTCTCATATATTTTTCACATGAGTCTAACACCTCCAGGAAGTCACAGAGAAATTGTCTCTCTTGACCCCTTTTTTACCAGAGCCCAAGGCTACTGATTATTCCTTGCTCATCAATCACAGCCGGAATATATCCTGGTTCCTGTCTCGTGCTTCTATAGATTCTTTTGAGTCCGTTAGCAGATCCTCTACTATTGCCATTGCAGCACTTCGCAGAGCCTGGCTTGAGGCTTCAGACTTGAGCAAACGGGCACAAACTATACTAGCTCATTCTCCTTGTACAGGGGAAGGTCTTTTTAATAAGGAGGCTTTACGTCAGGTTGCTCAATGCTCCACTGACTCTTCTTCCACTAGAAACCATTCTACGCCACCTCCTTCTTCAAATAGTAGGAAATGTCCTACCAAACCTTCTTTCCCTAAGAAAAGAAAGTTTCATTCATCTCCTGCCCATCATTCGGCTGTACCTAAACAAGGGACGCCTCAACCTAGTCTGAAGTCCTCCAGTTCTGGCCAGTCTCCGCATTCCCAGCAACCATAGGGACCGGGAATTGTAACTTACACTTTACTTCTACATCTTAGAAGTTTTTTCACTGTGCTTTTCTTTTCAGTGTACTAACCTGTCAAAAAAATTATTTTGTTCAGGGACTACACACTTCTCTTCTTACTCTCTCTAGAAGAGCAGTTGCAACTATCACCTGATTAGTTTCTATCCCAACTGAACATTTTTTCCTTCAGTTGACTTACCCCATGGGTACGTCACCCTCCAACTACTTGAGGGCTACCATACTGAACTGCTTCTCTGGCAAGCTCATTCCCCAGACAGGGAGAAGAGATATCCCCTCTCTTTTCTTGTCTGTTTTTCTTTATTCAGCACAGGACAATCTCTCTGCTGTTTCCGTCAGCAGCTCTGCCTGCAGGAGTTACAGTAATTGTATTACTGGGACTTTTTCCAAGTTCCAATCCCTTATTCAAAATTTTGTCTAGCCTCAGTAGTGATTCCAAACTTCTTGGATCCTCCTAGTCGTTTAGGCTTTCTCACATTATTCTAACCATCTCCTTTCCTAGGATATGGCAACATACCTGACTTTCAGTCAGTTTATCTCATAGCTCTCCTGCACAATGCTCTCTGCAGTCTTCAGAGAAGCTTTCTACTATGAGGGCCTTGCTATAGAGCATTGACCTTGTCTCTGACGTTCCTCTATTATTAGAGAAAAACTTATAAACCCTTCCTATACCTGTGAGGGTTCTCCACACCCCCTCTAGCCTGGGGTGTTAACACGAGATATCAGTTCTTCTGCGTGAAAATCCAAGGCATCTACCAGGTCAGTGTTCTGTGGAACTCCCGCCTTGTTCCTTACAGATTCATATCTTCATCTGTTCTCACGCGAACATCACGGTTATCTCATTGGATTGGCTTCCTGCATCCCTCAACCCACGAAAATAGATTCTCTATACATATCCCAAGTGGGCTCACCCTCTTGTAGAATGCAGAATCTTTTTCTTTTATATTCCCCATGTACAATTATTGGGCTGGGTGGTAGACATGTATCTTCAATCTCTTGTCTTGTATGTAGCATCTCCATATATGTCTACATACCTATATCTTTACTCTGGTGGTGCTAAGCCATGTCCCACAACTTTACATATATCTAGGTATATCATCTCTCTCTCTCTCTATTTGTATCCTAATATACAAATATACATATGTCCAGACGTGTATATTAGGATACAAATAGAGAGAGAGAGAGATGATATACCTAGATATATGTGAAGTTGTGGGACATGGCTTAGCACCACCAGAGTAAAGATATAGGTATGTAGACATATATGGAGATACTACATACAAGACAAGAGATTGAAGATACATGTCTACCACCCAGCCCCATAATTGTACATGGGGAATATAAAATATATATATAGTTTTATTTATTTATATAAATATCCCTATGTATATGTGTGTGATGGGGGGCTTCTTAAGGGTTGGTCTCTTATACACTATCACCCTTACTGTCTATACTACATGATTTACCTCCTAGAGGTTTTAGACAGTCTGTCGCCCTACGTCCCATACCATATTACGATACAGAAACTGGTAGGCACCAATAACCACTTTGGCGCTAACATCTTCCATCTTTTCTTTATGTCCTTGAAGCATCAAGCTTCAATATTTTTCCTATCTCTCGCCAGCTAGGAAAAACTGTGTACATTTTTATCTTCGAGTACACAACTGTTTTCCGTGGGAATAGGGATTTTCCAGTCCCCCTCTTCCCGCCAGGACTGAGCTAGTTCTCCAACTCCGTCAGTCTTCTTCCTTTAGTCCTCAATGTTAACTCCTTTAGGCATAAGGTCATTTTCAGCTTTTCCCATAAAGCTTTCCATTGAAGACCTGATGTCTACTCCTACCCAGCTGACACCTGGATCATCTACTACCTCCAGGTCTGGACCTTCATCCTCACTACTGAGAGGTCACCTTGAAGATTCCGCCACTGCTTATCCAGTAGACTCCATCATGCTTTCTACTTCCTACAATACAGTAGGTAAGCTGCATATTTTAAGTGTACATTAAATGTGTTTTAATGCTACTCATCATATCTACCAAGGACTCCTGTAGTCTGTAGAACCCTCTAGTCCTTGACTATGCTGTTTCTTTCCTCACAGCTCCTTTGTCAACTCCTACCCTCCATCCCACATTGGATGCCGGGGATTCCTGGAGACAAAATGCACCCCTGATCCAGGCACTTGCATTTTTATGGGATCTCCCCCTGGCATCTCCAGCTAGGGAGTCCCCATATGTGAAGACTCATTCCTGCTTGTTCCTGGAGATAGCACAGTTACTTACCTGTAACAGGTGATCTCTGGGAACAGCAGGAATTAGTCTTCACAACCCTCCCAGCTCCCCTAGGAGTTGCATCTTTTTTATTTTTTCCCTTTTCTCTCCTCGCCTTTGTCTCAGCTCTAAAACTCAACTGAAGAGAGGCTGTGGAGAAGACGGGAAGTCACTGCGCAGGCGCGAGGGATGCTGCCAAAAGCTTTCTGATTGAAAGCTGGGCAGCATTCCCGTGCAGGCTCTGTCGTTACCGACGTACCCATATGTGAAGACTAATTCCTGCTGTTCCCAGAGATCACCTGTTAAGGTAAGTAACTGTGCTTTACAGGTAAGTAACTGTGCTTTCCAGCTGGTCCTCGAAGGGTAGATCTCCTTCTAAGCATCGAGATGCCTCTGGCATTGCCCTCGAGGATTCTGCGCCGGCAAAATTACCCCAGCGGAAAGCTTCGGCTTCTAAAGCATTATCGGGGTTCCAGGATTATTTATTATTTATTATTTATTAACAATTCTTATATACCGCACTATTAGACATCAGCGCGGTTTACATTGAACAAAAAACATCCGACAATTTACATATGTCTGGTCAATTACATTTAACAGGAGATATAAACTTGGGAAATAGGGGAAACTATATACAAAGGTGTGTTATCTGACAAGAGATATCATAGTTAACTATATACAAAGGTGGTGCAATAGTATATGGAACTGTTTGTATTTACATTGTGTAGTTGGCCTGTTGCGATGGTCTGTCTGTTTGGCCACTCCTGCTATTCACCTGGAGGTTATGTTCTGAGCTGTCATTGAGATATTTAAGGAAGAGGAAATGTTTCAGTGACTTTCTGAACTGACTCAAATTTGGTACTGATCTGATTTGTGCTGGTAAGGTGTTCCATAAAGTGGGGGCACAGAGTCGGAATGCTCTGTTGGCTGTTGATCTGGCACATCTTGTGGTGTCGTTTGGGATAGCTAGTGTGTTCATTTCTGCTGTTCTTCTTGGCCTGTTTGGTGCAAGTGGTAGTATGAGGTTGGAGAGAGAAGAAGAGGTGAGCCCCTTGGTCGCTTTAAATGTTAGCAGTACAGTCTTGAAACTGATCTTTGCTTGAATGGGAAGCCAGTGTAGCTGTTTTAGGAGTGGTGTCACGTGGTCTCTCCTAGATGCCCCGAGGAGTACCCTCGCTGCACTATTCATGGCCAGTTGCAGGGGGTTCAGGGTGGACCGGGGGAGCCCCTGTAGAATAGAGTTTGCAAAGTCGAAATGGGGAAGTATAAGGGCTTGATAAATGGTACGGAAATCATCTGGTTCAAGTAGTGTGCGTAGGTGTCTGAGGGATCTAATTTTAAAGTAGATTGCCTTGACTGTGTTGGCTATGTGACTCTTCATGTCAAGGTTTTGGTCCAGTGTTACTCCAAGGTAACGTATTGCAGGTTTCACTTGGAGCTGGGCATCCTTTACATTAATACAACTAGGAGGAGTGAAGTTGGTGTTCCTTGAGACGAAAAGGACTTCCGTCTTTTTGTGTTGTATTCTCAGGTTTTGGGATAGGAGCCACTCTGCTACGTCGTCAAAACAGTTAGTCAGCGGTGTGAGGTCCAGGCAATCCAATGATATTGGCATATATAGTAGCACATCGTCTGCATATATCATGTAACTGACATTAAAGGATCTGATGATGTTGCAGAGGGGTTGAATATATATATTAAACATCAATGCAGATAAGGAGGATCCTTGGGGTACACCTTGACTTTGTTGGAATGGTTCAGATGTATCCCCGTCAATTCGGATGTGCTGCCATCTGTCGGACAGGTAAGATTTGCACCATTCAAGTGCTGTTCCGCAGATGCCTTTTTCCCTTAACCGGCAGATGAGAATTTCATGGCATACCGAGTCAAAGGCCGCTGCTATATCGAGAAATACAAGAGCGAAACCTTGGCGTATGTTATCCATACCTGAGATTATGTTGTTGAGGAGTGTTGTAAGTAGTGTTTCTACTCCATGTGACTCTCTGAAACCATGTTGAGCCGGATCAAGTGGAGCAGAGGTGTCTATATGATCCTGTAGTTGCCTGTGCACTACTTTCTCAATGATTTTTGCTAGCATAGGTATGCTAGATATGGGCCTATAAGATTCTACCTTCTGAGGATCAAGTTTAGTGTTCTTTAACAGCGGTCTTACAGAGGTCTGCTTGAGCGTAGTTGGAAATGAGCCGGTGGTGAAGGACTGGTTTAAAATTTTTGCTATAATTGATGATATGTCACAACGCAGGTCCTTTATCCAGTGTGCAGGGCAAGGGTCTGTGTGCGCAGTGGATGTATTTAGTGCTAGGATGGTATCTTCAATGGTTTTCTTTGAGGGAGTGGAGAAGGATGCCAGAGATACTGGGTAGTCTTGTTCATCAAGAGGTTCCGGTATTAATATTTTATTAGTTTGGCACATTTTAGATTGCATATAAATTGCATAGTCCTGTGGGTGGATCATGCTGTGGTGCTCCGGGGTTGGTTCTTTGGCAAGTGTTTTAACTAAGTTAAACAGGTCATGAGGTTTATTCAATGACCGTTTCAGGGTGTCTGTGTGGTGTTGTCTGATTTTATCTGTGATGGTTCTACGATGCTCTGCCAGGTGTTGGATGTAAGCTGCTTGGTCACTACTGGTGCGTGATTTTCTCCATCGTTTTTCTAGCCTTCTTAGAATAGTTAGTGAGGCTTTTAAGTCCGCTGTGAACCATGGGGCTGTAGATCTCTTTTTTGGGTTCTTGTTTGTTGGAGGGCGGATAGCAATAGTGCTGATTTTTCTGTTCCAGGAGGAGATCAGTTCTTCAAGGCTTAGTGAGGTGTCATCAGAGAGTGTGCTAATCTCAGAGAGGATGCGTTCTCTGTTAAATGGTTGGAAACTTCTGGTAGATGAGTTAGTGGGCTTGCTTTTATCCATTATTGTCTTGTGTGAATGGTTAGTGGTATGCATCTGGAAGGTGATGAGTTTGTGATCGGTCCATGGGACTGCCGTTATGGATAGTACTATGTTTTGTGGTTGATCCAAAATTAGCTGTGGTGCGAATATGAGGTCGAGGATATTGCCTTTCTCGTGAGTAGGTTCTCTCACCATTTGCGTGTATCCGAGGCTCTCTAGGGCATCTAGGAATGCTGTTGCTTGGGTGTCCTGTAATGATGGTAGGTTGATATCTCCTAAGATCCAATTGGGTTTGTTTGGGCCCTGGGTGAGAGATGCCAGATTTATTATGGTTGCTAGGTCGTCTGGATCTCCTGATGGTGATCTATAGACCAGGTTTATAGAGCATAAGTTGTTTGAAATAGATACTGTCTCTAGATGGTTGTTGCTGTTGGATTCCTCCAATTTAAACTGTAGGTCGGCTTTGGCGATGATAATTACTCCTCCGCCTTTTTTGTTCTGTCTGTGTCCGGTGAAGGCTGTAAAGTTAGGTGGGAGCAGCTGGTTAAGGATGATATTGTCTTCCGCTGAGAGCCATGTTTCGGTTACCATGAGAATGTCTAGTTTATGGGATATTATTATGTCTGTGATCGCTGGCCACTAGGATGTTCTAGATGGCTCGGGCCTCGTCAGATCTCCTGGTGCCATGCTCTGGGGTACCGGTGGCTTCCACCGGTACCGACTTCCAGGCATTGGTGGCATCCATGGACCAGAGAATTCTGAGTATGGAAGGCAGTCTGGCGGCTTTCCTTGCAGCATTGACGCCCTTAGTATCGCGACAGACCACTGGTACCGGCGCTAGCACCGGCACCGGTAGCATCGGCATTGGTGTCTGCGATGCCGGTACTCTGTCCTACTATGCCTTCCAGTACCGATTCTCTTGGTCGGTACGGGTATCGGACTCTGCAGGAGCATCCGGACAGACGATACTTCGAGTCCTCAGAAGAATCTGAGGATTCTGAAAGTTCTGTCGATGCAGAGATACTTCTTCCAGAGGAGTCGTCCTCCCCTAAACGCAGGATGTCTCCTCCAGAGGACATGTCTTTCCAAGACTTTATCAGGGAGGTGGCTCTGGGCCTGTCCATCACTGTGGCCCCTGAAACAGAGCCAAGGGCCAAGGAGTTGGAAAGATTACAATATCCCAAAACTCCTAAGGAGGCAGCTGCCTTACCCATTCATGAGATTCTATATGATCTCATGTTGAGGATGTGGGAAACACCTCTTACCACCTCTCCTCATTCTCGTAGGTTAGATACTATGTATCGTGTCCCTCCTTGTCCTGGGTTCCATAAAACTCTGCTTCCTTACCACTCTATTGTGGTGGAGTCGGCTATGAGAAGGATTAGAAGTGCAAAAAGACATGCCTCTAATCCTCCAGGACGTGAATGCAGAACCCTGGATGCTTTCTGACATAGTGTCTTCCAAGCTTCCATGCTTGCTGCAAGAATCAGTTCCTATAGCCTCTACATGGGAATGTTCCTAAAGGAGGTCGCAGATATTTTACAGACTTTAAGTCCTTTCATTTCTGAGGAGAAAAAGCAGGATTTTCTCACTAGGGTCAAACATGCCCAAGATGTCTCTAAATTTTCCAACCATGCGGCCTTTGACTGCTTTGAGTGTATAAGCAGAACCTCGACTATCACCATAGGTGCACGTAGAATTGCTTGGCTCCAAGCATCTGATTTAGAGCTCTGGGTACAAGATAAATTGGGAAATATCCCTTGTACTGGTGAGAACCTGTTTGGGAAAGATTGGCAGGAAAAAGCCAATGAAATGGATGCTGAAAAGTCCACCTTGGATAGACTATCCAATTCCACTGCTGATCCTGTTAGAAAGAAATTGTTCAAGAAAACACCTTTTTCTAAAAAGAAAAGATTTTATCCTGCTTATACTCAACAGGCTTCTTCTACAGGTCAGTTTTCCACTAAACGTCAGCAACCACCCAAACAGAAGAAAGCAAAGTTTGCTAGGCCTCCACCGGCTCAGCAGCCTCAGCCTCCTCAGGGCCTTTGACTTTCAGCTAGAGAACTTAGCCTTTCTGGTTCTGGAAGGACCAGAACCGTCCACCATTCCAGGAAGATTGTTATTTTGCCCCCAGATGGGGGCAAATAACAGCAGAGCATTGGACACTCTCCATCATAAAGGAGGGGGTACAAACTTCATTTTTCAAGCATGCCCCCTCACACAATAGTGAAGCAGTTCAATTCTCCGACACCTCTCATCAACCTCTTAGGTCAGGAGGTTGCCATTCTTCTTCCCAAGGGCCGATAGAAGAAGTGCCTCTTCATCAACAGGGCACAGGGTTCTATTCCCCTTATTTTCTTATCCCAAAGAAAACAGGGTGATACAGGTCTATATTAGATCTCGGAGAATTGAACAAATTCCTTGTCAAGGAGAAATTCAAGATGATTTCTCTTGGTGCTCTGCTTCCATGCCTTCAGAGTCAGGATTGGCTTTGTTCTCTAGATCTCAAGGATGCGTACACCCATGTACTCATCCATCCAACCCACAGAAAGTTCCTTTGGTTCCTTTTTCAATGAAAGCACTACCAATACAGGGTGCTTCCTCTTGGTCTGGCCTCTGCTCCAAGGGTGTTCACGAAATGCATGGCTGTGGTAGCAGCATTTCTCCGTACTCTGGGAATATTCGTCTTCCCTTACTTAGACGACTGGCTCATTCGAGCTCCAACACAGTCAGAGGCCAAGACTTCTCTATCCTGCACAGTGCGTATCCTTCAGTATTTAGGGCTGGTAATAAACATCCCAAAATCCAGTCTAACTCCCACTCAGTCTTTAGAGTTCATAGGAGCTCTGCTGGATACCACAAGAGCAAGGGCCTATCTCCCCCAGGCCCGTTGCCTTCGCTTAGTGCAGTTAGCTTCTCAAGCAGCGCTAAAGCCTCACATAACTGCTCGAGAAATTTTGCAATAGCTGGGCCACATGGCATCCATCGTGCATGTGGTTCCATATGCTCGCCTCCACATGAGGGCAGCTCAGTGGACTTTATCCACCCAATGGACCCAGGCATCAGGGTGCATGTCAGAGAAAATAGCAAACACAAGTCGCCTCATTTTGTCCCTCCAATGGTGGAGGTCCACTCAGAATCTGTTGCTGGGGTGCCCCTTCCAACAACCCTTACCCCAAGCAACTCTTAACAACAGATGCTTCTCCAGAGGGTTGGGGAGCTCATCTGCATGACTTCTCCACCCAGGGCACCTGGTCTCCACAAGAGAGTTGTCTACATATCAGTCTCTTTGAACTCGGGGCAATTTTCCTGGCTCTGCGAGTGTTCCACTCCCTGCTCAGCTACAAGACAGTCCTCATTCACACGGACAATCAGGTAGCCATGTTCTATGTGAACAAGCAGGGGGGAACGGGCCCTCTATTGCTTTGCAACAAAGCTTTGCAACTCTGGACTCTCGCCAGAGAGCATCAGATTCATCTGCTGGCAGTATATCTTCCAGGCATTCAAAACTCTTGGGCGGACAGACTCAGTCGAGTTCTCCTTCCACACGAGTGGTCTCTGCATGCAGACCAGGTGATCAGAATATTTCAACTTTGGGGAACCCCGGACATAGACCTCTTTCCAAGTCTGTGGAATGCCAAACTTCCCCGGTTCTGTTCCAGAATTCTGGCTCAGCGGGCTCAGGCCAAGGATACCTTCCTCCTTTACTGGGGTCAAGACTTCCTGTATGCCTTTCCACCCATTCCCCTAATTCCCCAAACCCTATTCAAGCTTCAGAGAGACATAGGCCACATGACCTCATAGCACCACATTGGCCACGGCAAGTGTGGTACCCTCTGCTTCTACATCTGTCTCAAGCTCCCTCCCTGGAGTTAGGGTCTGCTCCAGATCTCCTATCTCAGGAGAACGGGATGTTATGGCATCCCAATCCCCAGTCCCTGCATCTCGGGGCTTGGTTGCTGAAGGCCTAGATCTCCAAGATCTTCATCTTTCTCAGCAAGTGAAAGATGTTCTTTGTGCTTCCAGAAAACCTTCCACTAGACGTTCTTACGCTTTCAAGTGGAAAAGGTTTACTATTTGGTGTTCAGAAAAGGGTCTTAACCCCCTTGCTATACCTCTGGAATCTTTACTGGAGTATCTCCTTCATTTGTCTAATGCAGGCGTTAAGACAAATTCAGTAAGAGTCCGTTTGAGTGCTATTGCAGCTTCTCTTAAACCTCTAAATGGACAACCTATTTCCTCTCATCCTCTTATAGCAAGATTCATGAGATGCCTCCTTCTAACTAAGCCTCCCATCAGACCACCTCCGGTGGCATGGGACTTGAACCTGGTTCTTGGGCAGCTCATGAAGCCACCTTTCGAACCCTTAGCTACCACCTCCTTGAAATTCCTTTCTTGGAAGGTTATCTTTCTCATTGCAATCACATCAGCACGCCGCATTAGTGAATTGCAAGCACTAGTAGCTAATCCACCTTATACAAGGTTCCATCATGACAAGGTAGTCCTTAGGACTCATCCACACTTGATGCCTAAGGTGGTCTCGCCTTTTCATCTCAACCAAGAGGTCTACCTACCTGTCTTTTTTCCAGGACCTCATGCATCAAATGCAGAGAGGAATCTTCATACCTTGGACTGTAAAAGAGCTCTAGCTTTTTACTTACAAAGGACACAGCAACATAGAAAGTCCTCTCAACTCTTTGTTGCTTTTGACCCTTCTCATTTGGGACTTCCAGTCTCCAAGAGAACACTATCTAACTGGATTGCTCAGTGTATTTCCTTCGCCTATCAGAGTAAGAACCTTTCTCTGGAGGGCCATGTCACATTTCACAATGTGAGAGCCATGGCAGCCTCAATGGCTCATCTGAACTCTGTGTCTATTGACGACATCTGTCGAGCAGCCACTTGGGCCTCAGTTCATACCTTCACAGCCCATTACTGCTTGGAGAAGGACTCCTGCCGTGATGCCTTGTTTGGTCAGGCTGTTCTCAAACACCTGTTCCATACCTAATCAACTCCTACCCATCATCCCTGGTAGGATGCCAGAGATCCATGGGGGGAGGTGGAGCCCTTCTCAGGGACACACAACATCTGGGGTCTCTCCCTGACAACTAAAGCTAGGGAGTCACCATATGTGAAGACTACATTCCTGCTTGTTCCTGGTGATAGCATAGTTACTCACCTGTAACAGGTGATCTCCGGGAACAGCAGGAATTTAGTCCTCACAACCCACCCACCTCCCCTAGGAGTTGTATCTCTCTCTCTCTCTCTCTCTCTCTCTCTCTCTTTTCCTTTCCCTCGCTCTCTCTCTTTGTCTCAGCTCTAAAACTCAACTGGAGAGAGGCAGTTGGGAAAGGCGGGAAGGCAGCACGCAGGCGCTGTGGGATGCTCCCGAAAGCGTTCTAATTGGATGCTGGGGAGTGTTCCCGTGCAGGCTCTGTCAGTACCGACGATACCCATATGTGAGGACTAAATTCCTGCTGTTCCCAGATATCACCTGTTACAGGTGAGTAACTATGCTTTATAGTAGAAGACGCGAGAGAATGTCAGAAGGTCTTGAAGCATTACTACGATGGCCCACGCATTGTCTCCTCTGTTTTCCCCCCTTGGGCTCCCATAGGCCGGGTGGTTCAATGCATAGAAGCTCATCAGGGGAGAGTAGTGTTAGTGGCTGCAGATTGGCCTCGTTGGCTGTGGTATGCCAATCTGGTGCGCCTTCTCGATGGGAAACCGTGGTTAATGCCGACAAGGGAGGATCTTCTGCTTCAGGGTCCTCTTCGATTGCCTCAGGTGGATCGGATCTCGCTAATGGCTTGGTCATTGAAACGGCGAGTTTAAGGAAGAAAGGTTATTCTAGTGCGGTGATTGCCACCTCAGTTTTGGCTAGAAAGAGATCGACGTCCTTAGCATATGTTCGCGTTTGGCGTATTTTTGAGGATTGGTGTGTTCAAAAACAGGTGCATCCTGCCACGGTGTCAGTTCCGATGGTGTTGAGTTTCTTACGAGATGGTTTTGATAAGGGACTAGCAGCCAGTTCGTTAAGGGTACAGTTGGCAGTTATTTCTTGTTATCAAGGAAAAGTTCAGGGGATCTCCTTGGGCTCCCATGCAGATGTACGTTTCTTGAGGGCGGTATCCCGTCTGTGTCCTTCGCGCAGGGTGGTGTCTCCCCCGTGGAATCTCAACCTGGTTTTGGGCGCGTTGACAAGGGAGCCCTTTGTACCCTTGCATCAGGCCTTGCTGAAGGATTTGACTTTAAAGACTCTTTTTTTTTTTTGGTAGCCATTTGCTCTGCGCGTCGAATCTGAGTTGCAGGCGTTGTCCTGTCAGGAACTGTTATTGACTTTTTCTAGGGAAAAAGTGGTGTTGCGTCCCGTTTCATGTTTTCTGCTGAAGGTAGTTTCGCCATTTCATGTGAATCAGTCTGTCTCTTTACCAGTGTTGGGTATTTCAGGAGAGAGCGCCTCGGACCGTAATTTGCATTTGTTGGATGTAAAGAGGGTTCTTCGTCGATACCTGAATGTCTTGGAGGCCTTCCGCAAGTCTGATCATTTGTTCTTTCTCTTTGGGGGTCCACGTAAGGGGGAGTTGGCGGCCAAAGCTTCTATTTCCAGATGGGTTCGTGAGGCAATAGCATCAACTTATATCTTACAAGGTCATCAGGTTCCCTTGGGGTTGCGGGCTCATTCTACTAGAGCACAAGCGACTTCGTGGGCAGAACATAGCTTGGTTATTCAGGTTGAAATTTGCAGAGCAGCCACATGGTCTTCTTTGCATACCTTCAGTAGACATTATCGCCTAGATGTTCAAGCGGCGGGGGATGCTTGTTTCGGTTCTGCGGTTTTGTGGTTCGGTTGGACAGATCCCTCCCAGTAATTTACTGCTCTGTTACATCCCAGAGATGAGGGACTGGACTGGAGGAACGATAAGGAAAGAGAAATTAGACTTACCTGCTAATTGTTGCTCTTTGAGGAACTCCAGTCCAGTCCCGATTCCCACCCGGGGTTTGTTGGCTTCCGCAGAGCTTTTTGTTTTGTGTGGGGTAACAGCAGCCCTGGCGTTGAAAGACAGCAATATTCTTTCTCTGCTCATGCAATGTATGCTCTGTATTCTTTCTTCTTTCTCTTTTCTGTCCAATTTCCTTCAAATGAGAGAGGCAGAATTATCCTCTTTTTTAGGAGGAATCAGTTCAGTTTAAGAGTTAAGTTGTTGTATTTTAATAGTATAGCTACTTATTGGTTGCTCCTTAGTCGTCTTTGTTATTAAGTCACTGGGAGCTGGTGGGTTGTGCCAGCATGATATATGCAGTGGCTTCAGAATTCTGACATGCCCAGTCTCCAAGCAGTGGGAGGAGGTGCACTACCCAGAGGTGAGGGACTGGACTGAAGTTCCTCAAGGAATAATAATTAGCAGGTAAGTCTAATTTCTCTATCCTGAGGTTATTTTTGATGATAGGCCTGTAAAAATCCAATTGTTTAGCGCAACTTCCTTCACAATGTAGTACTATATAATTGTGGTTTTGTTTTGTTTTTTTGTTTTTTTTTTTTATTTTAAACTGAAGGACTTTTCTGTTTTTTTGTTCTTTATGCTTTAGGAATCAAGGACTTTGGCTGAAATAGCAAAGGCAGAACTTGATGGTACTATATTGAAGAGCAGACCACTTCGAATTAGATTTGCTACACATGGAGCTGCCTTGGCTGTAAAGAACCTTTCACCTGTGGTTTCTAATGAGCTTCTTGAAGAAGCTTTTTCATTTTTTGGTCCAGTGGAAAGAGCAGTTGTTGTTGTTGATGATCGCGGTAGAGCTACAGGAAAAGGTTTTATAGAATTTGCTGCAAAACCACCTGCACGGAAAGCCCTAGAGAGATGTTCTGAAGGAGCATTTCTTCTGACAACGTAAGTTGAAAGGTTTAAAGTAACTGTTGTATAGCACTTACATTCATACGTCATATAATTTTCATTGGTAAGATTATTTGTTGGGTTTGAGATGCTCCTTCAGGTATGAATCTTGTGCATTTAAATATATGTGTGTAAGAAACAGAAACAATTGTACTCTTTACATTACATTAAACATATAGAAACATAGAAAAATGATGACAGAAAAAGACCACATGGCCTATCTAGTCTGTCCTTCCTATCAACAACAACAGTCCCCCTTTTTTTTTTCCTTTAGAGATCCTCTGTGTTTGTCCCATGCTTTTTTGAAATAAGATACCGTCCTCATCTCTACCACCTCCATTGGGAGACTATTCCACGGATCCACCACTCTTTCTGTAAAGAAATATTTCCGCATATCACTCCTGAATCTATCCCCTTTCACCCTCATCCCATGTCCCCTTGTAACAGAACTTGCTTTCAATCGAAAGAGGCTCTCCCCCTGTGCATTTATGCCACGGAGGTATTTAAACATCTCAGTCATATCACCACTATCCTGCCTTTCCTCTAAGGTGTACATATTAAGATCCTTAAGTCTGTCCTCATATGCTTTATAATGAAGACCACTAGCCATTTTGGTAGCCACCCTCTGTACTGACTCCATCTTGTTTATATCTTTTTGAATGTGCAGTCTCCAGAATTTCACACAATACTCCAAATGAGGTCGCACCAAAGACTTATACAGAGGCACTATCACCTCCTTCCTTATCGTTCCTCCAGTTTAGTCCTCCACCTCTGGGTTGTGCACCTCTTCCTGCAGCTTGGAGACTTGGTATGTCAAAGTCGTGACATCACTGGATATAGCCTGCTGGTATCTCCCATCAGCCTCCAGTGTGTCCAGTCTCCATGCAGCAGGAGGACATAGTGAGCCTAGCTTCTGGGCTCAATTGGGGGGAACAGATAAGGAGTATTTAGCTTGACAAATTCTATTCTGATTTTACTTTTGATTTTTACTTTTAATTTTACTTTTAATTCAGTTACCTTTGGTTAATTGGCAATCAGGGATTAGTTCCCTTTAGTTAGGAGCAAATTTCCTTATTTACAGTAATTTTAAATTTGAGCCTGGCTCTTTATATTAGTAGCAGCTCTCGCCTTCCCTCCTTCTCAGTTATTTTCACTTGCTACAGGCATTTGCTGGTGCGGATCTCTCTCCCTTGACTGTACGGGAGAGAGCTCTGGGACCCGTACAGCCACACTGAAGCTGTGTGAGACGGAGCCTCTCCATTGCTGCGGGATTTTAATTTTACTCTGTGGAACCGGCTGAGTGATCCTCGCCGCAGCTGCCAGGCGCATCAGCGCGGCTTGAGGATCGGAGGAATTCAAGGTGGTAGGAGCAGGCTGTGTGGCTTTCTGCCCTGCAGGTAAGGCCTTCGGGCTCTGTCGGTCTGCTGAGGCCTCCTTTTTGCAGCGGCTGTTCTTGGTGCCAAAATTCATTGGCGAAGGGGCGGCCATTTTCTCTCTAGGTATTTGGACCGCATGGCGAGAGTTACAGTGAGCTGCCTGTGTGAGGAAAACAGGCAGAATAGCTAGATTTTTGGGCCTAGTTTTTCTTTCTTTTGTTTGTAGGTTTTTTGAGGCTCGGCGGGTTTCTCAGCCTTAAGGGGAGCTGTTGTCAATCCTCTATTTTTATGTTTATTCTTAGTTTTATAGGACAGCAGTTTTGGCATTGATCTCTGATACCACATGTTCTTTCCCTCCTAATCATGTCTTTGAGGAGCATCTGTTAAGTCCCAGGATATTAGGCAAATTGCCAGTTTTTAGGTTCAAGAGCAGAGCCCTTACTTGTAGTTGGAAGGAGTGACAGCCTGGAAGTGTGCTTTTATGTATTCGATAGTGAAAGTTGCCCAAAATTCACAGGGACAGGTTTAGGAATCCTTAGAATATAAAAACATAGACTGACAGTTAAACTGTCAACCAAGACGTGCCTGTGCTACAGTCTATGGCCACAAGAGGGCAGCTGGTACACTCAATAGTGCCTTTCTATGACTGTGTATGCAGCCATTCTCAAATTGATCATTCTCTGCAAGTCAGGGAACAAATAACCACAGAGCCACCTCATGGGCTCTCAGGGGTTAGTGACTAAAACAGCTCTAATGTAATGTTCTGCAAATCAAGATTATATGACCAAGATTTAAAGCTCTTAACTTCAGTATCGTTGGTCAGGCTCTGGTGCCCTAAAGGCCACCGGATGGCAGCGCTGCTCATGAATCACATATAATATTCAGTGCCCCCATCCTTGGGGGGGGGGGTGGTAAAATACAAAATCGTATTACTCATGAGGTTCACACAGGCAGCAACCTCTAACCTCCATTTGCAAGGTTGTCGGTGTATCCCACTCTTATTTCTCTGACTGCAGGAAGGCCGGGGGGGGGGGGGGGGGGGGGGGCCTGTGTGTTTCATAGCTCCACTTCGCATGCCCATCCCAGGAAATTCTCATCTATTTCTAGAGCAGGGTTTCATTTCATTTCTCTGGTTGTGGTTAATGCACAGCATTAGGGGCTGGTTTCGTAAGCTTGGGTCCCACGGACTTTGGTGGGATTTCAAAAAGTAAAAAAACTCTCTTTAGTGAGAGATAGTCTTGTTCATTTTTAGCTAACACTTTTCCTTATTGTCACTCCAGTCCAGTCCCTTTACTTCTGGGTTGCGTAACCCTTCCAGCAGCTTGGAGGCTGAGCCCATCCTTTTTGAGGATGGTGTGGTATAAATACCACTGGCACCACCCACAGATCCCAGTATTCTCAGCTTCCAAGCAGCTGGAGGGTTCCAGTAAGCCCAGAGCTTACTAGAGTCTTCATTTATTTTTATCCCTTTTAGTTACTCTAGTTTTCTTTAATTTAAAAGCTCATTTGATTTCATTTGTTTTCCTTTGAATTTTTCTATTTGTTGAACTCTGCGCCTTTAAATTTCTTCCAAACTTCCCCCACCCTCCTCCTTTCGTTCTCTCCATCTTGGTGTTCAAGCTCCAAACCCAGAGGAGGAGGTTTGCCGACAGCAGTGAGGAGGACCGGAGAAGTCTCCTCTTGCTTGCACAGCCGGCTGGCTCCCCAAGGCCCTTCCCGTGTGCCTGCCCTGCCTCGCGCCGAAGCCCTCCAGGTGGTTGAGCACTTGAGGCGGCGCCACAACTTCCCCCAGGGCCTTACCTGCCTCGCGCTGCGGCTCCCGGAGCGGCGGGGTGTTGGTGACAGCCTCGGAGCCCAGAATTCGGCAGTTTCGGGCGCCGGGTACACAAAATCGGCGGCGTGAGCAGAGACGCCGACTGCCGATTAAGGCTCCGCGTGGCTGAGGCCTACCACGTGGAAGCCAGCGGAGGGCGGCTGGCTTCCTCGCGCCTGGACAACTCGCTGAGGAGAGAACCAACAAACAGCAAGTACTGGGGAGAATAAACTAGCTAGTTTTGTTCTATTTTTAATTTCTTTCTTTTAGTTTCTTTTTTAAAAAAACCTTCTGTGTTGTGATTTTAACGGGCGGGGGGAGAGGTGGGCGCATTGATTTCAGATTTGCCTCTCCAACTTGAGTTGTCTACATTCTTTAAATTAAATTAATTTTATTAATTCAAATTTACGAAATTGATTAATCTTACTAAAGCTGTAATTCTGAGTGATTGGCTTAAAAAGGGGACATGACTGGCAAGCCACGGTGCCCGTCCTGTGGGTACTCGTAGGGGTACGGCCTCGGAAGCAGGGGTCTGCAGAGGTTGTACTGCAGAGGCCGCTTCCGTGGAACAAGAAATCCACTTGTCCATGGCTCAAGCTTCTCAAGGGTCAGGAGACCCCCTGGAGGGGGGAGGGGAGTCCCATTCTCCTCCGCCTTCAACCTCGGATTTGCCCGGTCCTTCTCTGTCCCTCCCCTCCACATCCGTTGGGGAGGAGGGTGACTGGGATCACTTCTCTCCTGATTTCGTCGTCCTGCTGCACAAGGCCTATTGTATGCGCAAGCAGCGGCTAGGAGCAAGTGAGTCAAGCACTGCAAAGGAAGGCGGGTTGGCCAGGGCAATGAAGACAGGGACCTAGGGCTCCGGGGTTCCGCCCAAGCGCGCAAGGCTAATGAGCGAGGAGCCTCTCGCGTCCCTTTCACATGACACTCTGGAAGAGGCGGTCTCGGACAAGGAAATGGGTGAAGATGAGGAGGAGCTCGAAGAGGGAGAGATCCCAGAGGAGGATCAATCCTGCATAGTTCGAGTTTTTCGTCGAGAGGAGCTCTCAGCGTTAATTAATGACTCCATGAAGGTACTCAACGTGGCCTCGGACACGCCTGCAGATGAGGAAGCTTTGGAGGATCCTTTAATCCAAGCCGTTAGGAGGTCTCAGAAGGTGTTTCCTGTCCACAGGGTGGTGCGACAGATGATCCAGGAGGAATGGGATCAACCAGAGTCAAGTTTGAGGGGAGTCCGCTCTATGGCTCGCCTGTACCCGTTGTCGGAACCTGACAAAGAACTGCTGAAGTCACCCAGGGTGGATGCGGCGGTCTCAGCAGTAACAAAGAAGACAACTATCCCTGTCGAGGGCAGTGTGGCCCTGAGGGATACCCAAGATAGAAAATTGGATACGCTGCTGAAGCAAGCCTTTGACGTTAGCGCTCTGGCTTTACAGGCCTCGGTGTCGGGCTTGGGTGGCTTGGGCCTGTCTGAGGTGGTCCCAGCAACTTCAGCTAGTGGAGGGTACCTCAGGTGACGCGCAAGCTATTACAGCTATGATGGAGTCCGGGGCTGCCTACCTGGCGGATAGCCAGTACAACCTCATCAGGAGCCTAGCTAAGAACATGGCCTCGGTAGTTGCAGCTAAGCGTTATTTGTGGCTACGTAATTGGGCAGCCGATGCCTCTTCAAAGGCGCGCCTGAGCCATCTTCCCTTTAAGGGGAAGCTATTGTTTGGGCAAGACTTAGATAAGTTGGTGAAAGACCTTGGCGAATCTAAAGGAGGCAGGCTTCCGGAGGACAGACCGAAACAAGGTCGTTCGCTAGCTCCTGTGCGGAGCCAGCCTAGGGATCCCCAGAGGTTTTGTCCAGCCAGGTTGAACCCCTTTCCTAGGGGCTGTTTCCCGTCTAGGGGTCAAAACTTCAGAGGGTTTCGGGGGGCAGGGAAAGGTTCTGGGGCCTCCTCCTTCTCCACGGGACCTAGAAAACCACAATGAGAAAACGGGGGTCCAGGTGGGCGGCCTGCTGGTGGGGGGCCGTTTAAGGCAGTTTCTTCCCGCCTGGTCCCGGGTCACGTCCGATCAATGGGTTCTAGAAGTGATCCGAGAGGGTTATGCTCTCAAATTTGCAAAGCAAATACTTCCAGCCTTTATTCAGTCTCCCTGCGGATCTCCCGTAAGAAAGGCGGCGATAGAAGTCACACTTTCAAGGCTCATAGCGCTCGGAGCAGTGATCCCTGTTCCACTAGACCAATGCGGCACCGGTCGATACTCGATTTATTTTGTGGTGCCAAAGAAGGAAGGTTCTTTTCGTCTGATCCTGGATCCTAAAGCAAGTCAATCACTGTCTCAAGGTGCCTCATTTCCAGATGGAAACCCTAAAGTCGGTCATCGTGGCCGTAAGGAGCGGAGAGTTCCTGACTTCCCTGGATTTGACGGAAGCCTATTTGCATATCCCGGTTCGAAGGTCCCATCAACATTTCCTGAGATTCGCGGTGCCAACAGGTCATTTTCAATTCCAAGCTCTGCCCTTCGGGCTAGCTACGGCTCCTCGGACTTTCACCAAGATAATGGTGGTGGTGGTGGCTGCGGCCCTGCGAAAAGAGGGAATCCTGGTACATTCCTACCTGGACGATTGGCTGATCCGGGCAAAGTCAGAAGAGGAGAGTCGCTCGGCTACTGCCAGAGTGGTAGAAGTCCTGGAGGAGTTAGCGTGGGTCATCAATCGGACAAAGAGCAGGTTGATACCCTCTCAAGAGATCGAGTATCTCGGAGCGAGGTTCGACACCAGAAGAGGGAAAGTGTTTCTGTCCAAGAAGAGGTCAATGGAACTAAGGATCCTGGTTTCGCAATTTCTGAACAGGTGAAACCCTACGGCTTGGCATTACCTTCAATTGCTGGGAACCATGGCTGCAGAAATAGAGGTAGTTCCGTGGGCCAGGGCTCACATGCGGCCTCTGCAGCGGGCCCTGTTACGTCGGTGGTCCCATCAACATCATCCTTTGTCCATGCGACTGCCCTGTGCCCCTCGAACCAAGAAGGCCCTCAAGTGGTGGCGGTACTCAAAGAACCTGGATTGCGGGATGCCTCTCAAACCCCCGCAGTGGTTACTGCTGATGACGGATGCCAGTCTAACAGGCTGGGGAGCTCATTGCAAGGACCAGTTCGTCCAGGGACTTTGGACTTCGATGGAGTCTCACTGGTCCATCAACAGACTGGAATTAAGAGCGGTAGCCTTAGCGCTCAGGGCACTCGAACCCCTAGTTCGACAAAGAGCGATTCGCGTCCTCTCCGACAATGTCACCGCGGTGGCTTACATCAACCGCCAGGAAGGTACAAGCAGTTCCTCCTTGGAGAAGGAAGCGGACAGCCTGTTCCGGTGGGCCAAAGTCCGATTGGCGGCTCTTTCAGCCCAGCACGTGGCCAGAACGGACAACGTTACGGCCGATTACCTCAGCAGATTCAAGATCGACCACAGGGAGTGGGAGCTGGAGCAGGAGGTCTTCGACCAGATAGTAGCCCGTTGGGGTCCACCAGTCATGGATCTCATGGCACGGTATGCTTCAGCCAAGGCAGGTCGATTTTTCAGTTGAAGGAAGGAAAGGATGTCCGAAGGCTTAGATGCTCTGGCCCAGAGGTGGCCTTCGGAGGGGCTCCTGTATATGTTCCCTCCATGGGCTCTCATCGGAAGGGTACTACAACGGGTGGAAGCCCACCGAGGTTTGGTAATCCCTCATAGCTCCGGATTGGCCTCGCCGCCCCTGGTATGCGGACCTGGTGAGGTTGCTCGCCGACCGGCCTTGGCGGTTTCCCTGCAGAAGGGATCTGCTGAGGCAGGGTCTGGTTCGGATGCCTCACGTGGATCGATTCTCGCTTACGGGCCTGGCTGTTGAAAGGGCATGGCTCCTGAAGCGGGGTTATTCGGGATCGGTAATCTCAACTCTGAGTGCTAGAAAGCGCTCGACCTGTCTCTCCTATGTAAGAGTTTGGCGCATCTTCGAAGCATGGTGTGCGGAGCACCGGAGGAAACCTCTTTCGATCTCCATTCCGGAGGTTCTGGAGTTCTTGCAAGCGGGTTTTGACAAGGGCCTAGTGCACAGTTCCTTATGAGTCCAGTTGGCAGCCATCTCTTGCTATAGAGGTATGGTCCACGGAAAGTCATTAGGGGCCCACGCGGACGTGTCCAGGTTCCTGAGAGCGGTTAGGCGTCTACGTCCTCAGCAGAGATCGGTCATTCCCCCTTGGGATCTCAACCTGGTACTAAATGCCTTGATCAAGGCACCTTTTGAGCCGGCAAAGGAAGCCTCTCTAAAGGATTTGACACTGAAGGCGGTTTTTCTGGTCGCTATTTGTTCGGCCAGACGTGTCTCCGAACTTCAAGCGCTGTCCTCCCAGCCCCCCTTTCTTTCATTCTTCAAGGATAAAGTGGTCTTACGGACAGTACCTTCTTTCTTGCCCAAGGTCATCTCCCCCTTTCATGTGAACCAGACAGTTATGCTTCCGTCATTTTCAGCGGAGGGACAAGAGGGGGGGACAGGAAGCTGCACCTCCTGGATGTTCAGAGAGCCTTGAAGCGTTATCTCTCCCGCACTGCGCTTTTTCGAAAGTCATTCAGTTTGGAGGACCGCACAAGGGGGAGGCAGCGGCCAAGGCTTCCATCTCCAGGTGGATCAGGGAAGCTATTGCTTCCGCCTATATCCTCCAGGGGAAGCAGGTTCCAGGGGGACTGCGCGCTCATTCAACGTGGGCGCAGGCTACCTCTTGGGCAGAATATAGCTTAATTCCGCCGCTGGACATTTGTAGGGCGACTACATGGTCCTCGCTGCATACCTTTACCAGACACTACAGACTGGACGTTCAGAGTTCAGCTGACTCTCGGTTTGGGCACGCGGTACTTCGGTCCGGCATAACGGATCCCACCCATGCTTGAACTGCTCTGTTACATCCCAGAAGTAAAGGGACTGGACTGGAGTGACGATAAGGAAGAAGTAATTAGACCTTACCTGCTAATTAATGTTCCTGAAGGAACGACAGTCCAGTCCCTGATCCCACCCGGTTCTTCGATTGGCGTAATGTCCTAGTGGACATGTGAGGATCAGCGGACTGAATTCAGGGCCAGGACAAAGTGGAAGGGCCCCTTGGCACAGGTCCGGCAGGCTGGAGTGAAGGATGGCTCGGTCAGACTCAGGTAAACCTCCTCCTTCCCTCCCCCCCTTTTTTCCTCCTTGACCCTTTAAAAAAAAAAAACCACACATTGGGAGAGTTAGTTGTGTGGTTTGTGGTGTTATTTTTACATAGGCTATTAATTGAATTTTCGTTAAGTCTGCTTTTTCATTAAATTACTGGGATCTGTGGGTGGTGCCAGTGGTATTTATACCACACCATCCTCAAAAAGGATGGGCTCAGCCTCCAAGCTTCTGGATGGGTTTGCAACCCAGAAGTAAAGGGACTGGACTGTCGTTCCTTCAGGAACATTAATTAGCAGGTAAGGTCTAATTACTTCTTGATTTATTCGGTGACCTTTTGCGTCCTGAACTCCAAGGCCAGGACACTGTTTGCTTCCAGGGGTTTTACTTTCTATTTTGCTCTTCAGCTCCCTGGCAGACGCAGCAGACTGGCAGGGGGTGTGCAACGCGTCCTGCAATGCTGAATCCCTCAGGATAAGGGGGGAAGGAAAGCTGGGTGCAGCGGGGGCTGGTAGCTTCTTACAAAGCTATAGGAGCAGTTCGAGTAATTTTAACTGATCTGCTTTGATTTCATTGGAGTTGGCGGGAACTTGGTTTTTCGAGTCCTATACTTTAAAAAAAAAAAAAAAGGCATAGCTATGTTGATTTACAAGAATCTCCTTCCTCTATCCATAGAAGGTCCTATAAAGCGTTAATGTTGGTTTATATGGCAGGGTAATATTTTGGCTTAGCTGCTGTGATATAGCGCTATGATCCGCTGTAAACATATTCAAGTCAAAAGGAATTATGGTGATAACTCTCTTGGACAGTTGTAACAGGTGCTTCGGTGAGCGCCATGGCCACTCCACAGATGTGGAATGCTCTGCCATAAGCATTGTCATGAGAGGGGTTTTGTAGTTGTGTGGTTTGTTAATGGAAAATATTCCCGTTTAGTTTGGCTTTGCCCAAATTATACGATTTTACGGTAGATTTGTAATGTCTTAATTTTGGCTATATGTGGTTTAATTTTACATAAGGAAAAGGCAGCTCAGCGGAGAGAGGTTGCAAAATAGAACTCTGGCTTTTGAAGCTATCTATGCTCCCATTCCATTTATCAGAGGTTCTCCAGTACGGAGAGTCTCTGTTAGTGTTCAGCGAATGCCTTAATGGGGGCCAGAAGCACGCAGCCAGGCTAGTTCTCTAGCAGCAATAGCAGCAGCTCAGGTTCTAGTAGGCATACATCATATGCTGGGCTTACAAGATGGCTTTCGCGCTGATCGGCATCAGCCAAGATGGCTGCCGGTTTAGACTGTGAATGTGGAGTCAGCCTGGATGAGGGACCTTGCGTTTTTGGAAAATGCTCCTATTCCATTTATCAGAGGTCTCCAGGGTGGAGAGTTTCTGCTAGTGTTCAGTGAATGCCTTAATGGGGGTCTGAAGCACGCAGCCAGGCAAGTCCTCTAGCAGCGATAGCAGCAGCTCAGGTTCTAGTAGGCATACTTCATATGCTGGGCTTACAAGATGGCTTCCACGTTGATCGGCTTCAGTCAATATGGCTGCCGGTTTCGACGGTGAATGTGGAGGCAGCCTGCTTGGAGGACCTTGCGTTCTAAGTAAAATGCCCTACATACACTGAATCATTATAATTCGGTCAGCTGCTGGCAGGACGCAATGCACTCTCACCTGCCTTTTTGCTTCCGTGGCCTAAAATTGGAGTCTTTACCAGGTGGTATAATGGGGCTTGTCTGCAGTTTTTCGGCTGCTTCATTGCTGACTCAATGGCCACGGCGGAAGGAGAACGCTGAATTTTCCTAACTCTAGGAGTTCGTTGAACTTAAAATATGAGGTTCATTTTTGTGAAGTCCAGCGGAATGGGGCGTTACTCTAGCAGGAATGCCATGGGTTAGTATGCCTCTGATTGGGAGTTCTTTCTACTTCATGTTGTTGGCATGGAAAGAACTTCTTCTGACATATGCGGAAGGAATTTTGGTTAAGAGATGTGGTTAAAAAAAAAAAAAAAAAAGGCAGGTGTTCTGGAAAGAGGAACTAATGGCTCTTCTCGCGTAATCCCTTCGGACACGCAGTCTCGTTATCGCACAGTCGTCGGAAGGCAAAGTGGGGGAAGTCCCTGTGCTTCAAGCGGTGAAACAGGTGCAGGTATTTATTTTTATTTATTTATTTATTTAGACAGTTTTTGTATACCGCCTTATCCTTCACACCCCGATCAGTGTTGCCTTGGTACCGGATGCTAGATCCGGAGAGCCAGGAGGAGTGCGTTCTGCCGGGGACAGGCCGGTGGAACGTTAGGATTGCGGACGGACTATGTCCTTGGCCGAACAAAAACAAGGAGAGGTTACGCTAACCGCAGTTGGATGCGGAAGGGTCGGCGGTCACAAAGGAGACCACTCTTCCAGGTGAAAGGTAGCGTGGCTTGGGAAGGTGGAAGTATTCGGCTGTCCAGAATTTGCGTGTTCTTGATTGACATTTTAAGGCTAAGCTGGGGCAGGCCTGGGTATTCCTTGGGTGGGTGCACACCTGATAATACCAGGGGGTGTGGACTCACTCTATGGAGGAGAGCCCTAGCAATCTTCTTTAGCGCAGGATAGGACAGTGCATGGTTTACTGAAGTGATAGTTGGGGGCAATGCTCTGTCCTTATAGGCTTCCATTGGTGGAGCCTGGGGAGGCAAGAGCACGCTTCCGGTGGTCGCAGTGTTTACGGCAGTCTACTTGCCTGGAACAGGAAAGGATCAGGGAGTTGAATCGACTAGAGCCTGTTTTGCGTTATGGCGCGAATGTGTGTTATGGTTTAATTCGAGTGCTAGCTTGTTGGCTTCCTTGGGGGTTTCCCTGAGGTCCCTCTGGTGGAGGACTAGGGCGGCCGATGGTTCGTCCAAGTCAAGGCTCTCTAAGCTACCAGTTCAAGGTCTTGGCCTTATCCCCTCCGCGTGAGCGCTCATGGGGCGAGTGGTTAGCGTATCGAGGCTTTTGGGGTAGGTACTATTGGTACCACCCATTTGGATGAGACGGCCGTACTGCGCTGTTCTCGGTCGCCTACTAAACAGGCATTCCTAGCAGTTGCCGGTAGCGCAGGTTCTGCTGCGGCTAGGGCCGCAACGAATGTCTCAGGTGGTTCGGTGTCCGCCTGCAGTTTGGCCCTTGAGTGGGCGGGGCTGAAGTAGTCTTATTTTGCGGCGGTCTTCGCCACCTTGCTGGGGGCAGGGAGACAGGCTGTGTCTGGTACATAGGTCGATACTTAGCACTTTTGTGGAGGCTGCTGTTCATGACGTCAAGTCCGGGCGACAAAGGTGTCTGTATCCTTGTTTTCCGTTCTCTGCAGGTCATTGTCAGAGGGAACTAGCGGCCAGTCCCTTAAAGGGGCCAGCTGGCCACTGCTTCTGCCTATAGAGGTTCTGTGCAGGGCATTGCGCTAGGTGCTCGGATCGATGTGTGGCGTTTCCTTAAGTTGGGACCCAGCTGCGCTCCTCAGGGAGAGTTCGGGTGCCACTGTGGGATCACGATGGGGCCTTAGAGGCGTTAGATAAGAGCTCTTTGATTCTTTACTCCAAGCGTCCGGAAAGGATTTCCTGTTATGGACAGTGTCTGGGTTCGGCGCGATGAGTTTTGGAGTTTCAGGCGTGGTCATGTAATGAGTCTTTTTAACCCTTTCTGGGGAGAGGGTGGGGTGTGCGACGGGTCCCGTCATCCTTACAAAAGGTGGTATCTGATTTTTTTTTCTCCTGGCCTATTGGTTTTTCTTCCAGTTCTCGGTTTTCTGGAAGGGTAGGTTTTTATTCGTAGCTTACGCCAATAGGAAACATGAGATGTGGGGTGCGGCGTTCGTTTTCTTTGTTTTTGTGTGTTGGCTGGAGGTGCCCGCGAAGGGAAAGCAGAGGCTGCCAGCTCGCACTGGGTTAAGACGGTGGTTGCCTCAGCATTCTGGTGGCGAGGTCGTACGCTTCAGGGGGGCTTTCTGACTCCTGCTATCAGGACGCAAGCAGTTTCATGAGTGGATCACTGGGTTCTTCCTCCAGGGGGGATTGGTAGAACAACTTCCAGCTCGTCTCTTCATTTCTTCAGTTACCACTACTGCCTAAATGTGTTCGCAGTAAAGGATGCCTGTTCCAGGTCGACGGTGTGGTGCGTTGGCTGAATATGTCCCTCCCAATAATTACTGCTCTGTTACATCCCAGAGGTAGAGGACTAAACTGGAGGAACAATAAGGAAATGGTAATTACACTTACCTGGTAATTGTAGTTCCTTGAGTGACAACAGTTTAGTCCTCATTCCCGCCCAGGGGTGTGATTTTTTCAGGAGTTATTTTCAGGCAGAGTGGATCATCCTTCTCAAGGCCTTGAAAGATCCTTTCAGATTCTAGATCGCAGTGAGTACCTCTCTCTGTTCTGTTTCTTCCTTCTTATTTAAACGAAGGGATGGTACAGGAAATGGGTTTGCATAGGGGGGACGTGAACGTAAGGTTAAAAAAAAAAAAATTATTCAAGTCTGATAAAGTTCAAAAGGTTCCTCAGGTTGAGGAATGGAGAGTTATGTAAAGTTATGATATTGTCACTGATTTGTTGTTTCTTTTGAGTTTGCTTTGTCAATAGTACACTGGGGGCTGATGGGAGATACCAGCAGGCTATATCCAGTGATGTCACAACTTTGACATGCCCAGTCTCCAAGCTGAAGGAGGAGGTGAACAATCCAGAGGTAGAGGACTAAACTGTCACCACTCAAGGAACTACAATTACCAGGTAAGTGTAATTACCATTTATGGCTTAATTCGAGCGCTAGCTAATATTATTGGCTTCCTTGGGGTTCACCCGGAGGTGTCTCTGGTGGAGGAATGGGGCGGCTGATGGTTTATCCAAGTTGAGGCTCAGTAAGCTCCCAGTTAAGTCTCTGTCTTGTCCTTTCCCCGTGGGCTCTCATAGGACAACTAGTTGGCGTATCGAGGCTTTTGGGGAAAGGTACTCTTGGTAGCGCCCGGTTGGACGAGACGGCCGTACTAGGCTGATCTCATTCGCCTACTGGACAGGCTTTTCCTAGAAGTTGCCGGTAGCGGACGTTCTGCTGTGGCTAGGTCCGCGACGAATGTCTCAGGTGGATCGGTGCCTGCCTACGGTTTGGCCTTTGAATGGGCGGGGCTGAAAAAGAAGGGTTATTCTGCAGCAGTCTTCGCCACCTTGTTGAGAGCAAGGAGGCAGGCTGCTTCTGGTACATAGGTCCGTGCTTAGCGCCTTTTTGAAGGCTGCTGTTCTCGGCGGCAAGTCCGGGCGACAAAGGTGTCTGTATCCTTGGTCTGAGTTCTCTGCAGGACAGTGTCTGAAGGAACTAGCGGCCAGTTCCTTAGAGGGTCTAGCGGGCAACTGTTTCTGGCTGTAGAGGTTCTGTGGAGGGAATAGCGCTAGGTGTTCAGATCGATGTGTAGCGTTTCCTTAAGTTGGGACCCGACTGCGCTCCTCAAGGAGAGTTCGGGTGCCGCTGGGGGATCCCGATTGGGCCTTAGAGGCGTTAACTAAAGAGCCCTTTGATTCTTTACTCCAGGCATCGGTAAAAGATTTGCTGTTATAGACAGTAGCTTTGATAGCTCTTTGTTCGGCGCGACAAGTTTCGTAGTTTCAGGTGTTGTCATGTAATGAGCCGTTTTCACCCTTTCTGGATAGAGGGTGGTGTTTGCGACCAGTCCCGCCGTCCTTCCAAAAGGTGGTATCTGATTTTTCTCCTGAGCCTATTGGTTTCTCTTCCAGTTCTCGATTTTTCTGGAAGGGGAGGTTTTTATTCGTAGCTTACGCCGATAGGAAACATAAAATGCAGGGTGCGGTGTTCGTTTCTTTGTTTTTGTGTGTGGATTGGAGGTCCCCGCAAAGGGGAAGCAGCAGCGAAGGCGGCCATTTCGCACTGGGTTAAGGGGGTGGTTGCCTCAGCTTTCTGGTGGCGAGGTTGTATGATTCCGGGGGGCTTTCTGACTCTTGCTACCAGGGCGCAAGCAGCTTCATGGGTGAATCACTCTGTCATTCCACCAGGGGGGATTGGTAGAGCAGCTTCCAGGTCGTCTCTTCATTTCCTCAGTAACCACTACTGCCTAAACGTTTTGGCAGTAAAGGATGCCTGTTCCGGGTCGACGGTGTGGTGAGTTGGCTGGATAGGTCCCTCCCAATGATTACTGCTCTGTTACATCCCAGAGGTGGAGGACTAAACTGGAGGAACGATAAGGAAATAGAAATTACACTTACCTGGTAATTGTCGTTCCTTGGATGACGACAGTTTAGTCCTCATTCCCGCCCAGGGGTGTGATTTCTTCAGAGTTTATTTTCAGGCAGAGTGGAGTTTCAATCTCAAAGAGTAGACAGATCCTTTCAGTTTCGAGATCGCAGTGAGTATCCCTCTCTGTTGTTTCTTCCTTCCCTCTTATTTAAACGAGGGGATGGTATAGGAAACGTGTTTGCATACGGGGGACGTGAATAAAGTTAAAAAAAAGAAAATATAAGACAGATACGGTTAAAAAGGTTCCTCAGGTTGAGGAATGGGGAGTTATCTAAAGTTATGGTATAGTTACTTATTTGTTGTTCCTTTGAGTTTGCTTTGTCAATAGTACACTGGAAGCTGATGGGAGATACCAGCAGGCTATATCCAGTGATGTCATGACTTTGACATTCCCAGTCTCCAAGCGGCAGGAAGAGATGCACAACCCAGAGGTGGAGGACTAAACTGTCGTCACTCAAGGAACGACAATTACCAGGTAAGTGTAATTTCTATTTTTTTCTGCTAGCCATTCCTCTCTGTATGCACCCAAGCATCCTTCTAGCTTTTGCTGTCACCTTTTCTACCTGTTTAGCTACTTTAAGATCATCTGACACGACCACGCCTAGCTCCCACTCTTCTTTAGAGGACAAAAATACTTCACCCCTATACTATATTGCTCTCTTGGCTTGCTGCAGCCCAAATGCATGACCTTGCATTTTTTAACATTAAATCCCAGCTTCCAAATTCTAGGCCATTCTTCAAGCTGAGCTAGATCCCTCCTCATGTTATCTACACCTTCCTGGGTCTCTACTCTATTGCAGATTTTGGTATCATACGCAAAGAGGCAAACCTTACCTGACAGCCCTTCCGCTATATCACTAACAAAGATGTTAAACAGACTTGGACCAAGGACAGATCCCTGGGGCACACCACTGGTAACTTCCATCTCCTCAGAATTTCTAACCCAAGCAGTAACTTTAGGGTCCATCCTTAGGGTGCTCAGTTTGTTTATAAGTTGTCTGTGAGGAACGGTGTCAAAGGCTTTACTGAAATCTAAATATATCACATCAAGGGCTCTCTTGGTCCAACTCCCTGGTCACCCAGTCAAAGAAATCAATCAGATTTGTCTGACAAGACCTGCCTCTGGTGAATCTATGCTTCTTCAGATCCTGTACTCCGCTGGACTCAGAAACCTCACTATTTTCTCTTTCAGCAGCATTTCCAATAATTTACTCACCACTGAAGTTAAACTAACCGGCCTGTAGTTTTCAAACACATCCTTACTTCCGCCTTTTGTGTAAAGGCACCACATGAGCCTCTCTCCAATCCTTTGTCACCACTCCCGACTCCAACGATGCATTGAAAAGGTCAGTCAGTGGAGCTGTTACAACGTCCCCAAGTTCCCTCAGTGTTCTAGGGTGTATCCCATCCAGTCCCATCGCTTTGTCTACTGGTTCTTCAACTGTGAACACAGAACAGAAATATTTATTAAGCAATTCCGCTTTATCCTCATCAGCTTCTACATATTCCTCCTCTTCACCCTTGAGTCTGACAATACCACACTTGCCCTTCCTCTTCTCACTAACGTTTCTGGAAAATGTCTTATCCCCCCATTTTATTGCATTGGCTATTTCTTCCTCTTTTTGAATCTTTGCCTTCCTGACTACTTTGCTAGCTTCTCTGAGTTTTTCCAAATATAGATGCCTGTCTTCCTCTCTCTGTGATCTCTTGTATTGCATGAAGGCCTCCCTTTTTCTTCACCTTTTCAGCTACTTCTTTCGAAAGTCATAGCAGTCTTCTTTTCCTTTTACGTTTTATTTACCATTTTAACAAAAAGGTTGGTTGCCCTTAAAATATCCCCTTTCAGTTTTGGCCACTGTTTTTCTACATTCCCCAGCTGTTCCCATCCCGCTAACGACTCCCTGAGGTATTGGCCCATCTTGGCAAAGTTAGTTTACTTAAAGTCTAAGACCCTCGCTTTTGAATGGATTCTAACAACCCTAGTCCTAATACTGAACCACACCATCTGGTGATCACTGGATGCAAAATGATCTCCCACTATAACATCAGAAACACTTTCACCATTGGTAAGCACCAAGTCCATTATGGCTGTTCACATGTGGGGTCTGTTACCAATTGCCTGAATACCTCTCCCTGTAGAGAATCCAGGATCTCCTTACTTCTAATTGATACTGCAGCAGGAATGTGCCAGTCAACATCTGGCATATTGAAATCCCCTATTAGTATCACTTCCCCTTTCCTAGCAATACTGCATATGTCTTCAATTAACTCTCTGTCCACCTCTTCCTCTTGTGAAGGAGGTCACACCAATGTAAATAGATTTCTCTTTCCCTCTTTTTAGTTTAACCCACAATGCCTCCTCTCTCCCTTCTAAGCTCTGTAATTCCAAGGCTTTAATATGTTTTACATATAGTGCCACTCCTCTTCCTACCCTGTCTTTTTTGAATAAAGTATAGCCTGGTTTACTTACATCCCAGTCATGGCTTTCTGTGAACCATGTTTCTGTAACTGCCACTAAATCCAAGTCAGCCACTCCCACCAAAGCTTCAACATCAGTGATCTTATTTCCCATGCTCCGGGCATTTATACACACTGTTTTCCATATATTACCCTTTTTCCCCATTTCCATAAAGGTGTTTAATGTTTCACTTACCTTGGGGCCGTCTTCACCCATCCCCAATAAATCTAGTTTAAAGCCCTCTTCAGTAGATTGGCCAGTCTACTACTGAAGATGTGTCGACTTTTCTTGGGCAGAGGGACGCCATCTCTGCTCTGCATCCCTTGAAATAGCATCCCGTGGTCCAAGAAAGGAATACATTCAAAGTTTGACAGAATTTTCCTACTCTTTCCCCTCATTATGGGTTTTTCTTTTTGCATTAAGCTATTGAGAGGTTCTCTGAAAAGATAAAGGGTATCGTGAAAGTAGCTGGGCACACTTTGGCTCCGATGTTTCTCCAGCGCCATCATGCAGCGTCTTCATACAAGTAAGTTCTACTGGAAGAATCTACAATCAAAATAAAATATAAACTGACTCTTTGAGTTTGTCCAGTCCAGATACATAGGTTATGCTCATCCACCAGCAGGAGGAGACTGAGAATAGCAAGCTCGAAACTTTTCCCTTAAGTAGCCTGTGCTTCCCTGGAGAGTCAGTATTTTTCATTCTCTAGCAGATGGATGAGCATAGGTCTGTGCTGGCAGGTTATTGTTTATCCTTATGTGCTGGGCTACGATTTTGGGGTGCAGAACCCTAGTGGCAAAGTGTCCCCAGCCTCTCTTCCAGCCGCTCCTCAGTTCCCTCTGGGCAGTAGGAGATAGCTGTTTCACCTTTCTCCTGAACTCTTGGGAGATGCCGGGGATTGAGCTCTCTGCTCCTGCTTGAATCCATTAAAAACAAAAACAAAAAAAACCACAGGATCAGGAGCAGCGGCACAGTGGAACTCCAGGAGCTGATGAGTCAGGGTGGGGGAAGTTCCTGTGTACTGTGCACATGGCTGACCCAGAAACAAGCCATTCTGCAGCATGTGGCAGCTGCAGGAGCTTGCCATCCATGGTAGGGCTCTGCCACGTCTGTGTTAAGGAGAGCACGGCTGCTGCAGAGAGCTTGGTCAGCAGCTGGCTGCATTGGAGGCAGCCATGGGGGGCTTTCGGGCCGCAAGCACCTTTTGGGGGAGGCCAGGATACCTGTGATATTGGCAGCATGATCATTATCTTGTCCGCTACTTTTTTCTTCTACCTAGGAGCACAGTGAAGCTTCTTTTTTGCAGCTGGTGGTCCTAGAGCCTCCTGGGGCGGTTGGAAGGTGTCTGAATAGAGGGGGCTAGTCCCCTTTAACTCCAGAGTTTGTGGTGTTGCTGCAGCAAGGCCTTGGGGAGCAGGTTTCTCCCTGATCGGGGATCTCCCTCCTTGCACGGAGAACTGTTAGTCCTGGCAGCGAGGAAGCGCTTAGGCTGGGAGAGGTCCCCCAGACTTTGAGGATGGGGCCTCAATGGGGGTTCTAGAGGGGTCCATCTGATTATTTAGAGGATGTGGACCCTGAGGAGTTAAGAGGGGGAGCTCCCTGCTGGGGGGATTCATCGGCCATTGGTATATTTCTTTGGGATGAGCTACCCTCCCTCATTGTCCAGACCTTGGCAGTTTTCAGGATCGTGGACGATCTGCTGCTGGACCACTGCGGAGCAGATGGCGGATCCACTCCTTGATGGTATTTGGAAGCCCCCTCATTCCTGTCCATCAGGCAGTCAAGGCTATGGTTGATAAGGGGTGGAAGGTTCTGGATGCCAACCTGTGGGTTAGTAGGAGCCTGGGCAGGCTCTGCTCCCATCTGTCTGGAGGAGAGGGAGCGCATGCACATCCCCTGGGTGGATGCACTGGTAGCCTTGAAGGAACCGCAGGATCGGGGTATGGAGGTGTTGCTTAGGCAGGCATTTGAGGTTTTGGCCCTGGCCTTACAGGGAGCCATCTGTGGCTTCTATATCAGTGGGCCTGCCTATATTGGTCACAGAAGATTCCAGATGGGTTGCTGGAGGAGGTGGTCCAGTTTGGGTCTGGGACCGCCTTCCTCTACGACTTGCTTAGGGTCGTGGCCAAGTCAATAGCGACTGGGGGTTCTTGCGGCTACAGAACTGGTTGCTAGATTTGGCCTCCAAGATGAGGTTGAGCAAGCTTGTGGAGGCCTCTGTTTTGGCAGGATTTGGAGAAGCTGGTAAAGGACCTGGGAGATTCTAAGGTTGCAGACTCTTGGAGGACAAGCCCAAGGTGGTGGCATGGGTGTTCTCTTCTAGAGGCTGAGAGTGCACAAGTTCCACCCTACTCAAGGGCCAAACCCCCAAAACTCCTGCTTTTTCCTGAAAGGCCCCTTCTTTGGTGGAGGTTGGAGGGGCCACAAGTGGCTCTGGTATCACGAAGTTCTCCCATTGAAAGTTCAGGTGCTTGGGGAAGGAGCAGTTAATAGACGGTCTCTGAACCTGATTTTACCCCACCTTGGCCCACATTGGGTCCTGGAGGTCATATGCCTGGGCTATGCCCTCGAGTTTGCCAGACCTCTCACAGATGCCTTCATGGTGTCGCCTTATCTAGCCCCCGCCAAGACTTACCTTCTCTTCCCTCCAGTCTAGTCACGTTACCATTAGGTTGTCACACCTCACCAGCCGCTTGGAGACTGAGCATGTCTGATCTTGTGACGACAGGATATTTGGGTAGCCGGTAGGCCCTCCCAGTCTTTCAGTCTCCAAGCAGCTGGAGAGACGTGGCTCCCTATAGGGGATCTCACTGAGAGATCTTAAGGCTTAGGTGGGGCCGTGTTTATTTCTTATTTCTTTATTTCTTGGATTTCATTGTTTCCTCCATTTTCCTTCCTCTTGCTGAGGCACCAGTACCCTGATGGGAAGGGGGAAGCCCTCTAGGAGAGACCCTTACATAAGAACATAAGATATGCCATACGGGGTCAGACCAAGGTCCATCAAGCCCAGTATCCTGTTTCCAACAGTGGCCAATCTAGGTCATATGTACCGAGCAGTTTCCCCAAAAGACACAGGTTCCACAATGCTTGTACTGGTCAAGCATTAATATCCTGGGTCCCTTCTTAATAATGGTTTATGGATCTTTCCTCCAGGAACTAGTCCAAACCTTTTTTAAACCCAGCTACACTAACGGCCTTTACTACATCCTCCAGTAACAAATTCCAGAGTTTGATTACACGTTAAGTGAAGAAATATTCTCCAGGACCAAGCAGGAAGTCAGTCCTCACATATGGGTATCATCGGTGCCGATGAAGCCCCAGCAGAGCATTTCCCCAGCTTTCCATGAAAGCCTTTGGGAATGATGGCACGCATAAGCGGTTCCCTTCCTGCCTAAAGGTGCCATCTTACCTCAGTCTCTTTTTTTCCGAGAAGCCCATCGGACGTGTGTCCTGTTCTCCCAGATAAAAGTGATTTTTTTCTTGGGCGATTTTCGCTATTTTTTTCTCCGGTTCGGCGCCGGTTCCCCTCCCGCCGGGTTTGGTACACCGGTATCGAGCCCATTCTCTTCATTTTTCGTTTTTTGCCCTTCGTGGCTGGTGTCGCGCCCTTTTTTCCTTTTTCACTGGAAGGCCGGTCTTTTGACCTCGCCGGGACTATTTTTTCCCTGATGGCTTCCAGTGGTTTCAAAAAGTGTGATCGGTGTAAGAAAATTATGTCTCTCACCGACACACACGACTGCTGCCTTCGGTGCCTCAGCCCTGACCACGACCCAAAGTCGTGTGGGCCATGTGGGAAGATGTCTTCCAAGGCACTAAAGAGTCGACAGCATCAAAAGGAAAGGTTTTTCTTGGACTCTGCCTCCGGCCGGGCCCGGACCTCGTCTGAGGCCTCGACATCTCGGGATTCCGATCCCGAGCGCTGTCGAAGCTCCTCGGACAGGGGGTCCCCCGACCGGGAACGTAAGAGGAAGAAGCGGCTTGCGAGGGTGGTGTCGGAGGAGGTCCATGGTCCCTCGAGGGCCGGGTCTAAGATCCCCGACCGCCGTTCCGGGCCTGTGGACCAAGAGAAGCCTGCCAAAGTTCCTCGCGTGGAGCCGGAGTCTCTTGGACACGTAAGCCCCGTAGTCCTCGTGGACTCTCCTCCCAGAGAGCCGACGTCGGGCCCGGCGCCGCTGGGGCTCGAGTCGGTGGCTGCTGCGTCTCCCAAGCTGAGTCTCAGGATGACAGCCTTGGAGTGCAGACTGCCTGCCTTCATGGAGCAGCAGCGGGCACTGATGGCCAGCCTGCCTGGTGCATCTGCCCCAACCACCGGGACGTCGACTTTGAAGTCAACCCCGGAGACCGAGCCAATACTCGAGACCCTCGTGACTCGAAGTCGGTCGAGGTCTCCCTCGACCTCCCGTTCGGGATCGAGGGTGTCAACGCCCCGCGGGGTCGGGCCCTGACAACTCCTCGGACGAGTCCGCCTGGGAGACGGAGGACGAGGAGTCTCCCGATACTTTTGAGACTCGGTGCGTCCCGTCGGACTCACCACAGTCTGATCCCCGGAGTAGATTCCCTCCGGAGGACACTCGGTTCTCGGAGTTCGTCCGGGATATGGCGGCTGCCTTGGCTATCCCTGCCGATTCCGAGGAAGAGCCTTGAGCCGAGGAGCTCAATGCTCTGCAGTACGACTCTCCTCCGAAGGACGCCTTTACTGTCCCGGTTCCTCCGATGCTGGAACAGCTCCTCTTCCGTATGTGGGAGGCCCCGGCCTCGGCGCCGGTTCTGAGCAAGTGAGTCGATTCCATTTATCGACTCTGCAAAAGCCCTGGTTGCCGGAAAGCACAGCTACCACACCACATGGTTTTGGAATCGGCCATGCATCGTCTGAAGAGCCAGAGGATGCACTCTGCGGTGCCCCCCCGGCAGGGAGGCCCGCAGCCTGATGGCGTCGGTAGGAAGTGCTTCCATGGGTCGATGCTTGCCGTGTCCAGTCTTACCAGCTGTACATGGGCATGTACTTGCGAGACCTGGCCAAAGAACTGGCCGGCTTCTCTGCTGGTCTCTCCGGGGAATCCTTGCAGAGATTTCAGACCTTGTCCTCGGGGATTCGGGAATGCTCGAAGTTCCTTTCCCGTGCCGCTTACGATGGCTTCGAGGCTTCGGCCTGAGTAGCGGCTGCCGGCATCGCGGCTCGACGCCAGACGTGGCTGCCGGCATCGCGGCTCGACGCCAGACGTGGCTGCCGTCATTGGACCTCGAGCCATGGGTTCAGGACAAGTTGGTCGATGTCCCCTGCCGAGGTGAGAACCTTTTTGGCAAACCCGTGACCGAGAAGGCCGCTCAGCTCGAAACAGAGCACCTTACCAGGACAAGGCTGTCGAGGAAGACCTCTGCCCCTTCACATAAGAAGAAGGGCTCAGGTAAAAAGTCCTTTTACCCGAGGAAGGGCACTGCCTACAAACAGTACCCTCAGTATCAGGCTGCCCAAGCTGCCCCCCAGGGTCAGCAAGCCAAGGGCCAGGGTAATGGGCCCCGTAGGCAGAGGACCCCCAAGCCTCAGGCCCTTGCTCCTACTCAGCAGGGTGGGGGGTGTTGACTCCTTGAGCGTAGCCTCTCCCCCACTGCTCTCCCCACCCTGCACAGGAGGTCGCCTCGCCCTCTTTGCCTACCAGTGGCCCCTTATCACTGGGGACAGTTGTGTGCTGGACATAGTCCACAATGGCTATGCCCTCCATTTTCACCAACTGCCTCCACCATATTTTCCAGGGGAGCCTCCAGGGCCTCCCCTGCACACAGACCTCCTGCTACAAGAGCTTCATGGTCTGTTGGTGGACAGGGCGGTGGAGCCTGTGCCTCCCCACTTGCAAGGTCACGGATTCTACTCCAGGTATTTCCTGATACCCAAAAGAACCGATGGCCTTCGACCCATTCTGGACCTCAGGAACCTCAAGTTCCTAGAGAAAGAGAAGTTCAAGATGTTTATTCTTGGAACACTTCTGCACTACCTCCAGCAGGGAGATTGGGTATGCTCCTTAGATCTAAAGGATGCGTACACTCACATCCTCATTCATCCAGACCACAGAAAGTACCTCAGGTTCATTGTGGGAGGGAAACCATTATCAGTACAGAGTACTGCCTTTCGGCCTGTCCTCCGCTCCCAGGGTCTTTACCAAGTGCCTGGCAGTGGTTGCGGCCTACCTGAGAAATCAAGGCATCTTTGTCTTTCCCTATCTGGATGACTGGCTCATCAGGGGTCAGACGTCCCTGGAGGCCAGACAAGCCACCCTCAACACCATTGCTCTGTTCCAAAAGGTGGGCTTTGTCATAAACTTCGCAAAGTCCACTTTGCTCCCCTCCCAGAACTTGGAGTTCATAGGGGCAAGGTTGGATTCTCAACTGGCAAAGGCATTCTTGCCAGAGGACAGGGCTCAAAGGCTGATGGACGTGGCAAAGCAGTTTCTGAACAGGTCCCTGGTTTCTGCCAGACTCTGCCTCAGGCTTTTTGGTAACATGGCTTCGACAGTACATGTGACTCCCAATGCCAGGCTCCATATGAGGCCTGCACAGTGGTGCCTTCGTACTCAGTGGTCTCAAGCCATAGGCCACTTATGAGACAGGATAAAGGTGTCCAAACACCTTTTGGCCTCCCTCAGCTGGTGTCTACATCCACCCAATCTACTCAAGGGAATGCTCTTCCAAATGCCAGAATACTCAGTGGTCCTCACCACCTACGCCTCTCTGAAGGGCTGGTGCGCTCATTGTCTGGACAAGCGCACCCAAGGCCTCTGGTCTCCCTGGGAGGCAGCCCAACAGATTAATCTGCTGGAACTTCGAGCTATCAGCTTGGCTCTCAGAGTTTTTTCTCCAGCCCTGGCTCACCGCTCAGTCTTGATTCAAACAGACAACCAGGTGGCCATGTTTTATGTGAACAAGCAGGGCGGCACTGGGTCCCAGATCCTTTGTCGAGAAGCTCAGGACCTGTGTTCCTTTGCCCTGAAGCACCACATGCTTCTCAAGGCGGTGTACCTCCCAGGCCAGGAGAACTGCCTGGCCGACCGGTTGAGCAGGATTCTGCAGCCCCACGAGTGGCAGCTGCATCCCTTGTTAGTTCAAAAGATCTTCCTGAAGTGGGGTCTCCCTTGGATAGATCTTTTTGCCAGTCCGCTAAACAAGCAGCTACCCAAGTTCTGCTCCAAGCAACCACATCCTTCGAGGATCGCACCAGATGCTTTTCTGATGTCCTGGTCTCAGGGCCTCCTGTATGCGTTTCCTCCCACGCCCTTGGTGGCCCGAACTCTGTTCAAGATTCTTCGGGACAAGGCCTCAGTCCTGCTGGAAGTTCCCAGATAACCGAGACAGCCTTGGTTTCCTCTTCTGCTTCAACTGGCGGTGGATCCCCCACTGCCTCTGGGGTTGCAACCCGACCTTTTCTCTCAGGAGCAGGGTTCCTTACTACACCCCAATCTCAAGACTTTCAATTTGATGGCCTGGAGGCTGCAAGGGTAGTCTTGGCTCCCTGGGGCCTGCCTCAGGCATTTGAGGAGGTTGTCCTTGCCTCTAGAAAACAGTCCACTAGGAAAGCCTATGCTCTCAAATGGAAGAGGTTTTCTGTGTGGTGTCAGCTACGTACAGAGGATCCTTTCTCCTGTACTGTGCCAGTTGTGCTTCAGTACTTACTGCACTTATCAAATCAGGGACTTAAGTCCAATTCTGTTCGGGTCCACCTCTCAGCTTTAGCAGCTCACCACTCACTGGTGGAGGGACATTCTTTGTCAGGTCACCCCTTGGTGTCCTGCTTTCTCAGGGGCTTGCTTTTGCTCAAGCCCCCCATCCGTCGTCCTGCTCCTGAGTGGGAGCTGAATGTGGTCTTGCAGCAACTGACTCGCCCACCCTTTGAGCCGATGGCTACTTGTCCACTGCGCTTCCTCTCCTGGAAGACACTCTTCCTGATAGCCCTTACCTCGTCTAGGCGAGTGAGTGGGCTTCAGGCCCTGGTCTATGATAGGCCTTACACCAGGATTTATAGGAACAGGGTAGTCCTCAGGACTCATCCCAAGTTCCTCCCTAAGGTTGTCTCCTCTTTCCACCTCAACCAGGAGGTGGTTCTTTCAACATTCTTCCCTAGGCCTCATGCAAGCCAGGCTGAAGCAGTCCTGCATACCCTGGACTGTAGGAGGGCCTTATCCTTCTACCTTGACCGTACACAGGGGCATAGAAGGGCTCGTATCCTTTGACCCCAATAAGTTGGGGTTGGCTGTGTCCAAGCGTACCTTGTCCATCTGGGTGGCTGACTGTATCACCTGGGCTTGCAAGGCGGCTGACCTTCCTTTGCAGGGTAGGGTCACGGCCCATCGTGTCAGGGCAATGGCTGTCTCAGTGGCTCATCTCCGCTCTGTGCCCTTGGTAGACATCTGCAGGGCTGCAACTTGGTCTTCAAGCCAGACTTTTGCAGCCCACTACTGTCTGGAGAGGGAGTCCCGTAGGGACAGTGCTTTTGGCCAAGCAGTACTCCGGAATCTCTTTGAGGTTTAGGCAACTCCTGTCCTCCTGCCCTCTGTTGGGCTACCGGTGGAGGTTGTCTCCTTGAAAAGCCTTTCTTTGCTGCTGGGACTCTTGTTCAGCCTGGGTTACTCGGTAGCCCGGAGCTAGGGAGTCACCTATATGTGAGGACTGACTTCCTGCTTGGTCCTGGAGAAAGAGTAGTTACTCACCTGTAACAGGTGTTCTCCAGGAGCAGCAGGAATCTGTCCTCACAACCCTCCCTCCTCCCCTTGGAGTTGCAGTTGTACATAGTTTGTACTTTTACATTTTTGTGTGCTCTTCTTAGCTATGTCATTTGACTGAGGTAAGATGGCACCTTTAGGCGGGAAGGGAACCGCGCATTCCCAGGGGCTTTCATGGAAAGCTGGGGAAATGCTCCGCTGGGGCTTCATCGGCGCCGATGACACCCATATGTGAGGACTGATTCCTGCTGCTCCTGGAGAACACCTGTTACAGGTGAGTAACTACTCTTTTTTTTCTTTTATTAGTCTTAAATAGTTTACCCTGTAGCTTCATTGCATGTCCCCTAATCTTTCTCTATTATGATAACGTAAACAATCGATCTACGTTTACCAGTTCCACTCCGTTCATTAATATATAGACTTCTATCATATCTCCCCTCAGCCGTCTCTTTTTGAGGTTAAAGGGCCCTAACCTTTTTAGCCATTGGAGTATCCCTTCCTTCACCCTTACCATTTTAGTGGCTCTTCTCTGAACCTTTTCTAATAACGCTATATCCTTTTTAAGATACGGCGAACAGAATTGCACACAATATTCAAGGTGCGGTCTCATCATGGAACGATATAGAGGCATTATAATATCTTTTGTTTTATTTTCCATTCCTTTCCTTATGATACCTAACATTCTATTTGCTCTCTTGGCTGCCGCTGCACACTGGGCCGAGGGTTTTAACATGCTATCCACAATGACGCCTAAATCTTTTTCCTGGGTGGTGGTTCCAAATGTGGAACCTTGCATTGTGTAACCATAGTTTGGGTTGTTCTTCCCTAGGTGCATAACTTTGCACTTGTCCACATTAAATTTCATCTGCCATTTGGATGCCCAGTCTTCCAATTTATCAAGATCCTCTTGCAATTTTCCACAATCCTCTTGGGTTTTAACAACTTAAAATAGTTTTGTGTCATCTACAAATTTGATAACCTCACTTGTTGTTATACCACTTTCCAGGTCATTTATGAATATGTCAAAAAGCAGCAGACCCAGCACAGATCCCTGGATCCCTAGGAGTTGATTAAGTGTGGAACAGGTATGGAAAAACAGCCTGACCAAACACGGCATCCAGGCGGGAGTCCTTGTCTAAGCAGTAATGGGTTGTGAAGGTATGAACCGAAGCCCAAGTAGCTTCTTGACAGATGTCATCGATAGACACAGAGTGAAGATGAGCCAGAGAGGCTGCCGTGGCTCTCAGATTGTGCGCTGTGACATGGCCTTCAAGAGGAAGGTTCCTATTCTCATAGGCAAAAGATATACACTGTGCAATCCAGCTGGACAGTGTTCTTTTAGAGACTGGAAGTCCCAAATGACTAGGATCAAAAGCAACAAAGAGTTGAGAGGGCTTTCTGTATTGCTGTGTCCTTTGCAAGTTAAAGGTCAAAGCTCTTTTACAATCCAAAGTATACAGATTCCTTTCTGCATTTGAGGCGTGAGATCTTGGAAAGAATACAGGAAGGTAAACCGCTTGGTTTAAAAGAAAAGGAGACACCACCTTTGGCATAAAGTGTGGATGAGTCCTAAGGACTACCTTGTCATGATGGAACCTTGTATAAGGAGGATCAGCCACCAACGCTTGCAATTCACTGATGCGACGTGCTGATGTGATTGCAATAAGAAAGATGACCTTCCAAGAAAGGAATTTCAGAGGTAGTGGCTAATGGTTCAAAGGGCGGTTTCATGAGCTGCCCAAGAACCAGATTTAAGTCCCATGCCATCGGAGGAGGCTTAATGGGCAGCTCAGTCAAATAGCTTCTCAGAGGTGTACCAGGGATTCTTTCAAAAAAAAGGAAGTTTGGAGCTCTGCCAGTCTGAGCAGGCTTACCAGAGCAGTCTCTTGAATATCTCCAGGAACAAGCAGGAATGTAGTCATCACATATGGGTATCGTCGGTACTGACGGAGCCCATGCGGGAACACTCCCCAGTGTCCAATCAGAATGCTTTTGGGAGCATCCCACAGCACCTGCGTGCTGCCTTCCCGCCTTTCCCAACTGCCTCTCTCCAGTTCTTCTTTTTCTGCGGAGCCAGCATGTTGTGTTTCCTGTCACCGCAGAAGAATTTCTTTTTTATTTCTTTCTTTTTGTGGTTGCGTCTGCCTTCTTCGCTCTACCGGTACCGCCGATCTTTATTTCTGTAAAAAAAAATTGTTTTTCCTTTTCTTTAGGTGCACGCGCCTTTTTTGGGCCTTAGGCCCAAAAACGTTTTCCTCAACATGGAAAAACCTGCTTCAGGGTTTAAAAAGTGCACCAAGTGTGGCGGTACCATCTCTGTCACTGACACCCATGAATGGTGTTTAAAATGTTTAGGTCCTGCCCACTCCATCACGGATTGTGTGTCCTGTGCCATGATGTCTAAAAGAGGTCGACAGAACCGAGCTGCCAAGCTCAGTACCCTGTTTCCCTCTGATGCGGCTTCGGTGGCATCGACGTCTTCCAGGGCTGCTTCTTCCTCCCGTGGATCTCATGTAACTAAACATAAATCCAGCCCGTCCTCAAAGGGTGGATCTCCTAAGCATCGAGATGCCTCTGGCGTAGCCCGCGATGATTCTGCACCGGAAAAATTACCCCAGCGGGAGGCTTCAGCTTCCAAAGCATTATCGGGGTTCCAGGATGTTCTAGATGGCTCGGCCTCGACAGATCTCCTGGTGCCATGCTCTGGGGTACCGGTACCGACATGCAGGCATTGGCGGCGTCCATGGACCAGAGAATTCTGACCATGGAACGCAGTCTGGCGGCTTTCCTTGCTGCGACGCCCTTGGTATCGCGACAGACAACTGCATTGGCATCGGTATCGGTACCGGTACCAATGACATTGGCATCGGTGTCTGCTATGCCGGTACCCTGTCCTCCGATGCCCTCCAGTACCGATTCTCCAGTACCGGTTATTCCCGGTACCGACCTTGGTCAGTACGGGTATCGAGCTCTGCAGGAGCATCCGGACAGACGATACTTCGAGTCCTCAGAAGAATCTGAGGATTCTGAAAGTTCTGTCGATGCAGCGATGCTTCTTCCAGAGGAGTCGTCCTTCCCTAAACGCAGGATGTCTCCTCCAGAGGATACATCCTTCCAAGACTTCATCAGGGAGGTGGCTCGGGGCCTGTCCATTACTGTGGCCTCTGAAACAGAGCCAAGGGCCAAGGAGTTGGAAATTCTACAATATCCCAAAACTCCTAAGGAGGCAGCTACCTTACCCATTCATGAGATTCTATATGATCTCATGTTGAGGATGTGGGAAACACCTCTTACCACCTCTCCTCATTCTCGTAGATTAGATACTATGTATCGAGTCCCTCCTTGTCCTGGGTTCCATAAAACTCAGCTTCCTCACCACTCCATTGTGGTGGAGTCAGCTATGAGAAGGATCAGAAGTGCAAAAAGACATGCCTCTAATCCTCCAGGATGTGAGTGCAGAACCCTGGATGCTTTTGGACGTAGAGTCTTCCATGCTTGCTGCAAGAATCAGTTCCTATAGTCTCTACATGGAATGTTCCTAAAGGAGGTCACAGATAATTTACAGACTTTAAGTCCTTTCATTTCTGAGGATAAAAGACAGGATTTTCTCACTTGGGTCAAACATGCCCAAGATGTTTCTAAGTTCTCCAACTGTGCAGCCTTTGACTGCTTTGAGTGTATAAGCAGAACCTCGGCTATCGCCATAGGTGCACGTAGAATTGCTTGGCTCCAGGCATCTGATTTAGAGCTCTGGGTACAAGATAAATTGGGAAATATCCCTTGTACTGGTGAGAACCTGTTTGGTAAAGATTGGCAGGAAAAAGCCAATGAAATGGATGCTGAAAATTGCACCTTGGATAGATTATCCAAGTCCACTGCTGATCCTGTTAGAAATTGTTCAAGAAAACATCTTTTTCTAAAAAGAAAAGATTTTATCCTGCAGGCATCTTCTGCAGGTCAGTTTTCAAGCAAATGTCAGCAACCACCCAAACAGAAGAAAGCAAAGGCTGCTAGGCCTCCACCAGCCCAGCAGCCTCAGCCTCCTCAGGGCCTTTGACTTTCAGCTAGAGAGCTTAGCCTTTCTGGTTCTGGAGGGACCAGAACCGTCCACCATTCCAGGAAGGTTGTCATTTTGCCCCCAGATGGGGGCAAATAACAGCAGAGCATTGGACACTCTCCATCATAAAGGAGGGGTACAAACCTCATTTTTCAAGCATGCCACCTCACACACTAGTGAACTAGTTCAATTCTCCGACCCCTCTCATCAACTTGTTAGGTCAGGAGGTTGCCATCCTTCTTGCCCAAGGGGCAATAGAAGAAGTGCCTCTTCATCAACAGGGCACAGGGTTCTATTCCCCTTATTTTCTTATTCCAAAGAAAACAGGGGGATACAGACCTATCTTAGATCTCAGAGAATTGAACAAATTCCTTGTCAAGGAGAAATTCAAGATGATTTCTCTCGGAGCTCTGCTACCATACCTTCAGAGTCAGGGTTGGCTTTGTTCTCTAGATCTCAAGGATGCGTACACTAGGGTGGTCCATAAAAATGAATTCCTGAATTCCTTTGCTCCCTGGCCTGATTCTGGTTCCATTTAGGTAGAAAACACTGTGTACAAAGTTTGAAGCCAATCAAATAATATTTAGGGGTGGCTCAACAAGTCTTGAGATTTCCCTCTGGGAGCAGATGACGAAATGTTGCATCATCTTGTATCATCCACTCAGTTCCACGCTGATTACATTTGATTGTGTCATATTTGAACTAATCTCGTCTCTGAGAGGTGGCAACGACATTGTACTATTATCTTTGTATCTTTATTCTTTTCAGATGGCGAAAAACGTGGTTTTTATCTCCATTGAAGAAATGTCCACCACAATTCTGGGGGCCAAGCTCCCCAGCAAGGAGCAAGTGTTAAGTGTATTTTTACATCACCATATGACATTAAACAAAGGCGTTAGTGAAAGTGCATCTATTGTAACAAGTGAAGTAGAAGCTTACTGGGAAAAGGCCAGGTTTCCTGCTCAAAGAAATGACAAAATTCAAGAAAAAGTAAAGAAATTGTTCAATCAGTGGAAACTTTTGAAGAAAAACAAAGGGAGAGGAGGGAAACGAGACAAATGAAAAAGAATTCCAGGTTGCAATGAAAAAACTATTTGATGTGGCGCATGCCAATGCAATGTCTTTAATTCATATTCAAGAAGACAAAGAATTCTTAATAGCGCAACGAGAACCAGGGCGCCGCGGCTCAATGTGCGCGATGGACAAGAAACTGGCCAACACAGAAGCAAGATCGCAACAGCGAGAAGAAGAACTGGAAAGGCGCAGACAAAAACATGTTGCCGAAGCCGAGGCAACTACAAGCCAAGTTCAGCTGGAAGGATCTTCTTCCTCAGCAGAGTCAGGTGAAGACTCGTCGACATCTGCGGATTCAGATAACGGACAGAAGAAAGCAACTCCACAAACGAAGCAGTTTCGACCTAACAATGTCTGGACCCCAGAGCTTACAGCAGCCCTGGATCGGACAGGGACAACAGATCGCAATGCTCTGTTTGTGGTAGCTGAAACCGCCAGAAGTCTGGGACATTATCCTGGGGAGCTCAATATCAGCCGCTCCAGCGTCAAGCGCCATAGAGAAAAGCACCGTCAGCAACAATGGACGGACCTGCACAACGCATTCAAAGCCGAAGGCAAAACATGCATTGTGCATTGGGATAGCAAGTTCTTGCCATCTCTCCTCTGTTCAACCACATCCGTTGACCGCCTTCCAGTTTTGATAACGGCTGTCTCCACTGGAGAAACACAAATTCTTGGTGTACCAAAACTGACATCAGGAACGGGCGAGAATCAATCTGCAGCAGTTTATGAACTGTTACAGGAATGGTGTTTGGATGAAAAGGTTGCAGGCTTCTGCTTTGATACAACTGCATCGAACACGGTACGTCGATCAGGAGCGTGCATTCTTCTAGAACAGAGACTCCGTCGCACAGTCCTTCATTGGCATGCCGCCATCACATTTATGAAATGATTCTTGGTGCAGTATTCTCTACATGCTCTGGAGCTTCATCGGGTCCCGATGTCCTACTCTTTCGCCGGTTCCAAAAGAATTGGGGCTCCCTTGACAAGTCCAACTATCAAACTGGAAAAGACTTGGAGGTGCTGCAACCTGACAGGGATCGCATCATGAAGTTTGCGGAATCCAAGTTGGCACAGGGCAATCACCGAGATGATTACCTGGAATTCTTGGAGTTAACGATTGTCTGCCTTGGAGGGAATCTTCCTAGTTTCAATTTCAAGAAACCCGGAGCTTTCCATCATGCCAGATGGATGGCAAAAGTCTTGTACTGTCTCAAGATTTGGATGTTCCGAGGACAACTCAAAGATCTTTCCCAACGGGAGGAGTCCTGTGTTCGTGATGTGAGCATTTTCTCCATCCTGATTCATGTGGAAGCCTGGTTTTCTGCCCCTGTTGCCGCAGTTGCTCCTCGAACAGATTTGGAGATGCTGAAGAAACTACACTCTTACCACAATGACCGTGTTGGAAGAGCGGCCAGAGACAAACTTCAACAGCATCTGTGGTATGTGTCAGAGGAGCTTGTGGCACTGTCACTGTTCGATGAAGCTGTTTCAGCACCGACAAAGCGGGCCATAGTGTCGGCCATGATCCCGGCAGAATCAGATGAAAGCGATGAGGATGATGACGAAGACAAAGATCCCCCAAAGCGGGTCGAATTGAAAAGTTCCATGATTCCACCACTTGAATCTTTTGCAACTCGCAAGTCAATCTGTTTCCTGAAACACCTCGACATAACAGTGATTTTCTTAATGCAGACCCAGAAGACTGGGAAGAGAATGCATCATTCAAAGACGGTCTGAAGAAAGTAAAAAATCTTCCAGTGATCAACGATGTGGCTGAGCGAGGGGTCAAACTCATTGAGGAGTTCAACGGCCGACACACCACAAAAGAAGAGCAACTCCAGTTCCTTCTGGGTGTTGTCTCGCAACACCGTAAGATGTTCCCCACATCGTCAAAGTCCTTACTAGCATCTGGACCACATTGAGTGCTTGGCAAGCATGATACCCCCGTCTATGAGCGGATAATACCCAGTGGTCTGACGAACCCTGGGGGGGATCCAGGGGCCTGATAGATAGGGACCTTGAGCCACCCCTAAATATTATTTGATTGGCTTCAAACTTTGCACACATTGTTTTCTACATAAATGGAACCAGAATCTGGCCAGGGAGCAAAGAAATTCCTACTTTTATTTTTTCCCCTATGGCAGTGGACCATCCTAGCGTACACCCATGTCCTCATCCATCCAACCCACAGTGGTTTCCCTCGGTTCCTTTTTCAAGGAAAGCACTACCAGTACAGGGTGCTTCCTTTTGTTCTGGCCTTAGCACCAAGAGTGTTCACGAAATGCATGGCTGTGGTAGCAGCATTTCTCCGCACTCTAGTAATATTCGTCTTCCCTTACTTGGACGACTGGCTCATTCGAGCTCCAACACAGTCAGAGGCCAAGACTTCTCTATCCTGCACAATGCGTATCCTTCAATATTTAGGGCTGGTAATAATAAACATCCCAAAATCCAGTCTGACTCCCTCTGTCTTTAGAGTTCATAGAAGCTCTTCTGGATACAAGGGCAAGGGCCTAGCTTTCCCAGGCCCGTTGCCTTCACTTGGCGCAGTTAGCTTATCAAGCAGTGCTAAAGCCTCATCTAACTGCTCGAGAAATGTTGCAGTTGCTAGGCCACATGGCATCCACTGTGCATGTGGTTCCATATGCTCGCCTCCACATGAGGGCAGCTCAGTGGACGTTATCCACCCAATGGACCCAGGCATCAGGGTGCTTGTCAGACAAAATACCAAACACAAGTCACCTTATTTTGCCTCTCCAATGGTGGAGGTCCACTCAAAACCTGTTGCTGGGGTCCCCCTTTCAACAACCCTTACCTCAAGCAACTCTCACAACAGATGCTTCTCCAAAGGGTTGGGGAGCTCATCTGCAAGACTTCTCCACCCAGGGCACCTGGTCTCCTCAAGAGAGTTGTCTGCATATCAATCTCTTGGAACTCAGAGCAATTCTCCTGGCTCTGCGAGTGTTCCACTCCCTGCTCAGCTACAAGACAGTCCTCAGTCATACGGACAATCAAGTAGCCATGTTCTATGTTAACAAGCAGGGGGGAACGGGCTCTCTGTCGCTTTGAAACGAAGTTTTGCGACTGTGGGCCCTCGCCAGAGAGCATCAGATTCATCTGCTGGCAGTATATCTTACAGGCATTCAAAACTCTTGGGCGGACAGACTCGGTCGAGTTCTCCTTCCACACGAGTGGTCTCTGCATGCAGACCAGGTGACCAGGATATTTCAACTTTGGGGAACTCCGGACATAGACCTCTTTGCAAGTCAGTGGAATGCCAAACTTCCCCGGTTCTGTTCCAGAATTCCGGCTCAGGGGGCTCAGGCCAGGGATGCTTTCCTCCTTTACTGGGGTCAAGACTTCCTGTATGCCTTTCAACCCATTCCCATAATTCCCAAAACCCTCTTTAAGCTTAAAGAGAGACAGAGGCCACATGATTCTCATAGCACCACCTTGGCCACGACAAGTGTGGTACGCTCTGCTTCTACATCTCTCTCAAGCTCCCTCCCTGGAGTTAGGGTCTGCTCCAGATCTCCTATCTCAGGAGAACGGAATGTTATGGCATCCCAATCCCCAGTCTCTGCGTCTCAGGGCTTGGTTGCTGAAGGCCTAGATCTCCAAGATCTTAATTTTTCTCAGCAAGTGAAAGATGTTCTTTATGCTTCCAGAAAACCTTCCACTAGACGCTCTTATGCTTTCAATTGGAAAAGGCTTACTATATGGTGTTCGGAAAAGGGTCTAACCCCCCTTGCGATACCTCTGCAATCTTTGCTGGAGTATCTCCTCCATTTATCTAATGCAGGCCTTAAGACTAATTCAGTAAGAGTCCATTTGAGTGCTATTGCAGCTTCTCTTAAACCTCTAAATGGACAGCCTATTTCCTCTCATCCTCTCATAGCAAGATTTGAGAGGCCTCCTAACTAAGCCTCCCATTAGACTACCTCCGGTGTCATGGGACTTAAACCTGGTTCTTGGGCAGCTCATGAAGCCACCTTTTGAACCTTTAGCTACCACCTCCTTAGATAACCTTCCAAAAAAGGATTTTTTTCTCATTGCAATCACATCAGCATGCTGCATTAATGAGTTGCAAGCGCTAGTAGCTAATCCACCTTATACAAGGTTCCATTATGACAAGGTAGTCCTTAGGACTCATCCACACTTTATGCCTAAGGTGGTCTCTCCTTTTCATCTAAACCAAGAGGTCTACCTACCTGTCTTTTTTTTCCAGGACCTCATGCATCAAATGAAGAAAGGAATCTTCATACCTTGGACTGTAAAAGAGCTCTAGCCTTTTACTTACAAAGAACACAGCAACATAGAAAGTCGTCTCAACTGTTTGTTGCTTTTGATCCTTCTCATTTGGGACTTCCAGTCTCCAAGAGAACACTATCTAACTGGATTGCTCAGTGTATTTCCTTCGCCTATCAGAGTAAGAACCTTTCTCTGGAGGGCCATGTCACAGCTCACAATGTGAGAGCCATGGCAGCCTCAATGGCTCGTCTGCACTCTGTGTCTATTGACGACATCTGTCGAGCAGCCACTTGGGCCTCGGTTCATATCTTCACAGCCCATTACTGCTTGGACAAGGACTCCCGCCGGGATGCCTTGTTTGGTCAGGCTGTTCTCAAACACCTGTTCCATACCTAATCAACTCCTGCCCACCATCCCTGGTAGGATGCCAGAGATCCATGGGGGAAAGTGGAGCCCTTTTCAGGGACACACAACTTCTGGGGTCTCTCCCTGGCACCTAAAGCTAGGGAGTCCCCATATGTGATGACTACATTCCTGCTTGTTGCTGGAGATAGCATAGTTACTCACCTGTAACATATAATCTCCGGGAAAAGCAGGAATTTATTCCTCACAACCCACCCACCTCCCCTAGGAGTTGTATCTCTCTATCTCTTTCCTTTCCCTCTCTCTCTCTTTCTCAGCTTTAAAACTCAACTGGAGAGAGGCAGTTGGGAAAGGCGGGAAGGCAGCACGCAAGCGCTGTGGGATGCTCCCAAAAGCGTTCTGATTGGACGCTGGGGGGCGTTCCCGCGATGGGCTCTGTCGGTACTGACGATACCCATATGTGAGGACTAAATTCCTGCTGTTCCTGGAGATCCCTGTTACAGGTGAGTAACTATGCTTTCCTCTCGGACATCAGGCAATTTAGAGACAGAAAGGGGGGGAACCTTGCACTGTAGCATCTGTGCTCCGAACCCTCCTGTGGGTGAGGTGCCATGAAGTTTGCCTGACCTGGTCTTTTTTTCTCCTCTGCGACCTCCTACAGCCGCCGACTGTGAGGCTGAGCGGTGTGCTTCGCAGCAGCAGAACACCAGCCTTTCTTCTGTTTGTTTTACAAGTTCTTGCATTGGGGCGACCTTTTTCTCGCAGTTAAGGTTTTGACAGGAATCCACGTGGTCATGGCCTGTTCAGCTGCGCGTGAAGCAGGCCCCTTTCAGATTGGGCGTTTTCTCCCCCTTCCTGTTGCGGCAAGTGGGCGCTGACTGCTGAGGGGTCTATTTGCAACAGCTGCATGTAATCTACTTCGGGTAAAAAAGACAAAAACAAGGGCTTGGGAGCATGCTCACGAGACCCATGTGCCTAGCCTGTGGCTCCTGGAGGGGAGTAGTTTCAGAGGGGAGCTTCTGCCAGGGGTCTGAGGCAAATGCCTGATCTCCAGGAATAAGCAGGAATGTAGTTTTCACATATGAGTATCGTCGGTACCGACGGAGCCTGCGCGGGAACGCTCCCCAGCATCCAATAGGAAAGCTTTTGGGAGCATCCCACAGCGCCTGCGTGCTGCCTTCCCGCCTTTCCCAACTGTCCCTCTCCAGTTCTTCGTTTACCGCGGAGCCGACAGGTTGCACATCCTGTCACCGCAGAAAATAATTACCTTCTATTCTTTTTTGTGGTCGTGTCTGCCTTCCTTCGACGATACACTGGTACCGCCGGTTCGTTAGATTTTTTTTTTTTTTTTTTTAGAAAAAAAGATCTTCTGGAGTCTTTTCCAGCTATTTTCTCCTCAGGTGCCATGCACCATTTTGGGCACTAGGCCCAACTTTTTTCTTTAAAATGGAAAAACCCACTTCAGGTTTTAAAAAGTGTTCCAAGTGTGGCGGTACCATCTCCGTCACCGACGCCCATGAGTGGTGTCTCAAATGTTTCAGGTCCTGACCACTCTATTTCGGAGTGTGTTGCCTGTGGGGAGATGTCGAAAAGGGGCCGGCAGAACCGAGCTGCTAAACTTAAAACCCCTTTTTTCCTTCCGATGCAGCCTCTGGCATCGACGTCTTCCAGGGCTTCGTCTTCTTCCCATGGATTTCAGGTAACTAAACATAAATCTAGCCGATCCTCAAAGGGTAGATCTTCCTCTAAGCATCGAGATGCCTCTGGTGTTGCCCTTGAGGGACTTTCACCGGCAAAATTGCCCCGGCGGGAGGCTTCGGCTTTCAAAGCACTAACGGGGCTCCAGGATGTTCTCAAGGCCTCAACCTCGGCAGAACTACTGGTGCCATGCTCTGGGGTACCGGCTGCTTCATCCGGTACCGATACCCAAGCATCGATAGACCAGAGATTGTTGGCTATTTCACGCAGTCTGGCAGCTCTTCACATGGCCTCGAAGCCCCTGAAACCGCTTCAGACAGTTCATCCGTTACTGACTCCAATACCGGTACCGACTGCATCGACATCGGCAGGTATTCTTCCGGGACTGAGTCATGCTTATCCATCCGGTATCGACATGTCTGTACCGGATCCCTCCGATGCCGACTTCGAACGGTACCGTGCCTTGCACGATCACCCGGATCAGAGATACTTTGAATCCTCGGATGAGTCTGAAGACTCTGAAAGCTCTGCCGATACCAGAGTACTTCTTCCTGAGGATTCTTCTTCTCCTCAGCGTAGGATGTCTCCACCAGAGGATATGTCCTTTCAGGATTTTATCCGTTATGTGGCTCGAGGTCTTTCCATCACAGTGGCTCCTGAAAAAGAGCCTAGGGAAAGGAATTAGAAATCCTACAATACCCTAAAGCTCCCAAGGAGGCAGCTACCTTACTTATTCATGAGATCTTCCATGATCTCATGTTAAGGATGTGGGAAACACCTCTAACCACATCTCCTCGCTCTCGAAGACTCAACACCATGTATCTAGTTCTCCCTTATCCTGGGTTTCAGAAGACTCGGCTACCACATCATTCCATGGTGGTGGAATCAGCTATGAGAAGGATCAAGAGTGCAAAAAGGCATGCATCTAATCCTCCAGGATGTGAATGTAGGACTCTTGACGCCTTTAGACGTCGAACTTTCCAGGCTTCCATGCTTTCTGCTAGGATCAGTTCCTATATATTATATATGGGAATGTTCCTTAAAGTCACGGGAGATTTAGAGCTTATGAGCCCTCACCTTCCTGATGATAAGAGGCAGGATTACCTCGCCCTTGTCAAACATGCTCAGGATGTTTCCAAGTTTGTCTATCGTGCAGCCTTTGACTGCTTTGAGTGCATAAGCAGAACCTCTGCTATTGCCATAGGTGCACGTAGGATTGCCTGGCTCCGGGCATCAGACTTGGAACTCTGGGTACAGGATAAACTAGGGAATATTCCTTTCACAGGAGAGAATCTCTGTCAAGAATTTGCAGGAAAAAGCTAATGAGATAGATGCTGACAATATCACTTTGGATAGATTTTCTAAATCTACAGCTGATCCTGCAAGGAAAAAATCCTACAAGAAACCATTCTTCAGTAAGACGAAGTTTTATCCCCCCAATACCCAGCAGGGGCATCGTTTAGGTCAGTCTGCCCAAAAGGGACAGCAGTAACAACCTAGGCAAAGAAAAACAAAAGCTGCTAAACCTCAACTGGCTCAACAGACTTAGCTTCCACAGGGGCTTTGACTCCTATCTAGAGAACTTTGCCTTCTCCAGGACCAAGCAGGAAGTCAGTCCTCACATATGGGTGATGTCGGCGCCGACGGAGCCCTTGTGCGGAGCATTTCCCCAGCTTTCAAAGAAAGCCTTTGGGAATTGCAGCGCGCATGCGCGGTCCCCTTCCCGCTCAAGGGTGCCATCTTGCTCAGTCTTCTTTTTTCCGCGGAGCCCGACGGACGTAGTTCGTTTTTCCCTGAGGAAAAAGTTGATTTTCCCTGGTTTTTTTCTCTTTTTTTTCTTCGGTTCGACGCCAGATCCTTTTCCCGCCTTGGCCCGATATGCCGGTATCGAGTCCACTCACTCTTTTTCGTTTTTTGTCCTTTGTGACTAGCGTTAGCGCCATTTTTCTTTTTTCACTGGCAGCCCGGTCTTTTGACCTCACAGGGGCCCTTTTTCCCCCGATGGCTACCAGCGGGTTTAAAAAGTGTGATCGGTGTAAGAAACCTATGTCTCTTACCGACACACATGACTGCTGCCTCCGCTGCCTCGGACCCGATCATGACCCGATGATCTGTGGTCCGTGTGGCAAAATGTCCTCGAAGGCGTTGAGTCGGCAGCACCAGAAGGATAGGATCTTCTCTGACTCCGCATCCGGCCCCGAGCAGTGTCAGGGTTCCTCTGAGCGGGGGGGTCTCCTTCACGGGAACATCGCAGGAAGAAAAAATCTGCGAGGGCGGCTTCGGTGAACGCTCCTTGTTCCTCGAGGGCCAGGTCGCATAGCCCCGTTAGCCGTCCCGGGTCTTCGGAGTCAGAGAGGCCTGCCAAACATCCTCGTATCGAGATGGAGTCTCCTGGACACGTAAGTGCTGTAGTCCTCGTAGACTCTCCTCCAGGGGAGCCGACGTCGGCCCCAATGCTGTCGGGGCCCGAGTCGGGGGCTGCTGGGTCTCCTGAGCTCGGACTCAGGTTGACGGCCTTGGAGAGCAGCATCGCTGCCTTCATGGAACAGCAGCGGGTATTGATCGCCGGTCTCACCGGTGCATCTGCCCCGACCACCGGGACCTCGACGTCCAAGTCGACCCCAGAGGCCGAGCCGATCCTAGAGTCCATGTGGGCTCGAGTCGATCCTCGGCCACAGTCTCCCTCGGCCTCTCGTTTGGGACCGAGGTCATCGACGCCGGTACCCTCGGCGTCTGGGCGGATGGCATCGGTGCCCGCCCGACCGGAGCCGCTCAATTCCTCCTCCGAGGAGTCGGGTTGGGAGACGGAGGACGAAGAGTCACCCGACACTTAACGGACTCGGTGTGTCCCATCGGACTCGCCGGAGTCCGAACCTCGGAGACGATCCCCACCGGAGGATACCCGGTTCTCGGACTTCGTGCGGGATATGGCCAAGGCCTTGGTCTTCCCTGCAGATCCCGAGGAGGAGCCTCGAGCCGAGGAGCTCGAGGCCCTCCAGTATGACTCTCCCCCGAAGGAGGCCTTTACTGTACCGGTTCCTCTGATGCTGGAGCAGCTGCTCTTCCGCATGTGGGAGACCCCGGCCTCGACGCTGGTGTTAAGTAAGCGGGTCGATTCCATCTATTGAGTCCGCAAGAGCCCCGGGTTCCAAAAGGCACAATTATCGCACCACTCCATGGTTGTGGAATTGGCCATGCATCGACTGAAAAGTCAGAAGATGCACTCCTCGATGCCTCCCGGCCGGGAGGCCCGGAACCTGGATGCCCTCGGTAAGAAGTGCTTCCAGGGCTCTATGCTTGCTTGCCGTGTCCAGATGTACCAGCTCTACATGGGCATGTATCTCCGAGACCTGGCAAAGGAGATTGCCGGGTTCTCTGCTGGTCTCTCCGAGGAACCTTTGCAGAGGTTCCAGGCCTTGTCCACTGGTATTCGAGAGTGCTCGAAGTTTATCTCTCGAGCAGCCTACGATGGCTTCGAGGCTTCAGCCCGAGTAGCCGGGGCCGGCATCGGTGCTCGCCGACAGGCTTGGCGACAGTCATCCGACCTCGAGCCATGGGTGCAGGACAAGTTGGTCGATGTCCCCAGCCAAGGTGAAAACCTCTTTGGCAAGCCCATGGCTGAAAAGGCTGCAGAACTCGAGACCGAGACTCTTACCCGGACTAGGCTGTCCAGGAAAACCTCTGCCCTTCTCAGAAAAAGAAGGGCTCGGGAAAAAAGACCTTTTACCCGAGGAAGTCATCTGCCTATAAATACCCTCATTATCAGGCCTCTGTAGCTCCCCAACAGGGTCAGCAGGCCAAGGGGCAGGGTCATGGGCCCCGTAGGCAGAAGGCCCCCAAGCCACCTACACCGGCCCCTGCTCAGCAGGATGTGGTTTTTTGAATCGGCAAGCATAGCCTCTTCTCAGATGCCTCACATCAGCACAGGAGGCCGGCTGGCCCACTTTGCCCACAGATGGTCTGCTGTCACCTCAGATACCTGGGTGCTCCATATAGTCCAGAAGGGCTATCTTCTCCATTTGTACCAGGTACCCCCCTCCTATTTTCCAGGGGAGCCTCCAAGACTCCCTCTGCACAGGGACCTACTCCTTCAGGAGTTAGCAAGTCTACTAAAGGAACAGGCTGTGGAACCAGTGTCCCACCACCTGAGAGGTCATGGCTTTTATTCCAGGTACTTTCTGGTACCAAAACGAACAGGAGGCCTCAGACCCATCCTAGACTTGCGCAACCTCAACAAGTTCCTGGAGAGGGAAAAGTTCAAGATGCTTACCCTTGGAATCCTGCTGCCCTACCTCCAGCACGGAGATTGGCTATGCTCCTTATATCTAAAGGATGCTTATACTCACATCCTTATTCATCCAGAACACAGACAATATCTCAGATTTGTTGTGGGAGGAAGCCACTATCAGTACAGAGTACTACCCTTTGATCTGACCTCCGCTCCCAGGGTGTTCACTAAGTGCCTGGCAGTGGTGGCGGCCTACCTAAGGCTTCAAGGTCTTTTTGTGTTTCCGTACCTGGACGGCTGGCTCATAAGGGGCCAGTCTTCCCAGTAGGCCAATCAAGCCACCCTTCGCACTGTGGCTCTGCTTCAGCACTTCGGGTTTGTCATAAACTTCACAAAGTCCACTTTGCTCCCGTCCCAGAACTTAGAGTTCATAGGAGCAAGGCTGGACACTCTTCAGGCGAAGGCTTTTCTGCCGATGGACAGAGCCCACAGGCTGATGGATCTGGCCAGGCAGTTTCACAGCAATTCCCTGCTCTCTGCCAGGCAATTTCTGCAACTACTCGGCCATATGGCTTCCACAGTTCATGTCACCCCCAATGACCGCCTGCACAAGCTGCCTGCTCAGTGGAGCCTTTGCACTCAGTGGCATCAGGCCACAGGGAGCCTAGCGGACTCAGTAAGAATATCCGACCTGCTAGTCTCCTCTCAGCAATGGTGGCTTCATCTTCCGAATCTGGTACTCGGCGTGGTATTTCAATCCCCTCCGCATTCTCAAGTGCTGACGACAGATGCTTCTTTTCTAGGTTGGGTAGCACATTGCCAAGGGACATGTACTCAAGGTCTTTGGACCCCTTGGGAGGCTGCTCAACAGATAAACTTCCTGAAGCTACGGGTGATACGCCTAGCTCTGAGAGCCTTCTCCCACTTCGCCTCTCACCAGGCTGTACTAGTCCAGACGGACAATGAAGTTGCCATGTTCTGCGTGAAAAAACAAGGAGGCACAGGCTCCTTCCTTCTATGTCAGGAGGCACAAAGGCTGTGCTCTTGGGCCGTCAATCACGGAATCCTCCTCAAGGCTGTCTACCTCCCAGGTCAAGAAAATTACCTGGCGGACAGACTGAGCAGGATCCTGCAACCACACGAATGGAGGTTGATCCCGTTGGTGGTTTGGCAGGTCTTTCTCAGGTGGGGCCTCCCCACCATGGATCTTTTCGCCAGTCCTCTGAACCGGCAACTCCCGAGATTCTGCTCCAGACAACCGCATCCTCTCAGAGTGGCAGCGGATGCGTTTCTGATCTCGTGGTCCACAGGCCTACTGTATGCGTTTCCTCCCATGCCACTAGTGTCCAGAACACTGTTCAAAGTCCTCAAGGACGGGGCCTCAGTGATCCTGATAGCCCCCAGGTGGCCGAGGCAACCGTGGTTCCTGCTTCTGCTGCAACTGGCGGACACCCCTCTTCCTCTGGGGTTTCAGCACGATCTCCTGTCTCAGGATCAGGGGACTCTCTTGCACCCTGACCTCCAGTCCCTTCATCTGATGGCCTGGCTGCTGAAAGGGTAGTCCTGGCTCCCCTACTTCTTCCTTGAGAGGTGGAAGATGTGGTCTTAGCCTCTAGGCGGCAATCCACCAGGAAATCCTACACTCTTAAGTGGCGTAGATTCTCCGCATGGTGTGCTCAGCACAACGAGGATCCCTTCTCATGCTTGGTAGCGGTAGTATTGCAATATTTGCTTTACCTCTCCAATCTAGGCCTTAAGTCCAACTCTGTCAGAGTTCACCTCAGTGCTCTCTCAGCGCACCACTCGCCGGTGGACGGAAGGCCTCTTTCCAACTACCCTTTGGTGGCTTGTTTTCTCAGAGGCCGCCTCCTGCTTAAACCTCCTTTGCATCCACCAGCCCCTGAGTGGGATCTGAATGTGGTCTTACAGCGGATTACTTGTCCGCCCTTTGAACCTATGGCTACCTGCCCTCTCCGTTTTCTCTTCTGGAAAACCTTGTTTTTGGTAGCTCTTACCTCTGCTAGGCGAGTGAGTGAACTGCAGGCACTAGTGTCTGATCCCCCTTACCCTAGGTTCTACAGGAATAGGGTAGTCTTACGGACTCACCCTAAGTTTCTTCCTAAGGATGTCTCCCCTTTTCACCTCAATCAGGAGGTGGTTCTTCCGACCTTCTTTCCCAGGCCTCATGCCAACCGGGCTGAGATGGTCCTGCATACCCTGGACTGTAGGAGGGCGTTGTCCTTCTACCTTGACCGTACGCGGGAGCATCGGAGGGCTGTTCAGCTCTTCGTTTCTTTTGACCCCAATAAGTTGGGGCTACTTGTCTCCAAGCGTACTTTGTCCATATGGGTCGCTGACTGTATCGCCTGGGCTTATCGGGCAGCCGACCTCTCGTTGGAGGGTCGAGTCACTGCTCATCGTGTCAGGGCGAAGGCTGCGACAGTGGCTCATCTACGCTCTGTTCCGTTGGCAGACATCTGCCGGGCCGCTACTTGGTCTTCAAGCCAGACTTTTTCGGCCCATTACTGCCTTGAGAGGGCTTCCTGCAGGGACAGTGCTTTCGGACAGGCAGTACTCCATAATCTCTTTGGGGTTTAGGCAACTCCTACCCTCCGGCCCTGGTGTTGGGCTACCGGTCGGGGGCGTTCTCAGAGAAGATTCCTTCCTTACGTACTGACGAGCTAGAGGGAGCTCATTTTTTCCGCTTGAGGTCTCCAGTAGCCTTAAGCTGGGGAGTCCCATATGTGAGGACTGACTTCCTGCTTGGTCCTGGAGAAAGAGTAGTTACTCACCTGTAACAGGTGTTCTCCAGGAGCAGCAGGAATCGGTCCTCACAACCCTCCCTCCTCCCCTTGGAGTTGCAGTCATATGATTTATTTTGCTAATTTTTTTGCTGTCTTTTAGCTATGTCATCAGACTGAGCAAGATGGCATCCTTGGGCGGGAAGGGGACCGCGCATGCGCGCTGCAATTCCCAAAGGCTTTCTTTGAAAGCTGGGGAAATGCTCGGCACGAGGGCTCCGTCGGCACCGACGTCACCCATATGTGAGGACTGATTCCTGCTGCTCCTGGAGAACACCTGTTACAGGTGAGTAACTACTCTTTCCTGGCCCTGAACGGCCCAGAGCCTTCCACCATTCCAGGATGTCATTTTGCCCCCAGATGAGGGCAGATACCAGCAGAAAATTGGACTGTCTATTGTAAGAGAGGGGTACAAGCTTCATTTTCTAAGAACATAAGATATGCCATACTGGGTCAGACCAAGGTCCATCAAGCCCAGTATCCTGTTTCCAACAGTGTCAATCTAGGTCATACGTACCTAGCAGTTTCCCCAAGAGACACAGATTCCACAATGCTTGTTCTGGGTCAAGCATTGATATCCTGGGTCCCTTCTTAATAATGGTTTATGGACCTTACCTCCAGGAACTTGTCCAAACCTTTTTTAAACCCATCATGCCCCTTCCTACAATGGTAAGACAGTTCAATTCACAAACCTCTCTCAATGACCAGTTAGGTCAAGAGGTCACTATGCTTCTTGCCCAAGGGGCAATAGAAGAGGTACCCATTCTCCAACAGGGTACAGGGTTCTACTCCCCCTATTTCCTTATTCCAAAGAAAACAGGAGGACCCGGACCCATTTTAGACCTCAGAGAATTGAACAAATTGCTGTTCAAAGAGAAGTTCAAAATGATTTCTCTAGGAACTCTGCTGCCATACCATCAGAGTCAGGATTGGCTTTGTTCCCTAGATCTCAAGGATGCGTACACTGATGTTCTCATCCATCCAACTTATCGAAAGTTCCTTCGCTTTCTATTTTAAGGGAAGCACTACCAATACAGGGTTCTTCCTTTTGGCCTGGCCTCGGCACCAAGGGTGTTCACAAAATGCATGGCTGTGGTGGCAGCATTTCTTCGCACCCTAGGAATATTTGTCTTCCCTTACTTAGACGACTGGCTCATTCGAGCCCCTTCAGAGCCAGAGGCCAGGGTTTCTCTCTCTCGCACAATGCACATCCTTCAGTATTTGGGACTTGTCCTAAACTTCCCAAAATCCAACCTTGCTCCCACTCAGTCCCTAGAGTTTATAGGAGCTCTGCTGGCAGACAGACAAGGGCCTACCTTCCACAGCCCCGCTGCCTTCGCATTGTGCAATTTAGCTTCCCAAGCAGTGCTAAAACCTCACCTCACTGCTTGGGAAATGTTACAATTGCTAGGCCACATGGCATCCACCGTGCATGTGGTTCCTTATGCTCGCCTCCATATGAGGGCAGCCCAGTGGACTTCATCCACTCAATGGACTCAGGCGTCAGGTTGCTTGTCAGACAAAATAGCAAACTCAGATTGCCTTATTTTGTCCCTCCAATGGTGGCAATCACCCCAAAACCTTTTGGTGGGGTCCCCTTTCAGCAACCTCCACCCCAAGCCACTCTAACAATAGATGCCTCACAGGTGGGTTGGGGAGCCCACCTGCAAGGCCTCTCTACCCAAGGTACCTGGACTCCACAGGAGACCTATCTACATATCAATCTCCTGGAACTCAGAGCAATCTTCCTTGCTCTTCGAGTATTCCACACTCAGCTCAACTTGAAGACAGTCCTAGTTCAAATGGAGAATCAAGTAGCCATGTTCTATGTGAACAAACAGGGTGGAACAGGCTCTCTGTCGCTGTGCAATGAAGCTTTGTGAGTATGGGCCCTCGCTAGAGAGCATCAGATTCATCTCCTTCCGGTGTATCTTCCAGGCATTCAAAACTCTTGGGCAGACAGACTCAGTTGAGTTCTGCTTCCACACGAATGGGCTCTCCATGCAGACCAGGTGGCCAAAATTTTCCAAATTTGGTGAACCCCGGACATAGACCTCTTCGCAAGTCTGCTGAATGCCAAATTTCCCTGGTTCTGTTGCGGAATTCCGGCTCAGAGTTGTCAGGCCAGGGATGCTTTCCTCCTCCATTGGGGCCAGGACATCCTTTATGCTTTTCCACCCATTTCCCTAATTCCCAAAACCCTGTTCAAGCTTCAGTGAGACATAGGTCATATGATTATCATAGCTCCACATTAGCCATGGCCTCTGCTCCTACATTTCTCTCAAGCTCCGCCTCTGAAGTTGGGATCTGCTTCAGATCTCCTTTCTCAGGAGGACTGGATGCTGTGGCATCCCAATCCCCAGTCTCTGCATCTCAGGGCCTGGTTGCTGAAAGCCTAGAATTTCATGGTCTTAACGTTTCTTAGCAGGTAAAGGATATCCTTTATGCTTCCAGGAAGCCTTCCACAAGACGCTGTTATGCTTTCAAGTGGAAAAGGTTTACCATATGGTGCTCACAGAATGGTCTTAATCCTGTTGCGATACCTCTGGAATCATTACTGGAGTATCTCCTTCATTTATCTAATGCAGAGCTTAAGACCAATTCAGTGAGTTCATTTCAGTGCTTTTGCAGCTTCTTTCAAGCCTCTAAATGGGCAACCTATTTCCTCTCATCCTCTCATAGCGAGATTTGTGAGAGGCTTCTTTTGACTAAGCCTCCCATTAAGCCACCACCGGTGGCATGGGACTTAAATTGGTTCTTGGGCAGCTCATGAAACCGCCTTTTGAACCATTAGCCTCCTTGAAATTCCTTTCCTGGAAGGACATCTTTCTTATTGCAATCAGATCAGCACGTTGCATCAGTGAATTCAAGCATTGGTGGCTGATCTTCCTTATACAAGGTTCCATCATGATAAGGGTAGTCCTTAGGACTCATCCACACTTTATGCCAAAGGTGGTGTCACCTTTTCATTTAAACCAAGCGGTTTACCTTCCTGTATTCTTCCCAAGGCCTCATGCCTCAAATGCAGAAAGCAATCTTCATACTTTGGATTGTAAAAGGGCTCTGGCCTTTTACTTACAAAGGACACATAAACATAGGAAGTCCTCTCAACTTTTTGTTGCTTTTGATCCTAGTCATTTGGGACTTCCAGTCTCCAAAAGAACACTGTCCAACTGGATTGCACAGTGTATATCTTTTGCCTATGAGAGTAAAAACCTTCCTCTGGAAGGCCATGTCACAGCTTACAATGTGAGAGCCATGGCAGCCTCTATGGCTCATCTTCACTCTGTGTCTATTGACATCTGCCAAGCAGCTACTTGGGCTTCGGTTCATACCTTCACAGCCCATTACTACTTAGACCAGGACTCCCGCCGTGATGCCTTGTTTGTTCAGGCTGTTCTTCAACACCTGTTCTATACTTCAATCAACTCCTACCCACCATCCCTGATAGGATGCCAGAGATCCATGGGGGGAAGTGGAGCCCTTTCACAAGGGCACACAACAAATTCTGGGATTTCTCCCTGGCATCTGCAACTAGGGAGTCCCCATATGTGAAGACTACATTCCTGCTTGTTCCTGGTGATGACATAGTTACTCACCTGTAACAGGTGATCTCCGGGAACAGCAGGAATTTAGTCTTCACAACCCACCCACCTCCCCTAGGAGTTGTATCTCTTTTCTTTCCCTCTCTCTCTTTGTCTCAGCTTTAAAACTCAACTGGAGAGAGGCAGTTGGGAAAGGCGGGAAGGCAGCACGCTGGCGCTGTGGGATGCTCCCAAAAGCTTTTTAATTGGATGCTGGGGAGCGTTCCCGCGCAGGCTCCGTCGGTACCGACGATTCTCCAGGACCAAGCAGGAAGTTAGTCCTCACATATGGGTGACGTCGGTGCCGACGGAGCCCTCGCGGAGCAATTTCCCCAGCTTTCAAAGAAAGCCTTTGGGAATTAGAGCGCATGCGCGGTCCCCTTCCCGCCCAAGGGTGCCATCTTGCCCAGTCTTCTTTTTTCCACGGAGCCCTACAGACGTTGTTTGTGATCGCCGCTGAAAAAGTTGATTTTCTTTAATTTTCTTTTCTCGGTTCGAACGTCGACGTCCAAGTCGACCCCGGAGACCGAGCCGATCCTCGATTCCATGCGGGCTCGAGTTGGTCCTCGGTCACGGTCTCCCTCGGCCTGGGGCTGGGAGACGGAGGACGAAGAGTCAACCGGTACTTTTCGGACTCGGTGCATCCCATCAGACTAGCCCGTCCGAACCTCGGAGACTGTCCCCCCCCGGAGGACACCCGGTTCTCGGACTTCGTGCGGTATATGGCCAAGGCCTTGGCCTTCCCCACGGATCCCGAGGAGGAGCCTCGAGCCGAGGAGCTCGAGGCCCTCCAGTATGACTCTCCCCCGAAAGAGGCCTTTACTGTACCGGTTCCTCCGATGCTGGAGCGGCTGCTTTTCCGCATGTGGGAGACCCCGGCCTCGACGCCAGTGTTAAGTAAGCAGGTCGATTCCATCTATCAGGTCCGCAAGAGCCCCAGGTTCCAAAAGGCACAATTACTGCACCACTCCATGGTTGTGCAATCGGCCATGCATCGACTGAAAAGTCAGAAGATGCACTCCTCAGTGCTCTATGCTTGCTTGCCGTGTCCAGATGTACCAGCTCTACATGGGCATATATCTCCGAGACCTAGCAAAGGAGATTGCCGGGTTCTCTGCCGGGTTCTCTGCTGGTCTCTCCGAGGAACCTTTGCAGAGGTTCCAGGCCTTGTCCACTGGTATTCGACAGTGCTCGAAGTTTATTTCTCGAGCAGCCTATGATGGCTTCGAAGCATCGGCTCGGGTAGCCGGAGCCGGCATCGGTGCCCGCTGACAGGCTTGGCTTCAGTCATCCGACCTCGAGCCATGGGTACAGGACAAGTTGGTCGATGTCCCCTGCAGAGGTAAAAACCTCTTTGGCTGCCCGCGTATCGGAGATTCCTCACTATTCTCTTCATGATCGGTATTCTAACCGTCTCGGCGTTTTGAGACGGTTAGAATACCGATCATGAAGAGAATAGTGAGGAATCTGCGATACGCGGGCAGCATCGATAAGTGAGTTTGATCCACGGTCCCCTGAAGAACCGTAACAGCGAAACGTGAGAGCTCTTTTGATAACAGCGTTGGGACTTTCGCAGTGAGAGCGATGATCAAATTCTTTTCATAGAAGCTTCATCGGAACTCTGTGAAATGAGAGCAGTGATCCAATATCTTGCGTAGAAGCTTCATGGATAAGCTAAGTTAAAGTAACAACATAAGTTATATTTTTGTGGACACAAGAGAGAAGTGATTCACGATTTTTATGAGAATTTCATTAATAAGAGCTGAGTTTATAACACGATATCAGTTTTTGTGGACACAAGAGAAGTAGGGGGGTGAAATTTGCAAAACAAAGGGTCGTTGATGCTAACAGGCATGGTACTGGGAATAAAAACACCCGGAACATCATGCCAATGTGAAGTCTGAGAACTGAGAAAAGCAAATAACCCAGAGTGAGGTTTTCAACCTGTATTTAAGTTTTCATGATAGAGCGTAGGATTGTAGTGACGTACCAGTGAGGGATGGCTCTGATATATTGACCATACAGCTTGTTTTAAGTCCAACTCTGTCAGGGTCCACCTCAGTGCTCTCTCTGCGCATCACGCACCGGTGGACAGCAGGCCTCTTTCCAACCATCCTTTGGTGGCTCGTTTTCTCCGAGGCCTCCTTCTCCTTAAGCCTCCTTTGCACCCACCAGCCCCAGAATGGGATCTGAATGTGGTCTTGCAGCGGATTACACAGGTACACTACCAAAAAACTGCCTCCAGTTTTGCAACTGATTCGTATAGATTTTGGGGTGCTGAATCCAGGAAAAATAGCCAAAATGTTCCATCACGTCACGTTTTCTTGCAAAATTAGATTTCTTACCCATATAAGGAATGTTCACATAATTTCTTTTTAGCTGACTGCAGTTTATTTTCTTGACCCAAAATAGAGGTTGTAATGGTTAACTAACTAGAAACACTCCCTCATGATATTTTAGAGTGTTTTGTATTCATTTTATACATTAACAGGACAATTGGGAGGCGGGGGGCTAAATCCAGTACTCACGCTGGCGCATGTTCTTTCCTGTTCGCCTCGCCTCGTTCGCTCGCTCGCTCAAACACGGTGGTTGCGACATGAACGTTCCTGTCAAATTTCAGTTTCTTGCAAGTTCATTATTACCTTTTGTTTGCTCAGTCGTAATCCAGCTTTATTCCGAAGTGGTTCACTATAGTTGTAGTTTGCAGTGCTGTGTATTTGTGATGGCTCACAGAGCCAGAGGTTGCGTCAACTCTCCGGACAGTTTTTGTTTTATTTGTGGGGAATATACCGTGAAAAAGCGGCAGAGGAACATTTCTGCATTTATTAAAAAGTATATTTTGCCTATTTCGGTTTGAAGTTAGGCGATCAAGACAAACCGTGGGCTCCTCACAAAGTGTGCAAGACATGTGAGGAAGATCTACGCTTATGGATGAAAGGTAAAAAACAAGCATTTCGTTTCGGAATACCTATGATGTGGCGTGAACAAAGAGACCACAGCAGTGACTGCTATTTTTGCTCTTGCATTGTGAAGGGATACAACTTAAAAAATAAGAACGTAATAAGTTACCCCAACCTTCCCTCAGCAATTAGGCCTATGCCTCATAGCAACGAAGTACCTGTGCCTGAACCACCAAAATCTTTGGATCATATTTGTGTGGACGGTTCTGATCATGATGAGACTCATCAGATGGCTTTTCCCGATGAGTCCAGTACTTCCGAGTTTGAAACTGAACCAGATCCGAAACCTGAACTTTTCTCTCAAGCTGAATTGAATGATTTAGTCCGGGATTTAGGACTCCCAAAAGATGCTGCCCAACTGCTAGGTTCTCGGCTTAAACAGAAACATCTATTGTCACCAGGAACAACTTTTTATTGGTACCGCAACCGCGAGACACAATTTTTGAAGTATTTCAGCAAAGAGGAAGATTTGGTATTTTGCAACGATATATACGGAGTGATGGAAAAGTTTAAACTCAAGTATGATCCTGCTGAATGGCGGCTGTTCATTGATTCGTCAAAAGACAGCACAAAAGGTGTTCTTCATAATGGCAACACATTCGCTTCAGTTCCTATTGCTCACTCTGTTATTCTCCAAGAAAAATACGAGAATTTGGCCCTGATTCTTCAGAAGATTCGTTATGATGAGCATAAGTGGATGATTTGTGGAGACTTTAAAATTCTATCCATGCTATTAGGGCAGCAATCCGGTTTCACCAAATATCCCTGCTTCCTTTGCTTGTGGGATAGCGACCTACACTGGGGGGAAAAAGACTGGCCAATTCGGGAGTATTTGAGACCCGGTGAGAAAAATGTTCTTCATGAGAGCTTGGTACCTCGCGATAAAATTCTATTACCACCTCTCCACATTAAGTTGGGTCTCATTAAGCAATTCATCAAGTCCCTTCCAAAAGATGGTGAGTGCTTTCGGTACCTTTGCTCAAAGTTCCCCCGACTTTCTGAAGCAAAGCTAAAGGAAGGAGTGTTTGTTGGCCCTGATATAAGGAAACTCATTTCAGATGGAGCATTCGCTGAAACGATGTCTGAGAAGGAAAAAGAAGCCTGGGATTCCTTCAAGGATGTTGTTCTCAAATTCTTGGGGAACAGGCGGGATAAGAACTATAAGGATATTGTTGCCAGGATGCTCAATGCCTTCAAAGAACAAGGCTGTAACATGAGCCTGAAAGTCCATTTCTTGCACTCCCATGTGAACTACTTTCCCGAAAACTTGGGGGCGTACAGTGAAGAACAAGGTGAAAGGTTTCACCAGGACATCAAGGACGCAGAGAGAAGGTACCAAGGAAGATGGAACACCACTATGATGGCTGATTTCTGCTGGTTGCTGCTGCGGGAAACCCCAGATGAAAAATACGCCAAGCAGCGCACCAAGAGAAGCATTCGGGGGAAGAAGAAACGGGCCCACCTGGAGATTGATTGACCCAAGAATGACTTTAAAATCTAAACTGTGTTGACAAATATCGTGTTTTTACTAAACTTTGAAATAAAAATTTGCTAGTTATTACCACAGTGTCGGATCTCATTTATTAGAATTTTATTTTCACACCATCGGGTGTTTGTCTTCATGTATTGCAATGGTGCGGTTTGCGTTTTCTATTCTTACATACATACCTGTACAACATTTTTTGCACATTTCTTTGCTTTGCTTTGTGTCTAACCTCGCTCTTATATGCTCAATGTTTGTGCACATGTATGTGGCTGTTTTAAGTGCAGACAATTTTGCTACCATCACAGTGTGTTTTGTTGACATTACTCTATTCTTATGTGCTGCCTTGTTACAATTTTCTTTATTCTTATTTGAATAACTACTAAACAATTAGTATAAAGAATTCATCCAAGAAACTTTTATCTCGATCGCACTCAATCTGAAACGTTCACCTCAAACTGCTAACCCAATGTAGCAAAAAATCTGTACGTGATGGAGCAAATTGGTTACCAGATTTGGATTCAGCGCACCAAAAAACGTAAAAATCAATCGAAACATTAGAGGTAGTTTAAAAAAATTTTTTTTTAGTGTACCAAAGGGTCCCAGGATATCAATGCTTGACCCAGTACAAGCATTGCGGTACCTGTGTCTTTTGGGGAAACTGCTAGGTACGTATGACCTAGATTGGCCACTGTTGGAAACAGGATACTGGGCTTAATGGACCTTGGTCTGACCCAGTATGGCATATCTTATGTTCTTATGTTATGTTCTTATCTTCAGCTAGGGAGTCCCCATATGTGAAGACTACATTCCTGCTTGTTCCTGGAGATAGCATAGTTCCTCACCTGTAACAGGTGATCTCCGGGAACAGCAGGAATTTAGTCTTCACAACCCACCCACTTCCCGTAGGTGTTGTCTCTCTATCTCTATCTCTCTGTCTCTCCTCTCTCCCTCTATCCTTTCAATCAGCTGCAAACGTAAGAGGTGAGTCCTCTGCACCGCTCGAGGTCCCGTTCCCGTTTTATTTGTTTGTTTGTTACACTTTTCTATACTGCCCCTTCCAGAGATCAGGGATGGTTTACATAAAACAAACAAGTTACGTAGAACAGTAGCCATGTAAACAAAACAAACTATTTACATGTCAACTGTGTACATGATTTACATGAGTCAGGGTGGCAAAATTGCTTTATAAATTTCGGTTTAATGGGAGTTGTGGTTCTGATGGTATGACCCATGTGTATATGGGGAGGTCAATGTGTGTCAGGAGTGATGGGGTATGAGTTAGTGTTGTCTATAATGCTACAGTAGTATTCCTTGAAAAGGAGTGTTTTGATCTCTTCTAAATATTTGGAGGTCTTTTATTGAACGGATTGCGTCTGGGAGGGTGTTCCATAGACTGGGGGCAGTGTAAGTGAATGCTCTGGTGCTTGTGTTCTGGTTGGTCGTTCTAATAGAGGGAGGGATTGTGAGGTTGTGCTGGGTGATTGCTCTTCTAGATCTAGTTTCTGTGGGGATGTGTAATAGGGTTGTGAAGATGGACGGGGTGATATTGTTCAACTTTAAAGTGGTCAGTAGGGTTTTATATTTTATTCAACTCGTGATTGGAATCCAAAGGAGATCGTATATTATGGGTGTGATAAGATCTTTTAAGTGGGCCTTGCAGATAACTCTTGCTTTAACATTCTGGGCCTCTGGAGAATAAACAGATTCTTTTTGGTTGTACCCTGTAACAAGCTGTTACAGTAGAAAGTGAGGGGTGATAAGAGCTTGTACTATGGATCTAAAGTCATGGGTATCAAGGAAGGGTCTAAGATGTTGAATGATCTTGAGTTTGAAAAAGATTGTTCTGGCTGCTTGCTTGATGTGTGACAGCATGTTAAGGCATGTATCAAGTATTATTCCCAGATATTTAACCACCTGTTTCACTTTGAGCATGTTCCTCGGGTATTCAGTCCTCCCTGGACAGTTTCTGGGAATCAGACCAGAGAGCATGCGGAGGGTCCTGGCTTCTCGGGGCCGGCCTCGAGTTGCAAGACCACAGGGCCTCAGAGTCCTCAACATCTTTGACTCTGAGTGGGAGACTGATGTCAAGACCTCCCCAGAAACCTGCTGACACCAAGACGTCCCCTCTGAGCTGTCTTCCCCATTGCCTTGGCACCATTCTCCCCCAGAGGATGTATCCTTGCACTACTTCATTTAGGACATGGCCCGGGCCTTGTCTGTTCTGACAGAGTCTGAGGAGGACTTGCGCACAGAAGAACTGGAAATCCTTCAGTATGAGTCCCCCGTCCAAGGAGACTCCTACAGTGTCTGGCAGCCAATCCGTTTACGGCTATTCCTCAGGATGTGGGAGACCCCGGCACCGGTGGTTAGCTGATGTCTTGATGCTATCTACCGTGTCAAAGGCCCCAGGTTCCACAAGACCCAACTTCCACATAATTCAATGGTTGTAGAGTCAAACATGCAGAAATTGAAGAGACAGAAGGAATTATTCCTCAGTCCCTTGACGCTCTCAGGCAAAAATGCTGCTAGGGCTCTATGCTTGGGTGCCAGATCCAGGCTTATGAACTGTACATAGGTATGTATCTGAAGACCCTAATCCATGAGCTCTCTGGCTTCTAGGCTGGGCTCGCCGGGGAACCCCACCAGCGGTTCCAATCCCTAACATCCAGGATCAGGGACTGCTCTAAGTTCCTTTCCTGAGCCACCTATGACTGCTTCGAGTCAGTGGCCCGAGTAGTGTGCAGCAGGTGATGGCACCTGGCGCGAGGCCTAGATAAAGACCTTGGACCTCAAGCAATGGGTTCAAGAAAAATTGCTTGATGTCCCATGCATGGGGGAAAACATGTTGGCAAGCCCATGGCTAACAAGGTGACCAGGATTGAGGCCTAGGTGGTGAGAAGGCAGAGGCTATCCAAGAAGACATCTGCCCTTCTCCGAAAGAAACGTTCAGGGGAAAGACATCCTTTCCTCAGGGGGGAAAAAGGGGTCCTTCCACCAAAGTCACTACCAGCCCTTCTCGGGCCATCAACAGCAGGGCCCTCAGCTTAAGGGCCAGAGCCACGGACCCAGGAAGCCAGAAGCCCCAGGCCCTGACTCCCACCCAACCATGGGGGGGGGGGGGGAGTTTTTTTTTTTTACTCCTCGGACAGGGCCTCTCCCCCTTCCCCCCCCCCCCAGGAGACCCTCCTCAGCCCATAGGGGTCCGCTTGGCATTCTTTGCCCACAGGCGAGTTGGAGTCACCTCGGACCAGTGGGTCCTGCAGGTAGTCAAGGAGGGATATCTCGTCTGTCTGCAGCAGGTACCCCTAAGGTTCTTCCCATGAGAGCCAGTGCGACTTCTCCTTCATCAGAACTTACTGCTCTCAGAGCTTGCAGGCCTATTCAGGGATGGTGCAGTGGAGCCCATCCCCAGGCATCTGTGGGGAAAGGGTTTATACTCAAGGTACTTCCTTGTCCCCAAAAACAGGGGGCCTCAGGCCCATACTAGACCTCCGAAAGTTGAACAAGTTTCTAGTGAGGGAGACGTTCAAGATGCTCTCCCTTGGAATATTTCTGCCTTGGCTCCACCAGGGAGATTAGCTGTGCTCCTTGGATCAAAAGGATTCCTATTCCCACATCCTGATCCACCCCTCCCATAGCCAGTACCTCAGGTTTGTGGTGGTAGGAGGGCACTACCAGTACAGGGTGCTGCCCTTTGGCCTGGCCTCCTCGCCAAGAGTCTTTTCCAAGTGCCTGGTGGTGGTAGCCACCCACTTGAGCCTACAGGGAGCCTACGTCTTCCCTTATCTGGACGACTGGCTTATCAGAGACAGCACAGTCTCAGAGGTCAGACAGGCCGCAGAAAGTACAGTCCTCTTGCTGCAGCACCTGGGGTTCATCATCAACTACCCAAAATCCCACCTCATCCCAACCCAAAGCCTGGAGTTCATAGGGGTGCAGTTGGACATGTTAACAGGTCAAGGCCATCCTCCCAAGAGAAAGGGCAGACCGCCTCAGGCAACTGACCAAAGAGGTGCAACACCGCTGCTCGGTGCCAGCTCGCCTTCTGCTTTGCCTGCTGGGCCACATGGCCTCAACGGTCCATGTCACTCCCCTAGCCTGTCTCCACATGCAGACAGCCCAATGGTTCCTCTGCTTACAGTGGACCCAAGTTATGGACTGACTGTGGGACAGGGTCAGAGTCACCTGCCAGCTGGAGGAGTCCCTCACCTGGTGGCAAAATTCATGCCACCTCCAGGCAGGAATGCCATTCCAGGCACCCGCACCCCAGATGCCTCCCTCCTGGGCTGGGGGTCTTATTGCTGGGAGCACAGCACGCAAGGAAGCTAGTCTCAGGAGGAGTCACTCTTATAAATCAATCTCCTGGAGCTTAGGGCAAATTTTTTTTTTCTGGCCTTGCGAGTGTTCCGCCACCACCTGCAGCACTGCCTGGACTGACAACCAGGTGACAATGTTCTACATCAACAAGCAGGGGGGCATGGGCTCCTACCCCCTCTGCCAGGAGGCAGTGGCCCTTCTCACCTTCATAGTGCACAATGGCATGCTCCTGCGAGCAGTATACCTGCCAGGCCAGGACAACTGCCTAGCAGACAGGCTGAGCAGGGTCTTTCACCCACACAAATGGTGTTTGAGCCCCAGGATAACGAAGCAACTTTTCCACCGGTGGGACATTCCCATGATGGACCTATTTGCCTCCCTGCATAACGCACAGTTGCCTTGCTTCTCCTTGTGCCAATCGCACCGGGGGGGGGGGGGGGGGGGGGGTGACAGCAGATGCTTTTCTGATCTTGTGGTTGGGGGGCCTGCTCTATGCGTTTCTACTGACCCCCCCCCCCCTTCATCACCAAGACCCTCTTCAAGGTCCGGACGATGGGGTGTCAGTGATACTAATCGCATCCAGATGGCTCAGGCAGCCCTGGTTTCCCCTGTTGCCTTCCCTGTCAGTAGCACTCCCCATCCTGCTGGGCCGGGCCCCTGATATCCTGTCTCAGGAGGAGGACTCCCTTTTGCACTCCAACTTGGGGTCCCTAGCGCTAACAGCGTGGCTGCTGAAAGCATAGTGTTTGCCCTTTTCAACCTCCCAAGGGAAGTTAGGAGGTTCTACTGGCTGCCTGGAAACCCTCCACCAAACGGGCTTATGCCTTTAAATGGAGATGATTCTCAGTCTGGTATGCCAGAGAAGGAGAAACCTTTCTCCTGTCACGTGAAAATGGTTCTCCAGTACCTGCTGTATCTTTCGCACACCAGGCTGAAATCTAACTCTGTGAGGGTGCACCTGAGCGTAATAGCTGCACATCAGTACCCTATCGAGGGGAAACCTCTCAAATCAGCCCCTGGTTTTCTGGTTTCTTTGTGGTCTTCTATCAAATCCTCTCCGGCTGAGTGGGACGTCAACATGGTGCTCTCCCAGCTCACTAAGCCACCCTTCAAGTCCCTAGCCCACTTGCCACCTAAGATTCATGTCTTGGAAAGTGGCCTTCCTTGTGGTCCTCATGTCGGCATGTAGAGTCAGCGAACTCCATGCCCTGGTGATGGAGCCACCACATACGAGGTTCTATAAGAACAGGGTGGTGCTCCTCGCACACCTCAAATTCCTCCTGAAGGTGGTATCTCCCTTCCACCTCAATCAAGAGGTGGTCCTCCCCATCTTCTTTCGTAGCCCCATGATGGCAGGGAGGAACTAATACTTCACATGCTCGATTGCAAGCGGGCCCTATCCATCTACCTGCAGTAGAACCAGGCCTATTGCAAAGCGCCTCAGCTTTTTCTGTCTTATGACACCAGCAAACTGGGGCTCCCCGTGACTAAATGAACTCTGTCTACTTGGGTGACACTATTGCCCTCGCCTATGAGCACGTTGGCGTCTCCCATCAGCACATTGCGTGAGGGCGATGGCCAACCTCCGCTCAGTGCCGGTGACTGAGATTTGCAAGGCCACCACATAGTCTTCAATTCATACAATCATAGCTCACTACTGCCTGGAGCCAGACTAATATTTTTGGGATGTAAGCTACACCTGCTCTCTGACCCTTCTGTATTCAGGCTGCTGGAGTGATAGTGTTGCTGGATGCTAGTCTTGCAGAGTGTCTCAACTGGGGACTTATCTTCTGCGACTCACGGCTATCTGGTCGCCAGTGGTGCTGTTGTGGTTTGGTCCTGGGCAGCCTGGAGCTAGGGAGTCCCATATGTGAGGACTGACTTCCTGCTTGTTACTGGAGAAAGCATAGTTCCTTATTGTTCCTCCAGCTTAGTCCTCGACGAATGGGTAGTGCACCTCCTCCTGCAGCATGAAGACTGGACCAATCAGATTTCAGCTCCACTGGAACCATCATACCCAGCAACTCAGGAACTCCAGTGTGTCCAGTCTTCATGCAGCAGGAGGACGTTAGTGAGCCTAGCTGGGCTCACTAGTGGATCAGTTAGTTATTTTTATCTTTAGCTAACCTTTTGATTTTATTTGAGTCCTATTAGGGCTTATTTTCATTTATTTTAGATTAGACTGCTTCTCCTTTAAATTTCTGTGTTATCACGGCACTCCGTGCGGGGGGGGGGGAGCCTGAGGGAGGTCCCTCTCCTGCTCAGCCCTTGCCGCGATCTTATTTTACCCTGTACATTTGGGGGGAAGTGGATCTCTGCCCCAGGAACCTTCGGGGCAGAGCTCCAGCGGTGGCTGTACTGCAGCTCCTCTCCGGAGGTTGGAGGGGGCTGCGGAGTTCGTGCCGGTAAGTGTTAACGGCTCTGAGAAATCGGGACGGCTTCTGAGCCAAGTCCTGTAATTTCTTCAGCTGTTCGGGAGTCTCGCATCGGAGCTTGGTGCGGGGGGGGGGGGGGCTCCCAGGATATCCACTTTCAGCGGGGTTAGTGTTCCGCGGCGGTGATCTTTTCTTCGGCCTGTTTACCTTGGCGGGTGCACATTCAGAAGCGCGCCAAAACTTTTTCTGCCTGCCGCGGCCATCTTTCCTGCCTCGTGGTTAGTTCTCCGGGGTGCCTCGCGGTGGATTTCTTGTTTGTTTCTTGTTTATTTCTTATTTATTTCTTGTTTATTTTCATTTCTGTTAGTTTCCATCTTGTAGTTTCTTTAGTTTATTTCTTTTTATTCTTTCCTTCTCCTTCGGCGTTCCCGCGGCTCCGGAGGGGGGGGGGGGTGCTTCAGCGGGTTATTTCCTCTCTCTGGTGGGACATTTGTTCCTTGTTTGATTTGGTGGTCTTTTTCTGTTGGGAAGCCCTCGGGTGTTCTGGGGGGCACATAACATTAAAAAAAAAAACAAAAAAAAAAAAACCGAACACCATGCAAAAGCATAATAACCCAATGCCTAAATAAAAGGGAACAAAACAAAAACAAACATAGGCTGATTTGGTGCCCAGGCGAAGGGAAACCGTTTCACCTTCCCTGCACAGGCTTTCATTTGTGCGCTCCTGCCCAGTTCCCGCATGGTTCTTCTGGGTCAGTGAGCGGACTTCTCCCTGCCATTTCTTTGTTGCCCGCTGCCGCCTGGCTTATCCTGGCGCTAGGGTATTCATGTCAGCAGGGGCTCTTTGTCTCATTTGTGGGTCTCGGCAGGGTGCCGACGCAGAGACCGGAGTGTGCCCACGCTGTGCATCACTTTCTCGCAGCATGGAGCAGCGTCTGGAAAGTTCTTTGCCTGCGGCGACGCTGTCTGGTGCCGCCTCGGTGGACTTACATACGCCGCTGGAGGGGCCCTCGGGGCTTTCTTCTAACAGTGTTGTGGCGTCTGTGGCGCAGTCTGGCCTCGGAGGGGCATTGCCCTTGGAGGATTTTTCGCCTGATTTTGTGTTGCTCCTGCACCAGGCGTTCTGCCGTCGACGCCAGGTCATGGGAGCGGCGCCTCTTCCACCGCAGGGGTTGTCGACCCAGGCCTCTGCGGCAGAACCTCCGTTGACGGAGGACAGGGCTCCTAAGCGTCCGCGGATGCACGACCCTAGTTCGGCGGAGACGGATTGGCCTGAAGGGGATGATACCGAGTTTGACCCGGAGGTGGATGCTGACGACCTGGAGGAAGGCGAGCTGCCGGAGCCGGAGGATCACGCGAAGACTATTCGGGTGTTCCGACGTGAAGAGCTTCCAGCTCTTGTTTCGGAGGCGCTTCAGACGCTGGGACTGACCCCTACTGCTACGGTGGAGGAGGCGGACGGGGCAGATCCCATTATTCAGGCAGTAAGACAGTCTAAGGTGGTTTTTCCCCATTCACAAGGTTATTGACCAGATGATTCAGGACGAGTGGGACACTCCTGAGTCTGGTCTCAAAGGCGTCAAGATCATGCGTCGTCTTTATCCTTTATCGGAAACGGATCGGGAGCGTTTTCGGTCTCCCAAGGTTGACGCAGCCGTGTCAGCGGTGACTAAGAAGACCACCATTCCAGTGGAAGGCAGTGCGGCTTTACGGGAGCCACAGGACCGCAAAATGGACGGGCTGTTAAAGCAGGCCTTTGAGGCGGACGCACTGGCTCTACAGGCTTCCGTTTGTGGAGCCTGGGTGGCCCGCGCCTGTTTATGCTGGGTCCAGCGGTTTCAGCATACTCCCTCCCTGGATACTGCTATGCTGACGGAGCTTCACCGTTTGGAATCCGGCACGGCGTATCTGGCGGATGTACAGTATGATCTCATCAAAGCTCTCTCCAACAGCATGGCATCCGTGGTGGCGTCACGTAGAGCCCTTTGGTTAAAAAATTGGGCGGCCGTTGGATCTTCCAAGTCGCGGCTGGGCAAATTGCCTTTTAAAGGTAAACTGCTCTTTGGAGAGGATTTGGATAAGTTGGTCAAAGATCTGGGAGACTCCAAAGGCGGTCGCCTGCCGGAGGATAGGCCCAAGCGAAGTAGGTCGCTGCCGGTCGCCCGGGGGCAGTTTCGAGACTTTCGTAGATTCCGGTCGCCCCGTTATGGTGGCTTCCAGCGGGGTAGATATAGCTCCCGGGCGTCGGGCTTTCGCGGCTTTCGGGGAGCCAGCCGAGGGTTCTCGGCGGCTGGTTCCCAGGTCCCTCGAAAGCCCCAATGAAGGGCAGCGGGTCCAGGTGGAGCTGCCGGTGATCGGAGGGCGTCTTCGACGTTTTCTCTCCGCTTGGACCCAAATTACTTCCGATCAGTGGGTTCTCGACATCCTACGGGACGGGTATGTTCTCGACTTGGCCCGTCCCGTGCTCGATTCCTTTGTGGCGTCTCCCTGCCGGGGGGTTCGAAAAACCCTTCAGGTCCGCCAAACGCTCGATCGGCTTCTCCAGCTGGGGGCGGTCATCCCCGTACTGCCAGCGGAATATGGCCTGGGCAGGTATTCCATCTATTTCGTGGTGCCAAAGAAGGGTGGCGATCTTCGTCCCATTTTGGATCTCAAAGGAGTGAATCGTTGTCTGAGGGTTCCCCACTTTCGGATGGAGACTCTACGGTCTGTCATAGTGGCCGTTCGAGGCGAATTTCTCACGTCTCTCGACCTTACGGAGGCTTATCTCCATATCCCTATTCGGGAGGACCAGCAGAGGTACCTCCGCTTCGCGCTGCCATGGGGTCATTTCCAGTTTCAAGCCTTGCCGTTCGGTCTGGCGACCGCGCCACGCGTCTTCACCAAGATCATGGTGGTGGTTGCCGCGGCCCTTCGCAAAGACGGGGTGCTGGTTCATCCGTACCTCGACGACTGGTTGATTCGCGGGAAATCTCGCGCAGAAAGCTTGGCAGCGACGACGAAAGTTGTCGCGCTCTTGCAGTCTCTTGGATGGGTGGTCAACCCACGCAAGAGCCAGGTGATCCCGACGCAGCTTCTGGAATATTTGGGGGTACAGTTCGACACTTCCCGGGGGTTGGTGTCTCTTCCCGAACGCAGGATTTTGTCTCTTCAGTCTCTGGTGCGGAGGTTCCGCAGATCTCCAGCTCCGTCGGCATGGCTCTATCTACAGTTGCTGGGGACGATGGCGTCTTCCCTGGAGGTGGTGCCTTGGGCGCGCTTTCACATGCGCTCGTTCCAGCGGGCCTTGCTCCGTCGCTGGTTCAACCAGTCCGATCTCCTGAGCAAACGTCTACCTTGCCCGATGGCGGTTCGGAGGGATCTCAGTTGGTGGTTGAGTCCATTCACCCTTCGAGTGGGGATGCCCTTGGAGCAGCCTCACTGGGTTCCGCTCTTAACGGATGCCTGTCTGACGGGCTGGGGCGCTCACTGCGAGGGCCGGTTCGTTCAGGGGCTCTGGTCTCCGGAGGAGAGTGCCTGGTCGATTAACCGCTTGGAGTTGCAGGCTGTTCTATTGGCATTGCAACACTTCGAGACCCGGATATCGTCTCGTGCGGTTCGGGTTCTCTCCGACAATGCAGCGACCGTGGCCTACATCAACCGGCAGGGCGAAACCGGAAGCGTCGGTCTGGAGGCGGAGGCTCGGACGTTGTTCGAGTGGGTGGAGCCTCGGCTGCCAGCCATCTCCGCGGCGCACATCGCCGGGAAGGACAATGTGACGGCAGACTTCCTCAGCAGAGTTCAGGTAGATCCCGGCGAGTGGGAACTCCATCCCAGGGTCTTCGCTCAGCTGGTCCAGCGATGGGGCGAACCAGTCATGGACCTCATGGCCACCTTCCACTCGGCGAAGGCAGCTCGGTTCTACAGTCGACGGAGAGAGCCGATGTCCGAAGGTCTGGATGCTCTTTTGCAGACGTAGCCCTCCACGGGTCTGCTCTACGTGTTTCCTCCGTGGCCCCTGCTGGGGCGTGTTATCCAGCGTATCGAGGCTCACCGGGGTCGGGTGATATTGATAGCGCCGGATTGGCCTCGTCGTCCTCGGTATGCCGATCTGATGCGGTTGGTGGACGGTCCTCCCTGGAAACTTCCCTTGTTTCCGGATCTGTTATGTCAGGGTCCCCTCCGCATGCCGCAAGTGGAGAGATTCTCTCTTACGGCCTGGCTATTGAAAGGGCTCGGCTAAGGAAACGCGGTTACTCCCGATCGGTGGTGGCCACCTTGTTAGAAGCGCGCAAACGTTCTACTTCACTGGCCTATGTTCGGGTATGGCGTATTTTTGAGGACTGGTGCTCTAGGAAACAGATCCGAGCGGCTACGGCTTCTCTTCCGGTGATACTGGATTTTTTGCAGGACGGTTTTACTAAAGGTCTGGCCGCCAGTTCTTTACGTGTCCAATTGGCGGCTCTGTCATGTTATCGCGGCAAAGTTCAGGGAGTGTCTTTAGGTACTCATCCTGATGTCGTTCGTTTTTTGCGGGCGGTTTCTCGGTTGCGTCCAGCCCGTCGAATATCGGTACCCTCATGGGATCTTAATTTGGTGCTGCGCGCTCTCAGTGCAGCACCTTTTGAGCCGCTTTCTAGTAGTTCTGTGAAGTATCTGACTCTTAAAACAGTATTTCTGGTCGCGATTTGTTCGGCCCGCCGTATTTCCGAGCTTCAGGCTCTTTCTTGCAGGGAGCCCTTTCTGGCTTTCTCGGCTCACAAAGTGGTCCTACGGCCTGTGCCTTCCTTCTTGCCCAAGGTGTCTTCTCCTTTTCACTTGAACCAGGTTGTTTCCCTTCCGGTTTTCTCGGATTCCGAAGGGCATGCTTCTGATCGCGGACTCAGTCGGTTGGACCTCAAGAGGGTTTTGCGACGCTATTTAAAAGTTACCAGTGCTTTTCGTAAATCGGACCATTTGTTTGTACTGTTTGGCGGGGCTCGCAAAGGGGAAGCGGCGGCGAAGGCTTCTATTGCTCGTTGGATTAAGGAAGCGATTGGTTCGGCTTATCTTTTGCACGGTTGGGCTCCGCCGGCTGGGTTACGTGCTCATTCCACGAGAGCGCAGGCAGCGTCCTGGGCGGAATTCAGTTTGGTTTCGCCGGTGGATATTTGTAAGGCGGCCACCTGGTCGTCTTTGCACACTTTCAGTAAACATTATTGCCTTGATGTCTTGGCGGCGAGCGATGCCGGTTTTGGTTCCGCGGTTCTGCGTGCCGGCTGGCAGAATCCCACCCGTTAGGCTGCTTTGATACATCCCATTCATCGAGGACTAAGCTGGAGGAACGATAAGGAAATAGTAATTACACTTACCTGGTAATTGTAGTTCCTTGAGAGACGACAGCTTAGTCCTCCTGCCTCTCCCTGTGTTATTTTCTTTAGCACGGCACGCTTTGGGGTCAGAGCTCAGTATTCCCAGGTGAGTGCGTTTCCGTGTGCTTTCTTTCTCGTCGTTCCGCTGTCTTTTCTTTTCTACCTATTCCTTTCTGCTGTGGCAGGAGCGGGACTTTCCGTTCCTCTTTGTAGGGGATTTGGCTACCAATATAAAAAAAAAAAAAAAAAAAAGTTTAATCTTAAGGGAAAACTTTGATGGGAGAGCATTATTATTAGAGGTTAGCTACGTGTTTGAGTTTGCTTTGTCAGTAGTTCACTGGAGTTCCTGAGTTGCTGGGTATGATGGTTCCAGTGGAGCTGAAATCTGATTGGTCCAGTCTTCATGCTGCAGGAGGAGGTGCACTACCCATTCGTCGAGGACTAAGCTGTCGTCTCTCAAGGAACTACAATTACCAGGTAAGTGTAATTATTATTTCCTTATCAGTCCAGTCCCTCACCACTGGGGTAGTGCACCTCCTCCCGCAGCATAGAAACTGAGCATGTTAGAGTTCTGATGTCACTTGAACCAATAGCTGTGGCACCTCCCACCAGCTCCCAGTGTGCTCAGTCTCCAAGCAGCGGAGGTGGTAGTGAGCCTAGGTGCTGGGCTCACTGGAGGAACACATAAGGAGCAAATTAGCCTTAGAGAGGTGGTTCTTTTATTTGTTTTCCTTATCTGTGTTTGCTTTTCTTTGGGTTAAAGTTTAAAAAAAAAAAAAAAAGAGAAGGGAAAGAGATTTGGGTTTATCTTTTTCTCACTTAAAAAAAAAAATCGTTCTTTGTTTTATTTTGTGCTGAGTTTCAAAGCTTCTTAATAGAGTTCAGAAAGCGTGCTTTAGCTGATGCCTTCCCGTCCACAGTGCCTAGTTTGTGGAACCCGTTGGGGCACGGTCTCGGACAACGGGTTTGTCGCGGTTGTGCGACAGAAGCAGCCAGGATGGAGCAGGAGCTTCAGGAAAGGTCTAAAGACGCGGCGTCTGGGTCGGCGCAAGGATCTCGAACGTCTGGAGACTTTACTGCTCCACTGGAGCCTCCTCCGTCTCCGCGAGGGGTAGCTTTGGCAGTTCCCGGCCCCTCTAACGCTCCGTCTCTGGGAGGGGGTATTCTAGTGGGGTTTTCCACGGAGTTTGTTTTATTGCTGCACTGTGCCTTTTGCCTGCGCCAGCAGGACGTGTATTCAGACATTTTGGCCCTTAGAGCAGTGGCAGGGCACAACATCTCGGAGAAGACCGATCTAGCTGGTGTGGGACTGGCTAAGAGGTCGCGATCCGGTGAGGAGCCGCTCCTTTTGTCGGATTGGCAGGAGATGGAAGACTTCCAGCTGGAGCCTGAGGCAGGCAGGGAGGAGCTCGAAGAGGGTGAGATTTCGGATCTGGAAGACCAGGCTAGGATAATACGTGTTTTTCGGAGAGAGGAACTGCCGACCTTGATTACAGAGTCGCTTCAAGCTCTCAATTTATTGGTTCATCAGCCGGCGGAGGATGAGGGGGTGGGGCGAAGCAGTGGCCAAAGCTTCTATTTCCGGGTGGGTCCAAGAGGCCATAGCGTCGGCTTATATCTTGCAAGGACATCAAGTGCCCTTAGGTTTGAGGGCCCATTCTACCAGAGCTCAGGCCACCTCTTGGGCAGAGTTTAGTTTGGTGCCGCCAGTTGAGATTTGCAGGGCGGCCACCTGGTCGTCTTTGCATACCTTCAGTAAGCATTATCTGGATGTCCGGACAGCGAGGGATGCCTGTTTCGGTTCAGCAGTGTTGCAGGCTGGTATGTCAGGTCCCTCCCATTAGTTTACTGCTCTGCTGCATCCCAATGGTGAGGGACTGGACTGGAGGGATGATAAAGAAAAAGAAATTAGTCTTACCTGCTAATTGTTGTTCCTTGAGGAACACCAGTCCAGTCCCGGATCCCACCTGCGGTTCGTTCGTCTGTTGTGGGTCTTGTTTCAGCGGTCGACAGAGCCGGATCAAGAGACAGGTGCAAAGCTGTGGTGTTTCGAATTTCCATCTACACTTCATCTCTGTTTCTTTCTCTGCATTTCTTTTTCTTTCTCTCTCTCTCTCTCTTTTGGGGAGAGTGGAGGGAGTTCCCCTCTTGTTTGGGGGGGGGGGGGGAGGATAAGTAACAGTTTGAATTAGTTTATCTGGTTTTATGTTGGTTATTTAAGCTTCTTACTGGTTGCTCCTCTGAGTTTGTTTTGTCATTAGGTCACTGGGAGCTGGTGGTAGGTGCCACCGTTGTTGGTCCAAGTGACATCGGAACTCTGACATGCTCAGTCTCCATGCTGCGGAGGAGGTGCACTACCCAGTGGTGAGGGACTGGACTGGAGTTCCTCAAGGAATAACAGCAGGTAAGTCTAATTTCTCTTTACTCACCTGTTACAGATGTTCTCTAGGAACAGTAGGAATCAGTCTTCACAACCCTCCTTGGAGTTGCCTCCCTATCTTTTTTGTTTTACTACCATCCTAGCTATGTGATCTGACTGAGCAAGATGGCACCCTTAGGCTGGAAGGGGACCATGCATGTGATGTAGCATGTCCCAAAGGCTTTCTTTGAAAGCTGGGGAAATGCTCCGTGCGAGCTCCGTCAGCGTCAACCTTACCTATATGTGAGGATTGATTCTTGCTGTTCCTGGAGAACACCTGTTAAGGTGAGTAACTGTTTCCCCTAAAGTGGACACAGCAGTGTCCGCGGTCACAAAGAAGACCATGATACTGGTTGAAGGAAGCACCACACTCAGATGTGCAGGATATAAAGTTGGAGACCTTGTTGAAGCAAGCGTTTACATTAATGCCCTGTCCTTGCAGGTATTTGTCTGTGGAGCTATTGTGGCCAGGGCCTGTTTGTGCTGAGCGGAGGGCATATAGCAGAGTGCTGGACAGGTGCAGTCTCCGCCCCCAGAAGTGGCTAAGCTGGAGGATGGAGTTGCCTATCTGGCAGATGTCTTTTATTTATTTATTTGGTTACATTTTTATACCGCTACTTCCAGTTATCAGAAGCGGTTTACATTATAACATTAAACTCAACCAGGACAGTTACATAAACAGGTTTTTAACTATGTACATAAAAAGGTTGGTGGGGGAAACCTCAAACTATTTACAATCCGATATATGATATTTGACCTCATTAGAGGTCTACGAAGAGTATGGCTTCAGTGGTGACATCTAGGCGGTGCATGTGGTTACAATATTGGTCGGTGGATGTTTCCTCTAAGTCACATTTGAGTAAGTTGCCCTTTAAGGGTAAGCTTCAATTTGGCGATGCCTTAGATAAATTGGTCAAGGACTTAGGGGAAACCAAGGGAGGTTGGCTCCCAGAGGATAAGCAGAAGCCTGGGCAGTTAACAGGGGACGGCAAGAGGCTAGCTGCGTGATTTCAGATGCTTCAGTGTGCTTTGGACCCTATCAGAGGGGGCGCTACCCAGCCAGGAGACAAGTCTTTTGAGGGTTTTGAGGAACAGGTTGAGGTTTTTACTTCTCCTCCTTGACTGCTTCTGAAAAGTCGCAATGAAATGAGGGAGGCCCTGCTGAAGGTTCTTCCCGTGGGGGCGGTTGGCTGTGGGAATTCTACCCAGCCTGAGTCCAAATTGCTTCCGATCAGTGGGTCTTGGAAATCATCAGAAGGGGCTACACACTGGAGTTTGCTCGACCTCTTTTGAATGCCTTCGTCATGTCGCCTTGCAAGGCAGGGCAAAAGGTTGCAGCAGTGTGCAGGATACCCTCCTCGGCTTCTGCATTTATAGGCCATGGTGAGGGTGCCCAACGGCTAGTGCGGTTATGGTCAGTACTCCATTTATTTTGTGGTCCCCAAAAAAAAAGAACCTTTTGGCCCATCATAGACCTCAAGCGGATGAATCGGTGTCTGCGTGTCCCACGCTTCTTCATGGAATCCCTCAGGTCACTCATTGTGGCAGTCTGAAAAGTCAAGTTCCTGACCTCTCTGGATCTCACGGAAGCCTACTTGCACATTCTGGTTCGCCATGAGCATCAGCAATATCTGCTTTGCAGTCCCAATGGGGCCTTGCCTTTCAGCCTAGCAACTGCTCCACGTACGTTTACCAAGATGATAGTGGTTGTAGCGGCCCTCCGGGAGGAGGGGATAATACTCCACCCTTACTTGGCAATTGGCTCAACAGGGCAAAATCCGCAGAAAAGAGCAAGCATGCCACAGCATGATTCATTGAGTTTCTGCAGGACCTAGGCTGGGTAGGCAATTACGCAACTAGCCAGTTTTTACCCTCCTAAGACCTCGTATATCTTGGAGCTTGCTTCTAGACCGACAAGGTCAGGGTGTCCTGCCGCTGGAGAGAGTGCAGACGCTGCAGAGACAGGTCAGACAGTTCCTCCGAATGAAGGTACCCACAGCTTGGCATTATCTACAACTCCTGGGGTCCATGGTGGTGACCATAGAGTTGGTGCCATGGCCACAAGCTCACATGAGACCGCTGCAGAGAGCTGTTTTGTGCAGGTGGTTGGCACAGCACTGCTACTGATCCATCCATTGCCATGCCCAAGGATGGCACGGTTGGTTCTCTGGTGGTGGCTGAGACTGTAGAAGTTGTTAGTTGGCATGCCTCTGGAGACACCTGCTTGAATGCCACTGATGACAGATGCCAGCCTCTTGGCCTGGGGGGCTAATTGTTAGGATCAAATATTGCAGGGAGTTTGGACAACAGAGCAGAGAGCATGGTCCATCAATCGTCTAGAGATAAGAGCGATGTTCCTAGCACTGAAAGAGTTTTGCACAAGCTTGCGTGGAAAAGTGTTGTGGGTGTTCTCGGGCAGTGCCACTACAGTGGCTTACATCAGTCAGCAAGGGGGCATGAACAGTGTGCAACTTGAGAATGAGAGAGGCCCGTTATTGGGATCGTTGGAAAGAAATCTGCAGGCGATCTCGGCAGCACATGCGGCAGGAACCGAGACTGTAACAGCAGACTATCTGTCAGGTTCACCTGGACCCCGGGGAGTAGTTGTTCGGCAGTGCAGTCTTTGTGCATGTAGTGAACAGGTGGTGTCTGCCGATCATGGATATGATGGCAAACTTCACTTCAGCCAAGGCGTTCTTTCTCTTCAGCAGAAGGAGGGAACGGATGTCGGAATGTCTGGATGCCCTGGTTCAATGCTGGTCCATGGATGGACTGCTGTATGTGTTTCCTCCATGGGCGCAAATAAGAACATAAGAACATAAGATATGCCATACTGGGTCAGACCAAGGTCCATCAAGCCCAGTATTCTGTTTCCAACAGTGGCCAATCTAGGTCATATGTACCTAGCAATTTCCCCAAGAGAGACAAGTTCCACAATGCTTGTACTGGGTCAAGCATTGATATCTTCGGTCACTTCTTAATAATGGTTTATGGACCTTTCCTCCAGGAACTTGTCCAAACCTTTTTTAAGCCCAGCTACACTAATAGCTTTTACTACATCCTCCGGTAACAAATTCCAGAGTTTGATTACACGTTGAGTGAAAAAATATTTTCTTTTATTAGTCTTAAATAGTTTACCCTGTAGCTTCATTGCATGTCCCCTAGTCTTTCTATATTCTGATAAGGTAAACAATCGATCTACGTTTACCCGTTCCACTCCGTTCATTAATTTATAGACTTCTATCATATCTCCCCTCAGCCGTCTCTTTTCCAGGTTAAAGAGCCCTAACCTTTTTAGCCTTTCCTCATAGGAGTATCCTTCCATCCCCTTTACCATTTTGGTGGCTCTTCTCTGAACCTTTTCTAAAATCGCTATATCCTTTTTAAGATATGGCGACCAGAATTGCACACAATATTCAAGGTGCGGTCTCACCATGGAACGATATAGAGGCATTATAATATCTTTTGTTTTATTTTCCATTCCTTTCCTTATCATACCTAGCATTCTATTTGCTCTCTTGGCTGCCGCTGCACACTGGGCCGAGGGTTTTAACATGGTATCCACAATGACGCCTAAATCTTTTTCCTGGGTGGTGGTTCCTAATGTGGAACCTTGCATCGTGTAACCATAGTTTGGGTTGTTCTTCCCTAGGTGCATAACCTTGCACTTGTCCACATTAAATTTCATCTACCATTTTGATGCCCAGTCTTCCAATTTATCAAGATCCTCTTGCAATTTTTCACAATCCTCTTGGGTTTTAACAACTTTAAATAGTTTTGTGTCATCTGCAAATTTGATAACCTCACTCGTTATTCCACTTTCCAGGTCATTTATGAATATGTCAAAAAGCAGCGGACCCAGCACAGATCCCTGGGGTACACCACTATTCACCTTTCTCCATTGGGAAAATTGGCCATTTAGCCCTACCCTCTGCTTTCTATCTTTTAACCAGTTCCTGATCCACAATAGTACACTGCCTCCTATCCCATGACTCTTTAGTTTTGCCAAAAGTCTCTGATGAGGGACCTTGTCAAAGGCTTTCTGAAAGTCCAGATACACAATATCAACCGACTCACCTTTGTCCACCTGTTTATTCACTCCTTCAAAAAAACATAACAGATTAGTAAGACAAGATCTTCCTTGTCTAAAGCCATGTTGGCTGTCTCCCATTAGGTCGTGACTATCTACATGCTGAGTAATTTTATTCTTTATGATGGTTTCTACCATTTTTCCCGGTACTGACGTCAGGCTCACTGGTCTGTAGTTTCCCGGATCACCCCATGAACCCTTTTTAAAAATTGGTGTTACATTGGCGATCCTCCAATCTTCAGGTATTAGAGATGATTTTAATGATAGTTCACAGATTACTAATAGCAGGTCTGCAATCTCATATTTCAGTTCTTTCAACACCCTTGGATGTATACCATCCGGCCCAGATGATTTGCTACTCTTCAGTTTATCTAATAGTTGTAAGACATCTTCCCGATGTATCGATATTTCCTTCAATTCTTCCGCACCTTTAAATACCACTTCAGTCATGGGTAACATCCCTACATCTTCCTCAGTAAAGACTGAAGCGGGGAGGGAGATTCCAAAATGGCTGACTGAGGGAAGTGCTCCGCGGCAGCTTTTCATAAATGGGGAAGAGGAAAGCAAAGGGGGTGAAGAAACCTTCGTCTACCCCGGCAACCTCGACCCCTTTACCTGGGCAGACGGTTGGACCGCTCGATTCTTTTTTGGTGCCGAGGCGGCAGTCGGAGACTCCGGCGATTGGCGGCCCTAGGGACACCTCGGCTGTATCGAGTTCGGCGGGTGGTTCCGGGCCTGAGATCTCCTCGCCGGAGCAGTGGCGCCCTTCAAAAGAACCCTTGTTGGCTGAGAAGCCGAAGCAGATGGTGATTCCTCCCCGAGAGAACCTACAGGGAGAGGACCGCGGAGGGGCGTCTGCTTTGTGGCCCGGCTGTATAGCCGTGCCTGCTTCTCCGGTCACCACTTTTCCATCAGCGGTTCCCTTGGGGCCCTCTATAGAGTCGGAGGAGTCTGGCAGAAGTATGGAGGCTGGAGCTGTGGGTACTCAGGCTCAGGGGCCTTTCTCCTTTGAGAAACCAGCTGAATTTACCCTGGAGACTATTTGGACTGCAATAGTGAAGCTTGCTGAACTTTTCGTTCCCCAGGTCTCCACTATGTCATCTCAGATTCAGTCACATCAGGGCCTTCTTCAACAGCATACGGTGGAGATTTCTACGCTGCAGACGTCGGTTACTGAGTTGAAACGGCAAGTAACTCAAGTTGAGACATCAACCTTAGGCTATCAGAAAGATGTTATGGCTATTCAGCTTAGAGTTGAACAATTGGAGAATCTATCTAGATACCCTAACCTTCGTTTGGTTAATTTTCCCAAGGCTCAGTCTATAGGTGCTAAAGAAATGTTTAAGAAATATTTGGAGGATGTATTGGGGGTCTTGGGGGATTCGCACCCCCCCTTGGTGAAAGCTTACTATTTGTCTATTAAGAAGAAGGTTGAGGGTGGGGGTATTATTCCTGGGGTTGAAGTTGCTGATTCTTTAAATGTATCTGCTTTGTTGGAAACTTCTTTAATTGATACTGTAACTCCTGCCACTTTAATTGTTACTTTTGCATTGATTTCTGATCGGGACTGGTTTCTCAAGATGTTTTTTCGGAAACGTGACTCTCAGTTCTTAGGTTTAAATACTGGGGTCTTTCCAGATTTCTCTAAACCTACTCAGAGGCGTAGACGTGAGTTTCTCCTATTACGCCCCGGCGTTCTGCTGTTGGGGGGCCAGTTCTTTCTTAAATTTCCATCAAAATGTTTGGTTAAATTGAATTCAGCTATGTATGTTTTTTATGACCCGTCTCAGCTACTCGCCTTCATTAATGCCCGTCGCTCCTCTGATGTAATATAGATTCACTGCGCAGTATAATATTCTGGCTGTATTCCCACAGTTTATTTCTTGCACTTATCGTATGGTATTTTTCGGTTTTCTCCCCCCCATATTGTGGGCTTTAGAAGGGGCTGGTATTGTTATTTCCTTATATATATTTTCCTGTGTTGGATAACTTGTTTATCTTTGTAAACCAGCTTTCTTATTTCCATTCAAGTTAATGTATTTGCTTGGATTTATTGTAAAATTCATAAATATAAAATTAAAAAAAAAAAAAAAAAAGACTGAAGCAAAGAATTCATTCAGTTTCTCCGCTTTCGCCTTGTTGCCTCTTAGTGCTCCTTTAACCCCTTTATCATCTAATGGACCAACTGACTCTCTCGCAGGTTTTTTGCTATGAATGTACTTGAAAAGGTCTTTATTTCGTGTTTTTGCTTCCGCAGCAAGCTTCTTCTCAAATTCTCTCTTTGCCTGCCTTATCAATGCCTTACATTTGACTTGCCAGTGCTTGTGCTGTTTCCAGGTTTCGTCATTTGGCTCAAAGACGAGAGGTTCATCAAGGTCTGTTTCTTCTCGTAGCTCCGACTGGTTCCGCAAGCCATGGTATGCAGATCTGCTCAGGCTAACGGTGGATCATTTGTGGTGCCTATCAAATTGACCTGACATATCGCAGGGACCGGTGCTGATACCACAAGTGGATCGTTTCTTGCTTACATGGCTCTTGAACAGGCATGATTGTAAAAGAGAGACTGTTCTGAACAGGTGATTTTCTACATTGCTGAAGGCCTGGAAGTACTCCACCTCGCTCTCATGTGTCCACATCTTAACAATATTTGAAGTTTGTTGCAAGGACAACAGCTATTGTTCTCTGTTGGCAGTGGTGCCTGAGATTTTGGCGCTTTTACAGGCAGGTCTGGAGAAGGGACTGATCTGCAGTTCCCTAAGGGTGCAGGTGGCAGAGATTACCTGTTGTCGAGGTAGGGTCCAAGGGGTTTCCTTGGGAGCCCATCCAGATGTAGTCTGTTTTCTTAGGGCGGTCAAGCAGGTGCTCACTCTAGAATGGATGGTAGTTCCCCTGTGAGACCTTAATCTAGTTTTGTTGGTACTGATAGAAGAGCCATTTGAGCTGCTAGGGGCGTTTACGGTGTAGGAGTTGACACTAAAGACTGTTTTTCTGATGGCTATCTCTTGCACAAGAAGAATTTCGGAGTTCCAAGCACACTCGTGTTGGGAACCTTTCCTCTCCATCTTGAAGGAAAAGGTGGAGTTAAGGCTGGTTCCTCATTTCTGCCCATGGTGCTCTCCTAGTTTCATTTGAATCTGCTGATTATTCTGCTGCTGTTCAGAAAGACTGAGGAGGCTGGGCCAGGGTTGCACCTTTTGGACATCTGTCGGGCGTTATGGCACTATTTGAAGAAAACAGAGCATTTGTTCATTCTATTTGGATGGCCACGTAAAGGGAGAAGTGGCTTCCAAGGCCTCTATATCTCAATGTTTTCGAGAGACCATTTCTTCGGCTTACCTCTTGCGGCTTCGGCAGTTGACAAGTGGTTACGGGCACATTTGACTATGGCGCAAGCGGCTTCTTGGCTAGAGTTCAGCCTGTTCCCCCGGTAGATATCTGCAGGGTGGCCACTTAGGCGTCTCTGAATATCTTTATGAAGCATTATTATCTGGATGTGCAGGTGATGGAGGATGCAAGGTTCAGTGTTGGAGTCATTCAGGCTAGGCTCGCAGGTCCCTCCCAATGTAGTACTTCTGTGTACATCCCGGAGATTGGGACTCGACTGGAGGGGCAATAAGGAAACATTGGCTTTCCTTGAGTACCTCCAGTCCAGTCGTGTAGTCATCTGAGTTTACGTGATAGCGATCCCGGACCTGGAGAAAGTCATCCTTAATTGTTTGGTTCAGTGATAATGTATAAAACCTATCTTCTGTCCTCTGCTCATTTTCGTCCAGGATTTTCTCTAAATACAAAGAGTAACAGCAAATGAGCAGAGCAGAGTGATGCCTACAAGGCGTTAACTAAATTGAGGCCCTCCGGCCTTCATGACTAAGTCGGTCTGCCCCAGAAATCTATGGGCATGCTTCCTCTTGCATTGGTGGGAGATGGGTTTGCTCAGAGGATAGAAGTGTGCGTTAAAAAAAAAAAAAAAAAAAAAAAAGTAGTAGCTGCATCTTATTTGTTGCTACTGTGAGTTTGCTTTGTCAGTAGTTTACTGGGGCAGGTGGGTGATGCCAACTGCCTAAGAACACTGGCATCAAAGATGACATGCTTAGTCTCCAAACTGCTGGGAGAGCTGATAACCCAGAGGTTGGGACTGGACTGGAGGTACTCCAGGAAAGCCAAGTAGTAGGTAAGGCCTAATTTCACCTTCTCCAGACAAACTAGATGTGAAAGGAAGATAAGACACTGGGCAGTGACTAGAGGCATTAGAGGAATCTAAACTTGATTTTTATGAAGTGGACGAACAAGGACCTTCTTCCAGAGGGTGGGATTGTCTGTAGAAAGTTTGTGGCCAATGATAGTCTATCTTTTCTCTGCTCCCCATTGCTCTACCATTGGGCTGGTAAGATCTTACTAGCCCAATGGTATCTGGTCCAAAGGACATGTGTTTTTTGGCAGTTGCTTTAAGCAAAGAAAATGTGGTGACAGGATTAAATGAAGACCAAGTATGAGTAAAGGGTGGAGTATTATCTGAGGTCTTAGTGAATTTGACAAGTTTGGTGTGAGAGCTGTCGATGTGTCAGGAGAGCTAATGTTTACTGTAAAAACAAACTAACAACCCACCCCCCCAAACACCCCCCCCCCCCGAAAGTATCTCAGTGAATCAGGTGTATGTTCCATAGCCAGTAGGGAATTCATGTGTATTTTGGCTATCCTGCCTCCCATCCTAGAGGTATGGGATACAGTAAAAGCAGAATATTCTAGGGGGAGACAGCGAGAGATGTAGGCCTCTCTCCCCCTCCCCCACCCCAATAGCATCTCAGTAATACAAGGGATATTAAGGGGGTGAGTTGCTGTCAGGTCACATATTAATATGCACTTAGATGTTAAAGCTTTTTAGCAGTTCGACCTAGACTGTGGCTTGGCCATGAAGCCTCAGGGTTGAGTGGTGGGCCTGTTCTGCTACAGGAATCGCCTCCAAGGATTTCTTTGGGAAGGTATCTTAGCATGGTCTCTTTCAGCAGGAATGAAACAGTTCTATGGGAACAAGCAAGAAATCAGTCCTCGCATACGGGTGACTGGCACCAACAGAGCTCAAGTAGAAGCATCTCCCTGCTTTCAAAGAAATCCTTTGAGAGATGCAGCATGCATGGGTGGTCTCCTTCCTGCCCAAGGGTACCATCTTGCCTCATTGTCTCCCCCCCCCCCCCCCCCCCCACTGAGCCCTCCGGATGTTTGTCTACTTTTCCCTGGGAAAAAATGTGGTTTTATATCCTGTTTTAACCAGAACACGTACCGGTTCCTTTACTGCCCCCGAGCCAGCTTGCCCCGGCATCGCTCCTTGTTTTTTTTTTTTTCTTGAGATATCCTTCAACGTGCTTTGTGTCCTTTTTTGCGGCAGGACCCCCTTTTCCCAATGGCCTCCAACTGCTTCAAGAAATGCGATTGGTGCGGTAAGATGATGTCCCGCACCAACCCACATGGCTGCTGCCTCCACCGTCTTGGGCTGGAGCACGATGACTCAGACTGTGAACTCTGCAGGACCATGACCACAAAGACCATCGAGCCATCAGCTGCAGCAGGAACAGTTCTTTCACAAGTCCGACTCTGCACCGGAGTCTCCGGCGACATCGCGCTCTTTGAATTTCTGGTACCTCTGTGCCCCGCGAGTCCATGTGGCTCAGCAGTCAGAGGAAAAGCCGGGTGGGTAGCGACCAGTGGAACTGAACCTCTGCAGCTAGCCCCCTGAGGCATTCTAACCTTTCCTGACGGAGGAAGGCCTTGGCCTGTAGGATGTTTAGCTGAGCCCCTATGAATGCTAAGCATTGAGCCGAGGGGAGGTGGGACGGGGAAGTTGATGACTAACCCCAAGTGCTGCAGGGTGTGGATGATGCCTTCGTTCACAGTGGACAAAAGCAACAGACAGGCTCTGGCTCAGGGTGAGAGTGACCTGCCAGCTGGCGGACTCCCTCGACTGGTGGCATATCCCCCTGCCACCTGCAGGCTGGGAGGCCCTTTCAGGCACCCAACCCCCCCAGAGGGTCCTCACCACGGATGCCTCCCTGTTGCGCTGGGGAGCTCATTGTGAGAAAGTCTGCACACAAAGGCAGCTGGTCCAAGACAGAATGCCAGCTGCAGATCAATCTTCTGGAGCTCCAAGTGATATTCCTGGCTCTCCGAGCCTTCCACTTGCTGCAGCACTGGTCGGTACTAATCCAGACAGACAGCCAGGTTGCAGTGTGCTATGTGAACAGATAAGGGGGCACGGGGTCGTACTTGCTCTGCCAGGAGGCTGTAGCCCTCTGCTCATATGCAACCCTCAGCGGGATGCTCCTAAGGGTGGTCTACTTCCTGGACCAGGACAGTGCCCTGGCAGACAAGCTGAGCAGAGTCCTCCATCTGCACGAGTGGTGCCTGGATCTCAGGGTGGCCGCCTGGCTGCTTTGAATCTTGGGCGTCCCTCTAGTGGATCTGTTGCCAGCCTGGACAACACACAGTTGCCCTGCTTCTGCTCCCACCAGATGCACCCGTCCTTGGTGGCAATGGACATGCATGTTCCTCATTCCATGGATGGAAGGTCTTCTTTACCCCTTCCCACCGATTCCATTGGTCACCAAAACCCTCTTCAAGGTCCAGAATGACAGGGCATCACTGATACTGATAGTCCCTCGGTGGCCCAGGCAAGCATGGTTCCTGCTGTTTCTCCACCCGTCTGGAGCTTTGACGGTTTCCCTGGGTTGTGCCCCAGGACTGCTATCACAGGAGAAGGGCGCTCTCCTGCATTTCAACTTGGGGTCCCTGTCACAGCTTGACTGCCGAAAGGGTAGCCCTGTTTCCCTTCAACCTGCCACAGGACATGGAAGAGATCCTTCTGGCCTCCTGAAAGGCCTCAATGAGAAGGTTGTACGTCTTCAAGTGGCATTGCTTTTTGGTCTGGTGCGCTGACAAGGGCTGCTCGGTTCAGATACTCCAGTACCTACTTCATCTGTCTATTGCAGCGCATCATCATGCCGTTCAGGGAAAACCCCTCTTGGCTCATCCCCTTGTATTGAGGATCCTGCAAGGCCTCATGCTAGCCAAACTCCCCCATCCACCCACTAGTGGCAGAGTGTGATCTCATCATAGTGTTCTCGCAGCTTACTAAGCCACCATTTGAGCCCCTTGCTACCTGATACTTGTGGTACCTCTCCTGGAAGGTCGTCTTTCTTGTGACACTCACATCAGCTCGCAGGGTCAGCGAACTCCATGCTCTGATGGCAGAGCCCCCCTACATGAGGTTCTACAAGAGCAAGGTGGTGCTCCGCACATACCCCAAGTTTCTGCCATAGGTGGCCTCCCCATTCCACCTCGGTCAAGAGGTGATGCTGTAGGGACTATTAGTAGCATAAAAATAAGTTAGACTCTCTGTTGTCCAGGGGAAAATGGCTACTAATACCCAGCCCAAAGTTTGGTGAGTTACTCTGGCAATGAGCCACGAAAGAAGTCTGGTCTGCAGATATATATTAGACTTTATTATGGACAGTCAGGTAGAAAAATATAGAAACATACATATAGCTAATTAGAAACATGAGGTAGAAATTTATTATAGTACAGATGTACAATTGGATAACGTAATAAATCACTAATTAGTAACCAGACGTCACTGATTCGCTCTGCACTGAGGAAAGGTATGAAATATATTGCTAACCCCTTGCCCATCCGGGGGAGGAGAGAAGTCAGTACCTTAGCTTCGTCGGGCACTCAGGAACAGCACAGTCCAAGGAGGCGGCTGCTAGCTAATGCAGGCTCCAGCCCCGTTAGAGGCGAGCCGCAGTAAGTCCGAACCGGAGGTATCTGTGAAAGTCTTATCTCAGACCTTTGGAGGACGGCCTAGCCCACACTTAGTGGCCGTCTTGTGGAAGGCTCAGGTCGCAGGAATTAGGTACGCAGTGCACAGCAGGAAGGAACCGGTGCAGAAGCCTGTATGAACAGGTGTAAAAAGCCCCCCACCTCTTTCTAAAGTTCCAGCACAGATTGCATTATTCTCTGTAAGAATACTCCGTCATAGGTCCGATGATTGGTTGGCACCAGGCAGTCTGAGGTGTTCTCAGCGAATCAGGAGGTAGATGATGGGCATCTTCTTGCAGACAAAGGATCCATAGTAAGAAGTCATGCAAAAGCAACAGTATGTAACTTCTGGGCATATGTACAAGTGTCCAAGGACACCAAAGCAGCAGATATTCTTGCATGTGGGCAGTAAATTAGCCACGGACAATAGCTTCTGTATGCACACTTAGAAATGCTGCGCAAGCAGTTGCTTGGAGGTCAGGTTAGTAGCTGAACACAGCAAAAGTGTAGTGAAGAATCCATCTTGTCTGTTCAGTTTGGTTCAGGCCTGAGTTGCTGAGCAGGCCGGAGATTTGCATGTAGAATTGCAGGGGTACCAGCCCTACAATGCTCCCCACCTTCTTCCCGAGGTCTCAAGCCAGTTAAGGCGGAGACCTTTCTCCACACTTTGGATTGTAAAAGGGCCCTGTCCTTCTGTCTGCAATGGACTCAGAGCCACTGCAAAGCACCTCAGCTCTTTGTCTCCTATGACCCCAGTTGTCTGGGCTTCCAGTCACTAAACAAACTGTGTCCACTTGGGTGGCAGACTGCATTGCCTTCACTTATGAGCAGGCTGGGATCTCACTGGACCAGCAGGTCATGGCACACCGTGTCAGGGCCATGGCTACTTCCATGGCAAATCTGTGTTCCATACTGGTGATAGAAATCTGCCAGACTACCACCTGGTCTTTGGTCCATACCTTTGCAGCTCACTACTGCCTGGAGAGGGAGTTCAGACAGGACAGCACCTTTGGCCAGGCTGTACTCTGTAAGCTATTCAGGGTGTAGGCAACTCCTGAACTCCGACTCTTCTCTGTTTAGACTACTGGAGTGCTGTTTTTCTGCCAGGCACCTGGGTCTTGAGAGAAGTCTCTGTTGGGATTTAACTGGTACAGCTCACGGCTCACTTCTCTGGCTGCCATGTCATTTTGTACAGGTTCTCGCTAGCCTGTAGCTGGGGAGTCCCATTTGTGAGGATTGACTTCCTTCTTGTTCCTGGAGAAAGCTTGCTTACTGACCTGTAAAAGGTGTTCTCCAGGTCAGCAGGAATTAGTGCTCACAACCCTCCCTCCTCCCCTTGGAGTTGCTTCTTTACCATATTTTAATTTGCCATCTTAGCTATGTTATTAGACTGAAGCAAGATGGCACCCTTGGGCGGGGAGGGGATCACACGTGCGTGGTATATCTCCCAAAGGCTTTCTTTGAAAACTGGGGAGATGCTTCCGCGTGGGCTCCATCTTCGCCGATGTCACCCTTATGTGAGGACTGATTCCACTGTCCCCAGGGAACACCTGTTAGAGGTGAGTAACTACGCTTTTTGTTGGCTCTCAGTGGGCTCGTATGCTAGAGAGCCCTGGAAGAATCCTCCTTTGGATCTATGTGTAAGTCCTCCCTGTTGGGTTGGTTCCTTAGAATCCATTCCAGGGCACTTTGGTGTCTGTGCTGCAGCCCCTGGCTTTGAGTACACTTCCTTCATAGAGAAGGACCTTTAAATGAACTTCTTCCTGTGTTGGACAGGCAAAGGATGTTGCTAGAGTTCATTGCAATTCCTCATTCCTTCTGCCATTTGGACATTCTCTCCCCCCAGCAGTTTATTGGATGTGCTGGCAGGGGTCAAGTCTTCTGTTGCCCATTCACCTCTAGAGACCGTTGGATGCAGGGTGCATCATGCCTGTTGAACTGCAACCAAATCCTAAATGAGCTTGTGCCACAGAGCACAATGCTTCTTTGTACCCAGAGGACAGTTCTAAGGCTTCCTGGCCTTCATTGATCTCCTTGTCAGTCTGTCTTAAATGTTGTTTTCCTCCACCCTTGGTCCTTACTGCTTGGGTACATCCCACCTATCTGGAGTAATCTAGCAGGATGATAATCTCCTTTCCTTGAATCCTGCTAGTCTGGTTCAGGACCCACCCTGGAAGACCGCTTTTGCAAGTTGGAAAATCTGCTGCCTTTTTGTTGCATTAGTGATGTTGCCAGGGAGTCTTTCTGCGGGTTTGGAGGGGTTCCAGCTGCTATGGAAGGTCTAGTCAGCCTTGTGAGCTGGCTCCAGTTTACTCATAGTAAGAGAACCAAGTGCTTATGCTCTTCGTGACAGCGCTGTTTGTGTGTGTTTAACATTATCTTTTTCCCAAGTTTTTCAATTTGGCTTACTTCTTGGGAAGTGTTGTACTAGCTTTTCTCAGTGAAGCATGATGGCATTGAAAGTGCTCAATTCTGTCTTGTTGGTAAGGGAGCATAATCCAGATTTCATCCATGTCTTCTGTGATGTCGCTCTATATTAGCCCAGGAGCTTTGTGATCTCCCCAGTAATTCAGTCTCCAGCAGCTGGGGTTCTTCTAGACTGTTCCTGTCTGGACTAACTGAGTTTTAAACGTCATCTGGAAGTAGTTAGTGGTGGTTTCTGTGTTTTGGTGAACCAAGCAGATCTGTCTGAGCAGAGGCTTTCTGCAATTGTAAATTATACAAAAACAAACAAACAAAAACCCTATAAGGACTGTATTAGCAGTCCCCTCTGGAGCCTTTCGGTGGGCTGGAGTAGACCTCTTGGGAGCACCGTGAGCTGTTGAATCGGCATTGTTTCCTCCCGATGGCAGGAGCAGCCCTGCGGGGAACCGGGGGGTCTGGCTGCTGTTTTATTCCTTCCATGGTGAGTAATTCACATGGTTTCCAGCAAGTCTCTTCGGCACAGGATCTTCTGGTAATAAGTTGGTTGCGATCGTGTCACTCTAGACGAGGGGAAGTGGAGCATGCCCTTCTCATAGCGTGTGCGCTATGCGCGCCATATTTCTGTGTGTCAGGCCGGGTGCTGCAAAGCCTGTGAGAAGGAGAGTAGAGATTTAGAAGAACGCAGAGAGGGGTAAAGTCCACTGGCAGGGGGGGAGAGGGAGGGGTTTGCAAGAGAGGTCTACGGACCAGGATCGAGCTGTGAATCAGTCTCAGCAGAGGTGGGAAATTTCCCGTTCTTCTCCAGCTGCCATTTTATCCTGTAGCCCATGGTTTTCTGCAGCCATTTCTGTGGGAGATCAGTGATAGAGCAGAACATCAGCCTTCAGGGGATCTGAAGGACATTACTTAGGAGAGTTCCTTGTTCTTTCCTGGGTTTATTTTATTGCTGAACCGTGCATTTTGATTAGAAAGGGAACAAGGACTTGATAGGGCCTTGGCCTCAACGAGTGTAGCACCTTCCAAGTGTCCCTCATCCTCTGCAATGGAGGTGTCTGGCCAAGCGTTTGGCAGCCAAGGAGGACCCATATGAAGCGGATCCTGGATCAGACGCCTCAAGGGGCATAGAAGATCTGATGGAGGGACCCTCCATGTCGGGGGAAGACCTTGGAGGATCTTGGCTTCGAGGAGGGGGACTTGCCCCCAGGGGAGGACCCCTCCATTGTTTGCACCTTCCACAAGGAGGAGCTGCTAGCACTTATTTCCCATTCCCTAGTGACTTTAAATATTCCGTTTCGGGCTGAGGAGGCGGACTTTTCTTCGGAGGACCTCCTTTTCAGGGTATGCGTGTTAGGCAAATCTCATTCCCTAGAGTTTCTTCACCCCCTGTCGGATGCTTTTATGGTCTCCCCCTGCACAGGGCCAGCAAAGACACAGGTGGTAAAGATGACTCTGGACCAGCTTCTGGCCTTAGAAGCAGTGGTGCCAGTGTCTTCAACCGAGTGTGACTCAGGTCTAAACTCCGTCTATTTTGTGGTGTCAAAAAAGGCCCATTCTCAACCTCAAGTACATCAATCAGGCCCTGCGGTGCCACTCTTCCACATGGACTCTTCGTTCCGTCATGGTAGCTGTGCAAAGCGGGGAGTTCTTTTTGGCACTAGACCTGTCTGGGGTTCATGATAAATTACCCCTCTCTCTGACACAGGGCTTGGAGTTCATAGGGACTCGACTGGACACTTCAGGCCAAGGTCTTTCTCCCCTTAGACAGGGCAGTCACCTCGTAGCTCTAGTCACTGAGGTGCAACACCTCCACACAGTGTCAGCGCAGTCTGTGCTCCGCCTGCTGTGCCACATGGTATCTACAGTCCAATGGTTCCCAACACCTGCCTTCACATGCTGGCAGCCTAGTGGTGCCTCCATTCCCAGTGGACACAAGCCACAGGCTCCGGGACAAAACTCTAGTGTCCTGCAGGCTAGTGGAGTCGCTCAACTGGTGACAGGCCACACAGCATCTGCAGTAGGGTATGCCCTTTCAGTCCCTAAATCCCCAGAGGTTCCTTACCACGGATACCTTCTTACTGAGCTGGGGTGCCCATTGCGAGGAACTCTGCATGCAGGGCAACTGGTCCCTAGCAGTGAGCCAGCAGCATATTAACATACGGGAGCTCAGGGCCATTTTTCTGACAATCGGGGCCTTTCACCACTGCCTGCAGCACCAGTCGGTGCTAGTCCAAACGGAAACCAGGTTGTGATGTTCTACCTGAACAAGCAAGGGCCACGGGGTCTTACTGCTTCTGCCAAGAGGCAGTAGTCCTCCATTTGTATGCGATCAGTCAAGGAATGCTTCTCAGGGCGGTGTACCTTCTAGGCCAGGATAATGTCCTAACGGACAGACTCAGCAGGCTTCCTCCAACCCAAATGAAAGTAGACTAAATCCCAGGGTGGCACAGCGGTTCCTCCGACTCTGGGGCACCCCAATTCTGCAACTCTTTGCCAGTCTGATCAGTACGCAGCTGATATGCTTCTGCTCTCGACAGCCACATCCTGTGTAGCGGCGGATGGTTTCCTCATCTCGTGGTCAAAGGACCTCCTGTATGCCTTCCCTCCCACTCCACTGTCCTCCTGGACCCTCTTCAAGGTCCTGTGGGGAACAAGGCGTACATGATCCTGGTGGCCCAGGCAGATTGGGTTCCCCTTGTTGCTCCTCCTCTCGATGGATCTCCCGGTCCCTCTGGAGAATGTCCTGGGGCTACTTACTCAGTAGAGATGGTTCCTTTCTCCACTTCAACCTGGGGTCTCTGATTAACAGCATGATTGTTGAACAGGTAGGCTTAGCCCCTTCAACCTCCCTAGGGAGGTGGAGGAAGTTCTCCTGGCCTTTTGTAAGAACTCCACAAGATGGACCTATGCCTTCAAGTGGTGCAGGTTCTCAGTGTGGTGCAGAGCAGCAGATTGACCCGTCATCTTGCTAAGTGCACACAGTGCTGCAGTACCTGCTTCACTTCTTGCAAGCTAGACTCGAGTCTAACTCCATCAGGGTGCACCTGAGTGCGCTCTTGACGCATTATTCTGTGCAGGGTAAACACCTCTCTGCTCAGCCCCTCATTACTTGATTCATTCGGGACCTTCTGCCTCCCATCTGCCCACCCCTGCATAATGGGACCTCAACGTGGTCTTGGTGCAGCTCACCAAGCCGCCATTTGAGCCTCTGGCTACCTGCCATATGCATTCTCTCATGGAAGGTCGTCTTCCTGGTGGCGCTCAACCTCAACCCACAGAGTCGGCGAACTTCAGGCCTTGTTGGCTGAGCCACCGTATACTAGGTTCTTCAAGAACAGTATTGTGCTTCGCACCCACCCTTACTTCCTTCTGAAGGTGGTATCTGCATTCCACCTCAAACAGGAGGTGGTGCTCCCCACCTTCTTTCCATGTGCCCCAAGCTGACAAGGCAGTGGCTGTTCTCAACACTCTGGATTGTAAGAGGACCCTATCCTTCTTCCTGCAACGTACGCAGGGCCACCACAAAACTCACAGCTTTTCGTTTCATACGACCAAATTGCCTGGGGGAGGCTGTTACCAAGTGGACCCTGTCCGCCTGAGTGGCAGACTGCATTGCCTTTGCCCACGATTAGACTGGGCTCTTGGACCACCTGGTCACGGCACACAGCGTCAGGGCTTTGACAACCTCTGTTGCAGGCTTGCGCTCTATCATTATGATAGACATCTGCTGGGCTGCCTCCTGGTCCTCAGTCTACACCTTTGCCGCTCACTACCTCCTGGAGAGGCAGTCTCGACGGGACAGCGCCTTTGTCCAGGCCCTACTCCGTAATCTCTTTGGGGTCTAGGCAACTCTGCCCTCCGACCTTCTGTGTTCAGGGTATTGGAGTGATGGTTCTCCCTGAACTCTGGGATCCTTAGAGTCTCTCCTCAGACTTGCTTGCGGCTGCTCATGATGGGACTGTTTTCACTACAGGTTCCCAGTAGCCTGTAGTTAGGGAGTCCCATATATGAGGACTGACTTCCTGCTCTTTCTTGGAGAAAGTGCAGTTACTCATCTGTAACAGGTTTTCTCCAGGGAAAGCAGGGATCAGTTCTTACAACCCTCCTTCCTCTCTGTGGAGTTGCTGTATTTTTGCCATCTTCTTCTGTTGGTTCTAGTTATGTCGTCTTACTGAGCAAGATGGCATTTCCCAAAGGCTTTCTTTGAAAGCTGGGGAGATGCTTCTGTGAGGGCTCTGTCGTGGCAGACGTCACCAATATGTTAGGACTGCTTTCTGCTGTCCTTAGAGAACACCTGTTACAGGTGAGCAACTACTCTTTTTCATCTCAACCAGGTGGTAATACTGCCAGTTTTTGAGGCAAGCGCAGAGCCTTAGGGTCATTGCATGCACAAGTTGGATTTGAGGAGGATGCTATGCTGTTATTTTTCAGAGATCAGACCATCTGTGTTGTTTGGATGGCCTCTAAAGCGTTAGTATCAAGATGGGTGAAGGAAGCGATTGCATCTGTGTATCTTCTCAAGTGTAGGACAGTTCCTGAAGGGTCTAAGGACGCATTCAACGAGAGTCCAGGCGGCATCTTGGGCAGAGTTTAGCCTAATTCTTCTGGTGGACATCTGTTGGGTAGTGACGTGGTCCTCGTTGCATATTTCATGTGCAGGCAGGTCAGAAGGCCTATTTTGGAGCTCGGGTTTTGCAGGCAGGGCTTGCGGGTTTCTCCTGGCTCTAAGTACTGCTGTGGTACATATGGTTTGACTGAACTGGAGGGACATGGATGAAGGTGAAATTACTTCTAATTTACTTTCATGGAGTCTCTGGTCCAGAACCCACCTGTTGCATTCTGTGTTAATTTTGCGAGCCTGTACGTGAAATGAGCATCCGGTAGTCCATCCTTGGCTCTTGAGTGGGAGGGTGTACCTGTTGATAAAGAGTGTTTCTTCACAAACTGTTGGGCTTGGAGATTGCCAAAGTCTGTGGAAAAAAATCCCCCAAAAAGAACCAAAGCATAAGAGCTTAAGTTTTTTCACATGTTGCGTGCTTATGAGAAACCTGGAGCATACCTATTGGACTTTGCTTTAATTGATTTTGGTCAAGAGTATACCGGAGAGATAGGAATCTCCTGGGAATTGTAGGGTGACATCATGGAAGAAATTTGCATAATTCAGTCTCCAGCTGCTGGTGCATGAACACAACCTGTCTGTTTGTCTGGTCTTGACTGTACTGTAGGGACTCCATGAAAGTAGATTAGCAGGTAAGGTCTAATTTCACCGTCTGAACTGGTCTAGCAGGATTCAAGGGAAGGAGATTCTCAGGTAAGTAAAAATTCTCCAGCTGGTATGAGGTCTGGCAAAATCAGAACTAGTCTGTTCATTGCCACCTTAGCAAATAATTTAAGACCAAAATGTCAGTGTAACATTGGCTTATATGATATCAGACTCTGCTGTTATTCCAAACACAAGTTAAGTAATCTCAGCTCTTGAACAGAAGATGTGCCATATTTTTTCCAATAGTGGCTAATCCAGGTCACAAGTACCTGTCAGATTCCTAAAAAGGTACACAGATTCCATGTTGCTTATTGCAGGAAAAGTAGTGGATTTCCCTTGTTCTCTTTAATTATGGTCTATGGATTTTTCCTCCAGAAACTTGTCCAAAACTTTTTTTAAACTCAGGTGCACTAACAGCTTTTACTACATCCTCTGGTAATGCTGTTTGACCTTTGTTCATTTTATTTGTTTTTAATTGTGGTTCTGTATTGGCGACTGTTGTTAACAGTCTAGTTTTAGGCAGTATAAAAGTTTTGTAACCGTTAAACCATTAATGAATTCCAGAGTATGATTACACATTGAGCGAAAATAAATATTTTCTCTTATTTTGTTTTAAATGGGCTGCATTGAGGCTTCATTGCATGCCCCCCCCCTAGTATTTCTACTTCTTGAAGGAGTAAAAAAACATCTGTGTTTACCTGTTCCTCTCCATTCAGTATTTTATAGACCTCTATCAGCTGTCTTTTTTCCAAGTTGAGGAACTCTAACCTTTAAACCTTTCCTCATAGGCGTATTCTTTCTTCCTCTTTACCATTTTGATGTTTGTTCTTTGTACCTTTTCTAATTCTGTGTTATCCTTTCTTAGATATGGTGACCAGAATTGCACACAATATTCAAAGTGCAAGCATACCATTGAACAATACAGAGGCATTATAATCTTTGTTTTTTTCCTCATTTCCTAGCTTTGATGCCTAGCAATTGTACTTGCTTTCTTGGCTGCATCTGCACACTGGGCAGGGGGTTTCAGCGTATTATCCACGATGCCATTTAGATCCTTTACTTGGGTGTTGGTTCCTAATGTGGAACCTAACTGAACAACACCCAGAGGGTGTAGATAAGATGGCATTTCATCATCTCCAGTACTCTGCACAATCACAGTGATAGCAGCAGTGGGGTGAAAAAGTGGTCTTCCTACATTGATGAAAAATGTGAACTGGCTACTTGTATTCTTGTTAAGATTAGCCTCTTGGAGAATGCAGGGCTGCAACGCAGACTTCAATTCATGTAGTCCCATCTTATCCTTTGTTAAGGGTCTCCTGGTAAAACAATGTGTGGCCTATCTTTCTCATCCTCCCCCCAGGCCTATTTTTGACCTCTAGGTTGCTGGCCCCCCACTTAGGCAGAAACACTACACGCTGCAAATACTGAGAAATTCCATATCGTCCTGCTAGATCAGTCTAGACAAGTGGGTTGTGTCCTCCTATCAGCAGATTGGTAGGGATAAAACCAATGAAAAGCCCAGGTTTCAGTGACAACATTCCCATGTCTCTATATGCCTCAGCCAACAGAGGTCTCTTCATCATTTCTTTGTCTCCAGCAGATGGTTGATGGTTTTTCTCCTGTCTGAGGAAAATCTGAAGAGTTGAGAGGAAAAGATTTATTTAAATGCTCATGTATGATCACCTTGATTGTGGCTCACACACTTGAAGGCGATGTGGGATGTTCTACTAGACTGAGGTCTTTTCGGTAGCCACAGAAGGAAGGAAAATTGGTTCAGCTCCATGCTTTCACCCTGAGAGCCTGTTTTGCAGCCAGAGAATCTGGGAGGATTGGAAGAGTTCTACAGCTTCACATAACCTCACCCCCCCTCTCTCCTCGTGTGTTCCCCTTGCTCTCTTCTGAAGATTGCAGAAGGATCTTGGAGGGATCTGCCTGTCAGCCACTTTAAAAGCAGTGCTTGCAAAGCCAGGAAAAACTTTCATGGGAGTAGAGCTGAGACCAGCACTGATTCTCTGCCTGGGGCTCACAAGGGGTGAGTACCAAGGCTTGACCTATTCATTGTCCTTATTGGAGGTCTCCCTATTCCATCCTTCTGGACCAAAATTTAAGGTAGACCTCTGGCAACCGTTGGTGTGGTGTGGGGGTTTCCCGCTTTTTTCTAAATGCTTTAGTAGTGCTTTTACCTATTTTGTGCTTTGTGGTCATGCGGTCCATGCACGTGTTCTGCACAAATGGCTCCAACCCTAGCGCCTGAAATGTGTGGTGCTGTAGTGACGCTGTTAATGCGTGTCTTCTGGGCCACCATGACCTTTGTGCGTGTTGTTGTGGTACTTGCTTTCACTCTGTCTTCCCACAGGAAACATTGTTTGACCTGTGGCAAGCAAGGTGCCTCACCACCTACTATTGGATTGTGCTCTTCCTGCATGGCAGCTCCTGAGTCGTCCCTAGAGGGATTGCTCCCCCTCTTTCAGCTGGTGATGCAGGTGGTCCGGCCTTGACTGCTTTGGGTCAGGAGGTGGTGGATGGCGCTGTGTATGAATATCCACTCAGCTGGAGGTTCTGGTGATTGCTTGTGGGCTGTTCCTTGTCCTCTAGGAGATCTGTGGCGACTATGTCTTCCTTTCAGAGGGGTGATCTTCCGGACTTAGGATTGTCTTCCCTGGCGTTCTGTCCTTTTTACAGCAGGCCTGGTCATTCTGGTGTGGAAATTTAGTCCCTGCCGCCTCTGGGTGCCACCGAGTGCAGTCTCGTGGGGGTCAGTCTGAGAGTGGAAGCTCTATTTGGTTGCCTATGGCTGAGTATCCCTGGCGAAGGTCATACCCTGTAGATGTTGATCAGTTGGGATCTGCCTGAGATATGGACTGTGACTTGGATTCAGATGCCTCAGTACTGGGCTCTGATGTGGACGAAGTACTCTCATTTTCAATGGATTGTACAGAGGCCTGTTTGGTCCACCTGTTCCAGAAGAAAACAGGTGGCGCTGATTGAGTGTCTCATCCACCTTGGGCTTGGCGGATGCATATACTTCTCCAAGGAGTGTGGAAATTCACTTCTGACTTCTGTTCCTGAAGGTGAACAAGGACATGATCCGGTTGGAGTGGGATTCACCTGACTCCCTTGGCGAAGGGTGTATAAGAAGTTTGCTTTCCCAGAGAAAGGAGCACATTGTGTGGTTGGATATTCCCAAAATGGATGCGCAGGTCACGGCAGTTACCGGACGGCCCATCTTTCCTGTGGAAGGCGGATTGTCTTAAAGGATACTCTGGACTGAAAGGTGGGTTCGTTGTTGAACCAGTTTGCTGCGGTGACTGCTTTTTTTCAGTTGATAGTATATGCAGGCCTAATATCTCGAACCCCTCTTTTGGAGTCTCCTTTGGCCTTCCATTCTGATGCCATGTAGAACCTGGTATGTTTAGCAGCCAGGAGATCGCACCCTGTCGACATTGACACAGCATTGGATTTGGCTCAGAAAGCACTGTTGGCTAAACAGGCATTCTAAGGGAAGCTTCTTTTCGAGGCTGATTTGGACAGGCTGGTGAAGGATCTGGGCAAGGTGAAATCTTACTGCCTTCCAGAGGACAGGTCTAAGGTGCCTGTGAAGTGGGTAGAAGAAGCCCCTTTTCCATTAGCCTCTGCCTGCTCCTCATGAGCTTACTGGTCAGACTCCCAGAGTTTTCAGGACTGCAGTTGCTACTGGCCTGGAAAGCCTTTCTTTCCCTCTACCTCTGGATTTTGGACTTTTTCTCGGTCCTTTTGTGAAGCATGTGTGCTCAGGGACTTGGTCCCCTCCAGAGGGGAGCCCTCTGAGGCTATGCAATGAAGGTTTGGGGGCCCATTCCCTGGTTTTGCCATTTAGAACATAAGAACATAAAATATGCCATACTGTGTCAGACCAAGGTCCATCAAGCCCAGTATACTTTTTCCAACAGTGGCCAATCTAGGTCACAAGTACCAGCAGGTTCCCAAAAAGGCATACAGGTTTCTCAATACTTGTCCTGAGGAAAGCAGTGGATTTCCTGGATTCTCTTTACCTTATCTTTCCAGTTCAGTCCCGCACCTCTGGTAGTGTACCTCCTCCAGCAGCTTGGAGACTGAGCATGTTATCTTTTTATGACATCAGCATACTTAGGCAGCCGTCACCACCTACCAGCCCCCAGTATGCTCAGTCTGCAAGCAGCTGGAGGAGGTAGTGAGCCAGAGTGCTGGACTTGCTGAAAGGACGATTAGGAGCATATATTTAGGCTAGTCTTTTGCTTTCCCTGTCTGTAATTGAGGGGATCTTTCCTTTTGGATTTTGATTTGATTTCTACAGATGTAGTTTATGTATAACAGTGTGGAGTAGTTGACTAAGGAGGAGTCCCCCCCCCCTTCCCCCCCCAGGAGCTCGGGAGAGTGGGCTTGGGTGGACGTGAGTGACCCGGATGTACTGTTGGCTCCCAAACCCGTTACCGGGCAAGGAGCCGCTGCGGTGTGTCTGCAGTGCAGATGAGAAAAGCTGGTCAAAGGTGAAAGCGGATGAAGCAGTTCCCGGGCCTGCCTCCCTTGAATCCCCCCTCCTTCCCTCCCTCAGCGCCGAGGCCAATGACTGGTGGCTGAGCCACAAGGAGGAGAGCAAACAGAGGTAGCCATTGAGAGTAAATTCATTAATTGTCGGGGGGTGGGAGGCCGAGAGAGAGGTGCATTGGTTAACTGCGGTCAGGACACTTTGTTGTGGTTCATGTATGTGATCTCTGTGTGCAGCCTAGGACCGTGTAGCCGGCTCTTAGCAGCAACACGGGAAGATCTTGCGGCCTGCCTGTTTTTCTTTTGCCAGGATCTGGCATGTGAGGCAATGGAGCTGTAGCTGGGGGGTTTTTTTTGGAGTTTCTCTGCCCGCTTCAGGGTGTGCGGGATATGAAACTGGCTTCTGCCTATACTTTAACGCTCATGCGAAATAAATCCCTTGGACTTTTTCCTATTCGTCTCTCCGGGCCAGTCCAGGAAGATAGGGTAGTCAACCTCCTCCAGCAGCTGAGGACTGACAAACTTAAACTCTTTGCTGACAGCCCCTATAGCTCCCCCTGGTGTCAGAGACAGTCTTTCCGTCCTCAGCAGCGGAGGAAGATGTATAGCTGACAGGCTCCCCGGAGAAACTATGAGGAACAAGAGTGTACTTTGAAACAGAGTTAGGAAAAATTCAGTACGAGAGGTTAAGATTTAAGAAGCGCTGACTATTTGGCTCTAGCAGATCAGCTCAGCAGCCTTCCGTTTCTTTCTTTAAAAAAAAACCAAAAAACAAAACCCAAACTGGTTCTCCAAGGCTGCCTAATCGGGGCAATTAAGGGCAGAGCCTGCCACTTGGAGATTCCAAACTGGAGAGGCATTTGGGAAAGGTCTGGGAGCCCCAGATCCCACTTGCCGGTCTCGAATTGCAGCGGTTCCAGCTACCCGCTAGCAGCGGGACAACGGATCTTAGCAGCTTAACCTCTCGATGTGCTTTCAGGTAGGAGTCTATTACTGGATAGTGTCTTCTGTGACAGGCCTTGGCGAATTGCTATCGGGACTGTTTAGATTTTTTTTTGTAGTAAAGGAGGGAATCGGGTTAGGGTCAGCTTCATAGACACACTTGCTCCATTGTGGTTTGGATCTCGGTACAGGGGGATTGCGGCGGTGTGGTTTTGACGGGTTTTGCTTCTGTAGTTCTTCTTGGTAGTGAAGCATTATTACATGGAGGCTTCTAAGGGCTCTGAAGAAGAGGGGTTAGTTCGCCCTCAGACCGTTATAGAACGAGCGGGAATGGTGGCCATTTTATCAGAGCCCTGCTCTGTTCCTGCGCTGCAGGTAAAGCCAGCAAAGCGAAAGTCTAAATCGCACAAGGCTCCTTCTGCTGAAGGAGCAGGGCAGCAATCTATATCAATGGGGCATGGGTTGTTGGACTCTTTTCTTTCTCCGGAGTTTATTTTAGCACTCCATAAGGTTTTCTTGATGAAGAAATCTCGGGCAGCTAGCTCTTCTACTGACAGTAGGTCAGGGATTAAGAAGGAAGAGTTCTCAGAAACAGACCTGGGGGAGGGGGTCTCCTCTTTGTAACCAGGTGTTGAGACTGCCTTAGAGGAATCTGGTCCTCTGAGTGCGAGGTCTCAGTTGCCAGAGGAAGGTGAAATCTTTTTCAGATGCAGGGCTGGAAGTTTGGCCAGAGGAGTTGGAGGAGGGGGAGTTAGGGACGGGCGAGGACCCTAATATGTTTCGCATTTTTAAAAAAGAGGAGCTAGGTGCATTAATTGCACATTCTCTGGCGGCATTAAATATGGTGAATCCCTAAGGTTCAGCAGGAGCCATTAGAAGACCCCTTATTGCAAGGTTTTAAATCTGAGCAGCGCTGTTTCCCCATTCACAGAGTTATTAAGCAGATGTTTGATTCTGAATGGGAGTGTCCTGAAGCCTCCTTACGGGGGGGGGGGGGGGTCGCACGATTGCTCGGCTGTACCCTGTTCCCCAGGAAGAAAAGGATTTGTTTAGTATGCCTAAGTTGGATGCCTTAGTTGCAGCGGTCACCAAAAAGACCACCATCCCGGTAGAAGCGGGTACGTCTCTGAAGAATTTTCAAGATTGTCGGTTGGAAGCCCTCCTAAAACAAGCCTTTGACTCCAGTGCTTTGACGTTGCAGGCTTAGTTTATGGAGCGTATGTCTCCAGAGCTTCCATACGCTGGCTTCAAGGAGATGAGAGCTCGGAGAAGGAAGCTGAGTCTGCAGCGGAGAGAGAGCAAAGCTGGAGTCGGCAGCGGCGTACCTAGCGGATGCCTTTTATGATTTGGTGAGAATTTCAGCGAAGTCGATGGCTTCTGTAATAGCGGCTAGGCGTTTTCTGTGGTTACGGAACTGGGCAGCAGATGTGTCCTCTAAGGCTCGTCTCAGTAAGCTTCCATACAAGGGCAAGCTACTGTTTGGGGAAGCCTTGGAAAAGATTGTAAAGGATTTAGGCGATTCAAAAGGGGGTTGTCTTCCCGAGGATCGTCCGAGAGCTGCAAAATTGTCTACAGTTCAGAGAGGGCAGGGGTGCGACTTTCGCAGGTTCTGCAGATCCCGGTTTGCGCCTTATCAGCGAGGCCGCTTTGTGGCTAGAGGTCAATCCTTTCGTGGAGCCAGAGGGTTTAGTAGGGGCTACTTTAACGCCCAACAGACCGCTTCCAAGAAGCCACACTGAAGGGACGCTGGTCCAGGCGGAGATTCCTGTGGGAGGTCGGTTACAGGGGTTCCTCTCCGCCTGGGCCAGCATAACTACAGACCACTGGGTTCTCGAGATAATCAGAGAGGGGTATGCTCTGGAGTTTGCTCACCCACTGGTAGAGGCCTTTGTAGCTTCCCCGTGCTGCTCCTTGTCAAAAAGGATGGCCGTCAACGACACCTTGTTACGTTTATTGCGCCTTCAAGCAGTAGTGCCAGATCCCGCAGACCAGTGCGGTTTAGGTCGATACTCGATTTATTTCGTGGTCCCCAAGAAAGAAGGTTCTTTTTGGCCGATTCTGGATCTCAAGCACATGAATCGTTGTTTGAGGGTGCAGCATTTCCGGATGGAAACATTAAGGTCTGTAATGCGGTCAGTAAAGCGGGGAAGTCATCTCGTCCATAGATTTGACGGAGGCGTATTTGCATATCCCAGTCAGATCGGAGCACCAAAAGTTTCTTCGGTTTGCGGTTCCTATGGGTCATTTTCAGTTCCGGGCTCTGCCATTCGGGCTAGCTACGGCGTCTTGGACCTTCACCAAGGTGATGGTGGTGGCGGCAGCGGCGCTACGGAAGAAAGGGATTCAAGTTCATCCTTATCTCGACGATTGGTTGATACGAGCTCCGTCTCTAGCGGAGTCCTGGGCGGTGACTGCGCAGGTAGTAGAGTTTCTCGAGGAGCTCGGTTGGGTCATCAATCGGACGAAGAGTCATCTGGAACCGGTGAAACAGCTAACTTATTTGGGAGCTTTCTTCAATATGGAGATAGGCTCAGTTTTCCTGCCTGCGGAAAGAGTTAAAAAGCTGGTGTCTCAGGTTGCGGCATTTCTGCTTATTCCGGCTTCGATGGGCTTGGAGATATTTGCAAGTGTTGGGTTCGATGGCGGGGGCATTGGACCTGGTGCCTTGGGCCAGGGCGCATATGCGTCCACTTCAGCAAGCATTACTGGTGAGGTGGTCTCCGCAGGATCATCCTCTCTCTCGGCGGTTGCTGTGTCCGGAGGAGGTGCAGATCAGTCTGCGGTGGTTGGTTGGTTCTGGCTCATCTTCAGGCGGGAGTGCCCTTAGCCGTTCCAGACTGGGTATTGCTCACAACAGATGCCAGTCTTTCAGGTTGGGGAGCGCACTCTTTGGCGCAGATAGCGCAAGGCTCCTGGATGGCGGAAGAGAGCGTTTGGTTGATCAATCGGTTGGCGCTGAGAGCGGTGTGGTTAGCGCTGGTAGAGTTTGTCGATCTGCTCGAGGGGCGAGCAGTTCGTGTGTTTTCAGACAACTTAGTAATGGTATCGTACATCAACAAGCAAGGAGGCACGGGCACAGTTGTTTCTGTGGGTGGAAGCGCATCTCTTGGCGATTTCGGCAGCACATGTAGCAGGAAAAGACAACATCCAAGCAGAATATCTCAGTCGAAATGCATTGGATCCCGGAGAGTGGGAGCTGAACTATGCGGTTTTTCACGAGATCACGGTGAGGTGGGGCCTACCGGTTCTGGATCTCATGGCTACTCAAGCGAATGCCAAAGCTGCTCGGTTTTACAGCAGGCGCAGAGAGCATATGTCGGAATGGCTCAATGGACTGGTGCAGCCTTGGCCGTCGGGTCAGCTCCTATATGTGTTCCCTCCGTGGCTGCTAATAGGACAGATCATTCAAAGAACAGCTGGGTACGATGGGACGGTGATCCTCATTGCTCCGGATTGGCCCAGATGCCCTTGGTATGCCGATCTGGTGCGTCTGCTGGTGGCTCCTACTTGGAGGTTGCTACCGCGGGTAAATCTATTGTGTCAAGGTCCCGTCTTAATGCCGCAAGTGGATCGATTCTTACTTACGTCTTGGCTCTTGAGAGGGAACAGTTGCGGCGCAAGGGATACTCTCTCAGTGATAGCCACCTTGTTAAGGTCCCGAAAGAGGTCTACTTCGTTGGCGTACATTTGGGTGTGGCGTATATTTGAAGCGTGGTGTACAGAACGACAACTTAGGCCCTCGGGTGTGGAACTGCCGGAGATCTTAGCTTTCCTTCAGGGAGGTATAGCAAAAGGGTCTGGCCCTCGGTACTCTTAAGGTACAGCTGGCGGCTCTAGCCTGTTATAGGGGAAAGGTACACGGTTGTTCAGTTTCCTCACATCCGGATGTGCGATGTTTTCTTAGAGCGGCCAAGATCCTTCGGCCTCCGGTTCGGCAAATGGTTCCGCCTTGGAATTTGAGTTTCGTGTTGGAGGCTTTGACGGAACCACCGTTTGAGTCCAAGTCTGCAGTTAATATCCGAGAGCTCTCCTGGAAGATGGTTTTTTTAGTGGCCTTGTGTTCCGCTCGCAGGATTTCCAATCTACAGGCGCTCTTGTGCAGGGAGCCGTACATTCAGTTTTCGGCAGAGAAGGTAGTGTTGCAACCGGTACCGTCTTTTCTTCCTAAGGTAGTATCTAGTTTTCACATGAACCAGGCCGTTTTCCTTCCTACATTTCGTCCTCAAGAGGGGGACAAGCTGGATCAGTCGCTGCAGATGTTGGATTTAGGTCGCGTGTTGCAGAAATATCTCAGGAAAACACAGCCGTTTCGAAGGTCAGACAGGCTGTTCATGCTGTTCAGGGGTCCAGCTAAAGGCAAGGCGCCAACCAAGGCTTCTATAGCTCAGTGAGTGAAGCATGCCATTCAAGCAGCTTATGAGGTTAAAGGCGTAGCGGCTCAAGTTGGAATCCGGGCTCATTCTACTAGGGGTCAGGCTACTTCGTGGGCGGAGTCTGCTTTGCTTTGGTTCCGCCGGTAGACATCTGTAGAGTGGCGAAGTGACCGCCTTTGCATACGTTTGCTAAGCACTATTGGTTGGATGTTCAAGCACAGGGAGATGCTAGAGTAGGCGCCTCGGCTATTGTGGCGGGGCTCGCAGGGCCCTCCCGAGTTTGAGTACTGCTTTGGTACTGCCCTATCTTCCTGGACTGGCCCGGAGAGATGAAAAGGAAGGAGAAATTAGACCTTACCTGCTAATTGTCTTTCCTTGAGTTCTCTCCGGGCCAGTCCAGGACCCACCCTGTAATCTCCAGGAACAAGCAGGAATGTAGTCATCACATAATGGGTATCGTCTGTACCAACGGAACCTGCACGGGAACGCTCCCCAGCATCCAATTAGAAAGCTTTTGGGAGCATCCCACAGTGCCTGCGTGCTGCCTTCCCGCCTTTTCCAACTGCCTCTCTCCAGTTCTTCGTTTTCCGCGGAGCCAGCAGGTCGTGTTCCTGTCACCGCAGAAAATTGTTCTTCTTTTTGTGGTCGCATCTGCCTTCCTCGACTCTTCACCGGTACCGCCGGTTTCTTCTTCTTTCTTTCTTTTCTTAAAAAAAAAAAAAAAAGACTTTTTTAGTACTTTTCCCGGTTTTTTTTTTTTTTTTTTCCAGGTGCATGTGCCTTTTTGGGCCTTAGGCCCAGGTTTTTTTTCCACGATGGAAAAACCCTCCTCTGGGTTTAAAAAGTGCACCAAGTGTGGCGGTACCATCTCCGTCACCGACACCCATGAGTGGTGTCTGAAATGTTTAGGTCCTGACCATTCCATCTCGGAATGTATGGCCTGCGCCATAATGTCCAAGAGAGGTCGACAAAACCGAGCTGTCAAGCTCAGTACCCTGTTTCCCTCTGATGCAGCTTCGGTGGCATCGACGTCTTTAAGGGCTTCGTCTTCCTCCCATGGATCTCAGGTAACTAAACATAAGTCTAGCCGGACCTCAAAGGGTAGATCTCCTTCTACTAGGTTCTCGGATTTCGTATGGGACATGGCCAAGGCACTGGCATTCCCTGCGGACCCTGCGGAAGAGCCTCGATCTGAGGAGCTCGAGGCTCTGCAGTATGACTCTCCTCCCAAGGAGGCCTTTACTGTCCCGGTTCCTCCGATGCTGGAGCGGTTGCTGTTCTGCATGTGGGAGGCGCCAGCCTCGATGCCGGTTCTAAGCAAGCGGGTCGATTCCATCTATCGAGTTCACAAGAGCCCCGGGTTTCAGAAGGCACAGCTACCGCACCATTCCATGGTGGTGGAATCGGCCATGCATCGTCTGAAGAGTCAGAAGATGCACTCCTCGGTGCCTCCCGGCAGGGAAGCCCAGAACCTGGATGCCCTCGGTAGAAAGTGCTTCCAGGGCTCTATGCTTGCTTGCTGCGTCCAGACCTACTAGCTGTACATGGGCATGTACCTTCGAGACCTGGCAAAGGAGATTTCTGGGTTCTCTGCTGGTCTGTCCGATGAACCTTTGCAGAGGTTCAAGGCCTTGTCTTCTGGTATTCGAGCGTGCTCGAAGTTTGTCTCTCGAGCAGCCTACGATGGATTTGAGGCTTCGGCCTGAGTAGCAGGGGCCGGCATCAGTGCACACCGTCGGGCCTGGCTACAATCCTCGGACCTCGAGCCGTGGGTACAGGACAAGTTGGTTGATGTCCCTTGTTGAGGTGAAAACCTCTTTGGCAAGCCCATGGCCAAAAAGGCTGCAGAACTCGAGACCGAGACTCTTACCTGGACAAGGCTGTCCAGGAAGACCTCTAACCCCTTCTCAGAAAAAGAAGGGCTCGGGGAAAAGACCTTTTACCCGAGGAAGACCACTGCCTATAAAACCTACCCTCACTACCAGGCCTCTGCAGCTCCCCAGCAGGCCAAGGGGCAGGGTCATGGGCCCCGTAGGCAGAAGGCCCCCAAGCCTCCTACTTCAGCTCCTGCTCAGCAGGGAGGGGGTTTTTGACTATGACAGCATAGCCTCTCCTCCTCTCCAGGGCACAGGAGGTCGGCTGACCCTGTATGCAGACAGGTGGTCAGCCATCAAAGGGGATACTTGGGTGTTAGGTATCATCGAAAGGGGCTATCTGCTCCACTTCACCCAGATACCCCCCTCCTACTTTCCAGGGGAGCCTCCTTGACCCCCTCTGCATAGAAACTTACTCCTTCAGGAGTTGGAAGGTCTACTAAGGGACCAGGCGGTGGAACCGGTGCCTCACCACTTGGAAGGGCAAGGCTTCTACTCCAGGTACTTCCTGGTACCAAAAAGAACAGGAGGCCTCAGACCCATCCTCGACTTGCGAAATCTGAACAAGTTTCTGGAGAGGGAAAAGTTCAAGATGCTTACCCTTGGAATCTTATTGCCCTACCTCCAGCAGGGAGATTGGCTATGCTCCTTAGACCTGAAGGATGCTTATACTCACATTCTCATCCATCCAAGCCACAGACAATTACTCAGATTTGTGGTGGGGGACAGTACTTCCAGTAGAGAGTGCTTCCTTTTGGCCTCACCTCCGCTCCTAGGGTTTTTACAAAATGCCTGGCGGTGGTTGCGGCCTACCTCAGGAACCAGGGGATCTTTGTGTTCCCTTACCTGGACGACTGGCTAATCAGAGGCCAGTCTCCACAAGAGGCCAGGCAGGCCACCTGCAGAACCATATCCCTGCTTCAGCACCTGGGGTTCGTTATAAACTTCCCAAAGTCCACTTTGGTCCTCTCACAAGACGTGGAATTCATAGGGGCCAGGTTGGATATTCTCCAAGCAAAGGCCTTTTTGCCTGTGGACAGAACTCACAGGCCGATAAAGTTGGTGGGTCAGTTTCGGGCAAACTCTCTGGTCTCGGCCAGAAACGTCCTCTGGCTCTTAGATCACATGGCTTCCACAGTGCATGTCACCCCACATGCCCGGCTACACATGAGGCCGGCTCAGTGGCACCTCAGGATGAAGTGGCTGCAGGCCACAGGGAAGTTGTCAGACAGAATAAAGGTGTCCAAACCCTTGGTGGACTCCTTACACTGGTGGCGCCATCTCCCAAATCTGGTCAGGGGTGTTCCTTTTCAGGCCTCCCCACACACTCTGGTACTGACAACCAATGCTTCCCTGCAGTGCTGGGGGGCTCACTGCCAGGGAAACTGCACCCAAGGCCTGTGGTCTCCATGGGAGGCCACCCAGCAGATCAACCTGTTGGAATTAAGGGCCATTTGGCTGGCCTTGCGGACTTTCTCTCGGATCCTGTCTCACCAGTCTGTCCTAGTTCAGACGGACAACCAGGTGGCTATGTTCTACGTCAACAAGCAGGGGGGCACGGGATCCAGACTTCTATGCCTGGAAGCACAAGCTCTCTGCTCCTGGGCTATCACCCAGGGCATGACCCTCAAGGCAGTCTACCTCCCAGGCCAGGAAAACTACCTGGCGGACAGACTCAGCAGACTCCTGCAGTCTCACGAGTGGCAGTTGGATCCTCTGGTAGTGCAAAAGATCTTTCTAAAGTGGGGTCTTCCGACCATGGATCTTTTTGCCAGTCCGCTCAACAGGCAACTACCCCGGTTCTGTTCCAGGCAACCGCATCCCTTGAGAACAGCGCCAGATGCATTCCTGATCCCTTGGTCAGGAGGCCTGCTGTATGCTTTTCCTCCCACACCTCTGGTGGCCCGGACTCTATTCAAAATCCAGCAGGACCAAGCCACGGTGATCCTGATAGCCCCCAGGTGGCCCAGCCAGCCGTGGTTCCCTCTTCTTCTGCAGTTGGCGGTGGATACTCCACTTCCTTTAGGGTTGCAACCCGACCTTCTGACTCAGGACCAGGGGTCCCTCTTGCATCCCAACCTCAAATCTCTCCATTTGATGGCGTGGCTGCTGAAAGGCTAGTCCTTGCTCCCTTGCTCCTATCTAGGGAGGTTGAAGAGGTGGTGTTGGCCTCCAGGAAACATTCCACCAGGAAGGCCTATGCTCTAAAGTGGCGTAGGTTCTCTACTTGGTGTTCTGAACCGCAAGAGGACCCTTTCTCCTGCTCTGTCCAGGTGGTGCTTCAATACCTGCTCCACCTTTTCAACCTAGGACTTCAGTCCAACTCTGTCCGGGTTCACCTCAGTGCCCTCTCAGCTCACCACTTGCAGGTGGAGACAATCTCTCTCCGGCCACGTTCTGGTATCCCGTTTTCTAAGAGGCCTGCTTCTGCTTAAGCCTCATTCGTCCACCTGCTCCTGAGTGGGATCTCAATGTGGTCTTGCAGCAACTGACTCGCCCACCTTTTGAGCCGATGGCAACCTGCCGTTTACGTTTCCTCTCCTGGAAGGTATTGTGGCACTCACCTCAGCTAGGCGGGTGAGTGAGCTTCAAGCCCTGGTCTCGGATAGGCCGTATACCAGGTTCTGTAGAAACAGGGTAATCTTGCGGACTCATCCTAAGTTCCTTCCAAAGGTGATGTCCTCCTTCCACCTCAACCAGGAAGTGGTACTTCCAATGTTCTTTCCCAGGCCGCACGCCAGTAGAGCAGAGACTGTCTTGCATACCTTGGATTGTAGAAGGGCGCTGTCCTTTTACCTTGAACGTACGCAGGGGCATAGGAGGACTTCTCAGCTCTTCATTTTTTTTTGACCCTAATAAATTGGGGTTGCCTGTTCCTAAGCATATGTTGTCCATCTGGGTGGCAGACTGTATCGCCTGGGCGTACAGGTCAGCTGGCCTCTCCATGGAGGGTCGGGTCACGGCCCACCGAGTTAGGACGAAGGCCGCATCAGTAGCTCACTTCCGCTCTGTTCTGTTGGCAGACATCTGCCGGGCCGCTACTTGGTCTTCAAGCCAGACTTTTGCGGACCACTACTGCCTCGAGAGGGAGTCCCGTAGGGACAGTGCTTTTGGGCAAGCGGTACTCCGTAATCTCTTTGAGGTTTATGCAACTCCTACCCTCATGTTGGGCTACCGTTCAAGTGTGGTCTCAGAAAAGATTCTCTCACTGTTGCTGGGGCTCTAGAGGGAGCTCTATTTTTCAGCCTGGGTTCCTGGTAGCCCAGAGCTAGGGAGTCACCCATATGTGAGGACTGACTTGCTGCTTGGTCCTGGAGAAAGAGTAGTTACTCACCTGTAACAGGTGTTCTCCAGGAGCAGCAGGAATCAGTCCTCACGACCCTCCCTCCTCCCCTTGGAGTTGCAGTTGTATATAGTTCATTTTCTTTTTTATGCTGTCTTTTAGCTATGTCATTTGACTAAGCAAGTTGGCACCTTTGGGCGGGAAGGGGACCGCGCATGCGTGCCTGCATTCCCAAAGGCTTTCTTTGAAAGCTGGGGAAATGCTCCGCATGGGGGCTCTGTCGACGACGACGTCACCCATATGTGAGGCCTGATTTCTGCTGCTCCTGGAGAACACCTGTTACAGGTGAGTAACTACTCTAACTCTGCTACCATACCTTTAGACTCAGGATTGGCTTTGTTCTCTAGATCTCAAGGATGCATACACCCATGTCCTCATCCATCCAACTCAAAGAAGGTTCCTTCAGTTCCTTTTTCAAGGAAAGCACTACCAATACAGGGTGCTTCCTTTTGGCCTGGCCTCAGCACCAAGGGTGTTCATGAAATGCATGGTTGTAGTAGCAGCATTTCTCCGCACTTTAGGAATATTCGTCTTCCCCTACTTAGACCACTGGCTCATTCGAGCCCCGACAGAGTCAGAGGCCAGGACTTCTCTATCCTGCACAATGCATATCCTTCAGTATTTGGGGCTGGTAATAAACATCCCAAAATCCAGTCTAACTCCCACGCAGTCTTAAGAGTTCATAGTGGCTCTGCTGGATACCAGAAAGACCAGGGCTTATCTCTCCCAGGCCCGCTGCCTTCGCATGATGTAGTTAGCTTCTCAAGTAGTGTGAAAGTCTTATCTCACTGCCCGAGAAATGCTACAACTACTAGGCCACATGGCATCTACTGTTCATGGTGTTCCCTATGCTCGCCTCCATATGAGGGCAGCCCAGTGGACTTTATCCGCTCAATGGACCCAGGCATCAGGATGCCTGTCAGACAAAATAGCAAACAGAAGTTGCCTTATTTTGTCCCTCCAGTGGTGGAAGTCCACTCAAAACCTGTTGCTGGGGCCCCTTTTCAACAACCCTTACCCCAAGCAACTCTAACAGATGCTTCTCCGATGGGTTGGGGAGCTCATCTGCAAGACCTCTCCACCCAAGGCACTGGTCCCTGCAGGAGACTCATCTACATATCAGTCTCTTGGAGCTCAGTGCAATCTTTCTTGCTCTTCGAGTTTTCCACACCTTGCTCAGCTACAAGACAGTCCTCATTCATACGGACAATCAAGTAGCCATGTTCTACGTGAACAAGCAGGTGGGGAACAGGCTCTCTGTCGCTTTGCAACAAAGCTTTGTGACTATGGGCCCTCGCCAGAGAGCATCGGATTCATCTCCTGGCAGTGTATCTTCCAGGCATACAAAGCTCTTGGGCAGACAGACTCAGTCGAGTTCTTCTTCCACACGAGTGGTCTCTGCGTGCAGACCAGGTGGCCAAGGTTTTATGAATTTGGGGAACCCCAGATATAGACCTCTTTGCATGTCCGTGGAATGCCAAACTTCCCCGGTTCTGTTCCAGAATTCCGGCTCAGGCCAGGGATGCTTTCCTCCTTCATTGGGGTCAAGACTTCCTGTATGCCTTTCCACCCATTCCCCTAATTCCCAAAGCCCTGTTCAAGCTTCAGAGAGACAGAGGCCATATAATTCTCATAGCTCCACATTGGCCATGGCAAGTGTGGTACCCTCTGCTTCTACATCTCTCTCAAGCTCCCTCCTTGGAGTTAGGGTCTGCTCCAGATCTCCTATCTCAGGAGGACGGAATGTTATGGCATCCCAATCCCCAGTCTCTGCATCTCAGGGCTTGGTTGCTGAAGGCCTAGATCTCCATGATCTTAATATCCCTCAGCAAGTAAAAGATATTCTTTTTGCTTCCAGGAAACCTTTCACAAGACGCTCTTATGCTTTCAAGTGTAAAAGGTTTACCATATGATGTTCTCAAAAGGGTCTTAACCCCCTTGCGATACCTCTGGAATCGTTGCTGGAGTATCTCCTTCATTTATCCAATGCAGGACTTAAGACTAACTCAGTAAGAGTCGATTTGAGTGCTATTGCAGCTTCCTTTAAGCCTCTAAATGGACAACCTATTTCCTCTCATCCTCTTATAGTAAGATTTATGACAGGCCTTTTTCTACCTAAGCCTCCCATTAGGCCACCACTGGTGGTATGGGACTTAAACCTGGTTCTTGGGCAGCTCATGAAGCCACCTTTTGAACCATTAGCTACTTCCTCCTTGAAATTCCTTTCTTGGAAGGTTATCTTTCTCATTGCAATCACATCAGCACGTCGCATTAGTTGCAAGCACTAGTAGCTGATCCACCTTATACGAGGTTCCATCATGACTTGGTAGTACTTAGGACTCATCCACACTTTATGCCAAAGGTGGGTCTCGCCTTTTCATCTGAACCAAGCGATCTACCTACCTTTGTTTTTTCCAAGGCCTCATGCATCAAATGCAGAGAGGAACCTTCATACCTTGGACTGTAAAAGAGCTTTAGCCCTTTACTTACAAAGAACACAGCAACATAGAAAGTCCTCTCAACTCTTTGTTGCTTTTGATCCTTCTCATTTGGGACTTCCAGTCTCCAAGAGAACACTAACTGGATTGCTCAGTGTATTTCCTTCGCCTATCAGAGTAAGAACCTTTCTCTGGAGGGCCATGTCACAGCTCACAATGGCTCGGTGTCTATCGACAACATCTGTCGAGCAGCCACCTGGGCCTTGGTTCATACCTTAACAGCCCATTACTTCTTGGACAAGGACTCCCGCCGGGATGCCTTGTTTAGTCAGGCTGTTCTCCAACACCTGTTCCATACCTAATCAACTCCTGCCCACCATCCCTGGTAGGATGCCAGAGATCCATGGGGAGAAGTGGAGCCCTCTTCAGGGGCACACAACTTCTGGGGTCTCTCCCTGGCACCTAAAGCTAGGGAGTCCCTATATGTGATGACTACATTCCTGTTTGTTCCTGGAGATAGCATAGTTACTTACCTGTAACAGGTGATCTCCGGGAACAGCAGGAATTTAGTCCTCATAACCCACCCACCTCCCCTAGAAGTTGTATCTCTCAATCTATCTCTTTCTTTTTCCCTCTCTCTCTCTCTCTTTGTCTCAGCTTTTAAACTCAACTGGAGAGAGGCAGTTGGGAAAGACGGGAAGGCAGCGCGCAGGTGCTGTGGGATGCTCCCAAAAGCTTTCTAATTGGACGCAGGGGAGCGTTCCCGCGCAGGCTCCTTTGGTTCCGACGATACCCATATGTGAGGACTAAATTCCTGCTGTTCCCGGAGATCACCTGTTACAGGTGAGTAACTATGCTTTAGCTGCGAGAGTTGAAGCTGTTACGGTCCTCGGCCAAGAGGTTACACCTTTTCTCAGGTTGCCAAGCTTGTGGCCAGATCTGAGGTCTTTTTCATGACATATTTGACAGCAGTTTTTGTTTTTGGTTGAGGAGTTTTTCTCTCTTCCATGTATTTAAAAAAAAAAAAAAAAAAGAAAAAAAGTAAAAAAGAAAGGTAATGGAAATAGTGTGAGGTTTTATTGATATGTTCCAGTTTAGCGACTTTAGTTCCACTGCTTTCTTACCATAAGACTGGCTCTCTGACACCAGGGGGAGCTATAGGGGCTATCAGCAAAGAGTTAGTTTGTCAATCCTCAGCTGCTGGAGGAGGTTGACTACCCTATCTTCCTGGACTGGCCCGGAGAGAACACAAGGAAAGACAATTAGCAGGTAAGGTCTAATTTCTCCTTTATCTAGCTATAATTTATTTAATTCATTTTTGATTTAATTTTTACTGAATTAGAGTTCTTTCAGTGCCCTTGATTCCTTGGGGGTGACTTGGAGGCCAGGGCTCGCAGAAGACCTGTCTCGGCTGCAAGAGTCAGAGACACTGAAGAAGGAGCTGTAGTGTCCACTCTGGAGCAGCCATGACAGAGGGCTCAAATGCGGTCTTACCAGATGACGCAGTGCACAGCGGGAGTCCACTAGTCCGAGGAGAGGACCAGTTGGTTCAGTACCCCCGCTGTTGGAAGAGTTCTGCAGTGACCCAGCTTCTCCAGACCCACTCAGGTCCCCAGGTTTTCTCTGCCGAGAAGGAATTCAGGGTTATTTTTCTCGTTTTCCACTGGTTCATTCACCAGTTGTTCTGCAGGAGAGGGCAACAATCAGATGCCGCTTTCCCCTGGGTTGGAACCCAAGTTTAAAAAAAAAAAGAGAGGAAGAAATAGAAGAGAGAGGACCGATGGCACCTCTGTAGCTGGGAGGGGCTGCTTTCGGCCAGGTGTGGTTCAGTCAATGATCTGGGGGAGAACACAGGAATCCCTTCTCTCGGTCTGGATGGAGGGGAGTCGGTGTTGGCAGCAGAGCCAGAGGGGCTCGAAGAAGGGGAGATCTCGGGTACGTAGAAATCCCGTATAATTTGGTTCTTCCATGTAGGGGAGCTGGCAGCCCTTATATTGGTAATCTCCAGGAACAAGCAGGAATGAGTCTTAACATATGGGTATCGTCGGTACCGACGGAGCCTGCGTGGGAACGCTCCCAACGTCCAGAAAGAAAGCTTTTGGGAGCATCCCACAGCGCCTGCGTGCTGCCTTCCCGCCTTTCCTAACCGTCTCTCTCCAGTTCTTCTTTTCCGCGGAGCCAGCAGGTCGTGTTCCTGTCACCGCTGAAGAAGTTCTTTATTTCTTTGGTCGCGCGTCTGCCTTCTTCGACGTCGGACCGGTACCGCCGGTCTTTTCTTCTTTAAAAAAAAAAACAAAACTAAAAACTACCGTTTCCCACTACTGTGCAATTTTTTCCTTTTGGGCCTTAGGCCTAGAAGAATTTTCCTCATGGGAAAAGCCCGCTTCCGGGTTTAAAAAGTGCACGAAGTGCAGCGGTACTCTTTCTATCACCGACACCCATGACTGGTGTCTAAAATGTTTGGGTCCTGACCACTCCATCACTGATTGTGAGTCCTGTTCCATGATGTCTAAAAGAGGTCGACAGAATCGAGCGGCAAAGCTCAGTACCCTGTTTCCCTCTGATGCAGCTTCGGTGGCATCGACATCTTCCAGGGCTGCTTCTTCCTCCCATGGATCTCTGGTAACCAAACATAAGTCCAGCCGGTCCTCGAAGGGTAGATCTCCCTCTAAGTATCGAGATGCCTCCGGGCTTACTCTCGAGGATCCTGCACCGGCAAAATTACCCCGGCGGGAAGCTCCGGCTTCCAAAGGGGTCACAGGTTGACATCGATGGCGTGTCCTCGACCGATCACCTGTTGCCATGTTCTGGGGTACCGGTGGTTTCCACTGGTACCGACATCCAGACATTGGTTGCGTCGATGGATCAGAATATTCTGACCATGCAGCGTGCCATTATGGCATTCATGCAAGCTGCGACGCCTCCGGTACCACAACAAACTCCATTGTCGGTATTGGCACCGATATCGGTTCCGGTGCCGGTACCGATTGCATCGACATCGGCTTTGGTATCGACTGCAGCGGTACCCTGTCCTGTGATGCCCATTGGTACCGAATCGGTACCGATCACTCCCGATGTCGATACCACTCGGTACGCGTATCGGGCTCTGCAAGAGCATCCAGACAGGCGATACTTCGATTCCTCCGAAGACTCTGATGAATCAGTGGCTTCTGTCGAAGCATCGGTACTTCTTCCTCAGGAGCCCTCTTCTCCAAAAAGAAGAATGTCTCCTCCAGAAGACTTGTCTTTTCAAGACTTCATTAGGGAAGTGGCCAGGGGCCTCTCTATTTCAGTGGCCCCTGAACCAGAGCCTAGAGCCAAAAAATTAGATATTTTACAATATCCTAAGGCTCCTAAAGAGGCAGCTACTTTACCAATTCATGAGATCCTTTATGTTCACATGTTGGGCATATGGGAGACACCTCTTACTATTTCCCCTCATTCTCGCAGGTTGGACACCATGTACCGTGTTCCTCCTTGTCCTGGCTTTTATAAGACTCAGATTCCTCACCACTCTATTGTGATGGAGTCTACTATGAAAAAGATAAAGAGTGCAAAAAGACACTCATCTAATCCTCCAGGAAGAGAATGCAGAACCTTGGATGCTTTTTGGCAGGAGAATTTTCCAGGCCAATATGCTTACTGCCAGAATCAACTCCTATAGTCTCTATATGGGGATGTTTCTAAAGGAAGTTACAGATCATCTACTAACTTTATCTCCTTTTATCTCAGAAGATAAAAGGGAGGAGTTTCTCACCTGGCTTAAGCATGCCCAGGATATTTCCAAATTTTCTAACCGTGCAGCCTTTGACTCTTTTGAGTGTGCCAGCAGAGCCTCGGCTATTGCCATAGGTGCACGCAGACTTGCTTGGTTACAAGCTTCTGATTTGGAACCCTGGGTCCAGGATGGATTAGGAAATCTTCCTTGTACAGGTGAAAACCTTTTTGGCAAGGATTGGCAAGCAAAGGCCACTCAGATGGATGCTGAAAATTCTGCCTTAGATAGACTTTCAAAGTCTACTTCTGCTCCTGCTAGAAAAAGGTTATTCAAAAAGGCTTTCTTTCCCAAAAAAGGGAAATATTATCCTCGTTTATGGTCACCAGGCATCTTCTGCAGGTCGTTTTGCTGCAAAGCATCAGCAACAACCTAAACAAGCCAAGCCTAAAGCTGCAAGGACTGCAACGGCCCAACAGCCTCAGCCTCCTCAGGGCCTTTGACTTACAACTAGAGAAGTTAGCCTTTCTGGCTCTAGAAGAACCAGAGCCTCTCACCATTCCAGGAAGGTTATCTCATTTTGCTCCCAGATGGGAACAAATCACAGCAGAGCAATGGACCCCCTCCATCATAAGGGAGGGGTACAAACCTCATTTCTTAAACCTTCCTCCTCACACCATGGTGAGACAGTTCAATTCTCCAACATCTCTCCTTGACCTTCTGGGTCAGGAGATTGCTACCCTTCTTGCCCAAAGGGCAATAGAAGAAGTACCCCTTCTTCAACAGGGTTCAGGGTTCTACTCCCCCTATTTTCTTATCCCAAAGAAAACAGGGGGCTACAGACCCATATTAGATCTCAGAGAATTGAACAAGTTCCTATGCAAGGAGAAATTCAAGATGATTTCTCTCGGTGCTCTCCTTCCATACCTTCAGAGTCAGGATTGACTTTGTTCTCTAGATCTCAAGGATGCGTACACCCATGTCCTCATCCATCCAACACACAGAAGTTCCTTCGGTTCCTTTATCAGGGAAAGCACTACCAATACAGAGTGCTTCCTTTCGGTCTGGCCTCTGCTCCAAGAGTGTTTACAAAATGCATGGCAGTAGTAGCTGCATTTCTACGCACTCTAGGAATATTTGTATTCCCATATCTGGACGACTGGCTCATCCGAGCTCCATCCCAGTCAGAGGCCCAGGCTTCGCTAGCCTGCACAAGTCGTGTTCTTCAGTATCTGGTACTTGTAATAAACATCCCAAAATCACAACTCACCCCTACTCAGTCATTGGAGTTCATAGAGGCCTTGCTGGATACCACAACTGCAAGGGCCTATCTTCCCCAGGCCCGTTGCCTACGCTTGGTGCAGTTAGCCTCTCAAATTCAGTTAAAGTCCCATTTAACTGCTCGAGAGATGTTACAACTGTTAGGCCACATGGCATCCACCGTGCATGTGGTTCCTTACGCTCGCCTTCACATGAGGGCAGCTCAGTGGACTCTGTCCACCCAATGAACCCAGGCATCAGGTTGCCTGTCAGACAAAATAGCAACCTCCAGTCGCCTCTTTTGGTCCCTCCAGTGGTGGAAGTCCACTCCAAATCTGCTGCTGGAGTCCCCCTTTCAACAGTTGCTACCCCAAGCAACCCTTACAACAGATGCCTCCCCAAAGGGTTGGGGAGCTCATCTACAAGATCTCTCCACCCAGGGCATCTGGTCTCCACAGGAGACATCTCTACATATCAACCTCTTAGAGCTCAGAGCAATTCTTCTAGCTTGTGAGTCTTCCACACCCTGCTAAGCTACAAAGACAGTCCTCATCCATACAGACAACCAAGTAGCCATGTTCTACATGAACAAGCAGGGCGGGACTGGCTCTCTGTCGCTTTGCAACGAAGCTTTGAGATTGTGGGCCTTCGCCAGAGAGCATCAAATTCATCTCATGGCAGTGTATCTTCCAGGGGTTGAAAACTCTTGGGCAGACAGACTCGGTCGAGTTCTGCTTCCACAGGAATGATCCCTCCATGGGGGCCAGATAGCCAGGATCTTTTGAATTTGGGGAACCCCGGACATAGACCTCTTTGCAAGTCCGTGGAATGCCAGACTTCCCTGGTTCTGTTCCAGGATTCCGTGTCAAGAAGTTCAGGCCAGGGATGCCTTCCTCCTCCACTGGGGGCAAGACTTCCTTTATGCCTTTCCACCCATTCCCCTAATTTCCAAGACACTGTTCAAGCTTCAGAGAGACAAGGGGTCTATGATCCTCATAGCTCCACGTTGGCCACGCCAAGTGTGGTACCCTCTACTTCTTCATCTCTCTCAAGCTCCCTCCCTGGACTTGGGATCTGCTCCAGACCTCCTGTCCCAGGAGGAGGGAACGTTGTGGCACCCAAATCCCAAGTCTCTTCATCTCAGGGCCTGGTTGCTGAAGGCCTAGACCTTCAAGATTTGCATCTTTCTCAGCAGGTGAAGGATATCCTTTATGCTTCCAGAAAGCCTTCCACTAGACGTTCCTATGCTTTTAAATGGAAAAGGTTTACCATTTGGTGTGCAGAGAAGGGTCTTAATCCTCTTGCAATACCTCTGAATTCTTTACTAGGGTATTTACTGCATTTATCCCATGCAGGCCTTAAAACAAATTCAGTAAGAGTCCATTTGAGTGCTATTGCAGCATCCCTTAAGCCTCTCAATGGACATCCTATTTCCTCTCATCCTCTTATTGCAAGATTCATGAGAGGCCTTCTTTTAACTAAACCTCCCACCTCCAGTGGCATGGGATTTGAATTTGGTTCTTGGCCAGCTCATGAAGCCACCCTTTGAACCCTTAGCCACTACATCCTTGAAATTCCTTTCCTGGAAGGTTATTTTTCTCATTGCAGTCACCTCAGCTCGCTGTATCAGTGAGCTGCAAGCTTTGGTGGCTAATCCTCCTTATACAAGGTTCCATCATGACAAGGTAGTCCTCTGGACTAATCCACACTTTATGCCTAAGATGGTCTCTCCTTTTCATCTGAACCTGGAGGTGTATTTACCTGTCTTTTTTCCAGGACCTCATGCATCAAGTGCAGAGAGGAATCTTCATACCCTGGATTGTAAGAGAGCACTGGCTTTTTACTTACAAAGGACACAGCAACATAGGAAGTCCTCTCAACTATTTGTTGCTTTTGATCCCTCTCATTTAGTACTTCCAGTCTCTAAGATTACTCTGTCCAATTGGATTGCTCAGTGTATTTCCTTCGCCTATCAGAGTAAGAACCTTTCTCTGGAGAGCCATGTCACAGCTCACAATGTGAGGGCCATGGCAGCCTCTATGGCTCATCTAAACTCTGTGTCCATCGACCAAATCTGTCGAGCGGCCACGTGGGCCTCGGTTCATACCTTTACAGCCCATTACTGTTTGGACAAGGACTCCTGCTGGGATGCCTTATTTGGTCAGGCTGTTCTCAAACACCTGTTCCATACCTAATCAGCTCCTACCCCCCATCCCTGGTTGGATGCCCGAGATCCATGGGGGGAGGTAGAGCCCTTCTCAGGGACTCACAACCTTGGAGATCTCCCTGGCATCTCTAGCTGGGGAGTTCCCATATTTGAAGACTCATTCCTGCTTGTTCCTGGAGATAGCACAGTTACTTACCTGTAACCGGTGATCTCTGGGAACAGCAGGAATACGTCTTCACAACCCACCCACCTCCCCTAGGAGTTGTATCTCTCTATCTATCTTTCCTTTCCTCTCTCTCTCTCTTTGTCTCAGCTTAAAACTAGAACTGGAGAGAGGCGGTTTGGAAAGGCGGGAAGGCAGCGCGCAGGCGCTGTGGGATTTTCCCAAAAGCTTTCTTTCTGGATGATGGGGAGCGTTCTCGCGCAGGTTCCGTCGGTACCGACGATACCCATATGTGAAGACTTATTCCTGCTGTTCCCAGAGATCACCTGTTACAGGTAAGTAACTGTGCTTTCCTAAGACACACAATAGGCAGGTTAGCGGCCAGAGGAGGACACTTAAGGAGAAGGCCCATTCCTTCAAGCCATTTTTGTAACCGTAAAGGGTTTGATTTCCCTTGCGGGGAGTACTCAAACAGATGATTCAGAATGCCTGGGATACTCACTGAAGCAGGATTGGTCGGGGAGTTTGGACTGTTGCTTGTCTGTGTCCCTTGCCAGAATGGGAGAGGAAGCTGTGAGTTTCCCTAAAGGTGGAAGCTGGGTTGGCGGCCGTGTCCGGAAAGATCTTCTCGGTTGAAAGAGGCAGAGCTCAAATAGGTACAAACTGGATGCCTGGTGGAAGTTGCTTTTGAGTATTGTTGCCCAGTCATGAGTCTGTAGGGCCCTTGTTGCGGGACACGCCTGCGCTGCGTCTAGGAAAGTCTGGAACCAGTTGGTAGTTTCCCCTACGCCAGTGATAGCAGCGGCATGGCCAGAGTCGGGGGAGGCTGGAAACATTTGTGCTTCCTCTTCGGCCATGAGTATGGGCGATTCATAGCCCGCACCCCTCTGTTTTGCGCAGAGGTTTTCCCAAAAGGGCATGACCTAGTGTTTGCTGTGCGCTGATGTCTGTGACTGCAGAATTGGGCGGCAGATGTTTCTTCCAGGGTCCGTTTAGGCATGCTTCCGCCTAAGAGGAAGCTGCTATTCAGGGAGGAGCTGGATAAGCTGGCGAAAGTTTTGCGGGGCTTAAAGGGGGCTCCCACCAAGGGGTATGCAGGAACTTGGGTGTTTCTCCACGCTGGCACAGAATCAAGTCCGATTTTGAGATTTCAGGTTTCAATTTTTCACTTCGTATGCTTTGTGCCTTATCAGAGGGGCCTTTCTCTCCTTGAGACCAAGGATTTCGAGGGATGAGATGAGGCTATGCAACCACAGACTCTCTGTGGGCCTGAAGAAGTCTCACTGGAGCACAGAGTGCAGGCAGAAGGCCGTTGGGAAGAGCAGGGTCTTTTTCTGGTTTCAGGGTCCCCATCACATTGTACGGTTTGGGGTTGGAGGTCACAGGGCCTTCTCATGCTGTCCATCTTAAGGTCTCCCTGCAAAGCACATGGAGCGGCACAGGCAATGCGGGACGCCTGGCAGCAACCTCTCCACTAGACATTATGGAATCATGGCTGCAAAGGCAGGATGGTGCCAGTCTTTTCTCCATTTGAAGTTCCATTCTGGGCCTCAAGTAGGTTAGCCGTTTCATATGGAGGCCTCGTTTCACATGGAGGACGATCTCTTAACTTCAGTGGTGCGGGCAGTGGCACTTTGGCGCAGCACCAGTCGCCACGGAGGTTATCTGGGTCTCTATGTTACGAGGCCAAGGGGCCCCTTTGGATTCCAGGCTTTGCCCTTTGGCCTGGCGGCAGCTCTGCATACTTTTGCCAAGGTAATGGTAGTGGTGAAAGCAGTGCTAGGCTGGGAGGGTCTATGGTTCATCCTTATTTCATCGACTGGCACATACGGGTGAAATCCAACCGAGAGAGGGTGTTGTGAAAAATGTCTTATCCCTCCATTTTATTGCATTGGCTATTTCCTCTTTTGAATCTTTGCTTTCCTGACTCTTTTTCTAACTTCTCTAAGTTTTTTTCCAAATATTTAATGAAGGCTTCTCTCTCTTATTCTTCACCTTTTCAGCTACTTCTTTTGAAAACCATAGTGGTCTCCTTTTCCTTTTATCTTTATTTACCATTTTAACAAAGATGGGTTGCCCTTAAAATATCTTGGCATCTCTGGATTGGCCAAGACTTATTTTCATGTCACTATACAGGAGGATATCAAAAGTATCTGCGCTTTGCTGTGCTTGGCCCCCCTGCTGCAGTTGGATTCTCCACTGCTCAGAGGACATCCTCCAAGATCATGGTGGTTGTGGCTGTGGCGTTATGGCACCAGGGAATCTGTGCACCCATATCTGGATGGCTGATTCTTTCAAACTTGTTCTTTCAGAGGCGCCTCGGATAGCAACCCAGGTGATTTCTTTTGTTTTTGGAAAGCCTTGGCTGGATGATCAGTAAGGGAAAAAGCTAGTTACCTTCCCAGTCCCTGGAGTTCTGGGAGCACGTTTCGATACTCGAGTTTGAATTCTCTGCTAGCAGGAAGACTCTTCCAAGGTGGTTGAATTGCCTGGCACTTTAATGTTTGCATCAGTTTCTCCAGAGTCTGTGATTATCTTTAGCTTCTCAGAATGATCGCTGAAACAGAAATGGCGCCATGGGCGCGTGCTCATATGCGATTGCTCCAGCAGTCCTTTCTGACTTGATAGTTCTGAGTTCTCTGGAATTTGAGCTCAGGCTCATCTCCCAGTAATGGTGAAGGACAGCCTGTGGTAGTGGCAGTAGCTCAGTCATCTGAAGAAGGGTGTGCCACTGGATGATTTCTCATGTATCCTTCTGATAACAGATGGGAGTGTCTCGAGCTGGGGAACTCATTGCCAAGACTGAACAGCTCAGCGCCCTTGGAGCCACAGAGAGGCAGTATCACCAATGAACCACCTCAAGGCGAGGTTGTGTTACGCACCTGGTTGAGGGCTGTGTGGTTTAAGTATTCTCAGAAAATGCCACGGCAGTAACTTATGTCAGTTAGCAGGGCAGCACGATGAATGCTGGGGTGGCCTTGGTGATGGCTATCCTGTTTGCCTGAGTGGAGAAGAACCTTCTAACTTGGTTGGCTCAGCACTTTGCTGGACTGGACATTGTGGCATTATCTGCCAGCACTGTCTGGATCCAGGAGAGCGGGAATTGATTTAGGAAGACGTTTGATTTGATTCTGCACCGCTGGAGTCACCCTAAAATGGATCTGATAGCAACTTGCTCCGATGCCAAGGCGTGCTGCTGCTTCAGTTACCACATGGAGACTGGGTCCATCGCCGCCCTAGCCCAGCCTTGGCCAAGTCAACACCTGTTGTATGTGTTTCCTCCGTGGTCCCTGGTGGGGAATGTGATTCAGTCTTCACCGGTGGCATTCCATATGCTGATTTTGGTGGTGCCGAATTGGCAGAGGTGAGCATGGTTGAGATGTGATGTGGCTTTTGTAAGCGCCACCTCTTTGTTTGCTGCTGTCTCAGGCCCTCTTGCATCAGGGACCAATCATCCTGGACGTCTCAGCTCCCTTCTTGCTTACGTCTTGGCTCTTGAAAGGAGATGGCTACAAAGTAGCATATATATGGATCTGGTGCCTCCTTCAGCGATGGTGTGGTGCACGGCAACTGGCTCCGGCGGCAAAGGCACCACCCCTTTTGGCCTCTTCAGCAGGGCAGTCTGGAGAAGGGCCTTTCTCTTAGCATCCTGAAGGTTCAGGTGGCGGCTTTGGCCTGTTTCAGAGGTCTAGTGGCCGATAGGTTTCAGCCTTAAATCTAGATGTTTCATGCTTTTTTCATTGTGTTCTGAGTCTATCCTCTCCTCCAGTCTCTGGTCCCTTTCTTGATTGTGTCTGATGTCAGGGTCCTGATGTCAGAACCTTTGAGCCATTGATGTGCGTTACGCTGAAGAACGTGATGCTCAGCACAGTTGTCTTGGATGCAGTTGTTTCCCAAGGCAGTTTTCTGATCTGCAGGCTCTCTCTTGCTGAGATCCTTGCCTATCTTTTTCTGAGGTGGTTCTTTCTATTCGGACTGTGCCTTCCTTTTCACGTGAAACCAGATGGTTTGCCTGTCCTCTAAGGGGCAGTGTCAGGGGAAGGATAAGGATATTCGCCTTGTGGATGTCTGGAGGGTGCTTCTTTGGTACTTGAAGGTTATGACTTCTTTTCGTAAGTCTGGCATCCCTGTGTGCTGGCCCGCGCAAGGTGACGTGACTAAGTCACCTTGGGGCAATGGAATTTGGAATCTATTGCCTCCTGCATATCTGTTGAGGAACCAGCTGGTTTGGAATGTTGCCTGCCCATTCTTTCCCAGCACAGGGCATGCTCTTGGGTGGAGCAGAGCTCAGTAGCCCTGTGGAAAGACATCTGTTCGATGCATCACCACCACCTACGTTTGTCAAGGATTGTCGCTTTAATGTCCTTGCTCGGGTAGGCACGGCCTTTGGCTCTATGGTTTTGCGAGCCACTGTGTCTTCCTACCCAGTGGAGTCCCAGCTTTGGTATGTTTTACTTGTCTGGACTGGTCTAAGCAGGACAATATTGAAGGTGAGATTTTACTTAACATTTTGCTTGGGTCCTGCTAGACCAGTCCAGGGCCCTCCCCTGGAACTGTGTTCGCTCTGTGCTTCTGTGTCGGTACCCTCTGGTCTGGTATGATTTATATATTTGGCTCTGCAGGTTCATCTTCTGCAAACAGCCATCTCTTTTTGTTTTCCTGTACATTAGTGGTGCCCAATTCAGTCCTTGGGTACCCACAGGCCAGTCAGGTTTTCAGGGTATCCACAATGAATATGCATGAGCTAGATTTGCATACACTGGAAGCAGTGCATGCAAATCTAGCTCATGCATATTCATTGTGGATACACTGAAAACCTGATTGACCTTGGGGCACCCAAGGACTATGTTGAGAACAACTGCTGTACATAGTTGTCTACTGTTTGATTGCTCATTTTGCCCAAGCTGAGATTGTGTGAGCCTTGCATTGTTTTCCCATATGCTTTGGGACAGATACCGAAGAGATCTTTGGTGGCTGAGGTGGATAGAGGCATTGGAGTGATGTCATTGAAACCTGGGCTTTTCATTAGTCCTTTGTCTCCATCAATCTGCAGGTAGTAACACAACCCACTTGTCTAGTAGGACTCAAATAAAGGACATTATCTGGTAAGTAAAATGTCACCTTTGAAACCAAGCTATGAAATGCATCAACCTTTTGTTAAATTGTAAGCATATACTTCAGCTTCTTTTGAAGTAGTCAAAGAATTATATCTGTGTTCTACAAATTGTGCAGGCATATTTGCAATGTTTAAATCTGGAGGTGTTTTCTTGCCTAACCAAACTATCCCATTCAAACTTTTATTTCTGCAGAACTCCTCGTCCAGTTATAGTAGAACCAATGGAGCAGTTTGATGATGAGGATGGACTACCTGAAAAACTCATGCAGAAAACACAACAATATCATAAGTATGTTTTGCTTTATGCTTTTTTAAAAATGGTTTCTTCCATTTGATATTGGCAAACTGGTAATATATAGAACTGTTTATAGAACCTAAAATTGAAAATAGTGCTGTTCTCCAGGAACAAGCAGGAAGTCAGTCCTCACTTATGGGTGACGTCGGCACTGACGGAGCCGTGTGGATCAATTCCCTAGCTTTCAAAGAAAGCCTTTGGGATTGCTGCCACGTATGTGTGGTCCTCTTCCCGGCCAAAGGTGCCATCTTGCTCAGTCTCCCTTTTTCCGCGGAGCCCTTCGGACGCACGTCCTTTTCCCTTGGAAAAGTGTTTCATTTTTGGCTTCTTTGCCGTGGTTTTTCCGGTAGCACCTTCTCTTCCGTCCTCCCCTGCTCTCATCTTCCCCCGAGTGAGGGGTTATCTTTCCTGTGACAGTTTTTTTCTATTTTGCTGGCTTTGCGCCCTTTTTCCTCTCCCAACCGCTGGCCGCAAAGGTCTTTGACCCACCAAGGGTCCTTTTTGCCCCAATGGCCACTGGTTTTAAAAAATGCGACTGATGCTCCTAAAACATTTATTTATTTAACAGTTTTTTTTTAAATATTGCTTTATCATTTCAATCAAAGCGGTTTACGTTGTAACTTAAACTTGGTAAATGTATATTAAACAGGGACATTGATAACCTGGATTTTTCTGAGCAATGGAGGATTGTGACTTGCCCAAAGTCACAAGGAGTGCTAGTGGGAATCGAACCCTGGTCTTTGGGTTCCCAAGCCAGTGCTCTAATCACTAGGCTACTCCTCCACTCCTCCTGTCGCTGACGGACGCCCATGACTGCTGTCTTCGGTGTCTTGTGGCCGACCATGACCCAGAGGTCTGCTCTCTTTGCAAGAAAATGTCCTCCAAGGCCCTGCTCAGTCGCAAGCAGAAGTCCGATGACTTTTTCTGGAAGGTGGCCCCGGAATCCTCTGTGGCACCCTCGGTCATCCTGCTGGTGGGATCCCCCACTTCGGCTCAGCGCTCTCGACGGCACTCCGACCAGGGGTCCCCTAAAGTGGTGCGGCGTAAGAAGAAGGCCTCAAAGTCACTGTCGGTGTCCTTGGATAAGCGCGAGTGCTCCCACGCTCGGTCGTTCAGCCCCCCCCCCCCCCGTGTTCCCGAGAGTCGGACAAGGAGCACCCTCGAAAGGTACCTCGTATGGACACGGAGGCTTCTGGTGATGGCGCCCGGGCTCCCCAGGGTTATCCCGATGAGGACCACCTCTCCTCCTCCATGCCTGACCCGGTAACCCTGGTCTGGTTTGGTTGGTGTCGCAAGCTCTCACGCCTGCATGGGAGTCCCAAATGCTGGCACTAGAGCACACGTTTCTGCCTTCTTGGCTGCCCAGCAGGCGCTCATGCCCTGCACTGCTGGCCCGTGCCTCGAGAGGGACACCAAAATCCGCCCTAGAAAACCCCCGAGAGCCATGGGCCTCGCGAGGGTTCTTGGTGCCGGTCTCGTTCGCCTTCCCAGTCCTCAGGAGTGAGATCTTTCAAGGCCTCTGGCTCCAAGTTCACCTCAGCCTCTGGAGGGGGTGACCTGCCTGAGTCGGGCTCCTCCTCGGACCTCTCGGGTTGGGAGTCAGACGGGGATACTTCCCCAGAGACCTGTGCCCATGGGGACCTACCTACAGACCGATCCCTGCCCTCTTATCAGGGGCGTTCGCCATCCGAGGACACTTTATTCCTGGTTTTTGTGTGGGACATGGCACGGGCCCTCAGCCTGCCTACGCAAACTGAAGAGGAACCGCGAGTTGAGGAGCTCGATATTCTATAGTATGAATCCTGTCCTTGGGCGTCTCTTTCTGTCCTGGTTCCTCCCATATTGTCAAGGCTGCTCCTCCACATGTGGGAGACACCTGCTTCGGTCCCCATTGTGATCAAACGCCTCGATGCCATGTATAGGGTCCAGCATGGCCCGGGGTTCCGAATGACCCAGCTTCCGCACATTTCCATGGTTGTGGAATCGGTTATGCAGAAGCAAAAAAGCCCGAAGTCTCACTCTTTGGTTCCTCCAGGCAGGGAGTCGAGAGCCCTCGACGCCCTGGGGCGTAAGGCCTATCAGGGTTCCATGCTTGCTTGCCGAATCCAGGCATACCAATTTTATATGGGCATGTTCCTGCGTGACCTCGCCAAGGAGTTCGGCGGGTTCGCTGCTGGCCTCGGGGGTGAACCCATTCTAAGGTTCCAAACCCTCCTGAAATCCGTCGTGGAGTGTTCGAAGTATCTCTCCCATGCCACATATGACGAGTTTGCTGGCCGCTGCCACCCGGGCAGAGGATTCATCGGGGCCTGACGCCAGGCATGGTTCCAGTCCTTGGACCTGTAGCAGTGGGTCCAGGAGAAGCTCTTGAACGACCCTTGCCTTGGCAAGCAACTGTTTGGTAAACCTATGGAGGATAAGGTCGCTGAGATAGAAACGGAGTTCATGACCCGAAGTAGTCTCTCGTGCAAAACCTCCTCCCTCCCTAGGAAGAAGCAGCAAACCAAGAAGCCGTTCTTCCAATAGAAGGGGCTCCCCTCCGGGGTCACCTGCCTCCTCTGTGCCGGTTCCCGGGACGCAGGGTAAGGGAGGTGCACATAACCACCGTAAACCTAAAGGACCTAAGGCCCAACCACTGGCGCCGCCCCAGCCTACAGAGGGGTTTTGACACCGACGGCATAGCCTCTTGGCCCCTGGCAGCTCTTCTGCCGGTGGGGGGATGTCTGTCCCTGTTTGCCCCACAGTGGGCATCAATCACGTTGGACACCTGGGTCCCTCCGGGTGATCCGAGATGGATACCATCTCTGCCTGGACAGGTGCCCTCCTTTTTTCCCAGCGGAGCCTGCTTGGCTTCTCTCGCACCAGACCTTGCAGCGCGAGCTATCCAACCTCCTTTTCCAATGGGCGCTCGAGAGGGGTACTGCGGCACCTTCGAGGCCTGGAGTTCTACTCCCACTACTTTCTCGTTTCAAAAAAGACGGGGGGGGGGGGCCTGTATCCTCTCCTCGACCTCAGAAACCTCAACAAATTCATGGTGCAGGAGAAGTTCAAGATGTTATCACTTGGCGCCCTGCTGCCCTTCCTTCAGCAGGGCGATTGACTATGCTCCTTGGATCTCACGGATGCTTTCGCCCACATCCTAGTCTAACTGCAGCACAGGCAATACCTGCACATCAGGGTACAGGGGGAACACTACCAGTACAGAGTGCTCCCCTTTGGGCTCGCATCCGCACCGCAGGTTTTCATGGAGTGCCTCTCCGCGGCCGCCGCCGCCTCCCTCAGGCGCCAGGGCATACCCGTCTTCCCCTACATCGATGACTGGCTCATCACGGGGTCCTCGATTGGTGAAGCCCCCCTGGTGGTGTCGCACATGACCTTTCTCCTTGAATGCCTCGGCTTCTTGGTCAACTACTCAAAGTCCCACCTCGAGCCAGTGCAAACCCTGGAGTTCATCGGCGCACGTCTTGACATGGTGCAGACATGGTGCAGGCAACTGCCTTCCTTCCCACTGACCGAGTGGACCGCCTAAACAGGACTTGGGTTACGGCACGGGCCATGCTGCTCCTCCTCCGGCACATGGCCTCCACCATTCAGGTGGTCCCCTACGCCTGCATGCACATGCGGACAGCCTAGTGGTGCCTCAGGGCACAGTGGAGCCAGGCCTCGGGCCATCTCAGAGACCTCATTCGGGTCTCCCGTAGCCTCCACACCTCCTTGGCTTGGTGGTGGGACCCCCGAAATTTCCTTCAGGGCATGCCCTTCCGGACCCCACAGCATGAGCTCGTCCTGACAATGGATGCTTCCCTATTAGTGTGGGGGGCCCACTGCAGTGCTCTGTGCATGCGGGGGCTGTGGTCGCCCAAGGAGTCCCAACATCAGATCAACCTACTCGAGCTTTGGGCGGTCCGATGGGCCCTGAGGGCCTTCAAGGGCTGTCTGCTGGGAAAGTCGGTGCTCGTGCAGACTGTGACAACAGGGTAGCCATTTTTTACATAAACAAGGAGGGGGGAACATATTCTTGCCCCCTCTGCTGAGAGTCGATCCACGTTTGCTCCTTTGCGTTTCGCCTAGGGATGACCCTACGAGGCGTCTATCTCCCAGGCCAGGAGAATGTTCTTGTGGATAAACTCAGCAGGTTCCTCTGTCCGCGCGAGTGGCTTCTGCGACCCGGTTCCACACCCGAGCATGGTAGCCCCTCATGCGTTCCTCTTGACCTGGACCTCCGGCCTTCTGTATGCATTCCCTCCCACTCCTCTCATTGCGAGGACCCTCCACAAGATTCAGCTGGACTGGGTGGTGATTCTAGTGACCCCCTCGTGGCCTCAGCAGCCTTGCATCCCGCTGTTACTCTGGCTCTCGTCCGAGCCTCCGGTTCCTCCTGGGCTGTGCCCGGGCCGGCTGACCCAGGAGGAGGGTCGGGTGCTCCACCCGAACCTGTTCTCACTGTCTCTCAGTCTGGTGGCTGAGTGGGTTGCTCTAGCACCTCTGTGCATTCCACAGGAGGTCGAGGAGGTTCTCCTTGCGTCGAGGAAAGACTCGATGATACGGGCGTATGCCTTTAAGTGGCACCGCTTCCCAGTCTGGTTCTCAGAGCTCTGGATCGACCTGTTCTCTTGATCGACCCTGTTGGGTCCTTCAGTATTTCCTCCACTTCTCGAAGGCAGGGCTGAAGTCAAATTCGTTCAGGGTACACCTGAGCACCATCTTGGCTAACCTCCTCCCCGTCAAGAGGAAACGTCTCGGGGCAGCCCTTGGTCTCCTGCTTCATGCAGGCCTTCCTGCTCTCTAAGCCCCCTATCCGGCCTCCCCCAATGGAGTGGGACCTCAACGTGGTGCTTATGCAGCTGGCATCTCTCCTGGAAGGTGGTCTTCCTGGTGGCTTTGACTTCAGCTTGCCGAGTCAGCGAACTCCAGGCCCTCATGGCTGAGGCTTCATACACCAGGTTTTACGGGAACAGGGTGGTTCTCCGCACCCACCCCAAGTTCCTACCGAAGGTGGTCTCGGAGTTCCATCTCAATCAGGAGGTAGCCCTGCCGGCCTTCTTCTCGAGTCCGCATGCCGACCGTGCATCAGTGGTATTACATACTCTTGACTGCAAGAGGACTCTTGCCTTCTACCTGCAGCGCACCCAAGCTCATCGCAAGTCCGACCGGCTCTTTATCACCTTTGATCCCAATTGCCTGGAGCACGCAGTCACTAAACACACCATCTCCGCCTGGGTGACGAACTGCATCGCCTTTGCCTATACAAAGGCAGGCGCCCAACTGGATCGATAGGTCACCGCGTGTGGCGTCCCAACCAAAGCGGCTTTGGTGGCTTTGCTGCACTCAGTGCCTCTACGGACATTATGCTGGGCTGCGACCTGGTCTTCAGCCAATATCTTCACTTCTACTATTGCTTGGGGATGGAGTCCCGCCGGGATAGTGCCTTCAGCTAGGCTGTACTCCGTAATCTGTTCGGGGTATAAGCAACTCCTGCCCTCCGACCCTTCTTCATTGGCTACCGAGAGCTTCGTCCCAGGGACCCGATGACTCTGGTTCCTTTGGGCATCGACTTCTGCTCATGGCCTCGCGGAGGCATTTTGGATTACAGGCTCGGTAGCCTGTAGCTCGGGAGTTCCATAAGTGAGGACTGACTTCCTGCTTGTTCCTGGAGAAAGCGTAGTTGCTCACCTGTAACAGGTGTTCTCTATGGACAGCAGTAATCAGTCCTCACTACCCTCCCACCTCCCCTAAGAGTTGCCATTTTTTTGTTCTTCCCTTGCCGTCTGCTTAGTAGGACTCTAGCTCTGGGACCTGACTGAGCGTGATGGCACCCTTGGGCTGAAGAGAACTACTCATGTGTGGCAGCAATCCCAAAGGCTTTCTTTGAAAGCTGAGGAATTGATCCACGCGGGCTCAGTTGGTGCCGTCACCCATAAATGAGGACTGATTCCTGGCATCCCTGGGGAACACCTGTTACAGGTGAGTAACTATGCTTTATATAGCCATTTAAGTATGAAACTTGGTTCATCTTTTCTGATGATGTACACAAAGTCTTGGTTAGTTTTATTTTTGCTTTGTTACCCTTTTTTAAAATTATTTTATTTTTATTATTTTCAACTGTTAGAATTATATACTTCAACTTTATAAACTTATTCATACAGCATCTCTCACCTCCTCATCTCCTTTCGACATGCAACATGAACTCAAACTTCAACTTCAAACTTTATCCTTTATCCCCTACCATCTTTTCCCACCTTCCATTTATACACTTTATATTCTTAGTTCTATATCTTACATCACTCTGGTACATTAGCACAATTCTACCAGTCTATCATTTTACACCTTAATGCTGTGTTCATAAATTATGCATATTCTTATTCTACTAATCTACTTAGCTTATCCTATTATCATTCCCCACCCCGTCCTTAATACATTCCTCTCCTTCCTCCCCCTCCCCCTCTCCCCTCCTTTCCCCCCTCTCCCTTCTTACCTCTCCCCTCGACCCCCAACTCTTCTGACCAATCCTTCTTCCCCCTCCATACCTCCCTCTTTGCCATACTTCCTCCACTCCCCGCCCCCTCCAATTTTCATACCATTGCCACACTTTTTTATGTTTTTCTGCCTGATGCCTTCTTCGCTCTTCAATCATACATAAACCCCACAGCTGTTCCAACTTACTCACTACCTCCCTCATCGGAGGTACCTCCACATTCTTTCACCATTGCAAAAGACTCATTCGTGCTGCTGTAATTCCATATCCCATAAATATTTCTTTAGCACCTACTCACGCTTTCACCCCCTCATTGAGCACAATCATTGCCGGTGTCAATATTGTTGACACGCCCATAATCTCCTCATATAGCCTTCCTATCTTCCCGCAATACTCCTGCACCTTTGGATATTGCCGCCATATGTGGATTAAATCCCCCCGCCCCACACTTCTTCCAACACTCACTTGAACTATCTGGAAATATTGCCTGGGTCCGTGCTGGTGTCCAGTACATCCTCAGCTTCAAACTATTTTCTAGCATTGGAGTTCCCCTGGCCAACTTATAAGTTCTCTCATATATTTCTACCCACCTACTTTCATCCCAAGGTCCCGGGATCTCTTCCCACATCTGCTGCTACCTCCCCTTCTCCCTCCCCTTCTGTAGGAGCATTTTATAGGTTTTTGATATTGTCCCTTTTTGAGACCACTGTTTCCCCATCATCTCCTCAAATTGTGTAGGCTTCCTTTCCAGATCTGATTTCACCTCTCGTGTATTCATAAAATACCACAATTGCACATATGTTTCTCCAGGACCAAGCAGGAAGTCAGTCCTCACTTATGGGTGACATCGACGCCGATGGAGCCCCCTTGCGGAGCATTTCCCCAGCTTTCAAAGACAGCCTTTGGGAATACTGCACGCATGCACGGTCCCCTTCCCGCCTAAAGGTGCCATCTTGCTCAGTCTCTCTTTTTCCATGGAGCCCTTTGGACATTTTGTCCTAGTCACCCGGAAAAGTTGACGTTTTTTCAAAGATTTCTTCGCCTTTTTCTCCGAGTTCGACGCCGGTTCCCTTCCTGCGGGTTCGGTACACCGGTATCGAGCCTGTTTTCTATTTTTCAGTTTTTGCCCTTCGTGGCTGGTGTTCGCACCCTTTTTTCTGTTTTTCCCTGAAAGGCCAGTCTTTTGACCTCGCGGGGGCCCTTTTTTCCCCGATGGCTTCCAGTGCTTTCAAGAAGTGTGATCGGTGTAAGAAACTAATGTCTCTCTCAACACACACGACTGCTGCCTTTGGTGCCTCGGCCCAGATCATGATCCCATGATCTGTGGCCCGTGTGGTAGAATGTCCACCAAGGCACTTCGAAGCTGTCAGCACCAGAAGGAAAGGATTTTTTTGTATTCTGCCTCCGGCCGGTCCCGGACCTTGTCTGAGGCCTCGATGTCTCGGGAGTCTGATCCTGAGCATCGCTGGGGTTCCTCGGACAGGGGGTCCCCCGACCGGGAACGCAAGAGGAAGAAGCGACTCGTGAGGGCGGCGTCAGAGGTCCCTGGTACCTCGGGGGCCAGGTCTAAGACCCTCGACCGCCGTCCCGGGCCTTTGGAGCCGGAGAAGCCGTCCAAAGTACCTAGGGTAGAGCCGGAGACCGTTAGGCACGTAAGTCCTGTAGTCCTCGTGGACTCTCCTCCGAGGGAGCCGACGTCGGGCCCGAGTCTGTGGCTGCTGAGCCTCCTGAGCTTGGACTCAGGCTGACAGCCTTGGAGTGCAGATTTTCTGCCTTCATGGAGCAGCAGTGGGTACTGATGGCCAGCCTCGCTGGTGCATCTACCCCGACCACCGGGACATCGACATCGAAGTTGACCCCGGAGACTGAGCCGATACTCGAGACCATGAAGGCTCAAAGTCGTCCTCAGTCAAGGTCTCCCTCGACTTTCCGCTAGGAACGGAGGGCGTCGACGCCAGTGCCGGTGCCTTTGGTGTCGGGGCGGGTGCCACCTCGACCTGCGTGGTCAGAGCCCCTCGACGACTTTTCGGATGAGTCAGCATGAGAGATGGAGGACGAGGAGTCCCCTGACACCTTCCGGACTCGGTGCGTCCCTTCAGACTCACCGCAGTCCGAGCCCCGGAGTAGGTCCCTTCCAGAGGACACCCGGTTCTCGGAGTTCGTGCGGGACATGGCCAAGGCCTTGGCGATTCCTGCAGACCCTGAGGAGGAGCCTCGAGCCGAGGAGCTCGAGACCCTCCAGTATGACTCTCCTCCGAAGGAAGCCTTTACTGTTCTGGTTCCTCCGATGCTGGAACGGCTCCTCTTCCAGATGTGGGAGGTACCGGCCTCGGCGCCGGTCTTGAGCAAGCGAGTCGATTCCATTTATCGACTCCGTAAGAGCCCTGGCTTCCAAAAGGCGCAGCTGCCGCACCATTCTATGGTGGTGGAATCGGCCATGCATGGTCTGAAAAGCCAGAAGATGCACTCCGCAGTGCCTCCCGGCAGGGAAGCCCAGAACCTGGATGCTTTCGGCAGAAAGTGTTTCCAGGGCTCGATGCTTCTCCAGGACCAAGCAGGAAGTCAGTCCTCGCATATGGGTGACGTCGGCGCCGACGGAGCCCCCGTGCGGAGCATTTCCCCAGCTTTCAAAGAAAGCCTTTGGGAATTGCAGTGCGGATGCGCGGTCCCCTTCCCGCCCAAGGGTGCCATCTTGCTCAGTCTTCTTTTTTCCGTGGAACCCGACGGACGTAGTTCATTTTTCGCCGAGGAAAAAGTTGATTTCCCTGTTTTTTTATTATTGTTCGGTTCGACGCCGGATCCTTTTCCCGCCTGGGCCCGATACGCCGGTATCGAGCCCACTCTCTATTTTTCGTTTTTTGTCCTTCGAGACTAGCGTTCGCGCCATTTTTCTCTTTTCACTGGCAGCCCTGTCTTTTGACCTCGCAGGGGCCCTTTTTTCCCCGATGGCTGCCAGCGGGTTTAAAAAGTGTGATCGCTGGAAGAAATTTGTCTCTTACTGACACACATGACTGCTGTCTCCGCTGCCTCGGACCCAATCATGACCCGATGATCTGTGGTCCGTGTGGCAAAATGTCCTCAAAAGCTTTGAGAAGTCGGCAGCACCAAAAGGATAGAATCTTCTCTGACTCCATGTCCGGATGGGCCCGAACCTCGTCAGAGGCCTCGACGTCTCGGGACTCCAGCCTCGAGCAACGTGGAGGTTCCTCTGAGCGGGGGTCTCCTTCACGGGAGCAGCGCAGGAAGAAAAAACCCATGAGGGTGGCATCGGTGGACGCTCCTGGTTTCTCGAGGGCCATGTCGCATAGCCCCGATAGCCGTCCCGGGTCTTCGGAGTCAGAGAGGCCTGCCAAAAACCTCGTCTCGAGATGGAGTCTCCTGGGCACGTGAGTACTGTAGTCCTCGTGGACTCTCCTCCAGGGGAGCCGACGTCGGGCCCGACGCCGTCGGGGGCCCGGGTCGGGGGCTGCTGGGTCTCCTGAGCTCGGACTCAGGTTGACGGCCTTGGAGAGCAGTGTCGCTGCCTTCATGGAACAGCAGCGGGCATTGATCGTTGGTCTCACCGGAGCATCTGCCCCGACCACCGGGACATCGACGTCCAAGTCGACCCCGGAGGCCGAGCCGATCCTCGAGTCCATGCGGGCTTGAGTCGATCCTCGGCCACGGTCTCCCTCGGCCTCCCGTTCGGGACCGAGGTCGTCGACGCCGGTACCCTCGGCGTCGGGGCGGAGGGTATCGGTGCCCGCCCGACCAGAGACGCTAGATTCCTCCTCCGAGGAGTCGGGCTGGGAGACGGAGGACGAAGAGTCACCCGATACCTATCGGACTTGGTGTGTCCCATTGGACTCACCGGAGTCCGAACCTCGGAGACGATCCCCACTGGAGGATACCCGGTTCTCGGACTTTGTGCGGGATATGTCCAAGGCCTTGGCCTTCCCCGCGGATCCCGAGGAGGAGCCTCGAGCCGAGGAGCTCGAGGCTCTCCAGTATGACTCTCCCCCGAAGGAGGCCTTTACTGTTCCGGTTCCTCCGATGCTGGAGCGGCTGCTCTTCCGCATGTGGGAGACCATGGCCTTGACGCCGGTGTTAAGCAAGCGGGTCGATTCCATCTATGGAGTCCGCAAGAGCCCCAAAGGGTTCCAAAAGGCACAATTACCTCACCACTCCATGGTTGTGGAATCGGCCATGCATCCACTGAAAAGTCAGAAGATGCACTCCTTGGTGCCTCCCGGCCAGGAGGCCTGGAACCTGGATGCCCTCGGTAAGAAGTGCTTCCAGGGCTCTATGCTTGCTTGCCGTGTCCAGACATACCAGCTCTACATGGGCATGTACCTCCGAGACTTGGCAAAGGAGATTGCCTGGTTCTCTACTGGTCTCTCCGAGGAACCTTGGCAGAGATTCCAGGCCTTGTCCACTGGTATTTGAGAGTGCTCGAAGTTTATCTCTCGGGCAGCCTACGATGGCTTCGAGGCTTCGGCCCGAGTAGCCAGGGCCGGCATCGGTGCCCGCCAACAGGCTTGGCTACAGTCATCCGACCTCAAGCCATGGGTACAGCATAAGTTGGTCGATGTCCCCTGCCGAGGTGAAAACCTTTTCGGCAAACCCATGGCTAAAAAGGCTGCTGAACTCGAGACAGAGACTCACCAGGACTAGGCTGTCCAGGAAAACCTCTGCCCCTTCTCAGAAGAAGAAGGGCTCGGGAAAAAAGACCTTTTACCCGAGGAAGTCATCTGCCTATAAACAATACCCTCATTATCAGGCCTCTGCAGCTCCCCAACAGGGTCAGCAGGCCAAGGGGCAGGGTCATGGGCCCCGTAGGCAGAAGGCCCCCAAGCCACCAACACCAGCCCCTGCTCAGCAGGGTGGGGGTTTTTGACTCTGAAAGCATAGCCTCCACTCCTCAGCTGGCTCATATCAGCACAGGAGGCCGGCTGGCCCACTTTGCCCACAGGTGGTCAGCCGTCACATCAGATACCTGTGTGCTCCATATAGTCCAAAAGGGCTATCTTCTCCATTTTCACCAGGTACCTCCCTCCTATTTTGCAGGGGAGCCTCCAAGACTCCCTCTGCACAGGGACCTACTCCTTCAGGAGTTAGCAAGTCTGCTAAAGGACCAGGCTGTGGAACCGGTGCCCCACCACCTTAGAGGTCACGGCTTTTATTCCATGTACTTTCTGCTACCAAAAAGAACAGGAGGCCTCAAACCCATCCTAGACTTGCGCAACCTCAACAAGTTCCTGGAGAGGGAAAAGTTCAAGATGCTTAGCCTTGGAATCCTGCTGCCCTACCTCCAGCAGGGAGATTGGCTATGCTCCTTGGATCTAAAGGATGCTTATACTCACATCCTTATTCATCCAGACCACAGACAATATCTCAGGTTTGTTGTGGGAGGAAACCACTACCAGTACAGAGTACTACCCTTTGGCCTAACCTCCGCCCCCAGGGTATTCACCAAGTGCCTGGCGGTGGTGGCGGCCTACCTCAGGGTTCAGGGCCTCTTTGTCTTTCCATATCTGGACGATTGGCTCATCAGGGGTCAGTCCCCGCAAGAGGCCAGTCAAGCCACCCTTCACACTGTTGCTCTGCTTCAGCACCTGGGGTTTGTCATAAACTTCGCAAAGTCCAGTTTGCTTCCCTCCCAGAACATGGAATTCATAGGAGCTCGACTGGACACCTTTCAGGCAAAGGCCTTTCTACCAGTGGAGAGGGCCCATAGATTGATGGCTCTAGCCAGGCTATTCCACAGCAATTCTCTAGTCTCTGCCAGACAATTCCTGTGGCTCTTAGGCCACATGGCATCCACGGTCCATGTGACTCCAAATGCCCGTCTACACATGAGACCAGCTCAGTGGGGCCTCAGGGCTCAGTGGCAACAGGCCACAGGAAGCCTTGCGGACAAAGTGAGGGTGTCCAGCCTGCTACAGTCTTCTCTGCAATGGTAGCTTCATCTTACGAATCTAGTACAAGGGGTACCTTTTCAGGCACCTCCACACTCTCAGGTGCTGACAACCGATGCTTCTCTACAAGGTTGGGGCGCACATTGCCAAGGAGCATGTACTCTAGGCCTGTGGACTCCTTGGGAGGCCGCACAGCAGATCAATCTCTTAGAACTGAGAGCTATCCGTTTAGCCCTGAGGACTTTCTCTCATCTCATCTCTCACCAGTTTGTCTTAGTTCAGACAGACAATCAAGTGGCTATGTTCTATGTGAACAAACAAGGGGGCACAGGGCCCCGTCTCCTCTGTCAGGAGGCGCAGAAACTGTGCTCCTGGGCAGTCTATCATGGCATTCTTCTCAAAGCAGTCTACCTCCCTGGTCAGGAGAACTACCTGGTGGAAAGATTGAGCAGGATTCTGCAGCCGCACGAATGGCAGTTGAACCCTTTAGTGGTTCAACAGCTCTTCCTGAGATGGGGTCTTCCGACCATAGATCTCCTTGCCAGTCCTCTGATCTGTCAACTTCCCAGGTTCTGCTCCAGACAACCGCATCCTCTCAGAGTAGCAGTGGATGCGTTTCTCATTCCATGGTCTGCAGGCCTCCTATATGCGTTTCCTCCCACGCCTCTAGTGTCCAAGACACTATTCAAGGTGATCCGGGACAAGGCCTCAGTGATTCTGGTGGCCCCCAGGTAGCCAAGGCAACCCTGGTTCCCACTACTGTTGCAACTAGCGGTGGACGACACTCTTCCTCTGGGGATGCAACCCGATCTCCTGTCTCAGGAGCAGGGATCTCTCTTGCACCCCAATCTCCAGTCCCTCAATTTGATGGCCTGGCTGCTGAAAGGGTAGTCCTAGCGCCTTTACTACTGCCTAGGAAAGTGGAGGACGTAGTCTTGGCCTCTAGAAGGCAGTCCACCAGAAAGTCTTATGCCCTTAAGTGGCGTAGATTCTCTTCCTGGTGTACTCAACGCAACGAGAATCCCTGGTCATGCCTGGTGCCAGTGGTGAACATAAGAGATGCCATACTGGGTCAGATCAAGGTCCATCAAGCCTAGTATCCTGTTCCCAACCGTGGCCAATCTAGGTCATACGTACCTAGCAGTTCCCCAAAAGACACAGGTTCTGCAATGCTTGTACTAGGTCAAGCATTGATATTCTGGGTCCCTTCTTAATAATGGTTTATGGACCTTTCCTCCAGGAACTTGTCCAAACCTTTTTTAAACCCAGCTACATTAACAGCCTTTACTACATCCTCCGGTAACAAATTCCAGAGTTTGATTACACGTTGAGTGAAAAAATATTTTCTTTTATTAGTCTTAAATAGTTTACCCTGTAGCTTCATTGCATGTCCCCTAGTCTTCCTATATTCTGATAACGTAAACAGTTGATCTACATTTACCCGTTCCACTCCGTTCATTAATTTATAGACTTCTATCATATCTCCCCTCAGCCGTCTCTTTTCCAGGTTAAAGAGCCCTAACCTTTTTAGCCTTTCTTCATAGGAGTATCCTTCCATCCCCTTTACCATTTTGGTGGCTCTTCTCTGAACCTTTTCTAATAACGCTATATCCTTTTTAAGATACGGCGACCAGAATTGCACACAATATTCAAGGTGCGGTCTCACCATGGAACGATATAGAGGCATTAAAATATCTTTTGTTTTATTTTCCATTCCTTTCCTTATCATACCTAGCATTCTATTTGCTCTCTTGGCCGCTGCTGCACACTGGGCTGAGGGTTTTAACATGGTATCCATAATGACGCTTAAATCTTTTTCCTGGGTGGTGGTTCCTAATGTGGAACCTTGCATCGTGTAACCATAGTTTGGGTTGTTCTTCCCTAGGTGCATAACCTTGCACTTGTCCACATTAAATTTCATCTGCCATTTTGATGCCCAGTCTTCCAATTTATCAAGATCCTCTTGCAATTTTCCACAATCCTCTTGGGTTTTAACAACTTTAAATAGTTTTGTGTCATCTGCAAATTTGATAACCTCACTCGTTATTCCACTTTCCAGGTCATTTATGAATATGTCAAAAAGCAGCGGACCCAGCACAAATCCCTGGGGTACACCACTATTCACCTTTCTCCATTGGGAAAATTGGCCATTTAGCCCAACCCTCTGCTTTCTATCTTTTAACCAGTTCCTGATCCACAATAGTACACTGCCTCCTATCCCATGACTCTTTAGTTTTGCCAAAAGTCTCTGATGAGGGACCTTGTCAAAGGCTTTCTGAAAGTTCAGATACACTATATCAACCGACTCACCTTTGTCCACCTGTTTATTCACACTTTCAAAAAAACATAACAGATTAGTAAGACAAGATCTTCCTTGTCTAAAGCCATGTTGGCTGTCTCCCATTAGGTCGTGACTATCTACATGCTGAGTAATTTTATTCTTTGATGGTTTCTACCATTTTTCCCGGATCACCCCTGGAACCCTTTTTGAAAATTGGTGTTACATTGGCGATCCTCCAATCCTCAGGTATTAGAGATGATTTTAATGATAGTTCACAGATTACTAATAGCAGGTCTGCAATCTCATAGTTCTTTCAACACCCTTGGATGTATACCATCCGGCCCAGGTGATTTGCTACTCTTCAGTTTATCTAATAGTTGTAATACATCTTCCCGATGTATCAATATTTCCTTCAATTCTTCCACAACTTTAAATACCACTTCAGTCATGGGTAACATCCCTTCATCTTCCTCAGTAAAGACGGAAGCAAAGAATTCATTCAGTCTCTCCACTATTGCCTTGTCGCCTCATAGTGCCCCTTTAACTCCTCTATCATCTAATGGTCCAACTGACTCTCTCACAGGTTTTTTGCTACGAATGTACTTGAAAAAATCTTTATTTCGCGTTTTTGCTTCCGCAGCAAGCTGCTTCTGAAATTCTTGCTTTGCCTTCTTTATCAGTGCCTTGCATTTGACCTTCCAGTGCTTGTGCTGTTTCCAGGTTTCATCGTTTGGCTCTTTTTTCGATTTCCTGAAAGTTGCTTTCTTGGCAACAACAGCCTCTCTGACCTCACCTTTAAACCATGCTGTCAGTTTTTTGGACTTCCTTCCACTTTTCTTAAAGCGTGGAATACAGCTGGTCTGGGCTTTCAAGATAGTATTTTTCAACAACACCCAAGCTTGATGTAAGTCTTTAACCTTTGCAACTACTCCTTTTAATTTTTTCTTAACTATTTTCCTCATTTTATCATAGTCTCTCTTTCGAAAGTTAAAAGGTAGTACTGTGGATTTCCTTACTATCCCTCCTCCACTAATTAAATCAAAGGCTATCATGCTATGATCACTATTGCCAAGTGGCCCCAACACCCTTATCTCTTGCACTAGATCTGGTGTTCCACTAAGGACTAGGTCTAATATGGCTTCCCCTCTCGTCGGTTCATGGACTAGCTGCTCCAAGAAGTAGTCATTTATGTCATCTAGGAGCTTTATCTCCCTAGCATGTACTGCCGTGACACTGACCCAGTCGATGCCGGGGTAATTGAAATCGCCCATTATTACCGTGCTGTAACTTTTGTTAGCTTCCTTGATTTCTTTGAGCATTTCATCATCCATTTGTTCATTATGGCCAGGCGGTCGATAGTACACCCCCACCGCCATCACCTTCCCCTTTTTACATGGAATTTCAATCCATATAGATCAGGGGTCGGCAACCCGCGGCTCCGGAGCCGCATGCGGCTCTTTCTCACCTTTGCCGCGGCTCCGGAGCACACTGCCCGCCCGGTATTTATGGAGTTATGGGCTCCCTCCCTTCTTCTGCAGCCGCGGCTCCCTGCCTCTTAGGGAACTGCGGCTGTGCTTTTAAAATCATCTCGGAGCCCTTCCTGTCTTGACGGGCTCCGTGCAGCATTGTCCCGCCTCTAAAGGAAGTTGTTTACCACTTCCTTTGGAGGCGGGACACTGCTGCACGGAGCCCGTCAAGACAGGAAGGGCTCCGAGATGATTTTAAAAGCACAGCCGCGGTTCCCTAAGAGGCAGGGAGCCGCGGCTGCAGAAGATGGGAGGGAGCTGACATGGAGGGAGGGGGCTGACATGGAGGGAGGGAGCAGATATGGATTGATGGAGGGAGGGGGGCTGACATGGAGGGATGGAGGGGGCTGACATGGAGGGAGGGAGCTGATATGGCTGGATGGAGGGAGGGGGGCTGACATGGAGGGAGGGAGCAGATATGGATGGAGGGAGGGAGCAGATATGGATGGATGGAGGGAGGTGGGCTGACATGGGGGGAGGGGGGCTGACATGGAGGGAGGGAGCAGATATGGATGGATGGAGGGAGGGGGCTGACATGGAGGGAGGGGGGCTGACATGGAGGGAGGGAGCAGATATGGATGGATGGAGGGAGGGGGGCTGACATGGAGGGAGGGAGCTGATATGGATGGAGGGAGGGGCTGACATGGAGGGAGGGAGCAGATATGGATGGATGGAGCAGATATGGAGGGAGGGGGGCTGACATGGAGGGAGGGGGGCTGACATGGAGGGAGGGGGGCTGACATGGATGGATGGAGGGAGGGGGGCTGACATGGAGGGAGGGAGCTGATATGGATGGAGGGAGGGGCTGACATGGAGGGAGGGAGCAGATATGGATGGAGGGAGGGAGGGGGGCTGACATGGAGGGAGGGGGGCTGACATGGAGGGAGGGAGCTGATATGGATGGAGGGAGGGAGGGGGCTGACATGGAGGGATGGAGGGGGCTGACATGGAGGGAGGGAGCTGATATGGATGGAGGGAGGGGGGCTGACATGGAGGGATGGAGGGGGCTAACATGGAGGGAGGGAGCTGATATGGATGGAGGGAGGGAGGGGGCTGACATGGAGGGATGGAGCACTGGTAATGGGGTTGAGGGGACAAGCACTGGAAATGAGCTGATTAGGGGAGGCTAGGACTGGTAATGAGCTGATGGGGGGTAGGACTGGTATTGGGCTGATTAGGGGAGGCTAGCACTGGTAATGGGGTTGAGGGGGGATTAGCACTGGAAGGTACTGGGAGTGAGGACTGGAAAGGGGCTGAAATTGGGGAGGGTTACTGGGACTGGAAATAGGCTGATGGAAAGAAGTGAAGAAAACAAAAGAAGAGATAAGAAATGGCAGATGGACCATAGACCACAGAAAGAGAGCTAAGAGAAGACAGGAAAGCAGAAGCCTCAGATCGGGACCAGCATGATCAAAGAATAAATTGGTCAGACAATAAAGGTAGAAAAAATAATTTTATTTCATATTAGTGATTTGACTACAAAATCATCATAATTTTGAAATCAAATATTGTTTCTTGTTGTGATATTATCTGGCGTTTTTTTTTTTTGGTGTGTGAAGGAAGAGGGGTAGTCTTATACGGCGAGTATAGGCCAAACACCTATATTTTAACAGGAAAAGTAGGGGGTCGTATATAGCATTAAGGTAAGAAACAATATATGCAGTGTTAGATTTGTTTTAAATGTCGCAATGGTTTTGCGGCTCCCAGTTTTTTTTTTTTCCCTTCGGAAACGGGTCCAAGTGGCTCTTTACGTCTTAAAGGTTGCAGACCCCTGATATAGATTCTACAGCAGATTTTGTTTCCTGCAAAACTTGAATCCTTTCTGACTCAATGCCCTCTCTAACATAGAGCGCAACCCCTCCACCAATTTGATCTGCTCTATCATTACGATATAGTTTGTACCCAGGTATCAGTGTCCCACTGGTTGTCCTCCTTCCACCATGTCTCTGATATGCCAATCACATCTAATCTCTCATTTAGTGCTATATATTCTAACTCTCCCATCTTATTTTTTTAACTTCTAGCATTTGCATACAAGCATTTTAGAGACTGTATTTTATTCATATTAATTTGGCTATTGGTAGACATGGGTTATTTGGGATCTTTAAGCTTTGTCTGCTCCATACTCGAGGGCATTTGGGCTACTTTACTCTTTTTTGGAACCTCTCTGCTTTTGGTAGTATCCTTCAAGGATACATTCTTCCGAACCATCTGCTCTTGGGCGACTGTGGGCTTTCCCCTATTATCTAGTTTAAAAGCTGCTCTATTTCCTTTTTAAAGGTTAATGCCAGCAGCCTGGTTCCATCCCGGTTAAGGTGAAGCCCATCCCTTCGGAAGAGCCCCTCCTTTCCCCAGAATGTATCCCAGTTTCTTACAAATCCAAACCCCTCATCTCTGCACCATTGTCTCATCCACGCATTGAGACTCAGGAGCTCTGCCTGCCTTTTGGGTCCTGCACGTGGAACGGGAAGCATTTCGGAGAACGCTACCCTGGAAGTTCTGGATTTCAGCTTCCTACCTAAAAGCCTAAATTTAGCCTCAAGAATCTCCCTATGTCATTCGTACCGACATGTACCAAGACAGCAGACCTCTCCCCAGCACTATCTAAGACCTTATCTAGGTGGCGCGTGAGGTCCGCTACCTTCGCACCAGGCAGGGATGTTACCAGGCGATCCTCACGTCCACCAGCCACCCAGCTATCTACATGCCTAATGATCGAATCACCAACTATAACGGCTGTCCTAACCCTTCCTTCATGGGCACATGGCCCTGGAGAAACTTCCTCGGTGCGAGAGGGTTTTACATCACCTGGAGGACAGGTCCTAGTTACAGGATCACTTCCTGCCACACCAGGGTGATGCTCTCCTGTCACGTGACCTCTCTCCTCCATGGCAACAGGGATGCTGCCAGACTGGAGGTGGGACTTCAGGACTATATCCCTGTAGGTCTCGTCTATGTACCTGTCTTTCTTATGTTTTCCAAGTCTGCTACTCTAGACTCTAGAGAACGGACTCGTTCCCTGAGAGCAAAGAGCTCCTTGCACCTAGTGCACACGTAAGACCTCTCGCCAAATGGGAGAAAATCATACATGTGACACTCAGTGCAAAAGACTGGAAAGCTCCCATCCCGCTGCTGGACTGCTGACTGCATCTTAATTTTAAGTTTTTGTTTAGATCTTTAAATTCTTTGCATACTAAGGGCTGCTATGGATATTTATACCAATAAAACTGTACATAATACGTTTAATATACCTTGTTCACCTGAAGCTTAATTAATCTCAGGTCCTTAGTGTATGTCAGATTTGGGTAACATGCTTCACCTGAGAGCACCTCCTGTCGTTTAAGATGTGTAAGTACCTATAAAGCTACGATTATCCCAGTGGTGGGTGGGTGTGGGGAGGGAGGGAAATAACACTTATTAAAAGAGGGCTGCTACACAGTACCCTGTCCTGTGCTGCTGAGGTAAGCTGTATTCTTTTTTGATTTAAATTATAGCTCTTTGCTGCTGCTGCTAGGCTCTAACTTATTATGAAATTTAAACTACAAGCTCTCTGCTGGGTTCTAAATTTAACCAGAAAGCTCTCTTCTGTGTTTTAAACTAAAAGTACTTTGCTGATGCTAGGCCCTGAGTGACTATTAAATTAAAACTATAAGCTCTCTGCTGGGTATGAAATGTAACCAGAAAGTTTTCTTCTGTGTTTTAAATTTAAACTTAAACTGCTGCTACTAGGCCCTGACTGATTTAACAAAAAATAGTGGGTTCACAGATTAAATAGCTTTAATAGAAAGAATTCCTTACAGAAAATTCCCAGAAGTATATACTCACAATTGCAGATCTCTCTCCAGAAGTAACAGTCCCTTTTTCTAGTCCTTCAAGACTGCTTCACCTGTCCAACCTAGGCCTTAAATCCAATTCTGTTAGAGTTCATCTTAGTGCTCTTTCCGCACACCACTCACAGGTGGAGGGTCAGTCTCTCTCCAGCCACCCTTTGGTGGCTCGCTTCCTCAGAGGCCTGCTTTTGCTTAAGCCTCCAGTGTGTCCACCTGCTCCTGACTGGGATTTAAATGTGGTCTTGCAACGCCTTACTTGCCCACCATTTGAACCTTTGGCTACTTGCCCTCTGTGTTTTCTGTCATGGAAAACGCTGTTTCTGGTAGCCCTTACCTCAGCTAGGCGAGTGAGTGAGCTTCAGGCCCTAGTCTCAGAAGCACCTTATACTAGGTTCTATAGTAGCAGGGGTAGTCTTACGGACTCACCCTAAATTCCTCCCAAAGGTTGTCGTCTCCTTCCACCTCAATCAGGAGGTGGTTCTTCCGACTTTCTTTCCCAGGCCTCATGCTAGCCTGTCTGAGATGGTCTTGCATACCCTGGACTGTAGGAGGGCGTTGTCTTTCTACCTTAACCGTACGCGGGAGCACCGAAGGGCGGTTCAGCTCTGTCTCTTATGACCCCAATAAGTTGGGGTTGGCTGTCTCCAAGCGTACTTTGTCCATATGGGTAGCTGACTGCATCGCCTGGGCTTACAGGGCAGCCGGCCTCTCGTTGCAGGGTCGAGTTTCGGCTCACCGTGTCAGGCAAAGGCTGCGTCAGTGGCTCACCTCCGCTCTGTTCCGTTGGTAGACATCTGCCGGGCCGCTACTTGGTCTTCAAGCCAGACTTTTGCGGCCCACTACTGCCTTGAGAGGGAGTCCCGCAGGGACAGTGCTTTCGGGCAAGCTGTACTCCATAATCTCTTTGGGGTCTAGGCAACTCCTACCCTCCGGCCCTGGTGTTGGGCTACCTGTCAGGGGCGTTATCAGAGAAGATTCTGTTCTTGCATGCTGAGGCTCTAGAGGGAGCTCATTTTTCAGTTTGGGGCCTCTGGTAGCCGTAAGCTAAGGAGTCCCATATGTGAGGACTGACTTCCTGCTTGGTCTTGGAGAAAGAGTAGTTACTCACCTGTAACAGGTGTTCTCCAGGAGCAGCAGGAATCAGTCCTCTCAACTCTCCCTCCTCCCCTTGGAGTTGCAGTCATATGATTTATTTTGCTATTTTTGCTGTCTTTTAGCTATGTCATCAGACTGAGCAAGATGGCACTCTTGGGCGGGAAGGGGACCGCTCATGCGTGGCTGCATTCCCAAAGGCTTTCTATGAAAGCTGGGGAAATGCTCCGCACGGGGGCTCCGTCGGCGCCGACGTCACCGATATGTGAGGACTGATTCCTGCTGCTCCTGGAGAACACCTGTTACAGGTGAGTAACTACTCTATCTCCCCCCAATATTAACTGAACATCACCCAATTCCTCCAGTTTCTTTGTTATTTTGTCAAATGCTTCTCCATGTCCCTCATTTGGACCATATACGCTTATCACGCACACCTCTTCCTCCCCCACACGCAACTTCACAGCCACCCATCTCCCATCCTTCCCTCTCTTCTATCGTACTATGCAATGTCTAAATGCTTCCCCTACCAAAATTCCTACCCCTCCCTTCCTAGGATTTGCCCTCTGCCCCGCTAATACCACCTTTGGGTATGATTTTGATTGTACCAAATACACTTGCCCCACCCTTAGATGAGCCTCTTGTATACAAATCATGTCTGCATTCATACGCCTACCCTCGCACTCCAACATCCATCGTTTTTGCCACGTCCTTATCCCTGTTACATTTATGGTAGTTGCTCCTAATTGCTTAGCTTTCCCTCCACCCCATGCCCTCTTCCACCCTTCCTATTCCACTGTCTTCTCTCTCCCCACCAAACTCCCCCCTTGTCTCTTCGGCTCTTTCTTCTGTTTCCCCCCCGCCCCCCTCCCTCCTTCCTCCCCGCCCTTCCTTATCCAGGCGTTTTTAAGAGTAGTGCGTCCTCTGCTCCTCCCCCCCACCTGCCCCACCTCCCTCCCCGTCTCCTTCGCTCCACGTCCTTCTTCAACTTTCCCCCTATTACCTTCCATCCCCCTCCCTCCTCCCCCATTTCTCCGTAATCAAAAACATCATGTAAAATACTGTTAACAATTCAACCATTCCTATTGAAACTTTACATACACTTTTATGGCTATACATTGTGTTCTACACCACTATTTCATCACCAGTTCACAATCTGTGCCTTCTCGGCCACATCCAGCATGTCCATCTGTAAGCTCTCCACCACCTTAGCTGGTTATCTCTTAGCTCTTTCTTTGCTCTCTTTACTCCGTGCCTTCTTCAGTTTTTGCTGTTCTTCCACATTTTGACGCTTTTCCACCTCATTCCCTGTTTTGTCCATAACAGTTCCACTGTTATTTTTCTCAGACCTCATCTGCGCTTCTTGTATCGCTGCTTTTGCCTCTTCTACCGTTTGTACTCTCCAAGCTTTCCTTTTTACTATTAAGGACGGTCCAAAAGGATGCAACCAACTGTATTTAATATTTCCATTTCTCAATATCTGTGTAACAGGTTGCATGGCTCTCCGTCTCTGCAATGTTCCAATGGGCAAGTCCTCGTATATAGATGCTGAGTATCCTTGCCAGTTTAAGGCCCCAAGTTTTCTTATTTTTGTTACAACCCTTTCTTTCATTTTGTATCCAGTAAAACAGATAATGTCTCGGTCTGTTGACTCTCACCGCTCCCAGTGCTCTGTGTGCTCTGTCCAATGCAATCTCCTCAGGGGCCTAGATCCTCTCCCCCCCCCCTCTCCACCCCCCGTCTGAAGTATTTCCGAACATCTCGAAGCCGCCACTCTTGTGCTGTTGGCATTCCTTCTCCTCTGGCACTCCTCTTATCCTCAAGTTCCTTAGCATTCCTCCAGTGCAGTCCTCTACGTCTGGGTAGTCAACCTCGTCCTGCAGCTAGGAGACTGACATGTCCAAATTCGTGACATCACTGGTATATCCTGGCACCATCAGCCCTCCTACTTCCAGTGTGACCAGTCTTCTTGCAGCAGGAGGACTTGTGGAGCCCTGGATGTGGGGGCTCACTGTGAGGAAAAAATAAGGAGCTTAGTTTCATTTCATTTTATTTCTTACTTTTATTTCTGGATAGTTATTTAGGGGATTGGAGAATTTCTCTTTCTTTGGGTGCCTGTTAATTTAAATTTTAGAGTTTCTGCAGGGAGGAGAGGTCAGTGCTCAGCCTGAGGGAGCCTCCTGTCTCTCCTCCGTGGCAGCCCTGCTTCTTTGCCGTTATTTTCCATTTCCTTTCCTTTATTTTCCTTTTTTCTCCTCTCCCTTTCTTGTAAGTTGCGGTCTGGAGATTTCAAGCAGGCTGTCTCTGTTCCTACTGAAGTTCTCTGCTCCCAGAAGCTACGGAGCCGAGCCCTTCACTTATCAGTAGCTCCGGGAATCCCTCCTGTGCTGGGGGTTTCCTGTTGAGTTTCAATCAGCTGTTTCCCCGTGGCGAGTGCCTTTGGAGCTGGGGTAAGTGGTGGTTCAGTATTTTCTTGTTGAAGGGAGCCTGTGGTAGGCATTTGCAGGCGTTTCTCAAGCAGTTCTGTTTGGTGCCCTTTTTAGCCTCGGGGTTTTTGTCTCGGCGGCTATTTTGACTGCAGTTTTACACTGCGGGCAGCCCAGCACATGAGGAGTTTTTGCTAGCACATGGTGAGTGCTTCCTTTTACCATCGGGGGACTTAGTGACCATTTCTTTAGGGTTTTATTTCTTTTCTTTTATTTCTTTTCTTTTTCTACTAGAGCTGATTCTTCCCTTTCCTTCCAGGGCATTTCTAGGGGGTGGGGGGGAGCCAGTAGTGCTTCCAGCGCGGTCCCCTTGGTTTTCCTGCTTGGCCAATGCCTCAGAGGCTTCTCTGTCTAATTTGTGGTACCCACAGAGGGCCGGTGTCAGTGTTAGGAGTGTGTCGGGGCTGTGCCACCCTCTCCGCTCTAATGGAGCAGCGTATGGAGGTGCTTGAGCCCGCGGAGGTGTCTGAGCCTCCCGTATTGGACGAGGCGGTTGCAGCACGCTCCGTGGTGGCCGACACACGGTCGGAGAGCGTCGCGGGACCCTCTGGGGCCCTGACTGTGGGGTCCTCGACTGCTCTTGGGTCCTTTTCCCCCGAGTTTGACTTAATGATGCATCAAGCGTTTTGCTTGCGTCAGCAGGGTGCCTTTCAGGCTTCCGGGCCTTTGGTGTCCCTGGAGGGGCAGCGAGATTCTGCCGCGGCACCGTCTGTTCCTCCGCCGGTGGCAACGCGGGCTAGGACGGCGCCGGACGCCGAAGGGGACTGGCCCCCTGAGTCTGCGGACGTCTGGGACCCTGCAGAGGAGCCTCAGGATCTGGAGGAAGGGGAAATTCCAGAGCCCGAGGACCAAGCCAAGATCATCAGGGTGTTCCGCCGGGAGGAGTTGCCTTCTCTCATTTTGGAGTCTCTGCAAATTTTGAATATGGCGGCTCCGGTAGTTCCGGATGTGGCGATCGAGGATCCGGTTATTGAGGCGGAACGTCAGTCGCAGGTTGTTTTTCCTTTGCATCGCGTGGTGGATAAGATGATTACGGACGAATGGACCCGGCCGGAATCGGCCTTGAGGGGGGTTCGTACTCTCAGTAGACTTTATCCCTTAACGGATAAGGATAAGGAGCGTTTTTGAGCTCTGCGGGTAGACGCGGTGGTCTCGGCGGTTACTAAGAAGACTACCATCCCTGTCGAGGGTGGTGCAGCGTTGAAAGATGCCCAAGATCGGAAGGTGGATAATCTGCTGCAGCAGACGTTTGACGCTGATTCCATCTCCTTGCAGGCGTCGCTGTGTGGCGCTTGGGTGGCCCGGGCGTGCTTGCGCTGGTCTCAGCATCTCCGCCTTTCCCCGCAGTTGGAGGAGGCGGGGTGTCAAGGAGCTGGATCGTTTGGAATCCGGAGCAGCGTATCTTGCAGATCTGCATTACGACTTGATTCGGGCCTTGGCCAACAGTACGGCTTCTGTAGTGGCGGCCAGGCATTCTGTGTGGCTCCGGAACTGGGCGGCGGATGGTCCCTGTAAATCCCGTCTTAGCAAGCTTCCCTTTAAGGGCGGCTTACTCTTTGGGGATAATTTGGATAAGCTTGTTAAGGATCTCGGGGAGTCCAAGGTTGGTCGGCTTCCCGAGGATAAGCCTTAGCCGCTTCGTTCGACTCCGTACCCTCAGGGACAGCCTCGGGATTCTCGGCGGTTTCGGTCCGCCCGCTATGGAGGATTTCAAAGGGCCGCTTCCAGTCCCGTCCACAAGGGTTTCGAGGATACCGAGGTGGCGGCCGAGGCTTCTCCTCGGCCTCCTCCTCCGTGGCTAGGAAACCGCAATGAGATACGGCGGGTCCCGGCGGTGGATATTTCGGTGGGCGGCCGCCTCCGGGAGTTTCTCCCTGCTTGGACCCTCATTACCACGGACCAATGGGTGCTCGATATCATTCAACACGGTTACGCTCTCGAGTTTGCCTGTTCCGTTCGGGATTCCTTCGTGCGGTCGCCGTGCCGGGGAGCGGTCAAGGCGGCGGCAGTATCCTCCACCCTGCACTGATTGTTGCAGTTGGGGGCAGTGACCGAGGTTCCCAAAAGCGACTACGGTATGGGTCGATATTCCATCTATTTCGTGGTTCCCAAAAAGGAGGGGACTTTTCGCCCTATTTTGGATCTAAAGGCGCTCAACCGTTGTCTGCGTGTGCCGCATTTCCGCATGGAGACCTTGCGGTCGGTGATCGTCGCAGTCCGCCAGGGAGAGTTTTTGACGTCTCTAGATCTAACCGAGGCGTACTTGCATGTGCCCATTTTACAGGCTCACCAGAAGTTCCTGTGCTTTGCGCTGCCGTGGGGACATTACCAGTTCCAGGCTCTTCCCTTCGGTCTCGCGACCGCGCCTCGGACCTTTACAAAGATTATGGTGGTCGTGGCGGCGGCGTTGAGGCGCGAAGGGATTTTGGTTCATCCATATCTGGACGACTGGTTTATTCGGGCCAAGTTCAAGGAGGAAAGCATTCAGGTCACGAGCAAAGTGGTATCTTTTCTACAGAGTCTGGGTTGGGTGATCAATTTCGAGAAGAGTCATCGGGAACCCTCTCAGAACCTGGAGTACCTGGGCGTGCGCTTCAATACGTGTTCGGGACACGTGTTTCTCCCTGCCAGGCGGGCCACCTCCTTGCGAGCTCTCGTTCGGAAGTTCAGATCCACTCTGGCCCCTCCGGCTTGGGACTATCTGAGGGTCTTAGGTACCATGGCGGCGACCCTGGAAACGGTGCTGTGGGCAAAGGTGCACATGCGCCCGTTACAGCGGTCTCTACTCCGGCGCTGGTCGCATCAGGCTGATCCTCTCAGCAAACGTTTGCCTTGCCCTCTGTCGGTTCACAAGTCTCTCCGGTGGTTGATTCTTCCGCAATCCTTAGCGGTCGGGATGCCGCTGGAACAACCCGATTGGATACCTCTTTTGACGGATGCCAGTCTGGGGGGCTGGGGAGCTCATTGCCAGGGGGCCTTTGCGCAGGGTCGCTGGTCTCCTCCGGAAACGTCATGGTCGATCAATCGTCTGGAGCTCCGGGCCGTGTTCCTCGCTCTTCAGGCTTTCCAGTCCTTAGTTCTGGGTCGCGCGGTGCGAGTTCTTTCCGACAACTCGGCGACCGTCGCCTACATCAATCGGCAGGGTGGCACGGGAAGCGCCCCCATGGAAGAGGAAGCGGATCGGCTGTTCGCGTGGGTGGAGACGCGATTGGTGGCGATTTTGGCAGCTCACATTGCCGGAAAGGACAACGTGACAGCCGATTATCTCAGCTGAGTGCGAGTGGATGCCGGAGAGTGGCAGCTGCATCCCGACGTGTTCGCTCAGGTAGTGCAGCGCTGGGGGACTCCGGTGATGGATCTGATGGCGACCTTTCTTTCCGCAAAGGTTCTTCGTTTTTACAGCAGAAGACAGGAGAGAATGTCAGAGGGAATAGATGCGCTGCTGCAGGCTTGGCCGGGGGAAGGTCTTCTGTATGTGTTTCCCCCGTGGGCGCTCATAGGTCAGGTCGTGCAGAAGATAGGGAGACATCCGGGGAGAGTTCTTCTCGTAGCTCCCGATTGGCCCCGACGTCCATGGTATGCGGACTTGATGCGTCTCCCGGCTCGTTCGGATCTCCTGATTCAGGGTCCTCTCCTTATGCCGCAGGTGGATCGGTTCTCGCTTACGGTTTGGCCATTGAGCGAGCCCGTTTGCGTAAGCGGGGTTACTCGGCAGCGGTAATTTCCACGCTGCTTGCGTCTCGAAAGCGTTCTACCTCCCTTGCCTATGTCCGCGTCTGGCGCGTGTTTGAGGATTGATGTTCTCGGCGCTGGATACAAGCGGCCACCGTGGCCGTGCCCATAATTCTAGATTTTTTACAGGATGGTTTTAGCAAAGGTCTGGCGGCCAGCTCATTGCGGGTTCAGCTGGCGGCGCTGGCCTGTTATCGGGGCAAGGTCAACGGCCTTTCGTTGGGTTCTCAACCAGACATTCGGCGCTTCTTGTCAGCAGTTTCTAAGCTGTGCCCTTCCCTTAGGTCTTGTGTTCCACCTTGGGATCTTAATCTCGTCCTCGGAGCTTTGTCCCGGGCTCCCTTTGAGCCGTTGAAACACGCCTCCCTGAAGGATTTAACTTTGAAGGTGGTGTTCTTGGTGGCGATCTGCTCAGCCAGACGCATCTCTGAGTTGCAGGCCTTGTCCTGTCTGGAACCGTTTCTGTCCTTCTCGGACGACAAGGTGGTGTTGCGTACCGTTCCTTCTTTTCTCCCTAAAGTGGTTTCGCCCTTTCTCATGAATCAGGTGGTTTCACTCCCAGTTCTCGGCGGTTCCGATCGCGACTTGCGCCGCTTGGATGTGCAGCAGGTATTGCGGCACTATTTGCGGGTTACCGAATCCTTTCGTAAGTCGGATCGTTTATTTGTCCTTTTTGGGGGCATACGTAAAGGGGAGGCCGCTGCTAAAGCTTCCATTGCCCGATGGATTAAGGAGGCGATTGCTTCGACTTATCTGCTTCAGGGCCGCTCGGCGCCTTCGGCCTTGCGTGCGCATTCCACTCGGGCGCAGGCTTGTTCGTGGGCGGAGCATCGGTTAGTTCCGCCAGGAGATATTTGCAGGGCGGCTACTTGGTCGTCCTTGCATACCTTCAGTAAGCATTACCGCCTGGATGTGGCGGCGGCAGCGGATACCCGTTTCGGATCGGCAGTTTTGTCGGCCGGCCGGAAAGATCCCACCCGTTAAGTACTGCTCTGGTACATCCCAGACGTAGAGGACTGCACTGGAGGAACGCTAAGGAAATATTAATTACACTTACCTGGTAATTGTAGTTCCTTTAGTGACGACAGTGCAGTCCTCCATCCCGCCCTACTCATGATCTTTCCAGGTTTCCGGCGTGGAGTGCGGGTCAAAGAGTCTTACAGGTCAGCCGGCTCCAATCTTTTCCTGTCTCTTGCTGTCTGAATTGTCCTATTGCTTCCGCTGCTCGGGGCGCAGGGATCGGAAGTAGAACCTGGGTCATAGCTTTTCTATGGCATTTAAAAGTGCAGTACAGCATAGAATCCATTCCCACTTCTGTACCTGGTTGTAAAAAAAAAAAGGGAAACATAGGGGAAAACACATTGTTCAGTTGACGTTGTTACGTTGCTACTTATTTCTTGCTCCTTTGAGTCTGCTTTGTTAGTAGTTCACACTGGAAGTAGGAGGGCTGATGGTGCCAGGATATACCAGTGATGACACGAATTTGGACATGCCAGTCTCCTAGCTACAGGACGAGGTTGACTACCCAGACGTAGAGGACTGCACTGTCGTCACTAAAGGAACTACAATTACCAGGTAAGTGTAATTAATATTTATTCCTCCTTGACCTGTTTTCCAAGTCCTCCAATTTATATTGCATCTCCTTTTGCCATTGTTGTATTTCCTGAATGCCATGTTGCTTCTCTTGCTGTTGCTCTAAACTTTGTAGTCTATTCTCGTGGTTTTGCGCTGTGTGTGTCGGTTCCATTATTTATTCTTTTAGATTTCCTATAAGTTCACTGAGCTCTGTTTTTACTGCTTGCACCTCTTTCTTTATTTCATGAACCACTCCTTGAGCTCTACTTCGGAAATATCCTTCAAAGTTTCCTTTCCCTGCTCTACAGCACTTCTACTTGTGGACCCCTCAGCTGGCTTTATTTGTTCAGCATTTTTATTTTTACGGCATTATGTTCACCGATGACGCGCACGCAATCGCGCACACACACACACACACACTCAAAAAAAAATACCGCAGAGATCTCGAGGCACCCGATTTGGATCGGGAACTGAAAGCAGAGCCTGCTTTCTTTCGGAACTCTGCACTATCGGAGGTCTGGTCCTGGGAGCCCCAGTGCCCTTCTCCTGTCTGTCGGAACGTGCCTTTGACTCCGCTAGCAGCGGGTTGCTGGGTACAGTATGCTGTCAATGCTCCGGTGTGAATCCGGTGGGGGGGCCTGTATTTTTGGCGTTGGCCTTGCTCATCTGCGGCGGCGGTATTTAATTCAACTTTTTATTTTAGACGCTGGCTTTAGTAATTTCTTTTTGCTAGCGTTTTTCTTCTCTCGGGTCATGGAGGAAAAGCCGGGAGCGGACGCAGGGCAGGCCTTCTCCACAGCAGAAAAGGCGGGAATGGCGGCCATGTTGTCTGAGCCGTCCGTTTCTCCCGCGGGACACAGTAAGTCAGGCAAAAGGAGATCTAAAGCTAATAAAGACGCTGGATCTGAGAGTAAGCTTGCACAGAGGCTGCCTGAGGCTCAGGCTGCGGCTTCTACCTTATTCTCACTGGAATTTATTTTAGCCATGCATAAGGCTTTCTTGTTGAAGTCCACTCAAGCTGTTTCTTCTGATTCCACCTTTGCCCCTGCAAAACAGCTTCTCCCCGGGTTGGGAGTCTTTGATCCAGGGGAAGGTACTTCCCACAGTGCCCTAACGGCTGAGTCAGCGTCAGGGGCTGCGGAAAAGCAGGATGTGCAGCCGCAGGTGTTAGAAGACAGGGAACTCCTGTCTGAGACTGGCTTGGACCCCTGGCAGGCAGAGCTGGAGGAGGGCGAGATAGCACCCGGCGAGGATCTTAATGTTTTTAGGGTCTTTAGCAAGGAGGAGTTGGGAACCCTTATCTCACAATCTTTGGCAGCTCTCCACCTTACATTGCCCTCGGTGTATTAGGAGCCGTTAGAGGATCCTTTATTGCAAGGCTTTAAAGCTGAGCAGCGCTGTTTTCCGGTACATCGCGTTATAAAGCAGATGATTTGAGTCTGAGTGGGAGTGCCCGGAGGCAACGCTACAGGGTAGTCGTGCCTTGGGGCGTCTCTATCCTGTTCCGCAGGACGAAAGGGACTTGTTGAAAATGCCTAAGGGTGGATGCATTGGTGTCCGCAGTGACTAAAAAGACCACCATACCAGTAGAGGGTGGAGCAGCGCTTAAAGATCTGCAGGACCGGAAGCTAGAAGTTCTCTTGAAGCAGGCCTTTGATGCCTGTGCTTTGTCCCTACAAGCTTCCATTTGTGGGGCTTATGTTTCCAGAGCTTCTATACGCTGGCTTCAGGGAGAGAGTGCGGCAGAGCCCGGAGAGGGGGCTTTCGCAGAAGGGGCCAAATTAGAATCAGCAGCGGCTTACCAAGCGGATGCTTTCTATGATTTGGTTAGGATAGCCGCCAAATCCATGGCGTCTCTCATTGCGGCCAGGCGTTTTCTTTGGTTGCAGAATTGGGCGGCTGACGTCTCTTTTAAGTCGCGACTCAGTAAGCTTCCCTATAAGGGAAAGCTGCTGTTTGGAGAAGCCCTGGAAAAGATTAAGGATCTCGAAAACTCCAAAGGCGGTAGATTACCCGAGGATCGTCCAAGGGTAGCTCGGGGGGCTGCTCTTCTGCGGACACAAGGCAGGGATTCTCGGAGGTTCCGGGGGGCTCGCTTTGCTCCCTACCCCAGGGTCCGTTTCGGGTCTCGTGGTCAGTCCTTTCGGGGAGCTCGAGGTTTCGGTAGAGGCTATTTCAATACCCCGCAGTCCGCTGTTAAAAAGCCACAATGACGGTCGGCGGGTCTGGCCGGAAATCCCGGTGGGAGGCCACTTGCAGGAGTTTCTTCCGGCTTGGACCGCTATAACATCCGACCAGTGGGTTCTAGAGATCATTCGGGATGGGTATGCGCTGGATTTCCATACCCATTGTCCGAGGCGTTTCTCGTTTCGCTCTGTGGTCGGGGGCTAAAGTTACGAGCCATTGCAATGACATTACAACGCTTGTCTCTTCAAGCTGTGGTTCCGGTGCCGGTAGACCAGTGCGGCTTCGGTCGATACTCCATTTATTTCGTGGTTCCCAAAAAGGAAGGGTCTTTTCGGCCCATTCTCGATTTCAAGCACGTGAATCGAGCTTTGCAGGTACCGCATCTTCGGATGGAAACGTTGAGATCCGTTATTCGAGCGGTTCGCCCAGGGGAGTTTCTGTTGGCTATAGATCTCACGGAGGCTTATCTACACATTCCAATTCGGGCGGATCACCAACGTTATCTGAGGTTTGCGGTACCGATGGGTCACTTTCAGTTCCGAGCATTGCCCTTCGGCTTAGCGACAGCGCCCCGCACGTTCACCAAAGTCATGGTTGTGGTGGCGGCGGCGCTGCGAAAGGAGGGGATCCGAGTGCATCCGTACCTCGACGACTGGTTGATCAGAGAAGATTCCCTCACGGACGCGGTCGCAGCGACGGTGCGCGTAGTGCAAATGTTGGAGCAGCTCGGATGGGTTATCAACTGTGCAAAGAGTCAGTTGAATCCCGTTAGTCAGCTCACTCATCTGGGAGCGTTTTTCGATACCGCTCGCGGTTTGGTGTTTCTGCCCGAGGGCAGAGTAGTGAAGCTGGTGGAGCAGGTTCGCAGGTTCCTGAGTCTTCCAGCGCCTTCAGCGTGGCTCTACTTACAGCTCCTGGGGTCCATGGCTGCGGCTCTGGATCTCGTTCCCTGGGCCAGAGCGCACATGCGGCCTCTGCAACAGGCGTTACTCTCCAGGTGGTCGCCGCAGCTTCACCCTCTGTCTCGGAAGTTGGTATATCCGGAGTCGGTACGCCACAGTCTTTGGTGGATGGAGGCCAACCATCTTCGAGCTGGGGTGCCTTTGCAGGATCCCCAGTGGGTTCTAGTGACCACGGACGCCAGCCTATCAGGCTGGGGGGCGCACTGTCAGTCTCTCGTGACGCAGGGTGTTTGGTCCGCGGAGGAACGGTCTTGGTCGATAAATCGGTTGAAGCTCCGAGCGGTGCGGCTAGCCCTGCTCCATTTCCAGCCAGTGGTCACGGGTGCGGCAGTGCGCGTGTTCTCCGACAACCTGGTGACCGTGTCGTATATCAATCGCCAAGGGGGCACAGGCAGTGTGTGCTTGCTGGAGGAGAGTCAGCAGTTGATGACGTGGGCAGAGGTCCATCTGCTCGCCTTGTCAGTGGCGCATGTGGCAGGCAAGGACAATGTGCAGGCCGATTATCTCAGTCGACATTCTCTAGATCCCGGGGAATGGGAGCTGAACGCGGCAGTGTTCCACGACATTACCATACGATGGGGACAACCGGTGATGGATTTGATGTCGACGTTCTGCAATTCCAAAGCGTCGTGTTTTTTCAGCAGACGCAGGGAGCCTATGTCGGAGGAGTTGGATGCCCTGGTCCAGCCCTGGCCGTCGGGTGCTCTCCTTTACGTCTTTCCTCCATGGCCCATGCTCTGTCGAGTCATTCAGCGCATTGCCGGGCACAGAGGGACGGTGATTCTCATTGAACCAGATTGGCTGCGCCGGCTTTGGTATGCGGATCTGATTCGTCTGCTCATAGCTCCGCCGTGGAGGCTTCCTGATCGCGTCAACTTGTTGAGTCGAGGTCTGGTGCTGATGCCGCAGGTGGATCGCTTCTCGCTTACGGCTTGGCTCTTGAAAGGGGCAGGTTGAGGCGGAAAGGCTATTTGGATTCGGTCATTGCCACCTTATTGCAGGCTCGCCGGTCGTCGACCTCAAGGGCGTATGCTCGTGTCTGGAAGATCTTTGAGTCTTGGTGTGGACAACTTCAGATTCAGCCTTCCATGACATCTCTGCCTCAACTCTTGGCTTTTCTGCAAAATGGTCTTGAGCACAGGTTAGCTCTCGGCACCCTTAAGGTGCAGTTGGCGGCATTATCTTGTTTTCAGGTTACGGTACAGAACAAAAGGCTGTCGCAGCATGTCGATATTCGTCGTTTTCTCCGAGCGGCCAAGTTAATTCGCCCTCCGTTGCGCTCCATGGTGCCTCCTTGTGATTTAAATTTGGTTTTGGAGGCTTTGACACGGGCTCCTTTTGAGTCGCGTTCGGGGGGGGAATTTACGGGAGCTTTCCTGGAAAACGGCATTTCTGGTTGCTTTGACTTCGGCGAGGCGTATTGCGGACTTGCAAGCTCTATCGTGCAGGGAGCCTTACCTTCAATTCTTGCCGCAGAAGGTAGTTCTGCGGCTGGTGCCCTCTTTTTTGCCTAAGGTGGTTTCATCTTTTCATGTGAACCAGTCCGTAGTGTTGCCCGTGTTCAAGGATCGGTCAGACTCTCCGATGGACCGGTCGCTTCGGAGGTTGGATTTGGAGCGTGTGTTGAAGAGGTAGCTAGCGGCTACGGCACCTTTCCGGAAGTCTGATAGTTTGTTTGTGTTTGCTGGGCCGCGTAAGGGTACAGCAGCGGCAAAATCTTCTATAGCGCGGTGGGTCACTCAGGCCATAGCGTCAGCGTACGTGGCCGAAGGTAAGACGCCACCGGTAGGCCTCAAAGCTCATTCTACTCGGGCACAAGCGGTGTCTTGGGCCGAGTATGCATTGATACCTTCGGTAGATATCTGTAGAGCCACTACATGGTCCTCTCTGCATACTTTTTCGAAGCACTATCGTTTGGATGTTCTCGCCAGTCAAGATGCCAATGTAGGAGCCGCCGCCATTGTGGCGGGGTTGGCGGGTCCCTCCCATTTTTAGGTACTGCTTTAGTACTGCCCTACCGTACCCTGGACTGGGCCCGGAGAGACGATATGGAAGGAGAAATTAAATTTACCTGCTAATTGTCTTTCCATGAGTCCTCTCCGGGCCAGTCCAGGTCCCGCCCGGGGCTAGCTTCTGTACAGTTCATTCTACGAGCTATTTCTACAGCGCGATTTCAGGGTCTTGTACTAACAGTTTTTTTAGTTCGGAGGACGAGAGTATTGGAGGCTTCCTAATTATCCTTTGATAGTAGTTCTTTCACTTTCAAACCATAAAACCAAAACAAACGAAAAAACAAAACAAAAACGATAAATAAAGTGAGAAAAGGATTCTATAGGTTAATTGGAACGGAGTTTCACCGGATAATATAGCTAGTCTGTTCCGTGTTTTTCCCTGGTGTCTTTTTTCTATAGGGCTGTTGATCGTTACGTCGGAAAGTCTGAGGCTGCTTTGTCAGAAGGCGACTGGAGTGCTGTCACCAGGGGGAGTGGTTAAGGCTGTCAGCAAAACTTGAAGTATTTCAGTCCCCAGCTGCTGGATGGGATTGACAACCTTACCGTACGTACCCTGGACTGGCCCGGAGAGGACTCATGGAAAGACAATTAGCAGGTAAGATGTAATTTCTCCTTCTCTCAGGTCCATAGTTTTCCTTCTCCTAGCCAAGATATATTTCTTGACTCGCTCTTCACCTTCCCCGTCAGCCTCTGTTCGTCTGTGAAAGGTTAGCCTTTAATTCACCTTCTGTTAAACACACAGACCCCTGGCTGCTTCAGGACTTTCCTCGTCGTTTCTCCCTGCATTCACTTTTCCCGGTTTTCACCCCCTACTGTCTTTTGTCCCCCCCCCTTTTAGCCATCAGGCCTGTTACACTGCCTCCTTTGCTGCTTTTCTCCTTCAATGTTCTCCCCCCCTCTTTCATTGGAGTGTTTTAATAGCCTTTCACTCTTTGTATTCTTCTTTGTCTATCACCTGCTTTTTTATTCCTTTACTCCTTCATTCACCTTTTCTTGCTTTTGCCGCTTTCTTTACCTTCCTCATTAGCACCTCCATGCCACATACCTTCTCAATCGGCCATTTCCTTATCGTTCCTCTACCTCTGGGTTGTGTACCTCCTCCTTGCAGCTCGGAGACTGGGCATGTCAAACTCATGACATCACTGGATATAGCCTACTGGTCTCTCCCATCAGCCCCAGTGTGTCCAGTCTCCATGCAGCAGGAGGATTTAGTGAGCTTAGGTGCTGGGCTCACTTGAGGAACAGATAAGGAGCAGTTAAGAGCTAGGTTTAGGATTTGGATTTTCTTTGGGGACTCTATCTTTAATTTGGTTTAGTTAGGGGCCTTTTAAGATTAAAAAAAAAAAAAAAAGGGATCAGGGAGAAAAGTTTGTACCGGGGCTTGAACCGGCCACTATCGCCTTCCCTATTGCCCGGATTTCATCTGGTGTGGTGTCAGATCTCTCCTTCCTTGAATGCACGGAGGAAAGCACTGCAGTCCCCAACCTGAATCGGGTCTGTGTCTCTGCTTCTGCGGGGCAGGTGCTTGGACGGCTGCGCTCACTCCGTGGGCGCCCGCTCACTCTGGTACTGAGCGGGGCGCTGTGAGACCTTGAGTGCAGCGGGACACAAACTTAGTAAGATCTTTTCATCTTCGACCCGTATTTGGAGGGCTTAGGCAAGGTGCGGCGGCACCGGGAGCGGGAAGCCGGCCTAAGGGAAGCCTCTCCGGCGGGTTTTGTGGGCACGCAAAAAGTTGTTTTCTTTGGGCGGCCATTATGGGAGTGTGGTGACCACGTGGCGGTTTTTTCCCACGGTGTGGATAGTGACAGTGATCACGGTTTTCGAGCCCAGTTAGCTACAGGGGAGGTCCTGGGGGTGCGATTCAGCGATTTCTTCCCTATTTCTTGTTAACCTTTATTGTTTTTTTGCAGCTCTGCTGCTGGGATCCGTTTCTGGGGTTTTCTGTCAGTGACCTGTTTAAAAAATAAAAAAGGGGGGAGGAGCTTGAAGTTGGGGAACGTGTTTAGGATTCCCCTGAAGGGAGTCTCCTTGTCTGCCTTTCTTTCCTGTGGGGCAAAAGGTTGCTCATGCCAGCTAGACCGCACTGCCTCATCTGTGGCGCGTGCAGGGGGCAGCTCTCAGACGCCAGTATCTGTTGAGGGTGCACGGCGGTTTCGGCCTCAATGGAACAGCAGATGGAGGACCACGTGACACAGGGGTCTCCCGCCCCAGCTTTGAGAGCAGAGACTGAGGTGCTGGGAGATAGTCTGGTGTTGGCGGAGCTAGAGACAGCTGCAGGGTCATCAGGTTCTCTGCTCTCCACGGCTGCGGAGCTTCCGCCTGATGATTTCTCTCTGGATTTTGTGTTACTCATGCATCTTGCTTTTTGTTTGCAACGACAAGGTAAGGTACCGGAGTCTAGCCCTACTCCAGCGTCGTTTACGCTGGCAGGGGTGGCTGAGGGCATTGAGAAGGAGGCAAGTGCTCCAAAGAGGTCTTGGACTTTAGAGCCACCTAGGCTGGAGCTCGGCTGGCAGGAGGCGGAGGAGCGTGAGCTCGAGCTTGAATCTCGATTGGAGGAGTTGGAAGAAGGTGAAATTTCGGAGCCTGAGGATCAGGCACGAATAGTGCGCATCTTCCGAAAGGACAAGCTTACGGCACTCATAACCGAATCTCTGCAGATGCTCAACTTAGATGCGGTCCAGACCGCGGAGGAGGAAAGGTTTGGGAGACCACCTCATTCAGGCGGTCTGGGAATTGCAAGTGGTATTCCCGATTCATCGTATGATGGATCGGATGATACAGGCTGAGTGGGATCTGCCGGAAGCAGGGCTTAAGGGAGTGTGGACTATGAGCAGACTCTATCCCTTGGACGACAAGGACAAAGAAGTTTCATTTGCCATGGGTAAGTGCCACAGTGGCGGCGGTTACAAAAAAAGACAACTATTCCTATGGAAGGCAGTGCCGCATTGAAGGACGCACAGGATAGAAAAGTGGATGGTTTGTTAAAACAGGCATTTGAGGTGAATGCTGTTTCCTTGCAAGCGTCAATATGTGGTGCTTGGGTAGCGAGACCGTGTCTACGGTGGTCTCAAAGTTTGCAACAGGCCGTTCTGCTGGAGCAAAGAATGCTGTCTTGTATGGAATCTGGTTCGGCCTATTTGGCCGATGTTTATTAAGGTTTGATTAGAGAGTTCGCAAATAGTATGTCGTCCTTGATAGCCGCTAGGCACTATCTTTGGTTATGGAATTGGGCAGCGGATGGTTCCTCCAAGTCCCGTCTAATAAGCTTCCTTTCAAGGGCAAGCTTTTGTTTGGTGAGAACTTGGACAAGTTGGTTAAGGACTTGGCGTCCAAAGGAGGTCGGCTCTCGGAAGACAAGCCTAAACAAGGGAAGTCCACGCAGTCCTCCAGGGGCCAGTTTCGGGACTCTAGAAGATTTTGCATGTCTTGATTGGGTGGTTTTCAGAGAGGACATTTTGCTTTCAGAGCCCAGGGATTTTGTGGCTTTCAGGGGGCAGGGCGAGGCTTCGCAGCGGCTTCCCCAACGTTTAGTCGTAAGACGCAATGAAGTGAGGCGGGCCCCGGTAGGAGTTCAGCTGGTGGGAGGACGTCTTCGGGAGTTTCTTCCTGCCTGGGCCCACATAACGTCTGATCAGTGGGTGTTATTCGTGGCGGTTATGCTCTAGAGTTGGCTCGGCCAATCCAAGATTCGTTTGTGCTTTCGCCCTGCAGAGGGCGGATGAAAGCAGTTGTGATCAAACAAACGCTGGATCGGCTCGTTCAGCTCCAAGCGGTGGCGCCGGTTCCATTAGAGGATTACGGCGTCGGTCGTTTCTCCATTTACTTCGTGGTGCCAAAGAAAGACAGATCCTTTTGTCCGATCCTAGATTTGAAGGGCGTCAACCGCTGCCTCCTGGTGCTTCATTCTCGGATTGAAACCCTGCAATCTGTCATAGTGGCAGTCCATCAGGGGGAATTCTTAACTTCTCTCGACCTTATAGAGGTGTATTTGCATATTCCCATCAGGCCGGCCCATCAAACGTTTGAGATTTGCTCTGCCCTGGGAGCAGTACCAGTTTCAGGCTTATTTCTGCCTGGACCCAAATTCCGACCGACTGTCCGTCCGTCTCTTTCTCATGGGGACTATCGTGCCTGTTCCATTAACAGATTACGATATGGGACGATACTCAATTTATTTTGTAGTGCCAAAGGACGGTTCTCTCCACCCTATCTTGGATCTCAAGGGCGTGAATCTGTGTCTACGGGTTCTGCATTTCAGTATGGAAACATTGAGATCAGTGAGTCTGACGGTATGCAAAGGGGAGTATTTGACCTCCCTGGATCTTACGGAAGCGTATCTGCATATCCCAATCAGAGCCACCCATCAGAGGTTTCTGAGGTTCGTCCTCCCATGGGGACATTATCAGTTCCAAGCGTTGCACTTCGGGCTGACAATGGCGCCGTGGATCTTCACCAAGGTTATGGTGGTGGTGGTAGTGGCGGCAGCGGAACTGCGGATGGAAGGAGTCCTTGTTCATCCCTATCTCGACGACTGGCTGATTCAGGCGAAATCGGAGGCCGAAAGCATCTAGGTTACAGACAAGGTGGTGAAGTTTCTACAGGGGCTCAGCTGGGTGATCAATCCTGCCAAAAGCCGCTTACCGCCATCCCAGAATCTCGAGTATCTGGGAGTACGGTTCGACATGCGGAAAGGAGTGGGGTTTCTACCGCATTGTCGAGTTCTAGGGTTGCGCACCTATTCCGCAAGTTCAAATCCGCACCGTCAGCGTGGGGCTACCTTCGCGTGCTAGGCAAGATGGCGGCAACGTTGGAGGCTGTTCCCCGGGCCAGTTTTCATATGCGGCCCTTACAGCGAGCGCTCCTTCGTCGCTGGTTGCATCAGGACATCTTGTTGAGCAAGCACCTTCCCTGTCCTCCCCCGGGTCAGGCAGTTCCTGGGGTGGTGGCTCCTTCCCCGGATCCTTGCAAGCGGGGATGCCCTTGGAGCAGCCGGAATGGCTCCCGCTGTTGACAGATGCGAACCTCGCGAGTTGTGGGGGCGCATTTTGGACACCTTTCGCTCAAGGCACGTGGTCGCTCCAAGAGAGCAGTTGGTCGATCAATTGACTGGAGTTGCGAGTGGTTTATCTGGCGCTGCAGATATTCGGAGCGGCGGTGACAGGACGGACGGTGAGAGTGCTGTCTGACAACTCCGCGATGGTAGCCTTCATCAATCTGCAGGGCGGCACAGGCAGTGTGGCCATGGAAGACGAAGAGAGCTGCTGTTTGCTTGAGTGGAAAAACGTCTACCGGCGTTATCGGCGGCGCACATTGCAGGGAAGGACAATATGACGGTGGACTTACTTAGCAGAGTACAAGTAGATGCTGGGGAGTGGGAAATGCATCCAGAAGTGTTGGCACTAATAGTCCGCAGATGAGGGCTGCCGATCATGGATCTCATGGCGACCTTTCAGTCAGCGAAGGCGAGTCGAGTCTTCAGCAGGCGGCGGGAAAGGATGTCAGAAAGATTCAACGCCCTGATGCAGCTGTGGCCGGCATACGTTTTTCTCTGTCTTCCCTCCGTGGGCGCTGATAGGCCGCGTAGTACAGCGGGTCGAGGCTCACCACAGGAGAGTGTTTATGGTAGCTCCGGACTGGCCAAGGCGGCTGTGGTATGCCAACTTTATTCAACTGCTGGACGGGGAGCCTTGGAGGCTGCCGGTCTCGGAAGATCTGCTACGCCAAGGCCCGCTTCGAATGCCTCAGGTTAATCAGTTCTCGCTTACGGTTGGGCCATTGAAAGGGCGTGGCTGTAAAAAAGAGGATACTCTGGATCGGTAATCGCGACATTGCTTCAAGTTAGGGGAAGGTCGACCTCTCTGGCATATGTTCGTGTCTGGCGTATTTTTGAGGATTGGTGCTCAAGGCGGCAAGTCCGTGCGGCTACAGCTTCCGTGCCCATGGTGTTTTATACAAGATGGATTTGATAAGGGATTAGCAGCCAGTTCTTTGAGAGTACAGTTGGCAGCTCTAGCCTGCTATAGGGGCAAGGGGCAGGATGTCCCTTTAGGGTCACATACAGATGTATTGCGGTTCTTGAAAGCGGTGACCAGGCTATGGCCCTCTCGTCAAATCCTGGTGCCTCCGTGAGATCTTAATGTGTTCTTAAGGGCATTAGTAAAGGAGCCCTTTGAGCCATTACTTCAAACAACAGTGAAAGATTTAACCTTAAAGACGGTGTTTATAGTGGCCACATGTTCAGCAAGGTGAATTTCGGCGTTTCAAGCGTTGTCATGCAGAGAGCCCTTTTCTTGCAACCAGTACTGTCCTTTTTGCCAAAGGTCATTTCACCGTTTCATCTAAATCAGTCATTGTTGCTTCTGGGCCTTGGTTCAAGGGAGGACACCGCGTCTGATCGCACCTTGCGTCTCTTGGATGTCAGGCGGGTGTTGCGGCGGTATTTGAAAGTTTACAAACCTTTTCGCAAATCTGACCGGCTTTTCGTGTTGTTGGGGGGGTCCTCATAAGGGTGAGGCGGTAGCGAAGGCGTCCATTTCTAGATGGATTAGAGAAGCGATTGCCTCGGCGTATCTGGTACAGGGACATTCGGTTCCATCAGGGTTGTGGGTGCACTCTACCAGAGCGCAGGCAGCCTCTTGGGCGGAACACAGCTTGGTTCCGCCAGGGGAAATCTGTAGAACGGCTGCTTGGTTGTCTCTCCATACCTTCAGTAAGCGCTATTGTCTGGATGTACTAGCAGCGAGTGATGACTGTTTCGGTTCGGCAGTCTTGCGAGCCGGTTATAAGGACCCCTCCCAATGAACACTGCTCTGTTACATCCCAGAGGTAGAGGACTGGACTGGAGGAACGATAAGGAAATGATAATTAAACTTGCCTGGTAATTGTAGTTCCTTGAGTGACGACAGTTCAGTCCTCAATCCCGCCCGGGGTGGTGTCGTTGGCAGTGGAACTTCAATAGGGGGAACTATGCATTTACAGGTATGTATGAATTTCCTGGGATCATGTTTGTGTAGTTTGGCTCTGTATCTCCAGGAACAAGCAGGAATGTAGTCATCACATATGGGTATCGTCGTTACCGGCGGAGCACGCGCGGGAACGCCCCCCAGCGTCCAATCAGAAAGCTTTTGGGAGCATCCCACAGCGCCTGCGTGCTGCCTTCCCGCCTTTCCCAACTGCCTCTCTCCAGTTCTTCTTTTTCCGCGGAGCCAGCAGGTCGTGTTCCTGTCACTGCAGAAGAATTTCTTTTTTCTTTCTTTCTTTTTGTGGTCGCGTCTGCCGCCTTCGACGCTCTACGGTACCGCCAGTCTTTCTTTTCTTATTTCTGTGTAAAAAAAAAAAAAAATTCCCTTTTCTTCAGGTGCACGCGCCTTTTTTGGGCCTTAGGCCCAAAAACGTTTTCTTTAACATGGAAAAACCTGCCTCAGGTTTTAAAAAGTGCACCAAGTGTGGCGGTACCATTTCCGTCATTGACACCCATGAATGGTGTTTAAAATGTATAGGTCCTGACCACTCCATCACGGATTGTGTGTCCTGTGCCATGATGTCTAAAAGAGGTCGGCAGAACCGAGCTGCCTGTTTCCCTCTGATGCGGCTTCGGTGGCATCGACGTCTTCCAGGGCTGCTTTTTCCTCCCGTGGATCTCAGGTAACTAAACATAAATCCAGCTGGTCCTCGAAGGGTAGATCTCCTTCTAAGCATCGAGATGCCTCTGGCGTTGCCCTCGGATTCTGCACCGGCAAAATTACCCCGGCGGGAGGCTTCGGCTTCCAAAACATTATCGGGGTTCCAGGATGTTTCAATGGCTCTGCCTCGACAGATCTCCTGGTGCCATGCTCTGGGGTACCGGTGGTCTCCACCGGTACCGACATCCAGGCATTGGCGGCGTCCATAGACCAGAGAGTTCTGGCTATGGAACGCAGTCTGGCGGCATTCACGCCCTTGGTACTGTGACAGACAACTCCACAGGTACCGGCATCGATGGCATCGGCATCGGTGTCTGCTCTGCCGGTCCCCTTTTCTTCCGATGCCCTCCTGTACCGATTTCTCTGGTACCGGTTATTCCCCGTACCGACCTTGGTCGGTACGGGTATCGGGCTCTGCAGGAGCATCCGGACAGACGATACTTCGAGTCCTCAGAAGAATCTGAGGATTCTGAAAGTTCTGTCGATGCAGCGATGCTTCTTCCAGAGGAGTCCGCCCCTAAACGCAGGATGTCTTCTCCAGAGGACATGTCCTTCCAATATTTCATCAGGGAGGTGGCTCGGGGCCTGTCCATTACTGAGGCCCCTGAAACATAGCCAAGGGCCAACAAGCTGGAAATTTTACAATATCCCAAAACTCCTAAGGAGGCAGCTACCTTACCCATTCATGAGATTCTATATGATCTCATGTTGAGGATGTGGGAAAAAGCCTCTTACCACCTCTCCTCATTCTCGTAGATTGGATACTATGTATCGAGTCCCTCCTCGTCCTGGGTTCCATAAGACTCAGCTTCCTCACCACTCTATTGTGGTGGAGTCAGCTATGAGAAGGATCAGAAGTGCAAAAAGACATGCCTCTAATCTTCCAGGACGTGAGTGCAGAACCCTGGATGCTTTTGGACGTAGAGTCTTCCAAGCTTCCATGCTTGCTGCAAGAATCAGTTCCTATAGTCTCTACATGGGAATGTTCCTAAAGGAGGTCACAGATAATTTACAGACTTTAAGTCCTTTCATTTCTGAGGATAAAAGACAGGTCTTTCTCACTTGGGTCAAACATGCCCAAGATGTTTCTAAATTCTCCAACTTCAATAAAAATGTCACTGAAAAGTAGCAATCAAAAAGTAAAAGTCAAGGAATGCAGGAGGGAAGGGAACCATAAAAAATATAGTATTAAATAGCCAAATAAAAGATAGAATAAAAAACAAGAATTAGTCATGTCTATAAAAAAAAATCGGATAGATCAAGATATTGATAGAGGCCAAATGGATTTAATGTATTCATTTGGAAAATAAATTTCTGTTTGAGCCTGAGGAGTGTTTGTTCTACATTCCACCCCTGCCAATGTGGATAGACTTGTCGTAGAACAGGATATTTAAGATCACTGATTTTATGTCTCTTAGCTATCCAATGCTCAGCCAAGGGTTTCTGAGGGACATTACGTTTAATGGAATTGGAATGCTCAATAATCCTTATTTTGACACTTCTATTTGTTTTCCCTATATGCAACAGATTGCATGGACAGATGATAATAGATCACGTTTTCTGTTTGTCAAGTGATGAAACTAGTTAATGGAACCTTAATAGAAGTAGAAGGATTTGTGAATCCACCTTTTGATGTGATTACAAACTCACAAACTAAACAGGTCCCACAGCGAAAGCATCCAATGGTAATTTGTTCCTTTCCAAAGTTTGTCCATAGAAAAATCCTGTGTCGGCAAACAATCTGAATTGAACAGTGGAGCAGAAGAGTCCTGAAGTTCTGAAGAGTCCAAATGTTTTTCAGATTGGCTTTCAATCCTTTTTAGCTGGGCCTGACTCAGGTTCCATGCGATCTTCTTGGATAGGCGTAGGCTTGTAGGTGGTTCTATTTCTTCTGAGGTAATCTTCAAAGGCACCCTTTCTCTTACTCCAGGGATAGACATACTCTCAGACTATAATAAAAACTTGCAGTCTTATAAGAAAGTCATTAAGGAGAAAGAACTTTCCAAATTTAGAAGAGATGAGGATGACTACCGTTTTGGGTATGTCTGTCCCTGGAGGAAGAGAAGAGTGGGTTTCCTGCCAAGCTTTCTCAGTGTGTCATGGGAAATTGGGCACACTGCCTAAGATCTGTTAATTATTTAATTAACTAAAAAAAAACAAAAAAGAGATAAACAGGCTAGGAGACTGTTCTTAAGGCAGTAATTCCTTTTTGTTTCCTTTTAATGTATTTCTTTGATAGGGGGTTCTCCCTTTACACTCAGGGTAAGGGGCAAATCTAGAGCAGTTCATGAATTTTTGCCCCCATGCCGGCCCGAATGCAGTGTTTTGTGCGCAGGACCTGGCAGGGGACGGTGTCAGATGCGAACATTTGCCGCAGTTGTGTGCTAGAGGCCACCTCGATGGAGCAGACACTGCCTAACGTCAGTACCGGGAAAAATAATAGAAACCATTATAAAGAACAAAATTACTGAACATGAAGATAGTCATGGCTTATTGGGAGACAGCCAACATGGCTTTAGCCAAGGAAGGTCTTGTCTTACTAATCTGTTATGTTTTTTTGAAGGTGTGAATAAACAGGTAGACAAAGATGAATCGGGGTTGATACAGTTTTTCTGGATTTTCAGAAAGCCTTTGACAAGGTCCCTCATGAGACTTGGTGAAATTAAAAATTCATGAGATAGGAGGCAGTGTTCTATTGTGGACCAGGTACTGGTTGAAAGATAGAAAACAGAGGGTAGAGCTAATTGGCCAATTTTCCCAATGGGAAAAAGTGAATAGTGGAGTACCCCAGAGATCTGTGCTGGGTCCGCTGCTTTTTAACATATTCGTAAATGACCTGGAAATGGGAATAACTAGTGAGGTAATCAGATTTGCAGATGACACAAAATTATTCAAAGATGTTCAAAACCCATGAGGATTGTGAAAAATTGCAAGAGGATCTTGATAAATTGGAAGACTGGGCATCCAAATAGCTGATGAAATTTAATGTGGTCAAGTGCAAAGTTATGCACCTAGGAAAGAACAATCCGAACTATGGTTGCATAATTCAAGGTTCCATATTAGGAACCACCACCCAGGAAAAGGATTTAGGCATCATCGTGGATAACATGTTGAGACCCTCCACCCAGTGTGCAGCGGCGGCCAAGAAAGCAAATAGAATGCTAGGAACTATAAGGAAAGGAATGGAGAATAAAACAAAGAATATTATAATGCCTCTGTATTGTTCCATAATGCGACTGCACCTTGAGTATTGTGTGCAGTTGTGGTCGCCGTATCTTAAAAAGAATATTGCTTCATTAGAAAAGGTACAGAGAAGAGCCACCAAAATGGTAAAGGGGATGTAAGGATACCCATATGAGGAGAGGCTAAAAAGGTTAGAGCTCCTCAACCTGGAAAAGAGACGGCTGAGGGGTGATATGATAGAGGTCTATAAATTAATGAATGTTGTGGAATTGGTAAATATAGATCAATTGTTTCCGCCATCAAAATATAGAAAGACTAGGTGACATGCAATGAATCTACAGTGTAATAAGACTGATAAGAGAAAATATTTTTTTCTCTCAACGTGTAATCAAACTCTGGACTTCGTTACTGGATGATGTAGTAAAAGTTGTTAGTGTACTGTAGCTGGGTTTAAAAAAGGTTTGGACAAGTTACTGGAGGAAAGGTCCATAAACCGTTATTAAAGGGGACCCAGGAAATCTACTGCTTGCTTCAATACAAGCATTGTGGAACCTGTGTCATTTGGGGAAACTTCTAGATACTTGTGACCTAGATTGGCCACTGTTAGAAGCAGGATACTGAGCTTGATGGACCTTGGTCACCCAGTATGGCATATCTTAATGTTCTTATGTAGAGACCAGTTTGGCTCTGTTCGATGCTCCATTTCCTTTGTGGTGCTCAAGAAAGAATGTTCTTTTTAGCCTAATCTGGACCTCAAACGTATAAACAGGGCCTTGCAGGTACATCGGCTATTGCATGGAGACACTGAGAATGGTCATTCCTGATCGTGTAACCAGTCTAGTTCCGGACCTCTGGGTTCCCTATCTCATCCAGCAGCTTGGAGACTGAGAAACGCCTCCTTTTTGTGATGTCACCGGTATATCCTCCTGGAATCTGCCTCCTGTCATATCAGAATTGCAAGCGCTTTCCTGCAGGGAACCTTATCTGTCCTTCCTTTCAACGAAGGTGCTTTTAAGGACGGTGCCGGCGTTTCTGCCTAAAGTGGTTTCACCTTTTCACGTGAATCAGGAAATTTCCTTACCGTTGTTCTCGCAGGTCGCGGGTGCGTCGTGGTCTAGGAAGTTACACCTGTTGGATGTCCGCAGGGCATTAAAGAAATATCTACGACGGATGGCCAGTTTTCGCAGGTCAGACAGACTTTTTGTCCTCTTCGCGGGCCCGCGAAAGGGAGAACCGGCGTCCAAGGCGTCCATCGCAAGGTGGATCAAAGAGGCAATTGTGTCGGCTTACATACTGCAGAGTAAGGCGGTGCCGGAAGGGCTTCGGGCACATTCCACTAGAGCGCAGGCCTCATCCTGGGCAGAGGTGCGTTTGGTGCCTTTGGTGGAGATTTGGAAAGCAGCGACTTGGTCGTCGCTAAATTTATTTGTAAAGCATTACCGCCTAGATGTGCAAAGGGCGGAAGAGACCGCTTTCGGATCGGCAGTACTTCAGGCTGGTCTACCAGGTCCCTCCCAGAATTAAGTTTTTCACTGCTCTGGTACAGACCCAGAGGTCCGGGACTAGACTGGTTACACGATCAGGAAGGTGAAATTAGACTTACCTGCTAATTATTGTTCCTGGAGTGTAGCCAGTCTAGTCCCGTGTCTTGTCCTAGTGTTATTGTTCTGCTGTGGCCGGAGGCGTTTCGACCAATCACAGGTAAGAGGATTCACAGTATTTCTATTGCATATAATAGAATGGTTGGTGGTTGGGCGGCTTTTCCCTTTCTTAAGGAGGTGGGAGTGGCCTGTTTGAGTTAGTCACGGTTTCTAAGTGGCATTTTCGGTATGTAATCTGAGGATTTAAGATTTAATTACTTGGTTCTTCTGTTAAATTCTTGCTTGTGTCTCAGGTGAGTCTGCTTTGTCAATAGGTTACTGATGACAGGAGGCGGATTCCAGGAGGATATACCCGGTGACATCACAAAAAGGAGGAGTTTCTCAGTCTCCAAGCTGCTGGATGAGATAGGGAACCCAGAGGTCTGGGACTAGACTGGCTACACTCCAGGAACAACAATTAGCAGGTAAGTCTAATTTCACCTTTTAGCAGTCAAGATGAGTTTGATGGCCCTAGATCTGATGGAGGCTTACTTACATATTCACATCCGACCTGAACATCGATTCTTGAAGTTTGCGGTACCTATAGGACCTTTTCAGTTTCGCATGCTGCCTTTTGGCCTAGTGACGGTTCTCTGAACCTTCACCAAGGTGATGGTTTGTCATAGCAGCCGCTCTGACAGGAAGGGATACCAGCGCATCCCAATCTGGACGATAGGCTCATTCGGGCAAAGTCTGAGACTGAGATCATTATGGTCACTCACCAGGTTGTGGCCTTTCTCCCAAAGTCTCGGATGCATGGTCAATATGGCAAAAAGCAAGCTAGAGCCATCTCAGGCTTTTGTCTATCTGGGAGCACGGTTTGACACAAACGTGGGGATGGTGTGTCTACCTCCCGAGCGACCTCAGAAGATCCGGATGCAAGTGGAGAAATTCCTTGCCACAGTGGTGCAGTCTGCATGGTATTATCTTCAGTTACTCGAGTCCATGGCGGCAGCACTGGATTTGGTACTGTGGACATGGGCGTGTACATGTGATCTTTACAGCAGTCTCTTCTGTCCCATTGATCCCCACAGAACCCACCTCCTGCCGCAGAAGTTGGTCTGTCAAATGAACATGAGGTTACGTCTCCAGTGGTGGTTACAGGTGGAGAAATTGGTGACTGGGGTGTCTCTGGAGCCCCCAGAGTGAATTCTGGTCACGACCGATGCCAGCCTCATGGGGTATGGGGGCACATTGTGAGTCAGACCTGGTCATCAGCGTAGTCCGAGTTGTCTGTCAACCGTCTGGAAATAAGAGCAGGGTTTCTGGCACTACAAGTGTTTCGTCCACTGATTTACAAGAATGCAGTGAGTGTGTTCTCCGACAATGTGACCACGGTGGCCTACATCAATCTCCAGGTGGCATAGGCAGTGTGCCTCTGGCCAAGGAGATTGTCTCTACTCCTCTGTGCCGAGGACAACCTCCTGACGTTGTCAGCGGCGCATGTGGCAGGCGAAGAAAACATGCAAGCTAATTACCTCAGTCATCACCGATTGGATCCGAGAGAATGGGAATTGAATTCCATAGTGATTCAAGCTCTAGCGCTGCGATGGTGCAAGCCTATGATTGATCTAATGGCTTCTGCCCAGAATGCAAAGCCAGTCTGTTTCTCAGTCTGTACAGAGAGAGACTGTTAGAAGGGTTCGACACTTTGGCATAGCGGAAGCCAACAAAGCAGTCTGCTGTATGTGTTCCCTCCATGGCCACTCATCGTCCGTCTACTTCAGCGGATAGAAGTTCATCTGGTCCCAGTAGTCCTTATTATGCTGAATTGGCCTCGGCGGCCATGGTATGCTGACTTTTGCAGGCTCTTGATAGCGAAGTCGTGGCATCTGCCAGTCATGCAGGGCTTGATATTGCAGTGCCTGATTCTCATACCTCCTGTGGATCGATTCTCACGGCATGGCTTTTGAAAAGGCACGACTGAGACAAAAAGGATATTCGGTGCTGATGATTAACACTTTATTGAAAGCAAAAAAGTGCTCTACGTTTGTCATACACTAGTCTGGAGAGATTTTGAGAGTTGGAGTGCGGATCATGTGCTCCGGACTCTTTCGGCCTCCTTTCCAGACTTTTTAGCCTTCTTGTAGGCAGGGCTGGATATGGGGTTAGCTTTGAATTCCCCGAGGGTGCAAGTGACTGCTTTTATCTGTTATTGGGGTCGCTTAATAAGGAATGTCACTTGTAGCACATCCTGATGTAGTTTGTTGCCTTAGAGCGGTGAAGCAGATTTGATCTCCAGGAACAAGCAGGAATGAGTCTTCACATATGAGTATTGTTGGTACCGATGGAGCCCGCGCGGCAACGTTCCCCAGTGTTCAATAAGAATGCTTTTGGGAGCATGCATCCACACATGCGCACTGCCTTCCCACCTGTCTACTCCCTCTCTTCTGTTCTTCGTTTTCCACAGAGCCGACAGGACGTGAACCCTGTCACCGCAGAAAATTCTACTTTTATTTCTTATTTTTTGTGGTTGCGCCTGCCTTAGTTCGATGCCCACCGGTACCACCGGTGTTTTTTCTTTCTTCAAAAAAAAAAAAGACACAGAACTTGTGTTTTTCAGTCAGGGGTTTTCCCCTGCTTGGTGCCATTTTGGCCACTAGGCCTCTTTACTTTAACATGGAGAAACCCGCTGCTGGTTTCAAGAAATGTTCAAAGTGTGGCAGCACAATTTCTGTCAGACACCCACGACTGGTGTCTTACATGTTTAGGTCCTGACCATTCCCAACAGAGTGTCTCTCCTGCAGGAAGCTGACTAAAAAGTCTTCAGAATCGAGCAAATCAACTCGGTGCCCTCTTTGCATCGGACACGATGTCAGTAGCATCAGTGTCCTCCAGGGCTTCTACTTCTTCCCAGGGATCTCAGGTAACCAAACATAAATCTAAGTCTAGCCGGTCCTCGAGAGGTAGATCTCCCTCTAAGTATCGAGATGCCTCTGGCGTTGCCCTCGAGGAACCTGCACCGGCAAAACAGCCCCAGCGGGAGTCTCCGGGCTCCAAAGCATTATCGGGGCTCCAGGATGTTCTCGAGGCTTCAACCTCGATGGACATTCCTGTTCCATGCTCGGGGGTTGTGGCCGCTTTGATCGGTACCGACACTCCGGCATTGGAAATGGTGATGGATAAAAGAATCCTTGCCATTGAACGTAGTCTAGCAAATCCTTTGGCTACTTCGGTACCGCTAAAGTCGCTGCAGACTGTTCCACAGGCACCGGTATCGCTACCGGTGCCGGTACCCCCTGTACCTGCTTCGGCAGGTTTACTTCCCCCGATGCCGAGTTTAGAATCACTCTCAAGCATGGGGGATCAGGTACCGACTCGCTTCGGTACCGACTTTGAGCGGTACCGAAGACATCTTTTGAAGGAGAACCCGGTGCTTCATCCCTTTGAGTCTTCCGATTCCGATGACTCGGATGACTCCACTGGTACCAGAGCTAAACTTTTACAAGATTCAACTCCTTCTCCTCAACGCAGAATGTCCCCTCCTGAGGACATGTCTTTTCACGATTTTGTGCGTGATATGGCAAGGGCTCTTGCCGTTACAGTGGTACCTGAAAAGGAGCCTAGGGCAGAAAAATTAAGAATTCTGCAATAGCCCTTGGCTCCAAAGGAAGCAGCTATGCTCCCAATACATCAGATCTTGCATGATCTAATGTTACGGTTGTGGGAAACTCCTTTAACAGTATCCCCACATTCTAAACGCCTTGACACTATTTATTTATTTATTTAAAGTCTCTTCTATACCGCACTAGTCAGCATCAGCGTGGTTTACATTGAACAAAGAATTTACACATTTCCGATGGTACTTTGTGTTTACATTTGAACAGGAAGAAATAACTTTGATAACAGGGGTAACTATTTACAAATTAAGACAGAATCATGAACATGAACATTTCTTGGTTTGTATAGAGTGCCACCTTGTCCAGGTTTTCAAAAGACTCAACTACCACACCATTCTATGGTGGTGAAGTCAGCCATGAGACGGATTAAGAGTACAAAGAGACACTCTTCTAATCCGCCAGGTCGTGAATCTAGAACCCTGGATGCTTTTGGGTGTAGATGTTTTCAGGCCTCCATGCTTTCAGCAAGGATTAGTTCCTTTATTTTATACATGGGAATGTTCCTTGAGGAGGTTACAAAAAACTTAGAGCTCTTGAACCCTTTCCTTCAAGAGGATAAAAGAGCAGGCTATTCATCACTAGTCAAACATGCTCAGAATGTCTCTAAGTTCATGAATCGTGCTACCTTTGACTGTTTTGAATGTATTAGCAGAACTTCTGCTATAGCTATAGGAGCACGACGTATTGCCTGGCTCCAAGCTTAAGACTTGGAAGAATGGGTGCAGGAAAAGCTGGGAAATATTCCTTGCACTGGAGAAAATCTTTTTGGCAAGGATTGGCAATCTAAGGCTAATCAGCTCAATACTGATAATGCCACTTTAAATAGATTGTCAAACATTTCTGCTAACCCAGCTAAGAAAAAGTCCTTAAAGAAACCCTTTTTCTCTAAGAAGAAAAAGTTCTATCCATCTTCCACCCAACAGGCATATGTTCCCCAAAAAGGGCAACAACAGACGAGACAAAGAAAACCCAAACCTCAGCAGGCCCAACAGACTCAGCCTCCTTAGGGTTTTTGACTTTTGTCTAGAAAACTTAATCATTCTTTCTGTGTTAGGCCCAGAACCCATAAATATTCCAGGCCGTATCTGCCATTTTGTCAAAAGATGGCAACAAATCACATCAGAAGCCTGGACTTTGTCCATAGTGAGTCTGGGGTACAAGCTTCGTTTCCTCAGCTTGCCACCACCCACACTAGTAAAACAGTTCAACTCTCAACCTCTAGGCATAGACCTCTTGTTACAAGAGGTCTCTACTCTTCTAGCTCAAGGAGCTATAGAAGAGGTTCCTTTATGCCAACAAGGTACAGGGTTATCTCCAGGAACAAGCAGGAATGAGTCTTCACATATGGGTACGTCGGTACCGACGGAGCCTGCACGGGAACGCTCCCCAGCTTCCCAAAAAGGAAAGCTTTTGGGAGCATCCCACAGCGCCTGCGCGCTGCCTTCCCGCCTTTCCTAACCGCCTCTCCCCAGTTCTTCTTTTCCGCGGAGCCAGCAGGTCGTGTTCCTGTCACCGCTGAAGAAGTTCTTTGTTTTATTTTATTTCTTTGGTTGCGCGTCTGCCTTCTCCGACGTCGGACCGGTACCGCCGGTCTTTCTTTTCTTAAAAAAAAAAACAAAAAAACCCCCTAAAACATATTTTTCCCTCACTTAGTGTGTTTTTTCTCCTTTTGGGCCTTAGGCCTCACGAAAAATTTTCTTCATGGAAAAACCAGCCTCCGGGTTTAAAAAATGCACTAAGTGCAGCGGTACTATTTCTGTTACCGACACCCATGAATGGTGTCTCAAATGTTTGGGTCCTGACCACTCCATTTTGGATTGTTCGTCCTGCTCCTTGATGTCCAAACGAGGTTTACAGAACCGAGCAGCCAAGCTCCATGTTCTGTTTCCCTCTGATGCACCTTCAGTGGCATCGACGTCTTCCAGGGCTGCTTCTTCCTCCCATGGATCTCAGGTAACCAAACATAAATCCAGCCGGTCCTCGAAGGGTAGATCTCCTTCCAAGCATCGAGATGCCTCCGGGCTTGCCCTCGAGGATCCTGCACCTGCAAAACTACCCCGGCGGGAAGCTCCGGCTTACAAAGCTCCACCTATGGGGTTACAGGTTGATATTGATGGCACGACCTCGACCGATCACCTGTTAGAATGCTCTGGGGTACCGGCACAACCTTCCGGTACCGAATTCCAGGCATTCATGGCGTCAATGGATCAGAATGTTCTATTCATGCAGCAGGCTATCACGGCCTTCATTCAAGCTGCGACACCGCTGATACCACAACAGACTCCGTTGTCGGTATCGGCCCAGGTACTGGCACCAATGCTGGTACCGGTACCGACTGCATCGACATCGGCCATGGTGTCGTCTGCAGCGGTTCCCTGCCTAGGGATGCCTATCGGTACCGAACCGGTACCGATAACGCCCGATGTCGATACAGCTCGGTACTCGTATCGAGCTTTGAAAGAGCACCCTGACAGTCGATACTTTGATTCCTCTGAAGATTCTGATGCATCGGAGGCATCTGCTGAAGTATCCATAGCCCTTCCTGAAGGAGCCGCCTTCTCCAAAAAGAATAATGTCTCCTCCAGAAGACTTGTCCTTTCAAGACTTCATAAGAGAAGTGGCTAAAGGGCTCTCTATTTCAGTAACCTCTGAATCAGAGCCTAGAGCTAAAAAAATGGATATTTTAGGTTATTCTAAGGCTCCTAAGGAGGCAGTCACCTTGCCAATTCATGAGATTCTTCATGATCACATGATTGACTTATGGGAGACCCCTCTCACTATCTCTCCTCATTCTCGTAGGTTGGACACTATGTACCGTGTCCCTCCTTGTCCTGGTTTTCATAAAACACAGCTTCCTCACCATTCTATTGTGGTGGAGTCAGCTATGAAAAAGATAAAGCGTGCAAAAAGACACTCCTCTGCTCCTCCAGGAAGAGAATGCAGGACCTTGGATGCTTTTGGTAGGAAAATCTTCCAAGCCAGTATGCTCATTGCCAGAATCAACTCCTATAGTCTTTATATGGGTATGTTTCTGAAAGAAGTTGCAGATAAGCTGCACACTTTCCTCCCTTTTCTTCCAGAGGATAAAAGGGAAGAATTTCTTATTTGGCTTAAGCATACTCAACATATTTCAAAGTTTTCCAACCGTGCAGCATTTGACTCCTTTGAGGGTGCCAGCAGAGCTTCGGCCATTGCCATAGCTGCACGCAGAATTGCTTGGCTCCAAGCTTCTGATCTAGAATCTTGGGTCCAGGATGGCTTGGGAAATCTTCCCTGTACAGGAGAAAACCTGTTGGTCAAAGATTGGCAAATAAAAGCCACTCAAATGGATGCAGAAAATTCTGCTTTGGATAGACTTTCAAAGTCAACCTCCATTCCTGCCAAGAAAAAAACTTTCAAGAAGTCTTTTTTCAAGAAAGGCAGATTCCATCCTGCTTCTGGCCAACAATCATCTACAGGTCGTTTTGCTGCTAAGCGTCAGCAACCTAAACAGGCCAGGCCTAAGCCTACAGGGGCTGCTGCAACTCAGCAGGCCCAGCCTCCTCAGGGCTTTTGACTTGATGCTAGAGAACTTAGCCTTTCTGGCTCTGAAACAGCCAGAGCCTCTTACCATTCCAGGAAGGTTAGCTCATTTTGCTCCCAGATGGGAGCAAATTACAGCAGAGCAGTGGACCCTCTCCATCATAAGGGAGGGCTACAAACTTCATTTCTCAAACCGTCCTCCTCACACCATGGTGAGACATTTCAATTCTTCATCTAGGGTCAGGGTTTTACTCCCCCTATTTTCTGATCCCAAAGAAAACAGGGGGCTAAAGACCCATATTAGATCTCAGAGAATTGGACAAATTCCTATGCAAGGAGAAATTGAAGATGCTTTCTCTGGGCACTCTCCTTCCATACCTTCAGAGTCTGGATTGGTTTTGTTCTCTAGATCTCAAGGATGCATACACACATGTCCTCATCCATCCATCTCACAGAAGGTTCCTCCATTTTCTTTTCCAAGGAAAGCATTACCAGTACAGGGTGCTTCCTTTCGGTCTGGCCTCTGCTCCAAGAGTGTTCACAAAATGCATGGCTGTAGTAGCTGCATTTCTACGCACTCTGGGAATATTTGTATTCCCATACCTGGACGACTGGCTCATCCGAGCTGCATTTCAGTCAGAGGCCCAGACTTCCCTGGACTGCACAAGGCGCATTCTGCAGTATCTGGGATTTGTGGTAAACCTCCCAAAGTCCCAGCTCACCCCTACTCAGTCCCTAGAGTTCACAGGGGCCTGGCTAGATACTACCACTGCAAGTGCCTATCTTCCTCAGGCCCGTTGCCTACGCCGAGTGCAGTTAGCCTCCCAGATTCAGTCAAAGAGCCATTTAACTGCCCGGGAGATGCTACAACTGCTAGGCCACATGGCATCCACAGTGCATGTGGTCCCCTATGCTCGCCTTCACATGAGAGCAGCTCAATGGACTTTGTCCACCCAGTGGACTCGAGCATCACGGGCTCTATCAGACAAAATAGCAACCTCCAGGCACCTCTTTTGGTCTCTCCAGTGGTGGAAGTCCACCCAAAATCTGTTGCTGGGGTCCCCCTTCCAACAGTTGTTGCCCCAGGCAACCCTCACAACAGATGCCTCCCAAACAGGTTGGGGAGCTCATCTGCAAGACCTCTCCACTCAGGGAGACCTCTCTACATATCAACCACTTGGAGCTCCGAGCAGTTTTTCTAGCTCTCAAGGTCTTCCATACCCTGCTCAGCTACAAGACAGTCCTCATTCATACGGACAATCAGGTAGCCATGTTTTACATAAACAAGCAAGGAGGAACTGGCTCTCTGTCGCTTTGCAACGAAGCTTTGATTGTGGGCCTTCGCCAGAGAGCATCAAATCCATCTCCTGGCCGTATACCTTCCAGGAATCCAAAACTCTTGGGCAGACAGACTCAGTCGAGTTCTGCTTCCACACGAATGGTCCCTGCACATGGACCAGGTACTCAGAATCTTTCAAGAGTGGGGAACCCCGGACATAGACCTCTTTGCAAGTCTGTGGAATGCCAAACTTCCCCGGTTCTGTTCCAGAATTCCGTGTCAGGGAGTTCAGGCCAAGGATGCCTTCCTTCTTCACTGGGGTCAAGACTTCCTGTATTGCCTTTCCACCCATTCCCTTAATTCCCAAGACTCTGTTCAAGCTTCAGAGTGATCAAGGATCTATGATCCTCATAGCTCCACGCTGGCCACGCCAAGTGTGGTACCCTCTACTTCTGCATCTCTCTCAAGCTCCCTCCCTAGACTTGGGAGCTGCTCCAGACCTTCTGTCCCAGGAGGAGGGGACTTTGTGGCACCCAAACCCCAAGTCCCTTCACCTCAGGGCGTGGTTGCTGAAGGCCTAGACCTTCAAGGTTGGAATCTTTCTCAGCAGGTGAAGGATATCCTCCATGCTTCCAGAAAACCTTCTACTAGACCAGGGGTCTCAAACTCAAATTGCTTTGAGGGCCGAATGAGGACTTCTAAAGTAACCCGGGGGCCGCATAAGACACGGGGGGCTCATTTGCATAGGGGGCCTCATTTGCATAAATATTTGCATAAATATTTGCATAATGTTGCATAATGAGTGCATGGATAAAGAAAGACTAGAAAATTTCTATATTACTATAATCCAGTGCCAACCGCCAGGCACATTAGGAACTACTACTAACACTGCCCATTTAGAACCCATAGCAAACCCGCCGTATCATACCAGGACTCACAAAGCACCAGACCCTACCTATCAAAAGGCAACACTGCAAATATTAAATCAATACATTTCAGAGAACAATACATGACCTACTGGGAAAAGAGAACAAGTAGCAATGTCAAATAGGAATTACACAGAATACCTCAGCACTGTAGAAATAAAACTATAAATTAATTTCTTGTACTAAAGCACAGACATTAATGATGCACATTTCCCAGAGCTGACATATTCCAGTTAATAAACTCAAATAAAGAGATATTTTCCTACCTTTTGTGCATTTTTTTTCAGTTGCAATTGTTCCGGCCACTTTCTTATGGTTTCTTTCTTCTGCTAACTCTCCATCGTCTGCTGTCCATTTGTCCTTTCTTCTCTCTCTTCTAGTTTTTTTTTCATGCAGTCCAGGTACATTTTAAAAAATCGAAACTTGCTGCTGCCTCCACCGCCGCAGTATCAAGCATCCCTGAGCCCCCCCCTCAATTAAAGTCAACATAAGAACATAGCACTTTACAAACTTTAATTATTTTAATCCATTTATTATAACATGTGTAACGTGAATAATTATGTAAGTTTTATGTTTCTTTCATTTTTTTTCTGGCTTCTTAGCTGGCAGCGTTTTGCATCAACAAGGACGTCGATATTAGGCTTTAATTTATTAGAAAAAAGCAATCTCAGTGTTGCTTGCAAATGTTCATCAGTGAGCCGTGACCTTAGCACAGACTTGTTAATCTTCATGGATGAGAAAAATTGTTCACATACATATGTACTTCCAAACATTGCAAGAATCCTTGCTGTGGCAGAGTGTAACCTCGGAAACCTGTCTCGTGGAAGAAACGTGTAGAATTCGGGAATCCCTAATTCTACATATTTTTGCTTCAAGATAGTATCACACTGAAGTTCCACCAACTCCATTTGCAAGTCCTCTGCAACATTATCAACTTCTACAGCAAACGGCGTTGAAAAAAGTTGAAATTGTGGCTCCAGTATCTTAAAGTCTTCAAAGCGCACATCAAACTGTTGAAGTAAGTTAGACAACAAATCTCTATATTCTTTCAGGCATTTGGGTTCAACTTTTTGTAAAGAATTCAGGGTTGGGAAATGGACCAAATTGCCCTCACCCACCTGCTTCATCCATAAACGTAGTTTAACTTTGAACGATTTCACATTGTCATACATCTGTGTGATAATCTGTTTTTTACCTTGAAGCTTCAAGTTCAATCCATTCAAGTGATCCATAATATCCGTTAGAAAAGCAAGGTTGCATTGAAAAATAGAATCAGTTAGCAAAGGAACTGCCTTATTTTTCATCATCATGAATGAAGCGATTTCATCTCTAAGTGCAAAGAAACGCTTCAAAACATTTCCGCGACTTAGCCATCTAACTTCAGTGTGATAAAGAAGTTCACCATACTCAGAGTCCATATCTGCAAGAAATGAGATGAACTGCCTGTGATTCAGCCCCCGAGAACGTATAAAATTGATTGTTTTAACAACTACATCCATTACTTCTTTCATTTGTAGACTTTACTACAAAGAGCTTCTTGATGCAAAATGCAGTGTATACTAGTGAAGTTGATTCCTACTGTTTCAAGACTGTTTAATTTGTTTTTCAACAATCCAACTACACCTACATTTTGAGAGCACATTGACGGTGCACCGTCTGTGGCCAAAGATACAAATTTTTCCCATGGTAAGCAATATTTCTCTATGCATTTTTCCAGGGATTGAAACAAATCATGTCCAGTTGTAGTACCCTTCAATGGTATTAATTCTAGGAATTCTTCTGTCAGATTTAAACTGCAGTCTACACCTCTGATGAATACAGCACATTGTGCGGTATCAGACACATCTGTACTTTCGTCGAGAGCAATTGAAAATGCTTCAAAGTCCTTAGCCACTTCAATTAATTGTTTTCTCCACATTATCTGCTAATTCTGTAATCCTGGTGGCAACTGTATTGGGTGACAAGCTTAAGCTTTCAAACAGTTTCTTTTTGTCAGGACATAAAATGTCACTTGCCTTTAAAAGACATTCTTTTATGAACAAACCTTCTGTAAAGGGCCGTGAAGACTTTGCAATAAGTTCACTTATAACAAAACTTGCTCTTACTGAATCTTCGTTGGACTGATTACTAGTGGTAAATAAACGTCTTTGTTTCCATAATGCTGATTTAAGTTTTGTAACTTTGTCTTCTCTAACTTTGCCCACGTACGCGTCATACTTCTCATGGTGTTTTGTTTCGTAGTGCCTACGCACGTTATACTCCTTCGGAACAGCTAATGTTTGTTGACAAATGAGACATTGAATTGTACGGTTGATCTCAGTGAAAAAATATAACTCCTCCCATTTTTCTTGAAAAATTCTGTTTTCGCTCGCGATTTTTCTCTTTTTACTGCTATCTCCATTGTCCTTGCATCCAGACTTTTCTGATTGTAATCTCTTCATTATAAATTAGGATTGCAATCACAATTGAATCTCTGCCCTTCCGATGAAACAGTGGTCTGGAAAAAAGAGGTGTGTGTTAAAATAATATTAGAAGCAATGTGCCCCCCAGCCCACAGCACATTACCAGTGTGCTGTGGGGCTGGGGGTTTAGAGCCGGTAATGTGCTGTGGGGCTGGGGGGGGGGGGGGTCAGAACCATTACCAGTTCTGACCCCCCCCCCAGCCCCACAGCACATTACCGGCTCTAAAAAACCCCCAGCCCACAGCACATTACCACTCTAAAAAAAAACCCAGCCCCACAGCACATTACCAGCTCAAAAAAACAAACCCCAGCCCCACAGCACATTACCAGTGTGCTGTGGGGCTGGGGGTTTAGAGCCGGTAATGTTCTGTGGGGCTGGGGGGGGGGGTCAGAACCATTACCAGTTCTGACCCCCCCCCCAGCCCCACAGCACATTACCAGCTCTAAAAAAACCCCAGCCCACAGCACATTACCAGTTCTGACCCCCCCCCATCCATCATCATCATCAGCAGCAGCAGCAGCAGCAAAAATCACAGCCCCCCCATCCATCCATCCTCCCTCCCTCCCTCAGCAAAAATCACAGCCCCCCCCATCCATCCATCCTCCCTCCCTCCGCAAAAATCACAGCCCCCCCATCCATCCATCCTCCCTCCCTCCCCCTCAGCAAAAATCACAGCCCCCCCCATCCATCCATCCTCCCTCCGCAAAAATCACAGCCCCCCCCCATCCATCCATCCATCCTCCCTCCCTCCCTCAGCAAAAATCACAGCCCCCCCCATCCATCCATCCTCCCTCCGCAAAAATCACAGCCCCCCCCCATCCATCCATCCTCCCTCCCTCCCTCAGCAAAAATCACAGCCCCCCCCCATCCATCCATCCATCCATCCTCCCTCCCTCCCCCTCAGCAAAAATCACAGCCCCCCCCATCCATCCATCCTCCCTCCCTCAGCAAAAATCACAGCCCCCCCATCCATCCATCCATCCTCCTCCCTCCCTCCCTCAGCAAAAATCACAGCCCCCCCATCCATCCATCCATCCTCCCTCCCTCCCTCAGCAAAAATCACAGCCCCCCCATCGCATCCTCCCTCCCTCAGCAAAAATCACAGCCCCCCCCATCCATCCATCCATCCTCCCTCCCTCCCTCCCTCCCTCAGCAAAAATCACAGCCCCCCCCCCATCCATCCATCCATCCTCCCTCCCTCCCTCCCTCCCTCAGCAAAAATCACAGCCCCCCCCCCATCCATCCATCCATCCTCCCTCCCTCCCTCCCTCAGCAATAATCACAGGCAGGCCAGGCAGGGCTGGCAGGCAGGCAGGCAGGCAGGCCGCCCCCCCCCCCCCTCCCTCCCTCCCTCCCTCCCTCAGCAAAAATCACAGCCCCCCCCCCATCCATCCATCCATCCTCCCTCCCTCAGCAAAAATCACAGCCCCCCCCCCATCCATCCATCCTCCCTCCCTCCCTCCCTCCCTCCCTCCCTCCCTCAGCAAGAATCACAGGCAGGCCAGGCAGGCCAGGCAGGGCAGGCAGGCAGGCAGGCAGGCAGGCAGGCAGGCCGCCCCCCCCCTCCCTCCCTACCTCCCTCCCTCCCTCCCTCAGCAAAAATCACAGCCCCCCCCCCATCCATCCATCCATCCTCCCTCCCTCCCTCAGCAAAAATCACAGCCCCCCCCCCATCCATCCCTCCTCCCTCCCTCCCTCCCTCCCTCCCTCCCTCAGCAAGAATCACAGGCTGGCCAGGCTGGGCTGGCAGGCTGGCAGGCAGGCAGGCAGGCAGGCAGGCAGGAAGGCCGCCCCCCCCCCCTCCCCTCCCTCCCTCCCTCCCTCTCCCCTCCCTCCCTCCCTCCCTCTCCCCTCCCTCCCTCCCTCCCTCTCCCCTCCCTCCCTCTCCTCTTCGGCTTAGAACCGCGAAGGAATTTCCTCCTTTCGCGGTTCTAAGCCGAAGAGGAGAGGGACTGAGGGAGGCAGGGCTGGCTTAATTCTGGGCAGATACCATGTTAGACTGCTTCCTTACCTGCCGAGAGCTGTGCAAGCAGGCGATCCTTCTTCCAAGCAGGCGATCCTTCTTCCAGGCAGGCGATCCTTCCGAAACCGCTGATACGAGGGCTGCTCAGACTGCTTCTGGGCCGGCCCCCCCCCTCCTCCTTTTTCTCCTCCTCCTGCCTGTCCCTGATTGGTGGAGGGCAGGCGCGTGACGCGGTCATGCAACCAAACTTGTTTGCAGCCCCGGGAATCGCGCTAAGCCGGAAAACAGTAAAAGTAGCACAAAAATTGCAGAAAGGATACTCGCGGCGGGTCGCGGGCCGCACAAAATGCTCTCGCGGGCCGCATGCGGCCCGCGGGCCGCGTGTTTGAGACCCCTGTACTAGACGTTCCTATGCTTTTAAATGGAAAAGGTTTTCCATTTGGTGTACTGAGAAGGGTCTTGACCCTCTAGCACTACCTTTGAATTCCCTATTGGAATATCTCCTGCATCTCTCCAATGCAGGCCTTAAGACAAATTCAGTAAGGGTCCATTTGAGTGCTATTGCAGCATCCCTTAAGCCTATCAATGGGCAGCCTATTTCCTCTCATCCTCTTATTGCAAGATTCATGAGAGGCCTAACTTTAACTAAACCTCCCATTAGGCCTCCTCCGGTGGCATGGGACTTAAATCTGGTTCTTGGTCAGCTTATGAAGCCACCTTTTGAACCCTTAGCCACCACCTCCTTGAAATTTCTTTCCTGGAAGGTTATTTTCCTCATTGCAGTCACCTCAGCTTGCCGCATCAGTGAACTGCAGGCCTTAGTGGCTAATCCACCTTATACAAGGTTCCATCATGATAAGGTAGTCCTTAGGACCAATCCACACTTTATGCCTAAAGTGGTCTCACCTTTTCATCTTAATCAAGAGGTGTATTTACCTGTCTTTTCCAGGTCCTCATGCATCAAGTGCAGAGAGGAATCTTCATACCCTGGATTGTAAGAGAGCTCTTGCCTTTTACTTACAAAGGACACAGCAACATAGAAAGTCTTCTCAACTCTTTGTTGCTTTTGATCCCTCTCATTTGGGACTTCCAGTCTCTAAGAGGACACTGTCCAATTGGATTGCTCAGTGTATTTCTTTCGCCTACCAGAGTAAGAACCTTTCTCTGGAGGGCCATGTCACAGCTCATAATGTGAGGGCCATGGCCACCTCTATGGCTCATCTAAATTCTGTGTCCATCGACCAGATCTATCGAGCGGCCACCTGGGCCTCTGTTCATACCTTCACAGCCCATTACTGTTTGGACAAGGACTCCCGCCGGGATGCCTTGTTTGGTCAGGCTGTTCTCAAACACCTGTTCCATGCTTAATCAACTCCTGCCCTCCTTCCCTGGATGGATGCCTGAGATCCATAGGAGGAGGTAGAGCCCTTCTCATGGTCTCATAACCTTGGGGATCTCCCAGGCATCTCTAGCTAGGGAGTCCCCATATGTGAAGACTCATTCCTGCTTGTTCCTGGAGATAGCACAGTTACTTACCTGTAACAGGTGATCTCTGGGAACAGCAGGAATAAGTCTTCACAACCCACCCACCTCCCCTAGGAGTTGTATCTCTCTATCTTTCCTTTCCTCTCTCTCTTTGTCTCAGCTTTAAAACTCGAACTGGGGAGAGGCGGTTAGGAAAGGCGGGAAGGCAGCGCGCAGGCGCTGTGGGATGCTCCCAAAAGCTTTCCTTTTTGGGAAGCTGGGGAGCGTTCCCGCGCAGGCTCCGTCGGTACCGACGTACCCATATGTGAAGACTTATTCCTGCTGTTCCCAGAGATCACCTGTTACAGGTAAGTAACTGTGCTTTACTCCCCCTATTTTCTCATTCCAAAAAAGACAGTTTAAGTTTAAGACCAATCCTAGATCTCAGAGAGCTGAACAAATATCTGGTCTGAGAGAAGTTCAAAATGCTTTCCCTTGGCTCTCTTCTGCCATACCTTCACAGGCAAGATTGGCTATGTCCTCTAGATTTAAAAGATGCCTACATGCATATCCTTATTCATGTAGATCACAGGAAATTCCTTCGGTTCCCAGTCTAGGGAAGACATTTCCAATACAGAGTCCTTCCCTTTGGGCTGGCTTCTGCTCCAAGGGTCTTCACAAAATGCATGGCAGTAGTAGCAGCATTCATGAGGACCCTGGGGATTTTTGTCTTCCCTTACTTGAAAGATTGGCTCATCCGGGCGCAGTCAGCTCAAGAAGCTCATCAGGCCCTATTGCGAGCAAAACAAATACTCCAGTGTTTGGGATGGGTCATAAATCTTCAAAAGTCCCAGCTCGCCCCATCTCAATCCCTCGAGTTTATAGGGGCTCGCTTGGACACACAGCTTGCAAGGGCTTTCCTGCCCCAACCACGCTGTCTGCGAATCATCAACCTAGCATCTCAAGCAGTAATGCAGACCTTCCTTACTGCTCGACAGATGCTTCGCCTACTAGGTCACTTGGCATCCACGGTCCATGTAATACCTTACGCTCGTCTTCACATGAGTGCGGCCCAGTGGACCTTAGCTTCCCAATGGTCCCAAGCCTCAGGAAGCCTGTCAGACAAGATCAGAGTTATCACACACCTGATTCTGTCTCTCCGTTGGTGGCAATCTCTGGAAAACCTTTTAATAGGCTCTCCTTTCCAGCAACCACCACCTCAGGCTTCCCTAATCACAGATGCCTCCAAGATGGGTTGGGGAGCCCACTTGGGCAATCTATCAACGCAGGGGCTTTGGTCCTCACAAGAGGCTCTTCTTCATATAAACCTCCTAGAACTCAGAGCCATCTCCAATGCTATTCAAGTCTTTTGCACCCAGCTCGTAAACAAAACAGTTCTGGTGCAGACAGACAATCAGGTTGCCATGTTTTACCTCAACAAACAAGGCGGAACAGGCTCTCTGCAACTATGCAGCGAAGCTCTGCGACTATGGACCTTTGCCAGAGAGCATCAGATTCATCTCCTGGCAGTCTATCTTCCAGGCGTTCAAAACGTTTGGGCAGACAGACTCAATCGAGTACTCTTGCCACACGAGTGGTCACTCCATTCCTACCATCTTGCTTGGGTTTTTCATGCCTGGGGAACACCAGACATAGACCTCTTTGCAAGTCCACAGAATGCCAAACTTCCCCGGTTTTGTTCCAGACTTCCAGCACAGAACTGTCAAACCAGGGATGCATTCCTGCTTCACTGGGGTCAGGGTTACCTATGTGCATTTCCTCCAATCCCTCTAATCCCCAAAACCTTATTCAAGCTCCAGATCCAGGACGCATGATCCTCATAGCGCCTTCTTGGCTGAGGCAAACATGGTATCCTCTTCTCTTGCGTCTCTCTCAAGCCACCCCTCTGGAGTTAGGAAGTGCTCCAGATCTTCTGTCCCAGGACAACGGATCTCTACTGTACCCCAGTCCCCAGTCCCTCCATCTCAAGGCCTGGTTACTCCAGGCCTAGACTTTCAGTATCTAGACCTGTCTCAACAAGCAAAGGACATTCTTCTGGCCTCCAGGAAGCCTTCCACAAGACGCTCTTACGCTTTTAAGTGGAAAACGTTCTCTTCTGGTGTTATCAGAGAGGACTTACTCTAGAAGAGAGTCTACTGGTACTAAAGAGGGAGTATCTCCTTCATTTGTCGGCTTCTGGTCTTCAGACCAATTTGGTTAGAGTCCATCATAGTGCTATTTTTGCATCTCATAAACTCATAGATGGACAACCAATTTCCTCTCATCCTCTTATTTCTAGATTTATGAGAGGACTTCTTCTAACGAAACCTCCCATTAAACCACCTCCAGTGGCATGAGATCTTAACCTTGTTCTAGGTGTATTCATGGAGCCACCTTTTGAGCCTTTGGCTACTTCGGATCTAAAGTTTCTTTCATGGAAAGTTGTTTTCCTAATTGCCATCACTTCTGCTAGATGCATTAGTGAACTTCAGGCTTTAATGGCTGATCCGCCTTATACAAGGTTTCATCATGATAAGGTGTTTCTTAGGACCCATCCTCATTTTCTTCCAAAGGTGGTTTCACATTTTCATCTAAACCAGTCAGTTTATCTTCCCGTTTTCATTCCTAGGCCTCATTCTTCCTCTGCGGAAAGGAAACTTCATTCTTTGGACTGTAAAAGAGCTCTTGCTTTTTATCTCCAAAGGACCCAGCCTCACAGAAAGTCTTTTCAGCTTTTTGTGGCTTTTGACTCTAGCCATTTAGGACTTCCTGTCACTAAAGGAACCCTCTTTAAATGGATTGCAGATTGTATTTCCTATACGTATCAAAGTAAAGGAATACCTCTTGAAGGCCATATCGCAGCTCATAATGTCAGAGCTATGGCAGCCTCAACAGCTAACCTTCGCTCAGTGGCTATTGATGAAATCTGCAAAGCAGCAACTTGGGCCTCAGTGCATACTTTCACTGCCCATTATTGTCTGGACAAGGACTCCCGCTGGGATGCCTTGTTTGGTCAAGCTGTTCTGCAGCACATTTTCCGTTCATAGTTCAACTCCTACCCTCCATCCACTTGGATGCTTGAGGTCCCTGGGGGGAAGCATGGCCCATCTACATAGATTTGCTACATGCTGGGTCTTCCCTAGGCATCTTTCAGCTAGGGAGTCCCCCCATATGTGAAGACTCATTCCTGCTTGTTCCTTGAGATAGCGTAGTTACTCACCTGTAACAGGTGATCTCCGGGAGCAGCAGGAATAAGTCTTCACAACCCACCCGCCTCCCCTAGGAGTTGTCTTTCTCTCTCTCTAATTTTATCTACTTCTCTCCTTCGGTCTTGGCTTTAAACTCAACTGAAGAGAGGGAGGTAGATAGGCGGGAAGGCAGCGCGCATGCGTGGATGCACGCTCCCAAAAGCGTTCTTATTGGACGCTGGGGTGCGTTCCCGCACGGGCTCCATCGGTACCGACGATACCCATATGTGAAGACTTATTCCTGCTGTTCCCAGAGATCACCTGTTACAGGTGAGTAAGTACGCTTTCACTGATCTGTCCTTCGGTTCCTACATGGGATCTGAATCTGGTGCTCTCTGTTCTAATCAGGGCCCCCCACGAACCACTGGTTGGTGCCATATTGAAATATTTGACACTCGAGACCATCTTTTTGGTGGCTGTCTGTTCAGCATGGAGAATTTCAGATCTGCAAGCTTTTGTACTGTCGGGTATCTTTCCTTTTGGTCTCAAAGGAAAACGTAGTATTGAGACCAGTCCCTACTTTTCCCCAGAAACAAGCAGGAAGTGAGTCCTCACATATGGGTGACGACGGAGCCCTCGTGCGGAGCAATTTCCCCAGCTTTCAAAGAAAGCCTGTGGGAATGTCTCGCGCATGCGCGGTCACCTTCCCGCCCAATGCTGCCATCTTGCTCAGTCTTTTTTTTTTTCCGCGGAGCCCGACAGACGTTCCATTTTCCTCGGAAAAAGTTGATTATTTTTTGACTAATTCTACTGTTTTTGGTATCAGTCCGATGCCGGTTACCCCTCCCGCCTCGGCTCGCTACACCGGTATCGAGTCTGACTAATTTTTTCGTTTTTGTCCTTAGTGACTAGCATTTGCACTCTTTCTTTTAACTGGCAGTCTGGTCTTTCGACCTCGCAGGGGCCCTTTTTCCCCCGATGGCTGCCAGCGGGTTTAAAAAGTGTGATCGGTGCAAAAAACTATGTCCCTCAACGACACCAATGACTGCTGCCTCCGCTGCCTTGGACCCGACCATGACCCAGTGGTCTGTGTGGCAATGTGGCAAGATGTCCTCCAAGGCGTTGAGGAGCAGGCAGCACCAGCGCGAGACTATTTTCTCCGATTCTGGATCCGTCCGGGCCAGGACCTCGTCAGAAGCCTCGACGTCTCGGGACTCTGAACCTGAGCACCGTCGGGTCTTCTGAGTGTGGGTCTCCCACCCGGGAGTACCGTAAGAAGAAGAAACCTGCGAGGGTTGCGTCTCTGGAAGACTCTGATCGGCCGGGGTCCTCTGGTTCCAGGTTGCAGAGTGCCGAACGCCGCCCCGGGTTTGCCGAGTCGGAGAGGCCTGCCAAAATACCTCATACAGAACCGGAGGAGTCGGAGAAGGTAATGCCTGTTGTCCTCGTGGACTCTCCTCCGGGAGAAGCGGCGTCGGGAACCGAGCCAGTGACTGCTGAGTCTTCTGAGCTGGGTCTCAGGTTGGCGGCCTTGGAGAGCAGCGTGTCTGCCTTCATGGGCCAGCAGCGGGTGCTGATAGCCAGTCTCACCTGCGCATCTGCCCCGACCACCGGGACGTTGACGTCTAAGTCGACCCCGGAGGCAGAACCAATCCTCGAGTCCATCCTCGGCCAAGGTCTCCCTCGACCTCCCGTTCGGGACCGAGGTCATCATCGCTGGGGCCATCGGCATCGGGATGGGCGCGCTCAAAGCCCTGGAGGCTGGAGCCCATACAGTCCTTCTCGGAGGGCTCGGCTTGGGAGATGGAGGAGGAAGAGTCGCCAGATACCCACTGGACCCGGTACCTCCCATCGGACTCACTGGGTTCGGAACCTCAGACGTTCACCCCCGGAGGACACTAGGTTTGGTTTGGTTTTCTTGCAGATGTCGAGGAGGAGCCTCGAGCAGAAGAGCTCGACGCCCTCCAGTATGACTCTCCTCCAAAGGAGGCCCTTACTGTACCGATGCCTCCGATGCTGGAATGGTTGATGCGGCGCATGTGGGAGTCCCCGGCCTCGGCGCCGGTCCTTAGCAAACAGGTAGATTCCATTTATCGAGTACGTAAGAGCGCTGGGTTCCAAAAAGCACAGCTGCCGCACAAGTCCAGGGTTGTGGAATCGGCCATGCAAAGGCTCAAGAGCGAAAAGATGCACTCCTTGGTGCCTCCCGGCCGGGAGGCCTATAACCTGGATGCCCTCAGCAGAAAGTGCTTCCAGGGCTTGATGCTGTCATGCCATGTCCAGACATACCAACTGTACATGGCATGTACTTAAGAGACCTGGCAAAGGAGATTGCCGGATTTTCTGCTGGCCTCTCCGAGGAACCCTTGCAGCGCTTCAAGGCCCTGTCCACCGGGATCAGAGAGTGCTCGAAGTTTGTCTCGCGCAGCCTACGACGGCTTCGAGGCTTCGGCCCAGGTAGCCGCAGCCAGCATCGGTGCAAGGCGCCAGGCTTGGCTCATGTCGTCTGACCTCGAGCCATCGGTTGGTCGATGTCCCCTGCCGAGGCGATAACCTCTTCGGCAAACCCATGGCTGAAAAGGCTGCTGAACTCGAGTCCGAGTACTTGACCCGGACAAGGCTGTCGAAGAAGACATCTGCTCCTTCTCACAGGAAAATGGCCTCGGGGGGAAAAAGCCATGACAGCCTTGGTTCCCGCTTCTCCTTCAACTGGCGATGTACACCCCTCTTCCCTTGGGGGGTGCAGCTTGACCTCCTAACCCAGGAGCAGGGTTCCCTCGTGCACCCAATCCCAGATCCCTCAATTTGATGGCCTGGTTGCTGAGTGGGTAGTCATGGCACCTCTTCTCCTACCCGTAGGGGTAGAAGAAGTATTGTTGGCCTCGAGGAGGCCATCCACCAGAAAATCCTACGCTTGTAAATGGCGCAAGTTCTAAGTGTGATGTCAACAGCATGCTGTGGAACCCTTCTTATCTCAGGTTCCCAATGTGTTGCAGTACCTGCTGCATCTCTCTGAGCTGGGACTCAAGTCTAACTCAGTCAGGGTCCACCTGAGTGCCTTGTCGGCTAATCATATCCCGGTAGACGGTCAGTCTCTCTCGGCTCACCCCTTGGTAGCCAGGTTTCTCAGGGGCCTGCTCCTGCTGAAATCTCCAATCCGCCCTCTGGTGACTGAGTGGGATCTTACTGTGGTCTTGCAGCAATTTACTCGCCCTCCTTTTGAGCTGATGTCCACTTGACATTTGCGCTTCCTCTCCTTGAAGGTGGTCTTCCTGGTAGCGCTCACGTCAGCTAGGCGTGTGAGTGAGCTGCAGGCTCTAGTGTCAGATAGGCTGTACTCACTGTTTTACAAGAACTGGGTAGTGCTCCGCACACACCCCAAGTTCCTCCCAAAAGTGGTTTCCTCGTTCCACCTCAACCAAGAGGTGGTTCTTCCAACCTTCTTTCCCATGCCACATACCAACAAGGCAGAAGCAGTTCTGCATACCATGGACTGTAAGAGGGCGCTCGCCTTCTACTTGGGGCATACGCGGGGACATCGGAGGGCTTCTCAGCTCTTCGTCTCTTATGACTCTAGTAAACTGGGTCTCCCTGTCTCCAAGCGCACGTTATCCACCTGGGAGGCAGACTGCATCGCCTGGGCGTACAGGACAGCAGACCTTCAGCTGCAGGGTCGTATCATGGGCTAAGGCCGCATCAGTAGCTAATCACCGCTCTGTTCCGTTGGCAGACATCTGCCGGGCCATAACTTGGTCTTCAAGCCAGACTTTTGCAGCCCATTACTGCCTTGAGAGGGAGTCCTGATGGGACAGCGTTTTCGGTCAGGCGGTACTCCGGAATCTATTCGAGCTTTAGGCAACTCCGACCCTCCGGCCCTCTGTTGTGAGGCTACCGTGGGGGATGCATTCTCAGAGAAAGTTCTCTCGCTGCTGTTGCGGCTTGCCTAGAGGGAGCCGTTTTTCAGCTATAGGTTCTCAGTAGCCTGTAGCTAGGGAGTCCCATATGTAAGAACTGACTTCCTGCTTATTCCTGGAGAAAGCGTAGTTACTCACCTGTAACAGGTGTTCTCCAGAGACAGCAGGAATCAGTCCTCACGACCCTCCCTCCTCCCCTGGATTTGCAGTCCTATTATTGCTTTTTATTCTTTTTGCTGTCTTTTTAGCTATGTCATCTGACTGAGCAAGATGGCACTCTTGGGCGGGAAGTGGACCGCGCATGTGCGAGGCATTCCCAAAGGCTTTCTTTTAAAGCTGGGGAAATTGCTCCGTACGAGGGTTTCGTCGATGTCACCCATATGTGAGGAATAATTCCTGCTGTCCCTGGAGAACACATGATCTCCAGGAACAAGCAGGAATGAGTCTGCACATATGGGTACGACGGTACCGACGGAGCCTGCGCGGGAACGCTCCCCAGCGTCCAATCAGAAAGCTTTTGGGAGCATCCCTCAGCGCCTGCGTGCTGCCTTCCCGCCTTTCCAACTGTCTCTCCTCAGTTTTCGTTTTTCCGCGGAGCCGACAGGACGTCCTCCTGTCACCGCAGAAAATTTTTTCTTTAATTCTTGTTTTTTTTGTGGTCGCGGGTGTCTCCCCGACTCCAACGGTACCGCCGGTGTTTTTTCTTTTTCTTTTCAGGGAATTTTTTTCCCTCAATTTCTGTCTTAAACATTTGGGCCTTCTAGGCCTCTCCATCATGGAGCCGCCACCTTCTTTTCCTAAGAAGTGTCTAAGCTGTGGCGGTACAGTTTTGTTTTTAGACTCCAAGAACTAATGTCTAACCTGTTTGGGTCCTGACCATTTTCCTCCGGAGCCATTAGGCTACAATATTGTGAGAAGAGATTTTCCGTTTCGAGTTTCCCTCGATACCGAGTTCCCTTCCAGTGTCAGGGCACCGACTATTTCTTCTTCTCCACAAGATCAGGTAACCCACAAACAGTCTGTTAAGACTAGCCAACCCTTGAGTGGTACGTCTCATGCACAGCATGATGACGGCTCCGGCCTTGCCCTCAAGGGTCCATTGGCTTCAAAGCCCGGCGGGAGTCTTCGGCCTCCAAAGCCTATCAGGGGCTTCAGGTTGTTCCTGGGGCTCACCCCTCACAGAACATACCTGAGCCATGCTCGGTGGTGGCATCCGCTTTGAGCGGTACCGATACCCCGGCATCGGCACTGGTGTTGAGCGATTCACTCCTCACCAGGGATCGTCATCTGGCTTTCTCAGTACCTTCAGGACCGATCGATACGCCCCAGATTAACTTTCCAGTGTCGGCATCAATGCCGATGCATGTCTAGAGGGTACCGACGTCGGTGGTAGCATCGATAGACTCGCTTCCTTCGATGCCGAGTCTGGAATCTATCTCTAGTCTGGAAGACTGGGTACCGACGCTTACCGGTTCCGGATGCTCGGTACCGAGGGTGATTACCAAAGGCTTTCGGTTACCTCGGTACCGATGGAGCAGCCACTGATGACTGCTTCGATGTCGGTGTCGCCTTCAATTCCGACACAGCTATCGGTATCGGTGCCGGTACCCGCAGTAACATCGGGGCCAGCTCCTTCCATGCTTCTTTCACCATGGTCGCTCCTTTCTATACCAAGTTTGGAGTCGATACCTTTCATGGACGATGCAGTACTGACTGTCTCAGGTCATGACCTCCAGTACCAGCATCCATCCCTTAAGGATCCTTTCTTGCACCGTGCAGGATCTTATATTCCTATATTCTCAAGTAGATCCTCTGGTGCCCGGGCTAGTTCTTCAGCTCTAGCCTGCCCAGGGACGGTTCCCTTTGGAGATCCTTCTTTTCAGAATTTTCTCCTGAATATGGCAACATCTCTTGCTATTCCTTTCCCTGGCTATGATCCTACACAGGGCTCTCTTTCTACAGGAGAAAAGGAAAATATAATGCTTCCTTTACATAATTCCTTGCAGGATCTTCTTCTAAGAATGTGGGAAGCACCTTTAAGGGTTCCCTCACCTTCTAGAGCAACTGATCTTCTCTATCAGGTGCCCCCCCTCTCCAGGGTTTCAAAAGACTCCCCCATCATTCCATTGTGGTGGAATCAGCAATGAGGAAGGTGAAAAGTAATTAGAAGCACTCTTCTTACCCACCAGGTAGTGAGTCTAGGACACTAGATGCCTTTGGGCGTCAAACCTTCCAGACATCCATGCTGTCAACAAGGATTCTCTCATATATTTTTTATATGAGTCTATCCCTTCAGGAGGTCACAAAGAAATTATATCTTTTGACTCCTTTTCTTTCAGAGCCCTAGACTGCAGACTATTCCTTACTACTTAGTCATATTCAAAGTATCTCTTGGTTTCTTACTCGTGCTTCCCTAGACTCCTTTGAGTCTGTTAGCAGAACTTCTGCTATAGCCATAGGGGCACGACGTAGAGCCTGGCTCCAAGCTTCAGACTTAAGCAGATGGGCACAACAAAGACTGGGTAATACTCCTTGCACTGGGGAAAATCTCTTCAATAAGGAGTCTTTACATCAGGTTGCTCAGTGGTCCACTGACTTCCCTGTTCCTGGAGGCTATTCTAAGCCTTCTCCTTCCCCAGTAGGTAGGAAATGCCCTACCAAACCTTCTTTCCCTAGGAGAAGAAGGTTTCACTTTTCTCCTGCTCATCATACAGATGTTCCCAAGCAGGGGAAACCTCGCCCTGGTCTGAAGAATCCTAACTCTAGCCAGGCTGAACAAACCCAGCAACCATAGGGTCCTGAAGTTTACAACCTACAGTTGACTTCTTCTCAGTAGAAGTTTTTTCACTGTTTTTTCATTCAAAACTCTACACATGGATTCCTTTTCTCAGGACCAATGTTCCCTCTAATTTTCTGTAGGCTGTGTGCGCATAAAATATCAACTGTGTGCAGCTTTTGAAGGAAGGTTAAATTTTTGTGCGCCACATAACGACACTCGGAGTTATATACTTTAAAATTTGACTACATGTCAGAATACAGTATGTACACCACATTGATTTTAATCAAATTAAATGAAAATAGACGATTACTAAATGAAGCGGGAAATTTCTAGTAATTGCAATCATAACTTTTAAATTTTAAGACGTCTGTGTTGTTTTCTATCAGAATCAGAGCCGTAATTTTTGTGCGCTCTGTTGTAAAGTATGTGCGGTCGCTCGGCGAGGTGTGTGCGCGCGCACACGCGCACAGCTTAGAGGGAACAGTGCTCAGGACATCCATTTGCTCCTAGGTATGCTGAGCTGTCAGGATATTCATGTCTATGGGTCACAGGTTTCTCCTCTTCTTCCTACCAAGAAGAGAGGTTTAACAACTATCCCATGATAGTTTTCTGTTCCAACATGAATTTTTTCCTTCCACAGAATTACCATATGGTAAGTCACCCTTCAGCTCCTGTTTCTCTACCCTCTTATCCAGGGTTTCCCCTGAAAGTGTGGTACCATACCACTGCAGGGCTTCTTTAGCCTTTCTAGTCATTTCTTTCATTTCAGTATGGAGTTTTTTCTCTTGAATAAACTCCCTTCTTTTGTCTGGGCAGCTCATCAGACATGGACAGGAATTTCTCCTCTTATTCTGTCTGTTCTCTCTGTTTTACACAGAAAGATTCTCTTTGCTGTCTTATTCAGCAGCAGCCCATGCAGGAGTTCCTGTGATTGGACTACTGGTACTTTTCCACAAGTTTCCAGTCTTGTCTTCCACTAATTTCTGTCTGGCCTTAGTAGTGATTCCAAGATAGTGCTTTCATCTATCTTGGATAATCCTAATCACTTCAGGCTTATCACACTATCTTCTTTTCTTGCCATCTCCAATTCCTTTGGATTTGGCAGCATAGTTGACATGCAGCTGGTTTTTTCCAACAGCCAGTTTATTTCCCAATTCTCCTGCATAATGCTCTCTGCAATCTTACAGAGAAGCTTTCTACTATGGGCCCTTGCTAGAGAGCATGGGGTTTTGTCTCAAATGACTATCCTATATGGTTGGAAAAGGCTTCCTCAGTCATTTTCCATGACTGTGCGGGTTCTCCACACCCTACTATCTCCTTTTATAATACAGGACATAAGCCTTTTCTACGTGAACGTCTAAAGAGTTCTCCAATTCCTACAAGGAATATGCTCTTTTTTTTCTTGCAGCTTGTCCTCATGGTATCCTACTCCGTCATGGACAGCACATATATTTTTTTTTTTTTTTTTTTATTTTTTTTTAATTTTTTTTTTTTATTTATAACATTATATAATATTACATCCAGGTAAAAATACACTTGAATGAAGGAAAACAATGGCTGTTAGATGTATATCAGAAAATGCAAACATTAACAGAATCACAAGGAAAAAAGAAAACATCTCAGCCATATCATTTAGACCTCAATCAAAAAGAAATAAAAGGGGGCGTCTTAGGCAATATAACATCAGGCAAAGGTAAAATATACCTATACCAAAAGAACAAAAAAAAACAACCAAAGTACAGGTACAGACTTACATGTCAGCCGTATGGGCTGGTTTAACTACTTCAACAATAACTTCCTCCCTAGCTAATAAGAAATCAAGAAGCTGTCTGGATTCAAAGAAAACATAACCTTTCTGCTTATACACCACACAACATTTGGCGGGAAATTTCAGTTGAAAAGTCGCCCCAAGGGCTAAGACCCTGGGGCGAAGAGCCAAAAGGCTTTTCCTTCTCAACTGCGTACTACGTGCAACATCAGGAAATACTCGTACTTTCGAGCCCAGAAAGTCTACATTGATATTCTTAAAATATAATCGAAGAATAAAAAACTTATCTGACTCTAGTGCCAAGGTAACCAGTAAGGTGGCCTTATCCGTGATGACATCTAAGGAGGACTCTAAAAAACCTGATAAGTCCCCCTTTTCAACCAGAGCAAGGGGAGAACAGGGAACACCTTCCCTGACCCCCGAGGGTAGATACTGCGCCCTGACCAAAGGTGGTAATTGGTCCTGGGGAAGTTTAAGAACCTCTCCGAAGTACTTCCTCACCATCTCAAGAGGGGACAGCAAGGGAGAACGTGGAAAATTTAGAAAACGCAGGTTACAGCGTCTAACCTGGTTTTCCAAATATTCCACCTTTCTAATAGAGACAGTCCTATCCAAAGCCTGGGCATTCACTAAATCTTGTAAGTGCCCGACTTCCTGCTCCAATTTGGATAGCCTCTCCTCCTGGCCCGCCACAGCACTGGTCAGAGTTCCACAAGAAACTTTAACCTCCGAGATTTCTTCCTTCACAGCACAAAACACAGTTCTAAGGGAAGAGTTAAGTGAAGCAATACCGTCCCACAGTGATTCCATAGTTATTACCGCCGGTTTTGTTAACTCCATGCCTCCCAGAAGGTCTCGTCCTGAAGCAGCTTGCCCAGCACTCTCTCCACTTACTGCTGATCCAGCCACAGTTGTTCCTTGCCGCATAACCGGCTCATTCAGATGAGACACATCAGGCAGAGCTCCTCCCGACGACCCCTCCTGCGGCGTGCTCGTCGGCCTGCCGTCAAGGGGACCAACCACTGCCTGACCGATACTTCCGGGTCGCGGCGGGGGGGTTCGCAGCTCAGGCGAAAGCCAAACCCCCGAAACACTCAGCGCCGACTCTCCCTCCGCCAACGCTGCCGAAGACACAGCTGCCGCTCCGGGCCCAAATCCACAGTCAACCAGGGTTCGCTGGGCCGTAGCTTGAGGAGCATTTGCCCCGGGAGGATCAGCCACCTGCTTTCGCTTCCTCCTACCCATAGCAGCAAGGTAAGAGAGAGCAGCACGTTCCACCTCACCCAGGTTCCTGCAGCGCTGAGATTCAGAGCGTCCTGACGGTAGTTAGTCACGCCCCCAGCCCCATCCTGAAGTTTTTGACAGCACATATTTAACTAATAACGCATGATACCCCTTTGTGTCCCTCCAGTGGGTCAACCTGGTATCTCATCCTATGCGTTTTCTGTCCATTTACGATGCGAGAGATCTGTAGGACTCAGGACTTGCTGTATCTCCAGGAACAAGCAGGAATAAGTCCTCACATATGGGTACGTCAGTACCGACAGAGCCTGCGCGGGAAAGCTCCCCAGCTTCCCAGAAGGAAGCTTTTGGGGCCTCCCACTGCACATGTGCGCTGCCTTCCCGCCTTCCTGACCAGCTCTCCTCAGTTTCTCTTTTTCCGCGGAGCCAGCAGGTCGTGTTCCTGTCACCGCTGAAGAAATTATTGTTTTAGTTTGTTTCTTTAGAACGAGTACCTGCCTTCCCCATACCGAAACCGGTACCGCCGGTCTCTCTTTTCTTTCTTTAAAAAAAAAACCAAAATCTTTATTCTGCACAACTTGGTGACTTCGGTTAGGCCTCAGGCCTACACAAATTCTCCTCATGGAGAAACCAGCCCCTGGTTTTAAGAAGTGTACCAAGTGTAGTGCTGTTATTTCTGTCACAGATACCCATGAATGGTGTCTTAAGTGTTTGGGACCTGACCACTCCATTCCGGACTGCCCATCCTGCTCCCAGATGTCTAAACGTGGGTTGCAGAACCGGGCCAACAAATTCCATGTGCTGTTTGCTTCAGATAATCCAGCATCACAGTCACCCAGGTCTTCCTCTCCGGATGGATCTCAGGTAACCAAACCCTCTGCGGGCAGGTCCTCAAAGAGCAAATCTCCTTCAAAGCATCGAGAGGCTCTCACTTTTGAGTCTGAGGATCCTGCCCCAGCCAAACAACCCCGGCGGGAAGCTCTGGCTTCCAAAGCACCATCTATGGGGTTACAGGTTGACATTGATGGCACGGCCTCGACTGATCACCTGTTGGACTGCTCTGGGGTACCGGCCCATACCGGTACCGACATCCAGGCAGCAGTGGCGTCTATGAGCAATACTGTTCAGACCATGCAGCAGGCCATGCTGGCTTTTATTAATGCTGCGACGCCCTCGGTACTGCGTTCAGCGGTACCGGGTCCGGTTCCGATATCGTCTCCCATACCGGAACCGAGACCATCGACTTCCAAACGCAGATCGGTTCCGCATGCCAGATCCGGGTTTTCACCCGATACCGATCCCATACCCGGTACGCCCGATGTCGATACCGATCGGTATGCGTATCGTGAGTTGGAAGCAAATAGAGAATACTCTGCTTCTTCTGAGGATTTTGACTCCACTGAGGACTCTGATGAGCTGTCTCTAGTTCTTCATGAAGACCCCTCTTCCCCTAAGAGGAGAATGTCTCCACCAGAGGATTTGTCCTTTCAAGACTTCATTATTGAACTAGCTAAAGGACTTTCTATTACCACATCCTCTGAAAAAGAACCTAGGTCAAAGAAATTGGATATTTTAGGATACCCTAAGGTTCCTAAAGAGGCAGTCACCCTGCCTATCCATGAAATCCTTCAAGAACACTTGATGGACTTATGGGAGGCTCCTCTACCGTTGTCTCCTTATTCTCGTAGGTTGGACACCATGTACCGGGTCCCTCCTTCTCTTGGTTTTCAAAAGACTCAGTTGCCTCACCATTCCATTGTGGTGAAGTCTGCACTGAAAAAGATTAAGAGTACCAAAAGGCACTCTTCTACCACTCCAGGACGAGAATGTAAGACCCTAGACTCTTTTGGCAAGAAAATTTTCCAGGCTACTATGCTTATAGCCAGGATTAATTCTTACAGTCTGTATATGGGCATGTTTCTCAGGGAACTTGCCCTAAAGATCCGACATTTTGCATCCTCTATCCCTGAGGATAGAAAAGAGGAGTTCATTTCTCTGGTGAAACAGCTTCTAGATGTTTCTAAGTTCTCCAACAGAGCAGCTTTTGATTCCTTTGAGGGTGCCGGTAGAGCTTCGGGCATTGCTATTGCAGCCCGACGACTTGCTTGGCTCCAGGCCTCTGACCTAGAACCCTGGGTCCTGGATGGCTTACGGAATCTGCCCTGTACAGGTGAGAACTTATTTGGTAAGGACTGGCAAATTAAAGCCACTCAAATGGACGCAGAAAATGCTACCTTGGATAGACTTTCTAAGTCTACCTCTACTCCTGCCAAGAAAAAGTCTTTCAAGAGGCCTTACTACAAGAAGGCCAGATTTTCCACAAATACTGGCCAACAATCTTCTCAGCCTCGCTTTGCTGCTAAACGTCAGCAACCTAAACAGGCAAAGTCAAAGCCTGCAGCGTCTACCACTCCTCAGCAGGCTCAACCCCCTCAGGGGTTTTGACTTGCCCCTAGAGAACTTAACATTTCTGGCTCTAGAACAACCAGAGCCCCTCACCATTCCCGGAAGGTTAGCTCACTTTGCTCCCAGATGGGAGCAAATCACATCAGAGCAATGGACCCTCTCTTATCATCAGAGAGGGCTACAAACTTCATTTTTCCAACCTTCCTCCACATACCATGGTGAGGCACTTCAATTCTCCCCCATTTCTCCTGGACCTGTTGGATCAGGAAGTCTCTTCTCTCCTTGCCCAAGGGGCAATAGAAGATGTTCCTCTTCTTCAACAAGGGACAGGATTCTACTCCCCTTATTTTCTCATAACAAAGAAGACAGGGGGATTCAGACCTATCCTAGATCTGAGAGAATTTAACAAATTTCTGTACAAGGAGAAATTCAAAATGCTTTCTCTAGGCATTCTCCTTCCATACCTTCAGAGTCAGGATTGGCTTTGTTCTCTAGATCTCAAGGATGCGTACACACATATACTCATCCACCCATCCCACAGAAAATATCTAAGATTTCTGTTTCAGGGAAAACATTTCCAGTACAGAGTACTTCCCTTCGGTCTAGCCTCTGCTCCAAGAGTGTTCACCAAATGCATGGCAGTTGTTGCCGCATTTCTAAGAGGTCTGGGAATTTTTGTATTCCCATATCTGGACGACTGGCTCATCCGAGCTCCATCTCAGTCAGAGGCCCAGATTTCCCTGGACCGCACAAGGCACCTTCTGCAGTATCTGGGACTGGTGGTAAACCTTCCCAAGTTTCTTTCCTGGAAGGTCCCCCTACTCCTGGAAGGTTACCCCTACTCAGTCTCTAGAATTCATAGGGGCCCAGTTGGACACCACCACTGCAAGGGCCTACCTACCTCGTCCGGGGCCAACGTCTGCTGTGCTTGGCCTCCCAAGCTCAGTCCAGCAGTCACTTGACAGCCAGAGAAATGCTGCGACTTCTGGGCCACATGGCCTCCACGGTACACGTGGTGCCCTACGCTCGTCTTCATATGAGAGCAGCTCAATGGACCTTGGCCACCCAGTGGACTCAAGCATCAGGAGCGCTCTCCGACCAAATACTCACCTCAAAGCGTCTGTTTTGGTTCCTCCAATGGTGGATATCCACCAAGAATCTGTTGTTGGGGGCCCCCTTCCAACCTTCGTTGCCCCAAGCAACCCTCACAACAGATGCCTCCCAAACAGGGTGGGGAGCCCATCTACAATCCCTCTCCACTCAGGGTACTTGGTCTCCGCAGGAGACCACCCTTCACATCAACCTCCTGGAACTGCGAGCAATTTTCTTTGCCCTCAAAGTCTTCCATACCCTCCTTGTCAACCTGACCGTCCTAGTTCAGACAGACAATCAGGTGGCCATGTTCTACGTAAACAAACAAGGAGGGACAGGCTCTCTGTCGCTTTGCAACGAAGCTCTCAGATTATGGGCCTTCGCCAGAGAGCATCAAATTCATCTTCTGGCAGTATATCTTCCAGGGGTTCAAAACTCTCGGGCAGACAGACTCAGTCGAGTTCTGCTTCCACACGAATGGTCCCTACATATGGACCAGATAGGCAGAATCTTTCAGGAATGGGGAACCCCGGACATAGACCTCTTTGCAAGTCCGTGGAATGCCAAACTTCCCCGGTTCTGTTCCAGGACTCCGTGTCAGGGAGCTCAGGCCAACGACGCCTTTCTCCTGCATTGGGGTCAGGAATTCCTATATGCCTTTCCACCCATTCCTTTGATTCCCAAGACTCTGTTCAAACTCCAGAGGGATCACGGATCGATGATCCTCATAGCTCCATGCTGGCCACGCCAAGTGTGGTTCCCTCTACTTCTGCATCTCTCCCAGGGACCCTCCCTGGACCTGGGAGCTGCGCCAGACCTTCTCTCTCAGGAGAAGGGGACTTTGTGGCACCCAAACCCCAAGTCCCTACACCTCAGAGCTTGGTTACTGAAGGCCTAAGCCTTCATGACTTCAATCTTTCTCAACCAGTGAAAGATACCCTTCATGCCTCTAGGAAACCCTCCACGAGGCGTTCCTATGCTTTCAAATGGAAACGCTTTTCCATTTGGTGTGCTCAACAGGGTCTTGACCCTCTAGCACTTCCTTTGAATTCTCTACTAGACTATCTCCTGCATCTTTCTAATGCAGGCCTTAAGACGAATTCAGTAAGAGTCCATTTGAGTGTTGTTGCAGCATCCTTAAAACCTATAAATGGACAACCTGTCTCCTCTCATCCGCTTGTTGCAAGATTCATGAGAGGCCTGACTCTAACTAAGCCTCCCATCCGACCTCCTCCGCTAGCATGGGACTTGAACCTAGTTCTAGGTCAGCTTATGAAGCCACCTTTTGAACCGTTGGTTTCTACCTCCTTGAAATTTCTTTCCTGGAAGGTCCTTTTCCTTATTGCAGTCACTTCGGCTCGCCGCATCAGTGAACTACAGGCCTTAGTGGCTCATCCACCTTATACCAGGTTTCATCATGATAAGGTGGTCCTAAGGACGAATCCCCACTTTATTCCCAAAGTGGTCTCGCCTTTTCATCTTAATCAAGAGGTATATCTACCTGTCTTTTTTCCAGCTCCTCAGGCATCCAGTGCAGAGAGGAACCTTCATACTTTAGATTGTAAAAGAGCTCTTGCCTTTTACCTCAATAGGACTCAGCCACATCGAAAGTCTTCCCAACTTTTCGTGGCTTTTGATCCTTCTCATTTGGGACTTCCAGTCTCCAAACGTACACTTTCCAATTGGATTGCTCAGTGTATTTCCTTTGCTTACCAGAGTAAAAATATTTCTCTGGAAGGCCATGTCACAGCTCACAATTTGAGGGCCATGGCCACTTCTATGGCTCATCTTCACTCTGTCTCCATAGATCAGATCTGTCGAGCCGCCACATGGGCCTCGGTTCATACCTTCACAGCCCATTACTGCTTGGACAAGGACTCCCGCCGGGATGCCTTGTTTGGTCAGGCTGTCCTCAAACACCTGTTCCATACTTGAACAACTCCTACCCACCTTCCCAGGATGGATGCCTGAGATCCATACGAAGATGGCGAACCCTTGGAACGGGATCTCCCAGGCATCTTAGCTAGGGAGTCCCCATATGTGAGGACTTATTCCTGCTTGTTTAATTCTCAAAAACTGGCTAACTGGTAGGTTTTTTTTGAATGCTCTATTGTGGCAACTGTCATAGTGGAGGAGAGTGTTGCGATCGGTGGGTTTTCTATATAGTTCTGTAACAAAACCACTATGGTCCTTCTTTATCATGATGTCAAGATAAGGAATTTTTTCAGAACTAAAGGTACCCTCAAATTGCAAATGGGGGTCCAGGGAATTAATCCATAGGAAAAATTCTTGTAGTTTGTCTTCTGGACCTTCCCATATGATCAGAATGTCATCTATATATCTCTTCCATAAAAGGACATTAGATGTGTAAGGATGAATAGTTAAATATTGTGCTTCAAAGTTTGCCACATAGAGGTTAGCCACATCTGGAGCCATAGAGGAGCCCATGGCTACTCCTTTTACCTGTTTGTAGAAAAGGCCACGAAAGTAAAAGAAATTCTCTGCGTTTTTATACATTTTTATACATTTGTCTTTGTTTAATTTTATTGATGTTAGCTCCACCAGTCCCAGTTTTTTATCCAGATTATAACATTTCAAGTATTCGTTTATTTTATTCTATTTATTTCTTTTACGGTTGATGTATATTATTATTTTTATTTACATTATAGCTGTTACCCCCTGATGAAGGCATCATTGCCGAAACGCGTCGGGGTCTGTTATCAATAAATTGGTTTTGAATAGTCCTGACTTCTGGTTCTTGCTTTTTGTGGTTCCTGCTGGACTTTTGCAAGCACAAGTGCTCCTTGTTTTTTCCCCCTGTATATATATCTATATACTTCTCTATAGATACATATGTCTGTAAGCTGTGTGTGCATATGTTATGCCCCTCCAGATCTCACTATAGACATATACAGATACCCATATATATATATATATATGTGTGTGTGTGTATATATATGTGTGTGTGTGTATATATATGTGTGTGTGTGTATATATATGTGTGTCGAGATGCTTCCTTATAAGTAGATATGTATTTACATACTTATCTCTCTAACTGTCTATGCTTATAAAGGTTTTACATTCCTATAGGTTCCAGACAGTGGGCTTGCATATGTTCATACTGTCCCACAGTATGTCTGGGGTATTATGCATTCAACCACTACTGTGGTACTGACGGCTCCTACCTTAACCCTAGGTTTAGGTATCCCTGAAGCTCCATGCTCCAATATCTTTCCTATCTCTCACCAGTTAGGAAAGACAGGATGGATCTTCAGTAGATCTGAGGTTTCAACCCTTCAGACATCTGTCCTTCTTGAGAATACGGGCTTTTTTCCCATACCCCTTCTTCCCTCCAGGACTGGGCTAGTTTGTCCAAATCGGTCGGTCTTCCTCTTTTGCTCCTAACTGTGAGTAACTCTGTAGCCAAAAGAGTTCCTAGCTTTTTCTATAAAGCTTTCCACCAAAGACCTACCGTTTTTGTACTACCCCAGTTGACCCCTGGGTCACCTGTCATTTCCAGATTTGGACCTTCACCTTCACTTCAGTGAGGTCACCTTGAAGATTCCTCTACTGGATCCCCAGTAGACTCCATCAGCCTCTCTACTTCCTGCAATCCAGTAGGTGAGGTCCATATTGTGTTTGTTCATTTCAATATTTTTCATGATAATTATCATACATACAAGGACTCCTTACCTGTAGTCCTATTTTAGGTTAGCTGTTTTTCTACAGCTCCTCTCTTTTCAACTCCTACCCTCCATCCTCAGGATGCCTGGCCATATGAGGTGTAGCATGTTCCAATCCCCACCATGCTAGGGCTCCAGGCATCTTAGCTTGGGAGTCCCCATATGTGAAGACTCATTCCTGCTTGTTCCTGGAGATAGCACAGTTACTTACCTATAACAGGTGATCTCTGGGAACAGCAGGGATAAGTCTTCACAACCCACCCACCTCCCCTAGGAGTTGTTTCTCTCTATCTTTCCTTTCCTCTTTCTCTCTCTTTGTCTCAGCTATAAAACTCAACTGAGGAGAGACAGTTGGAAAGGTGGGAAGGCAGCATGCAGGCGCTGAGGGATGCTCCCAAAAGCTTTCTGATTGGACGCTGGGGAGCGTTCCCGCGCAGGCTCCGTTGATACTGACGTACCCATATGTGAAGACTTATTCCTGCTGTTCCCAGAGATCACCTGTTACAGGTAAGTAACTGTGCTTTACAGGTAAGTAACTACGCTTTCTGCCCATGGTTGCTTCAAGTTTTCATCTGAATAATTCAATGACCCTTCTGCTATTCCCTGCTTCGGCGGAGATTCAGGAAGAGCGACCCTTGTGCCTTTTGGATGTGGGTCATGTCCTACGTCGCTATCTTAAGCAGACTGAGCTGTTCCGCAGGTCTGTCTTTTTGATATGTTGGGGGACCATACAAAGTCATGGCAGCTTCCAAGGCCTCCATAGCTTTGTTGGTTAAAGAGGGCTTCTCTTTGTCCTACTTGTTGAAGAGCAAGACGCCGCCTGATTTGTTTGATGGCACATTCGACCAGAGCCCAAGCGATGTCTTGGGCAGAGCATAGTCTGGTGCCACCTGTGGACATTTGCAGTGCAGCAACATGGTCCTCTCTGCATACCTTTATAAGCCATTACTGCTTGAATGTTCAGGTAGTCAGGGACGTGAGATTTAGTGCCAGTGTGTTTCAGACCAGGCTCGTGGTCCCCTTTCATGGTTGAGTACTGCTCTGGTACATCCCACCCGACTGGAGGGACGATATGAAAGGAGAAATTAGATCTTACCTGCTAATGGTTTCTCCTTGAGTCCATCCAGTCCATTACCCTTCAGATTCTGTTTTAACTTATTTGGGGTAGAGAGCGTGTCCGTTCATTTATGCAGAGTTTCCTTGTCAGGGGTTCTTAGTAAGTGTCATAGCCCAGCAAGGTAAGAGATTCTGAGGGAGTTTTCTCAGAGCGGTTGCTGGCCTAAGGGTATTCTTGCCCCTGGGCTCTGTTCAGCTCACATTTTAGTGCATAGTTCTTTCAAATTGTTTAAAAAAAATAAAAGAGAGAAATTTACTGCCATGTTCTTCTGGTTGTGTGCTCTCCTTAGAGTCTACTTTGTCAACAGGATGCTGGTTTATGGAGTCACAGGAAGGGGCTTTTCTATGGTGATATCACAAACTTGACATGTTCAGTCTCCAGCTGCTGGTGGAGGGCTATAACTGGACTGGAGAGACTCAAAAAAAGATAATTAGCATGTAATGTCTAATTTCTCCATGGAAGCTTTTGGAAGATGAGCTTGGAGATGCAAGGTTCCTTCCAGCATATCCTGAACCTAAAGATGGTAGTTTCCAGAGTTCCTCATTTCTGTATGAGAACCATTGGGTCTATTATCAGTCAGGCAGGAGGCATTCCTCACCTCCGTAGTTCTTGCCAAGGGCCATTTTCATGTTCTGAGGTGGTGGCAGCATCAGTTTCTCATCTTCTGTCTTTTGGGCTTTCCCCTTTGGCTTAGCCACAGATCCTCACGCTTCCTTGACAAGGTCATGGTGGTGGCGATTGCGGCGGCATTTCTGCACAATTGAGTAATCTGGTTTCACTCATACCTAGAAGACTTGCAGATTCAGTTGGACTTGCTGGGAAATTACAGGAGTGATTCAGCTGGTTGGAAGGGTTAGGGGTTGGTGATCAACTTTCCCAAGAGCAGCCAGCTTCCTCCCAGACTGAAGTCCCTCAAGGTTTGGTTCAACGCTTTTATCTGGGGGTGAATTTTTTTTCCTTCATGACAGAGGTTCCTCAAGCTTCAGTGCCAACTTGGGGCATTTTGTGCTCTCAGCCCTGCAGGCCTGGGACTACGTCCAGCTCCTTGGGTCCATGACATTGAATTTGGAGTTGCCTCTCTGGGCCAGAGTATACATGCACCCTCTACAGAGATACCTGCTAGACCTCTGGTCTCAATATTCCCAGTTAGATCAGACCTTTCCTCTCCCCTAGGAGATTAAGAAGCTGTTGTAGTGGTGGTTGCAGTTCCACCATCTGTTGGGTGGGAAACCCTTTGGAAACACCAGAGTTCAATGATTTTTCACCTTTGGTACCAGCCTGAAGGGCTGGGTGCGCACTTTCTAGACCAGTTGTTCCAAGTACTTGGGGTACCCTCAGGAAGTCTCCTAGGGAAATTTACTTAAAAGTGAGGGTAGTCCACCTGGTTACGAGAGAGGCCCAGCCTCTACGATTAGGCAAAGCAGAATGGGTATTCTCTGCCACTGCCATGACATTGTCATATTTTCAACAGGTAAGACAGAACTTATAGTGCCGGGAAGGCTCTCAAGATCATAGAGCTATGTCATTGGCTAGAGGAGCATCTGCCTTGACTACAACACACATTGCTGGTATAGACAATATGTAGGCTGACTTTCATATTTGGAACCCTTTGGATCTAAGCACATGGGAGCTTAGCCCTTTGTGTTCAATCTCATAGTGCAGAAGAGGGGCTTTCTGATATTTGACTTGATGGCCACTCAGGAGAAGGCCAAAGCAACAAACTTTTTGAGCCGCAAGAAAGATCTGTGGGTAGCAAGCTTAGAAGCCCTTATTCAGGAGTGACCCCAGGAGGGGTTACTGATTGTCATCTCTCCGTGGCCTTTGGTGAGCTGTCTTGCAGAAGTGAGGCTCCTCCAGGTCTAGTGAGTCTAGTAACCTAGGACTGGCCTTGTAGGCTGTGGTACATGGATCTCTTGATTCTGTTGGTGAGGGTCCCTCTTGTTACCTCAAGTTAAGGGCCTTTATTACTGGAGGATGTTGGCTTTTCTTGCTTGTGGCCTGGCTCTTGAGAGATTTAGGCTGCCCAAGAAGGGACTATTCTGGTGTGGTAATAGACACCGTGCTTGACACCCAAAGAACCCCTAGAACAGGGGTTCTCAACCCTGTCCTTGGGACCCACCTAGCCAGTCGGGTTTTCAGGATAACCACAATGAATATGCATGGAGAGATTTGCATATAATGGAGGCAGTGTATGCAAATCTCTCTCATACATATTCATTGTGGTTATCCTGAAAACCCTACTGGCTAGGTGGGTCCCGAGGACAGGGTTGAGAACCCCTGCCCTAGAAGATGGGCATAGTCACTGTTTTATCCTTTATTATAGCCTAGTTTGGACCAAGGCTTGGTCCTGAACACTCCCAAGGTTTTGGTGGTGGCACCAGAATGCTGCAGGGATCACATCCAACGGTGGTCTTTGGCAGTGCATCCTGATGTCGTCTCCTTCCTCATGGGAGTGAATTCATTCTGTCCGCCAGTGCACACAATTGTTTCTCCATGGAGTATCTCTCTGGTGATTAGACACTGAAAGGGCTTCTCTTTGAGCCTATTTGAAAGGCCTCCCAAGGATTTGATCCTTAAGGTGGTAGTCTTGGTGGCTATAGCGTTTGCTAGGCGTATGTCAATGCTGCAGGCCTTGTCCTGCAGGGAGCTTTTCTTTGTCATTTCATCTGTTTTGTTTCCTTGCGGATTGTGCTATCCTCCTTTCTGTCATTGTCCTCTGAGAAGGGTCTTCATAGGGATCCCTTGCTGTGTCTGGAAGGCCTGCGGAGGGGATTGATCAGATACCTGAAAATCACCAATTCTTTCCACCAGTTGGATCATCTTTGTTCTCTTTGGCAGACCAAGAAAAGGACAGGCAGCAGTCAACTTCTCTATTGCCTGCTGTATTAAGTACACCATTGGGTCAGCATACCTTCTGGCTGGTAAGCTTGGGCTAGATGGAGTCAGAGCTCACTCCGCTAGGGCACACGCAGCCTTCTGGGCAGAGTCCCCTTTCGTGTCTCCAGAGGGTGTCTCTAAGGCAGCTACCTAGTCTTCATTGAGCTCCTTTATAAAGCACTACAGGTTGCATCTTGGATCTGGAACACTTAGCACCTTTGGCAGGGCAATTCTGTCCAGAGCAGCACCATCTTACCACCCTGGGTCCTGACAGCTCGGGTTCATCTCATGCTTTTGGACTAGTCTAATAGGATTATAAAGGAGGATAAATTTGACATACATGATCTTTCTTTTTCATTTGAATTCTGTGAGACCAGTCCAGGACCTGCTCTAGAAGACATATTTTTTCTACAGATTTGGGAGTCCAGCTGCTGTAGAATGCCTAATAAGTACCATGGTTTGATATAGATTTCATTCTGACAAAAGAGCCAAATACTTATTAGTTATTTGTTACAAAGGTTGTTTTGATTGATAGCGTTATGTGGTTGTTTTTCATTCTTGCTTACTGTTTGGGTAGTTTTATGCTAGCTTCTCTGTTGCTGCACCAGTGGGATATACCCAGGGTTTGCCCAAGAGTTTGTTGCCCTAAACAGAAGCCCTGGCATGCCCCCCCCCCATGCTACCCTCCCCCCCATTGAGCCATGCTATCGCTGATTCTGGCAGCAGGGTGGGGTGGGAGAATGGCACGGCGGCAGGCCATGTGCTTTGGGGCACATGCTTGCCACTTCTGACCCTTCTGACACAATTTGGTGGGGGGGACACATGGCCTGCTGCTTACCACCAAGCTGACCCTGCTGCTGGGAATCATGGGGGGGGGGTTGATGGGAGCGCGGTGCTACTTGGCTCAGCATGAGGGGGCAGCTGGCCATATGTGCTGTGCTGCTTAGGTTCGCCTAGTGTATGGGTTGGCCTTGGGTATACCAGTTGATGGCATTGCTGAAAGTTGCTCAATTCTTCTTGCACCTGCTGGCAAGGGAGCATAACCCACATTTCTGAATTTGTCTAGTAGGATTCATGGAAAGAAAATTATCAGATATGTAAAACTTCCCCTTACCATCTGCACCAGTGCTTTGTATAATCTTCCTGGAGGTTTTAGACGAATATCTGATAGGATGGATTCTCTGGGAATAAGCAGGAAGTCGGTCCTTACATAAGGGTGACGATGCTGATGGAGCCCTTGCGAAAGCATTCCTCCAGCTTTCAAAGAAAGTCTTTGGGAGATGCCACCACGCATGCGTGGTCCCCTTCCATTCCAAGGGTGCCATCTTGCTCAGTCTCCTTTTTTCCACAGAGCCCTTCAGACATCTGTCTGGCTTATCCTCGTAAAAAAGTTGATTTTTCAGCCTGAGTTTCATACTCTCTTCCGGTACTGCACCGGTACTCTTCCCGCCACCCGACCTTGCTATCTCTGCATCGAATTCGGGTCCTTTTTATAGTTTTTTTCCTCTATGGTGTCTTCGCACCTTTTTTGCAACTGCCAGCTCGGTGGGTCTTCGTCCTTGCTGGAGTACTTATTAGTGGTTGTTTCATATTTAAGATTGTAATTTTCTAAGAAAGATTTGGATTGGTGGAATATAAACTAGTGTAAATAACAATCTCCAGGAACAAGCAGGAATGAGTCTTCACATATGGGTACGGAGTCTGCGCGGGAACGCTTCCCAGCGTCCAATCAAGAGCTTTTGGAAGCATCCCAGCATGCCTGCGTGCTGCCTTCCCGCCTTTCCCAACTGCCTCTCCTCAGTTTTCGTTTTTCCGCGGAGCCAGCAGGACATCCTCCTGTCACCGCAGAAAATTCTTGTTTTTATTTTTTAGTTTTCTTGTGATCGCGGCTGTCTTCCCGACGCCATCGGTACCGCCGGTGTTTTCTTTTCTTTTCTTGAAAAATTTTCCTTTTCCACGGGATATTTTTTTTCATAGTGTCCCATGGTCTCTTAGGCCTTTTAGGCTTCTTCTTTTTCCTTCATGGAACCGCCAGACACTATCTCCAAGAAATGTTCAGACTGTGGCGGTACAACTTTATTTTTAGACCCTCGAAGTCGGTGTCTAACCTGCTTGGGTCCTGACAACAGTTTGGTAAGAAGAGGTTTTCAACATCGAGGCTCCCTCGATACACGGTTGCCCTCCAACTTCGGGGCACCGTCCCCTTCTTCGTCCACACAGGATCAGGTAACCCACAAACAGTCTGTTAAGACTAGCCAGTCCTCGAGTGGTAGGTCTCATGCGCAGCATGTAGACGGCTCCGGCCTTGCCCTCGAGGGCCCACTGGCTTCAAAACCCCGGCGGGAGTCTTCGGTCTCCAAAGCCTATAAGGGGTTTCAGGTTGTTCCTGGGGTTCATCCCCCACAGAACATACCTAAGCCATGTACAGTGGTGGCATCCGCTTCGAGCAGTACCGATACCCCGGCATCGGTACTGGTGTTGGATGAAACACTCCTCACCAGGGATCATCATCTGGTGTCCTCAGTACCTTTGGGATCGGTGGATACCCTCCAGATTGACTTTCCATTATCGGTACTAACACCGATACTCCAACTAACGTCGGTACCCTCCACATGTGCATCAGTAGCCTCGCTTCCTTCAATGCCGAGTCTGGAATCGATCTCCAGTCTGGAGGACTGGGTACTGACTCGCCTTGGTACCGGCTCTCGACGGTACCGAAGGCTCGGTTCCGATGATTCGGATCCGCAACTCTCGGTTCCCCTGACGCCGATTGAGTTGCCACTGGTTGCCCTTCCTTCACTGGTATCAGACACGGTACCGAAGTTGGTACCGATGTCCTCATTACCTTCACGATCGGTGCCTTCCATGCTTCGCTTATCAGGCTCTTTGCCCTCGATGCCGAGTTTGGAATCGATCTCTAGTCTAGAAGACTGGGTACCAATAGATTTTGGTACCGACACCGATCGATACCGGTACTTCGGTACCGAGGATAGCGGCCGGAGGTTTTCGGTTACCTTGGTACCGATTAAACTGTCACCGATGACTGCTCCGATGTCTTTGTCGGGTTCGACTCCCGACATCGGTACTAGCATAGGTATTGGTATCCACAGTAGCATCGTCGCCAATTCCTGCCATGCTTTTTTTCAACAGGATCACTCCATTCTATACCAAGCTTGGAGTCGATACCTGGCATGGACGATGTGGTAAGGATGGGGGCTGCTCCTGACAGCCAGTACCAGCAACCATCTTTTAAGCATTCCACACTGCACTCTGCAGGATCTTCTATTCCTATATAATTGGATAACTCTGTGGATGCTCAGGATAGTTCTGTAGATCTACCCTGTCCAGGGGAGATTCCTGTTTGGGATCCCTCTTTTCAGAGTTTCCTCCTGGATATAGCAAGATCTCTTGCCATTCCTATTCCAGGACATGATCCTGCACAAAGCTCTGTTTCTACCAAAGCAAAGGACAACATAATGCTTCCTTTGCATCATTCCTTGCAGGATCTCCTTCTAGGAATGTGGGAAACACCTTTAAGGGTACCCCCACCTCCCAGGGCAACTGATCTCTTATATCAGGTGCCCCCCTCTCCAGGGTTTCAAAAGACTCAACTTCCTTATCATTCCATAATAGTGGAATCAGCAATGAGGCGGGTAAAGAATAAGAAAAAGCACTCTTCTTATCCGCCAGGTCGTGAGTCTGAGACACTAGATGCCTTTGGACGTCAAACCTTCCAGACATCTATGCTTTCTGCAAGAATTCTCTCATATATTTTTTATATGAGTCTTTCTCTTGAGGAGGTCACAAAGCACTTACATCTTTTGACTCCTTTCCTTCCAGATTCTAGGAGTAAAGACTATTCTTCACTGCTTAAGCATATCCAGAATATTTCTTGGTTTCTTTCTCGTGCTTCCCTAGACTCTTTTGAGTCTGTTAGCAGAACGCCTGCTATTGCTATAGGGGCACGACATAGAGCCTGGCTCCAATCTTCAGACTTGGACAAATGGGCACAACAACGTCTGGGACATACTCCTTCCTTGCACTGGAGAAAATCTTTTTAACAAGGAGTCTTTACGTCAGGTTACTCAGTTATCCACTGATTTACCTGTTCCTAAGGTTTGTTCTACACCTTCTTCTGTCCCACTAGGTAGGAAATCTCCTACCAAACTTTCTTCCCACAGGAGAAGAAGGTTTTATTCATCACTTGCCCATGATACAAATCTTCCCCAACAGGGGAGGCATCGTCCTGGTCTGAAGAATCCAACCTCTCACCAGGCTCAGCAAACCTAGCATCTGCAGGGTTTCTGATCAATCATCATCAGATGCTTGTGACTCTTGGGGTTAGCATCTACAGTTGCTTCTTCTCAATGGAGGCAATCCACCGCTTCATTCTAACCCCTACACATGTATGCCTTTCCAAAAGATATCCATTTTTTCTATATTTCTATGAGCTGTTAGGATATTCATGCCTATAGGTCACAGGTTTCTCCTCTTTTTCCTGCTAGGGAAAGAGGTCTAACCACTATCAAATGATAGTTCCTGTGCCAGCATGTATCTTTCCTTTCTATAGACTTCCTACTTCGTAAGTCTTCTTCAGCTCCATTCTCTCCACCCTCTTACCAAGTTTTTCCCCTGTAAGCGGGAATTACTTACTGGGAGGCTTTTTCTTCAGCCTCTCTACTTTTCTCACTTTCCAGTACGGAGTTACCTCCTCTGCTCAATCTTGCTTTGGGGCAGCTTATCAGACATGTCCAGAGTTTCCTACTCCTGTCTGTTCTTTCTGTTTTTGAACAGTAAGATTCTTTCTGCTGTCTTGCTAACAGCTGCCTATGCAGGAGCTTTAATGTTTGGACCACTGGTTCTTGTCCACAAACAACCAGATTGTCCTCCACTAACATTCTGTCTAGTCTTAGTAGTGGCTCCAAGTCAGTGCTTCATCTCTCTTGGAGATCATCTCACTACAAGTTTTCTAGTTTGTCTTCTATTCTGCCATCTTCATTTTCCTGAGTTTGGCAGCATAGTTGGCAGAGATACTGGCTCTCTAACAGCCAGTTCTATCTCCTCATTCTCCTGCATCATGCTCTCTGCAATCTACAGAGAAGCTTTCCACTATGGGCCCTTGCTAGAGAGCATGGGTTTTTTTTCTCCAACAGCTATCCTAGCTGGTTAGAAAAGGCTTTCCAGTCATGTCTCCCATGACGAGAAGGTTCTCCCTTCTTTTACTATCTCCTTTTTTGATATAAAGGACATAGGCCTTCTCTTACTTGAAAGCTCAAGGAGTTGCTAGTTCCCTGCTTTGGTCCATAGTATTCCCAATTGGGGATATGCTCGTCCTCATGGTAAGAACGCATGATACCTTTGTCCTTAAGCAGGTCAAGCGTCTTCTGTCTACTTACCATGCTAGAGTCCTGGAAGACTCGGGACTTGCTGGCTGCACATTGACATTGTCCTTTGTTTTTCACGTAACAGTCCTGGTTATTTTTCACTAACTAGCATTCTTGCAGATCATGACCAGGAGGAATAGATTCTCTCTATATGTCTTCTCAAGTAGGTTCCACCTCCTTGTTAGATGAATCTTTCCTCTCCACATATCCTATGTGATCACTGTGCTGTAGGCATATCTCTGTCTGTTTAATTGCAGACACCCTTATGTAGGCCTACATATCCATATTTATTTTTGGTGTGTATTTTATGCCCTGCCATATCTCATTATAGATATTTTCTTATATGTCTATCTATCTCTATCTATCTATATATCTATATCTATATATATATATGTATATATATATATGTATCTGTTGAGATATTTTATTATAGATAGATATGTATCCACATACTTATCTATTTCACTGTCTATCCTCATATAGCTATATGATTCTGACAGAAGGGCTTTACCCATACCTATGCTATCTAGCAGGTTTGGGGTTCTACACACACAACCACTCCTGTGGTAGTCAACAATTTTTATACCATAACCTAACGGTTTAGGTACCTCTGAAGCTCTCCGTGTCCAATATCTCTCCTAGCTTACCCCAGTTAGGAGAGACATTGTGGATCTTCAGTTAATCACAGGCTTAATGCTTCAGGCATTTGTCCTCTCTTTTTGGGATACAAGGAGTTCCCACACCCTTTCTCCCCACAAGGACTGTGCCTGTTTGTCCAAATCGGTTAGCCTTCTCTTTTTGCTCCTAAGAGTGACTCACTCTGCCTCCAAAAGAGCTAGGGTTTTTCTCATAAAGCCTTCCGCTGAAGGCCCACCGTTTTTGGACTACCCCAGTTTCCCTACTGGTGTTACCTGTTACCTTTCAAGATTCTGACCTCCACTAGTTTTCCTACAGGATTATTACCTCCACTTATAGTGAGGTCCTCTTCAAGGTTCCTCTACTAGGTTTCCCAGTAGATCCATGAACCTCCATACTTCTGTGAAATCCTGTCAGGGGAGGTCCATATTGCAATATTCTTTGCAATATTATTGATGACCATCATCATCCACACATGGACTCCATCTCTGCAGTCCTATGCTAGGTTAGCTGTTCCACAGCATCCTTCTTTCTTCAACTCCTACCCTCCATCCTCAGGATGCCTGGTGTTCTGGGAGATAGCATGTTCCAGCCTATGACATGCTGGGACTCCAGGCATCTCAGCTTGGGAGTCCCCCATATGTGAAGACTCATTCCTGCTTGTTCCTGGAGATAGCACAGTTACTTACCTGTAACAGGTGATCTCTGGGAACAGCAGGAATAAGTCTTCACAACCCTCCCACCTCCCCAGGAGTTGTATCTCTATCTATCTTTCCTTTCCTCTCTGTCTCTTTGTCTCAGCTTTAAAACTTAAATGAGGAGAGGCAGTTGGGAAAGGCGGGAAGGCAGCACGCAGGCGTGCTGGGATGCTTCCAAAAGCTCTTGATTGGACGCTGGGAAGCGTTCCCGCGCAGACTCCGGCGGTACCGACGTACCCATATGTGAAGACTTATTCCTGCTGTTTCCAGAGATCACCTGTTACAGGTAAGTAACTGTGGTTAATTAACGTGGAGCACAACTTTACTATGTTAAAGTAGCAATCACTATTAATTTTGTTTAGCTTTTGTGGCTGATGCACAGAGATCAAACATCTGATATATTATTTCTGTCAGAAATGTGATTAGGAGATGAAATCCAACTAACAAATAGCTAACACTGTTCCACAAATTTTCAAAAATTGTTTGCTTCAGAAATGAAATGTGCTATTTCTTAATTAATTTGATATGCTGAATTCAAATGATAGTGAAATTGGTCAATTAGCTCCTGTTTCTATATGTTGAAGAATGTACATTTTACCACTATGTATGGTGAAAATCGAGCCTAAATCCTTGGATGTAAATCAGAATCTTATTACAAATGAAACTTTGCGCAATAAGCATGTTTTTATAAAATAAAGTTCATAAATGTACTTAGAAGAAACAGAGGAGTAATTATGTCTGCAATAACTTTCATTAAGAACATTTGTAAGTACATTCTAGCAATTTTTGTTCTCATTCAGTGGCTTCACGACTCTTCCTGATCTGTTTCTTGTACTGAAGCAATGGAATATCCTTTGTCACTGTCCAGCAGTAGCCTGCAAGAATTGATGGACTCCATTTACCCTGATACCTCTTTTCCATGGCTGCAATGTCTTGGTGAAATCGTTCTCCATGTTCATCACTTACTGCTCCGCAATTTTGTGGGAAAAAATATAGATGAGATGGGGGGTTGAACACGAACAGCCAAAACAAAACAGTTAGACAATCCCCATAATAATTTTGGGAAAGCCCAGAAAAGCCCCAACAGAGTGTAGAAAATGAATCTTAAGGACATGTCGCAACCAAGGTTTTTGAATGCCTTGAGAAGATCTTGAACAATCTCTTGGTAATTATTTGCTTTGTTTCCAAGAAAATTTTGTGTCACTGATTCAAATGCTATCCATGCAGCCTTTTCCTTTCCACGCAATAAACAAAGAAATTCTTCATCTTGAAGTGCATGAATCTGAGGGCCAACAAAAACTTCTTCCTTTACTTTGGCATCATTCAGTCTAGGAAATTTACCACTAAGATACCTGAAAACAGGTTTAGTTTTATCCATCGCCTTGACAACGTTTTTCATTAGTCCCAACTTGATTTGCAAGGAAGGCATCAAAATCTTGTTGCTGTCTACAAGTGCTGGAAACAGAATATTTTTGCTTCCAGGAGTCAGTGACTGACGGAGTGGCTAGACCCTTTTGACGAAATGATAATCTCTAACATGACTATCCCATTCACACAGGAAGCAGCAGTACGTGGTGTATCCACCCTGAAGACCAAGCAAGAGGGCGACCACTTTGAAGTCACCACAGATTGACCATAGATGTTGATCATAGTTTATACATTTCAAAAGTTGTTTCATATTGTCATACGTCTCTTTCATAAAAGCTGCATGGCCAGTAGGAATTGATGGTAGCAAGTTGCCATTCCTCTTCATCTCTCTCTGGGCCAGTCCAGGAACTCTTGGATAGTCAACCTCCTCCAGCAGCTGAGGACTGAATTCTGAAAGTTTCTCTGACAGGCTATCCAGCTCCCCCTGGAGTCAGAGGCTCAGTCTTTCAGTCCTCAGCAGCTGAACAGGACGTTGGGCTGACAGGCTCCCTGGAGGGATGAAGAGGAATTAGGCAGTAGTGATTTTATTAGAGGCAGGAGAAGCTGATGCCTGGGTTTTTCCCTAGCTGGGTTATTAAGCCAAGGAATTTTTGTTGAAAGTAAAAAAAAAAACAAAAAAACGGACTGACGGTCTTCCCCTGCCTCAGATATTACAGAGAGGTAGTAAAGGGCAGAGCCTGCCATGCTGAGCTAAATATTGAAGATCCATCAATCCAGGGAGGTTGAGGGAGACACTGGGAGCCCCAGAATCCATCCCTCTCTCTCCGACATGCCATCTCTGTTTCCCACTAGTAGGGGACGAAGGAGGATCGGGCGGTAGAAACAGCTTTTTTGAGGTAGGTCAGTGGAGCGCAGCAAGTGCGAGTTACTGGCAACGGATTTGGTCTCGGCGCCACGGTTTTAGGCCGTTCGGCGGAGTCGGGGGTTTTGATCACAGTTGTGTGGTTTTTTTTCCCAGTTGGTGTGAGAGCGCATGTTACTGGCAGCAGCTCCGTGCATGCAGTGTGGGAATCACCTGGGGCTGTCCAGGCCAGGCTTCTGCCGCTCTTGCATTAGAGGAAGCAGTTGCATAGAGCGGCTATTTGAGTTATCAACCAGGCCAAGAGCATGTTGCAACCCATGACGCGCCTTACTTATCTCGGAGCCTTGTTCGACACGGAGATAGGGTCAGTGTTTCTGCCCGAGGACAGGATGCAAAAGATTTGGGATCGGGTAAGAGCCTTCTTGTGATTGCAGGCTCCGACAGCTTGGAGATACTTTCAGCTGCTGGGGTCCATGGCGGTGGCCTTGGACTTAGTGCTGTGGGCCAGGAGTCATATGCGTCCTCTTCAGCGGGCATTGTTGACCAGATGGTCTCCGCAAGATCATCCTTTGTTCTGAAAGCTGATATGCCTGGAGGACGGCAGCAACAGTCTACAGTGGTAGTTAGACCCGGGGGCATCTTCAAGCAGGGGTGCCATTGCAAGACCCGGAGTGGGTGTTGGTCACCACAGACGCCAGCCTTTCGGACTGGGGAGCTCATTGCTTAACGTGGGTAACGCAGGGCGTCTGGTCGACGGAGGAGAGCGGTTGGTCGATCAATCACTTGGAGCTCAGGGCCGTATGTTGGGTGCTGCGGTAGTTCAGTGATCTGTTAGTCTGGAAAGCGGTTCGTGTGTTCTCAGACAGTCTGGTAACGGTGTCATATATCAACAGACAAAGAGGCACAGGCAGTGCGGCGCTGCTGGAGGAGAGTCAACAGTTGATGCAGTGGGCAGAAGCCCATCTGGTGGATCTATCAGCGGTGCATGTAGCAGGAAGAGACAATGTGCAGGCCGATTATCTCAGTCGTCATGTCCTGGATCCCAGAGAATGGGAGCTAAATGCGGCTGTGTTTCATGACATTACGCTGTGAAGGGGGAAACCAATCATGGATCTGATGGCTACCCTCAGAAATGCCAAGGTGTACCTATCTTACAGCAGGGGCAGGGAGCACATGTCGGAGGGCCTAGACGGCCTGGTGCAGCCCTGGCTGGTGCGCAGTCTACTGTATGTGTTCCTCCCTTGGCCAGTGTTAGGCCGGGTCATCCGGAGAATAGCGGGACACGACGGAACAGTGATTTTCATTACCCCAGATTGGCCCAGACAGCCCTGGTATGCGGATCTGGTGCGGCTTCTAGTGAATCTGCCATGGAGGCTTCCCGACCGGATCAATCTGTTGTCTCAGGGCCCCGTTCTCATGCCGCAAGTGGTTCGGTTCTTGTTTACGGCTTGGCTCTTGAAAGGGAAAGATTGCGATGGCAGGGGCACTTAGTGTCAGTAATTGGTACCATGTTGCGGTCCAAAAGGAGATCGACTTTCTTAGCGTATGTTCGTGTGTGGCACATCTTTGAGGATTGGTGTAAAGACCGGGATCGAAGACCGATGGTTACAACTTTGCTGGATATCTTGTCCTTCCTGCAAGGGGAACTAGAGAAAGGGCTAGCACTTAGTAGTCTCAGGGTTCATCTGGCGGCTCTGGCATGCTATAGAGAGAGAGTGCAGGGAGTTGTGTTGTCATCGCATCCGGATGTTCAGCATTTCTTGAGGGCGGCAAGGAATATTAGACCGCCAATAAGACAGGTGGTCCCCTGCTTTGGACTTTAACTTAGTCTTGGAAGCGTGGACGCAGCCTCTGTTGCAGTCGGCGGCTTCTGGAAATATGAGAGAACTGTCTTGGAAGACTGCCTTTCTGGTGGCCTTGTGTTTGGCAAGAAGGATCTCTGACCTACAGGCGCTTTCCTGTAGGGAACCGTACTTGCAGTTTTTGGCGGAGAAGGTGTTGCTGAGACCGGTACTGTCCTATCTCCCTAAAGTAGTTTCCATTTTTCACCTGAATCAACTGATTTTGCTTCCGACGTATTCAGATAGTGTAACTGGGGCAATGAATCGCTCGCTTCACAAGTTGGATCTGGGACGAGTGCTGCGTAGGTACCTGAGAAAAACAAGGCCGTTTCGCAAGTCAGACAGATTATTTGTTTTTGGAGATCCCCGTTAAGGGGAAGCGGCAGCCAAGGCATCGATTGCCCTTTGGTAAAGCAAGTGATTGTAGCGGCTTATGTAGCAAGGGGGAGATCGCTCCCCGAGGGGCTCAAAGCTCATTCTACCAGGGGGCAAGCGGCTTCCCGGGCCGAATTCGCATTCATTCCTCCAGTGGAAATCTGTCGAGGGGCAACTTGGTCGTCACTCCACACGTTCATGAAGCATTATCGTTTAGATCTTCAGGTAAGGGGGAGACACGAGAGTCGGAGCCTCAATCATGGTGGCGGGGCTCGCCGGACCCTCCCAAGTTTAGGAACTGCTTTGGTACTTCCTGAGATTTCCTGGACTGGCTCAGAGAGACAAAGAGGAAGGAGAAATTAGACCTTACCTGCTAATTGTCTTTCCTTGAGTTCTCTCTGACCAGTCCAGGGCCCACCCAGTTCGGCTCGAAGGGCTTCGGCGGGGCTAGGGCTCGGCCGATAAATAGCAAGTATAAGACATTCAGCTACTGTTGGCCGGAGGTGGAGAAGACTAAGCTGTCGTTTGGGCAGCGGAGTTCGGAGATTTTTTGGCTTCAAACGGGGTGGATTTTGGATCCTGTAAGGAGAGATAATTCATCCTCTGTATATATAAAAAAGAGAGAAACAATAAAAAGAGAGAATTACTTAGGGTTGGTTTGGAGTTTTAGAGTGTTGCATTTATGGAAGTTTCGGCTGCTTTGACAATAGTAGACTGAGCCTCTGACTCCAGGGGGAGCTGGATAGCCTGTCAGAGAAACTTTCAGAATTCAGTCCTCAGCTGCTGGAGGAGGTTGACTACCCGAGAGTTCCTGGACTGGCCCGGAGAGAACTCAATGAAAGACAATTATCAGGTAAGGTCTATTCCTTATCGTCACTCCAGTCCAGTCCCTTACTTCTGGGTTGCGTAACCCTTCCAGCAGCTTGGAGGCTGAGCCCAACCTTTTTGGGGATGGAGCGGTATAAATACCACTGGGACCACCCCCTAACTCCAGTATTGCTCAGCCTCCAAGCAGCTGGAGGGTTCCGTAAGCCTAGGGCTTACTGGAGTCCTGCCTTCTCTTAATTAATGTTATTTAATTTTATTTAATTGCTGAATTCTTTAATTATTTATTTTCTTTCTTTAGTTAAGGTGCTCGTTTTTCCTTTAGTGCCTGTACCTTTAAGTTCTGCAATCCCTCTGCTTCTCCCTCCCCCTCCTCCCTCCCTTTCCGACCGGGCCGGAGACCGGAGGGGACACCGGAGCTGCCTGCTGCAGGGGGATAAAAGATCTCCCTCTTCCTCGGCTGGGGGGATTTCTTGTTTTTTCAGCACCCTCGAGGAGCAGCCCTGCCTCGCGCCGAAGCCCCAAAGGCGGCTGAGCGCTAGAGGCAGAGACACGAGCGGGACATTGACGCCCCCCCCCCCCTGGAGCAGCGGGGTGCGGTGGCGATTCACGGGGCCGGCAGCTGAAGCCTCTCTCCTCCGGAGGAATTTCTAGCGGCGGCAGCCCTTGCAGTCGGCGACGCGGAGAACGCTCCCTCCTAGCAGGCCTGCATAACAGGGCAGCGTGCAGAAGCGCGATCCTCCGTTCCGGACTCCACGTGGCCGCGGCCTAACACGTGTAGAGCCAACGGAGTGGAATCGCGGCTTTCTCGGTTCAACAAACAGCAAGTATTATCATTGTCGGTTTTTCTTTACCTTTATTTAGTTTAAAGTTATTTTTATGCTATTCTTATGCTATTTTTAGGTTATTTTAAATTAAATAGCTCGCTGTGGATCACGTTGGTTTTAATCGTCTAGGCATCTCTTCAACAAAATTGCTGACCTTTCTTAGGACAGAGGAAGGCTCAGGGGTTAACTAGTTTCTTCCCACAGCAATTCCCTGGAGTGGGACCCCTGATTTGCCCTCAGTTTTGCTTTGGGTTTTGCTTTTCAGTTTTTTCTCTCATACAGCCAATTGATTAGTCCTGCCACTAAGCACAGCCTTCGGAGCCGACTGGAAAGCATGGCTACCAAGGCAAAGTGCCCATCCTGTGGAACACGGAGGGGCACCCCCACTGAGACGGGAATCTGCAGGCCATGTGCGGCAGCGTCTACCTCTGTAGAGCAGGAAATCAGTTTGACCATGTCCCAAACACCTCAGGTGCCTGGGGAATCCCTGGTAGCGGAAGGTGGGGGGTCAGTTACCTCCGGCTACTAGCACAGAGGTTCCCTCACCCCCTCTATCCCGTGCCACGCTGGAGGAAGGGGTCGGAGAGCTCTTCTCCACAGACTTCATCCTTTTGCTTCACCAAGCTTACTGCAGGCGCAGGCAGGGGCTTGGCCCAGGCGATACAGGTCCGCCAGCAGAAGCCAGATTAGACAAACCTAGGAGAGCGAGCGGTCAGGACTCAGGGATACCCCACAAGCGCACCAGGCTAATAAGTGAAGAGATCCTCCCTCCCCTGTCCCAGGGCACTCCAGAGGAGGAGGGTTCCGAAAGGGACTTAGAGGAGGAAGACGAGGAGCTGGAAGAAGGGGAGATCCCGGAAGAGGACCATGCTCGCATTGTCAGGGTGTTCCGCCGTGAAGAGCTCTCTTCTCTAATCAATGAGTCCCTAAAGGCCCTCAATGTTACCTCTGATTCCCCAACAGAGGAGGAGGCTCTAGAGGATCCCCTGATTCAGGCCGTCAGAAGGTCCCAGAAAGTCTTCCCTGTCCACAGAGTGGTACGTCAGATGATACAAGAGGAATGGGATCAACCAGAATCAGGCTTGCGAGGGGTACGAACCATGTCTCGCCTCTACCCTCTCCCTGAGTCAGATAAAGAACTGCTGAAGTCCCCCAGAGTAGATGCGGCGGTATCAGCAGTCACCAAGAAGACCACTATCCCAGTGGAGGGAGCCACGGCTCTAAGGGATGCTCTAGACAGGAAACTGGATACGCTCCTGAAACAAGCTTTTGACATCAGCGCCCTTGCCTTGCAGGCCTCAGTATCAGGAGCCTGGGTGGCTCGGGCCTGCTTAAGGTGGGCACAACAGATCCAGTCAACAGAGGGATCAACGGCCGAAGCGCAAGCCAACTCGGCTAAGGTGGAATCTGGTGCAGCCTATTTGGCGGATAGCCAGTATGATCTCATCAGAAGCCTAGCCAAGAACATGGCCTCGGTGGTGGCGGCTAGACGCTATCTTTGGCTACGGAATTGGGCAGCAGATGCTTCCTCTAAGGCGCGCCTGAGCCGTCTTCCTTTTAAGGGCAAACTGTTGTTTGGCGAAGATTTGGAAAAGCTAGTTAAGGACCTGGGGGAGTCAAAGGGAGGCAGGCTCCCAGAAGACAGACAAAAACAGGGGCGCTCCCTACCCCCCTTACGTACCCAGCCTAGGGAACCACGGAGGTTTCGTCCAGCCAGGTCAGCTCCCTTTTCCAAGACCCGTTTTCCCCAAGGGGACAAGGTTTCCGAGGGTTCCGGGGAGCTGGCCGAGGTTTCGGAACAGCCCCTTCCTCCTTCTCGGGTTCCAGAAAACAATGAGAGGCCGGGGCCCAGGAGGGAAGGCACCCGATTGGAGGCCGCCTGAGGCTCTTCCTTCCCGCCTGGTCCCGAGTCACGTCCGATCAATGGGTCCTAGAAGTGATCAGAGAGGGCTATGCTCTCGAATTCGCAGAACAAATCCCCTCAGCCTTTGTCCGCTCTCCCTGCGGCTCCGCTACAAAGAGGGCGGCGGTGGAGGCGACTCTCGCCCGCCTATTAGCTCTCGGGGCAGTAATCCCCGTTCCACCAAACCAGCGAGGATCGGGTCGGTACTCAATTTATTTTGTGGTACCAAAGAAGGAAGACTCCCTTCTACCGATCCTGGATCTAAAACAGGTAAATCGCTGCCTCAGGGTACCCCACTTCCGGATGGAGACTCTACGTTCTGTCATAGCAGCCGTAAGGGAAGGGGAGTTCCTAACATCCCTCGACTTGACAGAAGCCTACCTGCACATCCCAATCAGGAAGTCCCATCAGCAGTTCCTGAGATTCGCGGTACCAGGAGGCCACTTTCAATTCCAGGCCCTTCCATTCGGCCTAGCTACGGCTCCCAGAACATTCACCAAGGTAATGGTAGTGGTAGCGGCCTTCCTTCGGAAGGAGGGCATATTAGTTCATCCTTACTTGGACGATTGGCTAATCCGGGCAAAATCCGAAGAAGAAAGTCTCTCGACAACGGCCAGAGTAATCCAGGTTTTAGAGGACTTGGGTTGGGTCATCAATCGTACAAAGAGCAGACTGACTCCCTCCCAGGAACTCGAGTACCTCGGGGCAAGATTCGACACCAACAGCGGAAGAGTTTTCTTGTCACGAACGAGATCAAGGGATTTAAGGCTCCTAGTCTCGCAGTTTCTAGCCAGAAGAAGCCCCTCGGCGTGGCATTATCTTCAGCTTCTGGGAACAATGGCGGCGGCAATAGAAGTAGTACCATGGGCCAGGGCCCACATGCGCCCATTGCAGCGTTCTCTGTTGCGTCGGTGGTCCCCCCAGCATCATCCTCTCTCTCGACAGTTACCGTGCGCTCCGCGGACCAAACAGGCACTATACTGGTGGAAAAACCCAAGGAACCTGGACCGCGGGATGCCTCTCGAACCCCCTCGGTGGTTACTGTTGACGACGGATGCCAGCCTATCGGGCTGGGGGGCACACTGCCAAGATCAGTTCACACAGGGTCGCTGGACACCGTTGGAATCGCAGTGGCCCATCAACAGACTGGAGTTGCGGGCCGTCACCCTGGCGCTCAAAGCTCTCGAGACATTAGTTCAAGGAAGAGCAATTCGCGTCCTCTCCGACAATGTCACCGCGGTGGCCTACATCAATCACCAGGGAGGCACCAGCAGCCCCGCTCTCGAAAAGGAGGCGGACACCCTCTTACAGTGGGCGGAGATCCATCTGCAGGCGCTATCAGCACAGCACGTGGCCGGAACGGACAACGTCACGGCCGATTTCCTCAGCAGATGCAAGATAGACCACGGGGAGTGGGAACTGGAACAGGAGACCTTCAACCAAATAGAAGCTCGGTGGGGAGTGCCAGTCATGGACCTCATGGCACGGTTCTTGTCAGCCAAGGTGGACAGATTCTTCAGTCGGCGGAGGGAAAGAATGTCCGAGGGCTTGGATGCCCTGTCCCAGAAGTGGCCTTCGGAGGGTCTTCTCTATGTATTCCCGCCGTGGGCTCTGATCGGAAAAGTGCTCCAGCGGATAGAGTCTCACCAGGGATTGGTAATCCTCATAGCCCCAGACTGGCCTCGCCGACCCTGGTATGCGGATCTGGTGAGGATGATTGCCGACCAGCCGTGGCGCCTCCCTTGCAAAAGGGATCTACTAAGGCAAGGCCCGGTACTGATGCCACACGTGGAGCGGTTCTCGCTTACGGCCTGGCTATTGAAAGGGCACGGCTCCTGAAAAGAGGTTACTCAGGGGCAGTAGTCTCAACTCTGCTGCAGGCCAAGAAGCGTTCGACCTGTCTTTCCTACGTGAGAGTCTGGCGCATCTTCGAATCCTGGTGTGCGGAGCGCCGAAAGAAACCACTCTCGGCCTTTGTTCCGGAGGTCCTGGAATTCCTGCAGGTAGGGTTTGACAAGGGTCTGGCCCACAGTTCCTTAAGGGTCCAGCTTGCGCCATCGCTTGCTACAGGGGCAAGGTCCGAGGCAAACCCCTAGGGGCCCACGCGGACGTCGCAAGGTTCTTAAGGGCAGTTAGACGGCTACGACCACAACGAAGGTCAGTCATCCCCCCCTGGGACCTTAACCTTGTGCTAAATGCGTTGATAGGGAATCCCTTTGAGCCATTAAAGAATGCCTCCCTAAAGGATTTAACCCTGAAGACAGTTTTCCTTATAGCCATCTGCTCGGCCAGAAGAATCTCGGAACTACAAGCACTGTCCTCGCAGCCCCCCTTTCTGTCCTTCCTCAGGGATAAAGTGGTGCTGCGCACGGTTCCATCCTTCTTGCCCAAAGTCTCCTCCCCTTTCCATGTGAACCAGACAATTACCCTCCCGGCCTTCGCAACGGAAGGGCAGGAAAGTGGGGCTGACAAGCTTCACCTACTAGACATTCGCAGGACCCTGAAGCGATACCTCTCCCGCACAGCGCCCTTCAGAAAATCCGAGCGACTATTCATTCAGTTCGGGGGTCCGCACAAAGGGGAGGCGGCGGCCAAGGCCTCCATCTCTAGGTGGATCAGGGAGGCAATCGCCTCCGCCTATATCCTGAAGGGGAAGCAAGTTCCCATGGGCCTGCGGGCACATTCCACGAGGGCTCAGGCTACCTCTTGGGCGGAGTTCAGCCTAGTTCCTCCACTGGATATCTGTAGGGCGGCGACTTGGTCCTCCCTCCACACCTTCACCAAGCACTACAGGTTGGACGTCCAGAGTGCAGCGGACGCTCGGTTTGGCCTGGCGGTTCTTCGTTCCGGTATGCCGGATCCCACCCAGCTTTGAACTGCTCTGGTACATCCCAGAAGTAAGGGACTGGACTGGAGTGACGATAAGGAAATGGTAATTAGGCCTTACCTGCTAATTGCTGTTCCTGAAGGAACGACAGTCCAGTCCCTGATCCCTCCCGTTTCCGGCTGAAGTTAAGAGTATTGTTTAGTCTGAAGCATCGGAACGAACCCAGGCCAGGGGCGGCTAGCCCCGGCAAACCCCCTCCGTCCGGGGCCATCCCTCCCATCCTCCCTATGCTATTCCAAAAAAAAAAAAAAAAAAAAGTTTTTAGTTATGGTCAATTTTTCTTTAGATCTTTTAGCTATATAGTGTGTTACGAAAGTTTGTTAGGTCTGCTTTTTCATTCGAATACTGGAGTTAGGGGGTGGTCCCAGTGGTATTTATACCGCTCCATCCCCAAAAAGGTTGGGCTCAGCCTCCAAGCTGCTGGAAGGGTTACGCTTGTTAGGTCTGCTTTTTCATTCGAATACTGGAGTTAGGGGGTGGTCCCAATGGTATTTATACCGCTCCATCCCCAAAAAGGTTGGGCTCAGCCTCCAAGCTGCTGGAAGGGTTACGCAACCCAGAAGTAAGGGACTGGACTGTCGTTCCTTCAGGAACAGCAATTAGCAGGTAAGGCCTAATTACCATATTTCTCCTTATGCAGCAGTACTGCTTTAAGACTTGCTTTGGATGAATCAATGAAGAGCCTCCAAACATCTGCATTGTAATAGATATTGAGAGCTGCCATTAAACCTTTTACGTTGTTGCATGCAGCAAGATCCCCTTCTTTGAAAAAGAATGACACCAAGTTTTTCTGACGGTCCCGGAAAAAAATTTGAACGTCACCAGCCAGAATATTCCACTGCTATAGTCTGGAACCCAAAAGCTCAGCTTTATTCTTCGGGAGATCCAAATCCCTGACAAGGTTGTTCATTTCACCTTGCGTTATGAGGTGTGGCTCATTAGCAGTGGCAGAAGAAACTCTGGGTCACATGAGGTTGACAGTTCATGACTACAAACTTCTTCCTCTTCCTCACTTGATTCTAATGATAATGATTCTGACATTTTGGGAATCAGCAACCCTTCTCCATGAGGCACTGGGTGTATTGCAGATGGAATGTTTGGATATTGCACGTTCCACTTACTCTTTCTGGATATGCCTTTCTGAATTGGAGGAGCCATGCAGAAGTAGCAATTGCTGACGTGATCCGTGGGCTCTCTCCAGTTCATTGGAACTGTAAAAGGCATTGATTGCCTTTTCCTATTCATCCATTGCCTGAGATTTGTTGCACATGTATTACAGCATGTGTGTGACGCCCAGCTCTTATCCTGATCTCCTATTCTGCAGCAAAATATAAGTTGTAGGCTTTCTTAACCGTCATAGTCCTATTCCGTTTTTGTGATGTAAAAGTCACTTCACCACAAATATAGCAGAAATTATTTGCATTATTAACACAAGTACGATGCATTGCCGAATACGCTGTGATTGACCTATCGGCATAAAATAATGCAAAATATTTTTTTTTTTAATTTTTCTGTGACTAATACACCTTTAAATTTGCATCACTTGACAGTATAAATCTTAATACTGATTGCATCATCTGGTTTTGGACAGATATTTCTATTCGTTGCAGTAGAGATTACACAATCTCACACAAATCTTGCGTAATACACAGTTAATGGTGCCTAATGACTAATTAATAGCATATTTCTTAGGAACTTGACCTAATCAGCCATTTTCATTATGATTTCTGTGTTCAGCAGCCTTAAATTAGTTTAGAACAGCTGCTTTCGTGCCCCAAGCATTTTGGCTGTTGAACAGTGTAATCAAAGAATTGAAACGCATGGCATTAATGTATTTGATGATGAGTGCTTCATATCTGGCTAGTGTAGGAATATCCTGTTGATCATTGGTGGAAAATTGTTTGTAATGGGGAAAATTGCATGAGTATCATGAGCATGAGGGAATTTTTGGTTTTTTTGCCCCCCCCACCTTTTATTCCCTTGGCAATCTGTTGTCCTTGTGGCACTTTCAGCTTAAAGATAGAGGGTCATTTCTTACAAGATATACCTTTTATACTACTCATCTGCTGGCAGGGGCTCTCTTCCCATGTCTGTCTGTTTTGCTCCTTTACAGTCAGATCAACACCATTGGTCTGAGGGTCTGTACCTTGAATTCCCTGTACGTCAGCCTCAGCTACAGAACCTTTTTAAATCCCCACTGCTCCTTCCCCTTCTCCCTTCTCCTTTCTCCTTTCTCTTTTACTTTTAACTAGATTTAAGATTCAAAGTAGAAAAAAATCGATTTTGATACTTGACAAGATATTAGGTGATGGAATAATTATAACTGGGTATGTTAATATAAATTTAAAATTTTATGTGTTAGGGAGAGAGAGCAGCCTCCACGCTTTGCACAACCTGGAACATTTGAATTTGAGTATTCTTCCCGATGGAAAGCCCTAGATGAAATAGAAAATCAACAGCGTGATCAAGTTGAGAGGAACATGAGAGAAGCCAAAGATAAACTAGAATCTGAAATGGAAACAGCTAGACATGAGCACCAGCTGATGTTAATGAGACAAGGTAAATATGCCGTATTCCTATTCTTGACGTTTTGCTTTCATTGGAGAAGTTAAATTTTTATTAAGTAGACTGGCAAACATGTAAATTTATTTTAGCAATAGTCTCTACAGATAGATTTGTGAGAATCCTTTCTCTTGAAATATTGTTTGCATTGTTTTGTTTGTCATACAGGATATGAAACATAAGAAATGTCATGCTGTGTCAGACTAATAGTCCATGCCCAGAATATTGCTGACGATAGCCAGTCTGGGTCAGTTCAAAGTGCTTGACATATCTTAATGCAGGACTCAATCCTAGATAGCAGATCTCCATGGTGCCTAGAAATTTCACCCTGGTGCCCCAATTTAATGCACCTGAATAGTTTCATTTTGACTACAGCTGCTGAAAAAAGTGGTGAATCTGAAGAGGACAGATTTTCCCATGGGCTGTTTAGGCTTTAGGGGTTGTTAGGGAAGCTGTGTAGGTTTTGGAGCTGGCTTTCGGGCAAGGGTAGCAGACTTGTCTGCTTTGTCCCTGGCGGACCTGTGGCTCTGCAGTGTTCTGCCTTCTCAAAGTCAGCATATGTGTTTTTAGGGGGGAAACCCTAAACTGGGCCCCCCTGGTCCTGTCTCTGCTGCTCCCTTTGCCAGTGGCAAGCTGGACCAGCCTGGACCCCCTGACCAACCAGTGACAAAGCACATGACCATCCTAGGAATAAGGGTGCTGCGGACACCGAATCTCATTTTTGGAAGGCTTGGGGTCGTTCAGGAGACTTTGATAGCTACCTTCAACTTTTGTGCAGTGCTGTGGGCATGCCAGTAGACTAGCTCTCAGCTAAGTGATCCACTCTTTGCAGGTGGCCTGATGGCTTTGGCCATAAGAGCTATGGCCTCTTGCTCCTAAGGTTATAGGTTTGTTTCTGGGAAAAACATGGCTTAGGTTGGGGCAGATGATCAGTGAGCCCAGTCTCCTCTTGGAGACTAGCAGACTCACAGAAGCCCACCAAAGTGGCTGCTGTTGATTGACTCTGTTTCAGAGGTTCTCCCAGCTTAACGCTGATGGTACTGGCTAGTTAGTAGTTCAGGAATTCTTCCGATGATAGATCAGTTCTCTGGTGGAGCACTTCCCCTTATGGCTCATTTTCTCTCTGGGAGAAGTATCTTGACTATAGCACACTTGGACACGATTAGAAAGGTCAGGGAACCACTACCTAGGGCTGTGCATTCATTTTGGTGTAGTAGTCTGATGAAGGGGATCCATGGGTGACCTCTTTTGCAATAGGAGTGATATTGGCAGAGCTGCTCAGTGGCAGGAGTCACTTCCAGGTGCCCTTGGGAGCCTGTAATCCTCCTCACGGGGGGGTGCTGGTAGCCCCCTCCCGAGGTGCAGCCAGTTGGAGCTCAGTCATTCTTCTGAGTGCCACTGGTACCACATTATACCAGTGAGTTTCTGGGTTCTTCGGCAAGATCCAGAGTGTCAGCTCCTTCGACAAGCCAACTGACATCGTCCCCTCAAGTCACTGGCTCAGACCAGCCTGAGATTTCTGAAGGTCATTATCTGAGTGGCTATAGTGATTGCAAGATCTCCCCAGGAGAGTCCTATGGGTGGGGGGACCATGGTGGATGTTCTTTAATGTCTCCAGCACAGATAAGATGGTTCTCCCATCCCCTCTGCTGCAGGACCAGGGTTATTCTTGATATATGTAGATTTTGGTAGGGAGATTGCTTTCAGTAGGTTCTGATCCTTGAGTTGATTGTCTTCGGACTCTGAGTCTCTCATCTTTGTTTGGGGCCCTTTGGGTCTGTTGCATTGGTCTGGTGGGGGAGGGGGGGGTACTTCCACCACCTAGATTTCGCCAAGGCATATTTTGCTTTGTGGTTCCCTGTACCTTTCTCAGTGTAATAGTTGTTGATAGTGTGTCTTTCTACAGGCAGAGGGCTCCTGCCTGGTTGTCGAGCTGGCCCGGTTTAATGTCCTTGGCAAAGAGCACAAATGAATTAGGCCAGTGGAGCTTGGGCTGGAAAGTCTGGAGTTGAGAAACTACTGTCCTAGAAGCAGCTTGATTATCTCCTAGAAGATGGTTCCTGCTCTCCGGAGTGGAGTTTACTCGCAGTGGAAGGTTCGTTCAAGATGCTGCTAACTTGGAGTATCTGGTCCTCAGTCATCTGAATGTGTCCGATTTTTCTACAATCCTTGGGCATGTAGCATCAATTGTATGGCTAGGTTCTTGCAGTAGGGTGCACAGGCACTCTGAGATGCATTGCCTAATCTGGTCTCAAGTGTTCTCTGTCATTTGACCATGCTCTTCCTCTTTCCCAGGAGATCAAGGAACAGATGAAGTAGCGGATGCAGTCCCACCTCCTGACTGGGAGGTTATGGGAAGCACCTAAAAAGAGGCTTGTCAGGCTGGCTTCCAACCAGAAGCGCTGGAGATGTGAGACCTAGTCCAGTGTGGTTTTCTACTACTATTGCTTGTCATTTGTATAGCGCTACAAGCAAGACAGATAGTTCCCTGCTCATTGGAGCTTAAAATCTTCCTCATTGGATATGAGCCTACAGAAGAAGCATGGTGGGGGCCCCTAACTGGACCTGGCCCTGGTGGAAGCATGCTGGTCGATTTAAGCAACTTGATATCTCCATGCTTGGGACCTGCTGAATCTTTGTGCCCTTGGCAGATGTTGTTTTTTGAAGTTTGACCTGGACTCCTTAAGCGGTATCTTGGCAGGTTTCCTTCAGGACTGAAACAATTTAGCCTGCCTGAGTGTCCTGTTGGGTCTTTAGTGGGCTCCTATGGTAGAGTGCTCTGGAAGGGCCTTCCTAAGGGGTTGGTCTTTCACAGATTCATTCCTGGCGTCTCTGGCATCTGTCAAAGTGTGTCCATGCAGTGACCCTCTGCTTAAAGTATATTTTTCTGGTTCTTTGGACTGCTCCTTTTGCTGTGAAGCCTTCGCTGTCCTTTTCTTCAAGGACAGCCAAGGCTTTACATGCTGCCCTCTTTTTACCTGACTTAACTGTGGTCCTGCCTTCTTTCATAGAGAGAGGTCTTCAAACAGACCAGTCACTGAGTTTATTGGATGTTGCTAGAGCTAATTGCAATTTCTCATGCCTCCCATAAATCAGACCACCTCCATCCTTGGTAGTTTAGAGAAGTGCTGGCAGAGGTCAAGTCCTCTATTGCCCATTCACCCCTGGAAACTATTGTGGGCAGTGATTCAATAGGGATTTAGAGGTGTTCATTCTTGTCTGTCTTATCCTGCTTAATCAGTCCAGGTGGAGACAGATTTTGAAAATTTTTCATTGATGTCATCAGGAAGTATAAGCCCTGGAGCAGCACTGAGAGATGCCAGTAATTGTGCACCTCCAGCAGGGGACAACGTGTGCGAACTGATGTAGCAGTGCTGATAGGCCTGGCTCTTCTGGCCCACACTATATGGTGCAGTGGTTTAGGATTGAACCCAGTAGGGCCCTCGGAGCTTGGAGGGGAGTAAGCCCTTGACTTCTCGAGTTTATTTATTTATTTACATTCTCTTATATACCACGCTATTCTGCATCAGTGCGGTTTAAATTTGAACAAACTGAAATTACATTGAACAGGGCATTATAACTTGGAGATAACTATTTTACAGGGAACATGGGCTATGGAGGGTTAAGTGGCTTTCCCAAGACCACAAGGAGCACCTGTGGGACTAGAAACCCCAGTCCTTCCGGCCCAAGGTTGCTGTCCTGTAGTGGGATTTGAACCCCCGACCTTCTGGCCTGAAGTACCTTGCCCCAACCACTAGGCCACTCCTCCACTCCTAGTTGATAGTTTCCCAGGATCCAGCATGGTTTCCCCATGGATTAATAATCTTTGTTGGGATAAAGAGGGAGGGGGGGGGGAACTCACGGGAGCCCCTGAGAGGGGCTGGTAATTTGGCCCAGGCCCCATTCCCTCTTACTGTCTCCAATTGCATCCTAAGAATTTTTTTTTTCCAATTTTTTGTCTTTTTTTAAAATTATGCCCATAGGTTTCTAATTGGTTGCATTTTGCTGTTTGGCTGCATGAGGCAGCTTAAAAAAAAAAGGCATTGGTAAGGCCTGTTCAGCAGTGAGGCCTCCCTGAACTGTGTAGGTGTTTGGGGAAGCCTAGATCAGGTTTGGTTGAAAGGCCTGATAGGTACAAGAATTTTCTATCTGGCACCCTCTTTTTGCCAATGTTCAGTGCTTTTGCTGCAATCATGGCTTTTCATGGCCTGCACTTTTTTTTTTGCCCATTTTCGAGGGCTTTTTTCTTTGTGGTTCCCCCCCCCACCCCCCCCCCCCACACCTTTATTGCTGTATTGAGCAGGGCAAGTATGCCACATGCACACAGCTTATGCCCATTGTGGCACTCACAGGGTCAGCTCTGCAGCAGGCTCCTTTTGCCCCTAGTGTGATGGGGATGTAAGGGCCTAGGAATTTTGCGCATTATTGGGACCTCCTAAATCATTGGGGTGTCTTCTTGCAGTCAGAAACCAGCAAGTGATAAAACAGCATCTTGGCTGTCTTTAGCTGTATTTCTACAATAATTCTTGGTCTACTCTCAGAGTAATGTAATCAATACACCGCAAATACTATTTCCTCTATTACAACATCCATCAAACGTGGTAACAATTTCTTCTGTGGAGATATTCTTGACAGTAATTCTATCAAAATGCTCGGACTGTCTCAGACTCATCGGCACTCAAAAACATTGGTATTAAAAACATCTGATCATGGTGCCTAATAGCATCAATGACTTTTCCAGCATATGTTTCTATATAGATACTCCTACAAATGAAATCTTCAAACTAGATTGGAATAAATATTGCTTAGCTTTAGGTGCTCCCCAACACCATCCATAGGCGCCCTTTCTTGCGTTTCACTCTTTAATGAGTTTCTTCAACGTTAATGGATTATTTTTTCTCCATATGGGGCCCAGATCAAGATGTGCTGTTTTATTGATGACATCTTTTTATTATGGAAAGGTTCACCAGAATTGGCAATGTCATTCATACAATGGGTGAATGGATTAGGCAACACCATCCAATTCACTTACACTATTGATACTAGGGCCATAACCTTTTTGGATGTTTCCATTGAGAAAGGGCAGCAAGGTTGGAATACGTCAGTCTATAGGAAATCTATAGACCAGAATATTTTTTTACATTACAGTAGTGCACACCCCTTGAGACTGAAGGATAGTTTACCATTTTCCCAATTTTTACGTTTTCGAAGGAATTGCTCTGATGTGCATGAGTTTAAAAGACAATCACAAATTTTATCGAAGAATTTCAGCGAAAGGGGTTATCCCCATAGGGTGATCCGAAGAGCATATCATCGAGCGTTGTTTAATGAGATCATGGTTGGTTGGAGCTCCCAATGGTAAAGACAAAACAATAATTGACACAGGACATATTCATTTAATAACAAAGTTTTCTCCATTAATTTTTAAACTACAAAAAATAGTATCAAAACATACTAATGTCTTGAGTAATGTTCCCGGCCTCTAAGGGAAACACATACAATGTGTATGGCTGAGGGACAAAAATTTAAAAGAAAAATTAAGCCCTGCTGTTCTACGATCCATACCGGAGGAGAAAGAAGAGCTTCAAATGTGGGCCACAGGAAATGTGACCGTTGTGGAATATGTGAAATTACTAATGAGGTTCAAAAATGTACATATCATGGAAAGGATTATATTTTGAAAGGTAAGACGTCCTGCGATACTGCATTTGTGGTCTTTGCGATTAGTTGCCCATGCAATTTATTGTATATAGGGAAAACTACAAGATCTTTTAAAACACACATGGCTGAACATAAAAGGCGACTCAAATGCGGGATGCTAGCGGCACCACTGGTTCAACATTGCATGGAGAGACGACATAAGTTTGAAGATTTACGCTGTTTTTGCATTGAGAGGGTTTCTTCGGCGATGTATGGAAAGTCGCAGGAACAAACATTTATTTATTTAACAATATTTCTATACCGCCTTATCCTAGAATCAACGTTGTTCCCGTAAATTATTACGGGAACAACGTTGGATATTCATTTTGAAAACATTATCACCAGAGAGTCTAAATTCCTGCATGGATTGGGGGGCTTGCTTATGAAAACATCGACGGCGGGGCCTCATGACGTAAATAGAGAGAAGGGTATTAGGTAGTGATGTCATCAAAAGAGAGTATAATAGGAAGGCTTCATGGCTATTCCGCTTGCACGGCGTCTTTTTGAAACATTCATTGATTTAGAAAACCTTAAAGAAGATAACATCTGCAGCATCTATGTGAAAGTCTTTAATGGTATGTGAAACCATAAGTTACATTTTGAGGATTTTTGAGATAGAAAGCATGGGAAGATATTACCAACTTTGTGGTTTTATTTTATTTTGTGTTTTATTTGTAGACCCCCCTGAAGAAACTCATTAAAGAGTGAAACGCAAGATAGGGTGCCTGTGGATGGCGTTGGGGAGAACTTAAAGCTAAGCAATATTTATTCCAATCTAGTTTGAAGATTTCATCTGTGGGAGTACCTATATAGAAACATATGCTGGAAAAGTCATTGATGCTATTAGGCACCATGATCAGATGTTTTTAATATCGATGTTTTTGAATGCCGATGAGTCTGAGACATTCCGAGCATTTTGATAGAATTACTATCAAGAATATCTCCACAGAAGAAATTGTTACCACGTTTGATGGATGTTGTAATAGAGTAAATAGTGTTTGCGGTGTCTTTAGCTGTATGGCAACCCTTCTTAAGGGGTTTGGGGCATCACCTGAGGAGAAATCTGGGCTCTTGGGTAGCACTTCCACTGCTGCTTTGAGTGTGTCGGCATCCCCATCTTGCCTATTTGACTGGATGCTCTGGAAGCAAATTTGCTGGGATGCAGAAGAAAAAGAATCCCTTCTTTATCGTCCCTCCAGTCCAGTTCTGCACCTCTGAGTAGTGTACCTCTTCCTGCAGCTTGGAGACTGAGAATGTCATCTTTTGATGGAACCAGTATAAATACCAGAAGGAACGCCAACAAGCTGGAATATACTGGGTCTCAAAACAACTGGAGGAGGTAAGTGAGCCAGGATGCTGGACTCACTAGAGGGACAACTAAGAAGTGTTAGTCAGTTTTAGTCTAGTTTTTAGTGTTAGGGTTCATTGGAGCCTCTCATTTATTCCTCTGCTGGTCTCCTAATCTAAAAAAAAAAAAAAAAAAAAAAAAAAGAGGATCGCAGTGGAGAAACCCCCCCCCCCCCCCCGAGTGAGCAAGGTGTGTGCAGAGGCGGTCTACGATTCCGTGCTCCCAAACCTGCTCCTTGGGTGAGGAGCCATTCAAAGGCAGCAGGCAGTCATCTCTGGAGGCTACCCCCCCCAGCGCCAAAGCCGCAATTCCGGCTGAGCGCAGGAGGAGGAAAAGTGGCAGCAGAAGCAGTGTGAAATGACTGTGCAAGCTTCAGCGGTAAGAGGTTTTAGCCTCAGGGGGGGGGGGGGGGGTGTTTTCCCACACAGGAAGAGCAGGAGAAGTCTTTTGGTTTGGTGGGGCCTTGCAGGCTTATTTATTAGAGCAGGCCCAGCCACGTGGCAGAACAATTATGCGTGGGAAGGAAAGAGAAACAATCCCCCCCCCCCCCCCCCCCCGTTTCATTTCTTTCTTCTTGGGCACGTTTTTGGGAGCTTTGATCTTTTGGAGTTTGTTTATAGTAGGTGTAGCTAGACCAGAGGTTCCCAACTCCAGTCCTGGAGGGCCAAACACCATTCAGGTTTTCAGGCTGTCCCTAATGAATATGCATGAGATGCATTTGTGTGCACTGCCCCCATTGTATTCAAATGTATCTCATGCATATTCATTAGGGACAGCCTGAAAGCCTTAATGGTGTTTGGCCCTCCAGGACTGAAGTTGGGAACCTCTGAGCTAGATGGTAGAGTTTTAAAAAAAATGCATATACTGTACCTGGAGAGTTTGTCATTGCTCATATATCAGACAGTACAGTACAGTTTTTACTGGAATGCACATTTGAGAGGGGAAGTTTTGTTAGCTGTTGTCCACAAACACAAGGTGACGCAGTTGAGAAAAGGCACCTTTGGGGCGGACCCTGCTTGTCTGCTGGCATGTCCCCCAGACCCCAGTGCCTGGTATGTGGTACATAGTGAGGGGCTGTTTCAGAGGACTGCATTTGTAGAGGGTGTGCACAGGAGGCAACCACTATGGAACAGACCTTAGTGGTCAGTTTGGAGCAGCAGAACGCATCTCTGGGTAGAGAAGTGCAGGATTCCATGATCACCTCACTGCCATCGCAGGAAACAGCTTCCTGGTCCTTGACTGCTCCCAGTCCTCCTTTCCCCCAGTCTGGGTCAGGTAGGGGTACCGGCTGTTTTTTCACTCGAGTTTGTGCTTCTTCACCAGGCGTTCTGCTTGCCCCAGTAGGGACCAGGGGGAGGTTCCTCAGAGGTGGAACACGGGGAAAAGCAACCGGGGTTTCCTGCAGGAGTGGAGCCAAGGACAGTCCTTGCGAAGAACCCTAGGCCCTTGGAGCAGGCGAGGATTGTTCCGATGTTCCGCCGGGAGAAATTACCAGCGCTCATTGCAGAATCTCTTAAAGCCCTTAATATGCCCGCTAGTCTCCCGACAGAAGATTACTCTTTGGAGGACCCCTTACTGCAAGCCATAAGAAACGCACAGAATCTTTCCAGTTCACAGAGTGGTCCACCAGATAATCCAAGAAGAGTGAGATATGCCGGAAGTGGGCTTTAAGGAGTCAAGGTCCATGACACGACTGTCAGATCAGGTCCGCAAACTCTTTTGGCTGCTGAAGGTGGATGTGGCGGTCTACGCAGTCACCAAGAAAACAGCGATTCTGGTGGATGGTAGTGCGGTCCTCAAGGATATCCATGATAGAAAATTGGACACCTTGTTGAAGCAGGTCTTTGACATCAATGCTCTTTCACTACAAGCCTCCATTTTTGGGTCCTGAGTGGCTAGGGCCTGCCTCCGATGGTCCCAGCGGATGCAACAGGGGAGTCGGCTGAGCAGGCGGCCAAGCTAGAGTCGGCAGCATATTTGGCTGATATCCACTGCTACCTTTTACGAGGTCTCTCGAAGAGTATGGCTTCGGTGGTAGCAACCTGCCACTATCTCTGGTTATGAAACTGGGCAGAGGATAGTTTGTCAAAGGCTTGATTAAACAAGCTCCCCTTTCGAAGGTAACTGCTCTTTGGGGAGGACGAGGACCTGGACAAATTGGTGAAGTACCTGAGTGAATCTAATGGCGGTTGTCTGCTGGAGGATAAGCAGAAGCAGAGCAGGGCAGCTGCGAGAATTTAGGCATTTCCGTTCAACCCTATTTTAACCTTTTCAGAGAGGAAAATTCCCCTCCAGGCGTCAGGGGTTTCGAGGGGCAGAAAGAGGTTTTGCTGCCATCTCGTCGTTGGAACTCAAGAAATCACAATGAAACGAGGGGGGCCCAGGTGGAGGTACAGCCCATAGTAGGTCGGCTGCGGGAGTTCTACCCTGCTTCGGTCCAGATGACTTCCGACCAATTGGTATTAGTTCATTAGAGAGGGGTATACCCTCAGACTCGTGGACCCGTTGGCCAATTTCATCATTCAGCCTCCCTGCAAGGCGCTGGCCAAAGTGGCAGCGGTGAGAGACACCTTGATGTGGCTGTTGCATCTCAGGGCTGTGGTGCCAGTTCCCCGAGCCAATATGGCTGCGGTTGGTACTCCATTTACTTTGTGGTGCCAGAAAAGGAAGGCTCTTTCTACCCAATCCTCTATCTCAAGCAATTAAACCGCTGTCTGCGTGTGTCACATTTTCACATGGAGATATTGTAGTTCGTTATAGTGGCAGTCCAAAAAGGGGAGTTCTTACATCTCTCGATCTGTCAGAAGCATAGCTGCACATTCCCATACGGCCAGAACATCAGTAGTTCCTCAGGTTTGCAGTCACTATGGGGCATTACCAGTTTCAAGTATTACCATTTGGTCTGGCGCTTGCGCCACAAACCTTTGCCAAGGTTATGGTGGTGGCGGCGCTTTGCAAGGAAGGAGTCCTGGTACATCCCTACCTCGACAACTGGCTGATTCAGGCAAAATCAAGGGGCGAAAGCAAGCAAGCCACAGCCCAGGTAGTTCAGTTTCTGCAAAGTCTAGGCTGGGTGGTCAGTGCGGCCAAAAGCAGTTTGGTTCCCTCTCAGTTCGATACGTGTGTGAGGAAGGTATTCCTTCCAGTACAGCGAGCGCAGTGGCTTCGCAGTCTAGTACAACGGTTTCTGGCCATGACCAAACCTACAGCGTGGCATTTTCTGCAGCTCCTAGGCACCATGGCAGACACTCTTGAACTTGTGCCTTCGGTGCGGGCCCACATTTATTTATTTATTTTTATTTATTTAACAGTTTCTTCTATACTGCCCCTTCCAGAGATCAAGGGCGGTTTACATTGAACAATTAACAACATTTTGTATACATCTGTATACTTTACATGGAACATGGTTTTAACTATATACAGGTAATAATACGTAAAACATAACCAAACTAAATTACAAATGGTTATTTACAAGAGCAACAGATTGGGTAAGACTTTTGCGTGTTGGGTGAATTGTGTAAGTAGTGTAAGGTTTTCTTGTGTTAGTAGTGTAAGGTTTTCTTGTGTTAGTCGTTTGTCCTATCTTGAGTGCTATGGATGTGTTTTTGTGATTGTTGGGGAGAGGTTCTCTGTTGATAGGGGATTGTAAAATGGTTTGTGAAGAGGTAGGTTTTAAGTTCTTTTTTGAATTGGTGAAGTTCTTTTATCATGCGAATGGTTAGTGGTAGATCGTTCCAGAGAGTGGGGGCAGCGAAGGAGAAGGCCCTATCACTTGTAGTTGCTTTAGTTTTTCTGAAGGTTGTTTTTATGTTGAGGGAATGGGTTGCGTTTTGTCTGCGCATTCTAGTTTCTGATGGGGGGTGTATTAGGGTAGACAAATGTGAGGGAGAGATGTTATTAAGGAGTTTGAAGGTAGTTAGGAGGATTTTATATTTTATTCGGCTACTTATAGGGAGCCCCAATGCAAGTCTAACAGTATTGGGGTCACATGGTCTGTTTAGCTTTTGTGATCATCTTGGCGCATATGTTTTGGGCTCTTTGTAGTAGGTAGATGCTCTTTAGTGGTAAACCATTTAGGAGACTATTGCAATAGTCGAAGTGGGGGGTGATGAGGGTATTGACTACTGATCTAAAATCATGTGTGTCAAGTAGGGGTCTTAGGTGTTGTATTGTTTTGAGTTTATAGAATATCGTTTTTACTGTCTGTCTTATGTGAGGAAGCATGGTGAGTGAGTGGTCTAATATTAGTCCCAGGTACTTTACCTCCTTTTTAACAGGTATAGGTGTTTTGTTGATTGAGATTGTTGCAGCGTAATTGTAGTCGGCATCTGGCTTTCTTGTTATGAACATTGCTTCTGTCTTTTTAAGGTTGATGCTTTGATGGTTGTCTTCAAGCCATGTAGTGGTCTCATTCATGCATGTGAGTAAGTTGTCATAGTTAGGGTTGTTAGGGTTTATGGGAATGGCGAGCATAATGTCATCCGCGTATATAAAATGGTTGATTTTGTGTTTTTTTAATATATTTGTAATGGGTTGTAGGTACAGGTTGAAAAGGAGGGCGGAGAGGGCTGAGCCTTGGGGGATACCCTGACCTTGAGGGAAGGTTTCTGATGTTTCTTGACCCATTTGCACCTGTATTAATCTATGTGAGATGTATGACATGCGGCCATTGCAGAGGGCTTTGCTCCGACGGTGGTCGCACCAGATGCATCCCTCATCACAGAGGCTCTCTTGCCTGCCAGAGACCAGTCGAGCACTCCAGTGGTGGCTTCATCCAGGGAGTCGAGAGCGGTATACCTCTCGAGTTGCTGTCGTGGATTTTGTTAACAGACACCAGGCTGGCTGGCTGGCTGGGGAGCCCATTGCGAAGGACACTTTGCCCAGGGGCTGTGGGGAGTACATAGGAGATGAGTTGGTCGATCAACAGGCTGGAGATGCATGCAGTGGTCCCGGTCACTCCAGAAATTCCAACCCAGGTTGTAGGGGAAGGCAATGCAACCACGGTAGTCTACATCAGTCTCCAGGGGGGCATGAGCAGCGTGCCCTTGGAGGAGTCCGACAGGTTCTTAAGCTGGTCCAAGGAGCACCTTCAGGCACTGTCGGCGGCGCACATGGTGGGCATAGACAACGTGACAGTGGATTATCTCAGTTGAGTGCGAGTGGACCTCGGGGAGTGGGTGCTCAGTCAGGAGATGTTCACCTAGATAGTGTGCTGCTGGGGCATCCCGGTCATGGATCTGATGGCAGCCTTCAAATCCGCCAAAGCTGGTTGGTTGTTCAGCTGACGGCACGAAAGAATGTCGGAAGGCTTGGATGCCATAATACAACTGTGGCTCGAGAATGGGCTGCTTTGTGTTCCTGCCATGGGCTCTAAATAGGACTGGTCATACAAAGGATCAAAGCCTGGTGATCCTCATCGCTCCAGATTGGCCAAGATGGCCGTGGTACACAGTTCTCATGCAGTTTCTGGAGGGTCATCTGTGGCATCTCCCCGGCTCGAGAGGATCTGCTAATGCTTTGGCCAGTGCGCATGCTGCAAGTAGAACGATTCTTGCTTAGGGCCTGGTTCTTGAGAGGGCACAGCTGAGGAAGAAGAGCTACTTGGCCACAGTTGTCTCGACCTTATTGAATGCTAGGAGACGATCTAATTCTCTTGCTCTGGAGCTTGTGGGCGGTCTCTCCGGTATTTATACTGGTGTCATTAAAAAAGATGACATGCTCAGTCACCAAGCTGCTGGAAGAGATACACTACCCAGAGGTGTGGGACTGGACTGGAGTTCCTCAAGGAACTACAATTAGCAGGCAAGTCTAATTTCACCTTTGCTTCTGGAGGTGTGACTGAAGAGGCGAATCTGAGGAGGAAGGGGAAATTCCCTTCATGAAGGACAAGGATCCATTGATGGTCCATCTTTTTTGCAGGGAGGATTACCCCCCCCCCCCCCCCTTCTAGGATTGATCCAGGATGCTACATCTGTCTTGGAGCTTGCAGCTCACCCATTCTCTAGGCGGAACTCCATTCTGGAAGGTATTGGATGCCCATTGGGGGTTCTTCCTGTTACTAGAGCACTTGGAGCAGCTTCTAGTCTCATTGTAAAAGGCCAGAGTTGGCCCTGGTTCTGTTATATCTGCTGCCTCAGGGCAAGCTGAATCAACTTTTGGGCTTCCTCGAGTAGATGCCCTAGTCACAGCAGGTAAGACAGTGCACAGCTATTCCATTTGAAGGTTGTGCAGCACTTAGAGCTTCATAAGAGGGTGGAGATCCTCCTAATTAATGCCTTCATGGCCTTGACTTTGGGCTCCCAAATAGCTCTTTGTGCTAGTCTTGCAGCCTGGGCACTTTTGCTTTGGAATCATCAGCTGCCGGACAGCTCCGAGACAGCCAGGTTAGATTTGGGAGCTATGTTTGTGGCTGGCACCTTATGTAATCTGATCCAATGTGTTCTTCAGAGCTATGGCGATTGTGGTGGTGGCTAAACAGTGACTTTGGGGGGAGCGTGTGAGGAGGAGGAGTTCCTGCCCGACTTGTGCTCCGCGTCTTGTGTTTCTACAGGTACCTGCAGGATTTCCCGGTCCACCGACGCGGTGCCTGGCCCTGTCGTCATCTCGGGGCCTTAAAAGTGCAGTGGATCTCGCCAGTAGTCGGGAGCGTGTGAGGAGGAGTTCCTGCCTGACTTGTGCTCCACGTCTTGTGTTGTTTCTACAGGCAAATCAAACAGTGGGAGAAGGAGGTCTTCCATAGAGGTACAATAGGAGGGAGCGGAAGCCAAAAGCCACGGCCAAACACAGTAGGGTATATCTAAAAAACTTTATTCGTAGACCCAACTAAAAGGTTTCGGCCAGAGGCCTTCTTTAGGAGTCGAAGGACAGACAGAGACATAAAATTAAAATATGAACATTTGTAATATAAATTAATAACCAATCGAAAACATCCAAAAGAAGTATAATACATTACCAAAGAGGACAAAAAGCAACGTTAAAAAGAGGGTGGAACAAACCACTCTTCCCAATCTATAGTGGATGAATAAACAAAAAAAGAAAAGAAGTAACATCTTAAACACTCATAAGGGAAATAATTTATATGGTAAACACACCAAAAAGATAAATATGGCATACTATATGTCTTGTATATACAAGTAATGCCGATAAAAGTTACGTTTCATGTTGTTAAGTGCCGTCGAGTCTGAGTCAAGTCATGGCAACCCTCTGGATAGCTATCCGAAATTGTGTTCGGTCTTCAGTCAGGCGGCTCATTGTTGGCAGACTGGTACCCGTAGCTGCTGTTATTGATAAGGCTTTCAATGCTGCTTCAACTTCTTCTTTCATCACCAATGGTTCCCGATCATAAGGTACAGGTTGAAACAGCTATTGGTCCACTTGATCTTTATCATATAAAAACTCTGTATATTCCTTCCACCTTTTCTTGATCTTCTCAGCATCATTCAACATAGAACCTTGAGCATCTTGTAACATTCCAATTCGAGGCTGGAACTTTTTCTTTAACTCTCGTAGCTTTAGGAAAGCTGATCTTGTTCTTCCTCTAATAGTTTCTGCTTCTATTTCCTTGCAAGTGTCATTGTAGTACTTGTCCTGTCTTGCTGCACGTTGGAAATCTCTGTTGAGTTCTGCGATTGTCTTTCTTTCTCCTCTGGCTTTAGCTTCTCTGCGTTTCTGGACAATTTTCAGAGTTTCTTCCGTCATCCATTTTGGCCGCTTTTGCTTTTTCACCTTTTGTAGAGACTTCTCGCTTTCTTCCAAAACAACCTTCTTGATGTCATTCCATAACTCTTCCGAAGCTCTGTCATTTGTATCTAAAGCAGCAAATCGATTTTGCAGGGAGTCTTTAAATTCCAGTGGTGTCTCCTCAAGGTTATATTTTGCTGCATTCATGAGTGGTTTGCTCTTTTTCAACTTTAGCTTGAGTTTGCATACTAGTAGTTGATGATCTGTACCACAGTCAGCTCCAGGTTTTGTCTTTGTTGATGTTATAGAACTTTTCCATCGTTGACTTCCACATATGTAGTCAATTTGATTTTTATACAATCCATTGGGTGAAGTCCATGTGTACAGTCGCTGCTTGTGGTGCTGGAAGAAGGTGTTTGAGATGAATAGATTACACAGGTACACTAAAAAAAATTTTTTTTAAACTGCCTCTAATGTTTCGATTGATTTTTACGTTTTTTGGTGCGCTGAATCCAAATCTGGTAACCAATTTGCTCCATCACGTACAGATTTTTTGCTACATTGGGTTAGCAGTTTGAGGTGAACGTTTCAGATTGAGTGCGATCGACATAAAAGTTTCTTGGATGAATTCTTTATACTAATTGTTTAGTAGTTATTCAAATAAGAATAAAGAAAATTGTAACAAGGCAGCACATAAGAATAGAGTAATGTCAACAAAACACACTGTGATGGTAGCAAAATTGTCTGCACTTAAAACAGCCACATACATGTGCACAAACATTGAGCATATAAGAGCGAGGTTAGACACAAAGCAAAGCAAAGAAATGTGCAAAAAATGTTGTACAGGTATGTATGTAAGAATAGAAAACGCAAACCGCACCATTGCAATACATGAAGACAAACACCCGATGGTGTGAAAATAAAATTCTAATAAATGAGATCCGACACTGTGGTAATAACTAGCAAATTTTTATTTCAAAGTTTAGTAAAAACACGATATTTGTCAACACAGTTTAGATTTTAAAGTCATTCTTGGGTCAAGAAATCTCCTGGTGGGCCCGTTTCTTCTTCCCCCGAATGCTTCTCTTGTTGCGCTGCTTGGCGTATTTTTCATCTGGGGTTTCCCGCAGCAGCAACCAGCAGAAATCAGCCATCATAGTGGTGTTCCATCTTCCTTGGTACCTTCTCTCTGCGTCCTTGATGTCCTGGTGAAACCTTTCACCTTGTTCTTGACTGTACGCCCCCAAGTTTTCGGGAAAGTAGTTCACATGGGAGTGCAAGAAATGGACTTTCAGGCTCATGTTACAGCCTTGTTCTTTGAAGGCATTGAGCATCCTGGCAACAATATCCTTATAGTTCTCATCCCGCCTGTTCCCCAAGAATTTGAGAACAACATCCTTGAAGGAATCCCAGGCTTCTTTTTCCTTCTCAGACATCGTTTCAGCGAATGCTCCATCTGAAATGAGTTTCCTTATATCAGGGCCAACAAACACTCCTTCCTTTAGCTTTGCTTCAGAAAGTCGGGGGAACTTTGAGCAAAGGTACCGAAAGCACTCACCATCTTTTGGAAGGGACTTGATGAATTGCTTAATGAGACCCAACTTAATGTGGAGAGGTGGTAATAGAATTTTATCGCGAGGTACCAAGCTCTCATGAAGAACATTTTTCTCACCGGGTCTCAAATACTCCCGAATTGGCCATTCTTTTTTCCCCCAGTGTAGGTCGCGGGCCCGGCTATCCCACAAGCAAAGGAAGCAGGGATATTTGGTGAAACCGGATTGCTGCCCTAATAGCATGGATAGAATTTTAAAGTCTCCACAAATCATCCACTTATGCTCATCATAACGAATCTTCTGAAGAATCAGGGCCAAATTCTCGTATTTTTCTTGGAGAATAACAGAGTGAGCAATAGGAACTGAAGCGAATGTGTTGCCATTATGAAGAAGAACACCTTTTATGCTGTCTTTTGACGAATCAATGAACAGCCGCCATTCAGCAGGATCATACTTGAGTTTATACTTTTCCATCACTCCGTATATCATTGCAAAATACCAAATCTTCCTCTTTGCTGAAATACTTCAAAAATTGTGTCTCGCGGTTGCGGTACCAATAAAAGGTTGTTCCTGGTGACAATAGATTTTTCTGTTTAAGCCGAGAACCTAGCAGTTGGGCAGCATCTTTTGGGAGTCCTAAATCCCGGACTAAATCATTCAATTCTACTTGAGAGAAAAGTTCAGGTTTCGGATCTGGTTCAGTTTCAAACTCGGAAGTACTGGACTCATCGGGAAAAGCCATCTGATGAGTCTCATCATGATCAGAACCGTCCACACAAATATGATCCAAAGATTTTGGTGGTTCAGGCACAGGTACTTCGTTGCTATGAGGCATAGGCCTAATTGCTGAGGGAAGGTTGGGGTAACTTATTACGTTCTTATTTTTTAAGTTGTATCCCTTCACAATGCAAGAGCAAAAATAGCAGTCACTGCTGTGGTCTCTTTGTTCACGCCACATCATAGGTATTCCGAAACGAAATGCTTGTTTTTTACCTTTCATCCATAAGCGTAGATCTTCCTCACATGTCTTGCACACTTTGTGAGGAGCCCACGGTTTGTCTTGATCGCCTAACTTCAAACCGAAATAGGCAAAATATACTTTTTTAATAAATGCAGAAATGTTCCTCTGCCGCTTTTTCACGGTATATTCCCCACAAATAAAACAAAAACTGTCCGGAGAGTTGACGCAACCTCTGGCTCTGTGAGCCATCACAAATACACAGCACTGCAAACTACAACTGTAGTGAACCACTTCGGAATAAAGCTGGATTACGACTGAGCAAACAAAAGGTAATAATGGACTTGCAAGAAACTGAAATTTGACAGGAACGTTCATGTCGCAACCACCGTGTTTGAGCGAGCGAACGAGGCGAGGCGAACAGGAAAGAACATGCGCCAGCGCGAGTACTGGATTTAGCCCCCCGCCTCCCAATTGTCCTGTTAATGTATAAAATGAATACAAAACACTCTAAAATATCATGAGGGAGTGTTTCTAGTTAGTTAACCATTACAACCTCTATTTTGGGCCAAGAAAATAAACTGCAGTCGGCTAAAAAGAAATTATGTGAACATTCCTTATATGGGTAAGAAATCTAATTTTGCAAGAAAACGTGACGTGATGGAACATTTTGGCTATTTTTCCTGGATTCAGCACCCCAAAATCTATAGGAATCCGTTGCAAAACTGGAGGCAGTTTTTTGGTAGTGTACCTGTGTAAGCTTTATTATTTGCCTTCAGTGAGGGCGACTCCAGGTGGTGTCTCTCAGGGAGCTGCTCCTATTTCCTCATTAGACTCATTAGACTCATTAGATGTTTCTGAGTTTATTGAATCTTCACATGATGTGATTTCTACTCGGGCCACCCTTCTTGTGTCTTTCTCCTCCGAGGTTGACAAAAACACAGTTATGTGTTTGTTCTTTCAAAATAAGAATGCTGAATTCTGTGGGGGGGGAAATTGATATTTTTCCAGATGTCTCAAGGCAAACTCAGCTTAGGCGCAAGGTTTTTCTGTTGTTAAAGCCACGTGTTTTAGTACTTGGTGCATCCTTTTTCCTTAAGTTTCCCTGTAAATGTCTGGTTACATTAGGGGGCACCAAGTATGTTTTCTGAGACTTCGTCTTTAGAATTGTTTATTATAAATCAGGTTCCACAGGCATAATATATATTGCTTTATTTTTATGTCAACAAGTTGAAACAATTAGTTTTGCATATTTTAGGGCAGTGGTCCCCAACCCAGTTCTATGGGGCCCACCAGCCAGTCAGGTTTTCGGGATATCCCTAATGACTATGCATGAGATATATATGCATTAGAGATATCCTGCCAACCTGACTGGTTTGTGGCCCTCCAGGGCTGGATTTGGAGACCCCTGCTTTACACCTCTGTCATTTAAGATTGTGAGTGGGCAAGGTACAGATGTCCTAGACATCGAAAGGGTATATAGAATGTGTTACATTCCTCCTCGATTCTCACCACCACCAAAAAGTTGTCTAATAGACAATTTTTTGGTGGTGGTGAGAAGTGAGGAGGACTGTGTCAAATTCTATCTAACCTTTTTGATGTCTTGGACATCTGCACCTTGCCCACTCACAACCTTAAATGACAGAGGTGTAAGGCAGGGGTCTCCAAATCCAGCCCTGGAGGGCCGCAAACCAGTCAAGTTGGCAGGATATCTCTAATGCATATATATCTCATGCATAGTCATTAGGGATATCCCGAAAACCTGACTGGCTGGTGGGCCCCATAGGACTGGGTTGGGGACCCATGTTTTAGGGCATTAACTCCCTTCCATGCATGATTTTCTGTTAGTAATGTTTATTCTTTTCTATTGTGTATAATTGGTATTTGTACCTCCCCTGGATGTGGACTAAATGGATTTCTTTATTTTTCTTTAAATGTGATTTGTATTTTTTGTTTGGAATTATTTAAAGAAAATAAATAAAAAAACAGTGACTTTGGCTTCACAGCTGTTTTGTGGGTGCAACCTCCAAGTTATGTCTCAGTAAGCTTCCTTTTCAGGGCAGGATGCTGTTTGGAGAAGACCTTGAAAAATTGGTGAAAGACCCGAGCAAGGCCCATCTTCATACTACTGGAGGAACAGCTTAAAAGTGCTTGCTCAGCATCTTAAAATTCTCATGGAGCCTGGACATCCAAGAATGTTCAAAAGCTCCTGCTCAAGGGTGGATTCTTACTTGGTCTCCTTTTTTCCGCAGAGACCTTCAGATGTCCGTCTGTCTTGCCCCGGGAAAAAGTTGATTTTTTTGCTCTCTGAGTTTCATGCTCTTCCTTCAGTTGCACTGGTATTCTTCTCACCACCTGACCCCGCTGCTTTGGCATAGTGTCTCGGGTCTGTGTTTGATTTTTTTCACCTTTGGCGCCTTCGTGCATTTTTTCCACAACTGGCAGCACCGTGGGTCTTCAATCTCGCCAGGGTAATTTTTTCACCACTGGTTTTAAGAGGTGTGATTGGTGTACAAAGATAGTCTCTCACTGATACTCATGATTGTTGTCTATGCTGCCTCAGACCAGACCACGACCCTGCAGCATATGGTCTTTTCAAAAAGATGTCTACCAAGGCCCTCAAGCCGTCAGCAGCAGCACGACAAGTTTTTTCCAGAGTCAGCGGCGCTTCTGAAGGTCAAGGCCCCATCTGAAGCCTCGGACTCCCCATGGTGCCCCTGCAGATCCCAGTCGATGCGGTAGATCTTCTGAAAGGGGGTCTGTCTCGAGGGAACACATGAAGAAGAAACCCTTGGAGGCAGCGTCTGAATGCCTCTGGTAAGTCCCAAGCTAGGCCCCGCAGTCCACGCTGCTTGTCTGAGGACTTGGAGCATGAGTGACCTACTAAGGTTGCCTGGAAGGAATCGACCAGAGATTGGCCCCGGACACCCAAGGCCATCCTTGTTGAGGACTCCCCATTGGGTGAGCTGGGACTGGGCCAGGGTTCTTCAGTGCTCGACATCAAGGATGTCCCCGGAGGCCGAGCCGATCCTTGAGGCCCTAAGGAGATCCTTGACTGAGGTCTCAATCTAGGACCCACTTGACAGGACAGAGGTCATCTCCAGCTAGTGTGAATGACAACAGCCAAGGAGCTTCTGAAGGGCTTGGACCCGGCTCGGGCCTGGACCCCTCGGTATGCCCTCCCCTGAAGTCTTCCACCGATTACTCTGAATTGGAGATAGAGGATGAAGAATCCCCTGATACCCATCGTCACCACGACGTTCTCTCTAACTCGTCCCCATCAGTCTTTACTTCTGTCCCCACCCGAAGACATAGTATTCGTCGACTTTGTGCGGGACATGTCAAAGGCTTTAGCATTATGTATGGAATCAGAAGAGGACCCTCGTACGGAGGAGTTCGAAATCCTCCAATATGAGACCCCACCCAGGGAATCGTTGACTGTCCCCATTCCACCCATCCTGGAAGGGTTCAAGCTCCACATGTGGGAAACACCGGAGTCTGTGCCTGTCATGAGCAAGCGGCTCAACTCAATGTATTGGGACCGCCAGAGCCCTGACTTCCAGAAGGCACAACTGCTGCATAACTCCATGGTGATGGAGTCAGCAATGCATTGGCTGGAAAGCCAGAAGACGCACTAAGTGCCACCAGGTAGGGAGGCCCACACCTTGGATGCCCTTGGTAGAAAGTGCTACCAAGGCTCAATGCTCATCAGCTGGATCCAGTCCTACTAGCTGTACATGGGCATATACCTGAGAGACCTGGCAAAGGAGCTCGCTGGTTTCTCAGTTGGTTTCTCTGAGGAACCCCTGTAGCGGTTCTGGAGCCTGTCCAAAGCTGTCCGTGAGTGCTCCAAGTTTGACTCATGCAGCCTATGACTGCTTCAAGTCGGCGACTAGAGTAGCCACGGTGAGCATTGGTGCCCGACGCCAAACCTTTGCTACAGTCTTCCAACCTCGAGCAAGGTGTTTAGGACAAATTGGTCAATGTCCCATGCCAAGGGGAGAACCTTTTTGGCAAACCCATGACTGAGAAGGCTGCAGAGTTGGAGAGCAAACTCGTGACAAGGATCAAGAAGACTGCTACCCTTCCCTCGATGAAAGGGCTTGGGCAAAAAGCCTTTTTACCCAAGGAAAGGGGCTGCTTACAAAAACTACCCACGTTTCCAAGCCTCCCCAGAAGGGTCAGCAGGTTAAGGGACAGGGACATGGCTCACATAAGCAGAAGGCTCCCAAGCCCCCAGGCATAGGCTCCGGCCCAGCCTTGTGAGGAGCTTTTGATGACTTGGGCATAGCCTCTCTTCTCCAAGTAGGACTGTAGCCCACTATGCCCAAAGGTGACCAGCCATCACCACTGATTCCTGGGAACTCCAGGTGGTCATGGAGGGCTACCTTATCCACCTGGTGCATATACCTCCTCCTTCTTCTCGGCAGAGCCCCCCCCCCCCCAGGTCTCCCCTTCACCAGGATCTTCTACTACAAGAAATCGCAGGCCTTCTCGAGGACAAGGCGGTAGAACCAGTGCCCCAACATCTCAGAGGCAAAGGGTTCTACTCCAGATATGTCCTCATGCCAAAGAGGACAGGGGGCCTAAGGCCCATCATGGACCTGCAAAACCTAAAGAAGTTCCTGGTGAGGGAGAAGTTCAAGATGCCCTCCCTTGGAACATTGCCACCTTACCTCCAGCAAGGAGACTGGCTATGCTTTTTGGATCTGAAGGATGCTTATACCACATCATTCGCCCCAGTCACAGGCAGTACCTGCGCTTCATGGTGGGGGAAAGCCACTACCAATACAGGGTACTACTCTTTGTCTGGCATCCATCCCAAGGGTCTTCACCAAGTGCTTTGCAGTGGTGGCTGCTTACTTTCATCTTCCCCTACCTGGACGACTGGCTCATAAAAGGAAGCATAGTCGCCGAGGTGAAGCAAGCTACGGCTTGTACTCTCCATATCTTACAACATCTTGGGTTCGTAATAAACTATCCTGAGTCCCATCTCCTCCCGACACAGTCTGGAGCTAATAGGGGCAAAACTGGACATGGTCCAGGCAAAGGCTTTCCTCCCTCTGGATCGTGCTGACCGTCTCAGAACATTGGCCGCAGTCATGCAACACAGTCCCTTGATGTCTGCCCAGCTCCTTTTGTGCCTACTCGGCCATATGGCCTCCACAGTCCATGTTACACCGGATGCCCATCTTCACATGCGGGCTGCCCAGTGGTGCCTTTGGGACCAGTGGACACAGGCCACCGGTCGTCTCCAATACAGTGTCTGTGACCCACCAGTTAGCGGACTCCCTACTGTTGTGGCAGGATCCGCAGCACCTCCTGCGGGGATGCTGTCCCAAGTCCCCGAATGGTCCTCACGACGGATGCCTCCCTGCTGGGACGGGGAGGGGGGGCACATTGCAAGGAGCTTAACACCAAGTGCAGCTGGCCACAAGCTGAGGGCAACCAGCAAATCAGCCTTCTGGAGCTCTGGGCCATATACCTAGCTCTATGAGCTTTTCACCATCTTCTGAGCCGCCAGCCGGTGCTGATCCAGACAGACAACCAAGTGGCGATGTTCTGTGTGAACAAGCAAGGGGGCATGAGATCTCACATCCTTTTTTGCGAGATGACGACACTCGGCTCCTACGTGCTTTGTCAGGAAATGTTATCAAACTCTGGAAGTCGTTACCGGAGGGTGTAGTAAAAGCTGTTAGTGTAACTGAGTTTAAAAAAAGGTTTGGACAAGTTCCTGGAGGAAAGGTCCATAATCCATTATTAAAGGGGACCCGGGAAATCCACTGCTTGCCCCAATACAAGCATTGTGGAACCTGTGTCTTTTGGGGAAACTGCTAGGTACTTGTGACCTAGATTGGTCACTGTTGGAAACAGGATACTGGCCTTGATGGACCTTTGTCTGACCCAGTTTGGCATATCTTATGATCTTACGATATTATGCTTTTGCGGGCAGTGTATCTACAAGGCCAGGACAATATCCTGACGGATAAAACTGAGCAGGGTCCTTCAGCCTCATAATGGCAGCTGCATACCAGAGTGGTCACCCGTCTCTTCTGACTCTTGGGGACCCCGCAGGTGGACTTCTTCACCAGTCCAGAGAATTACCAGTTACCCTGCCTCGGCTCCCCCCCAGCCCCACCTGGGCCAGATAGCAGCGGATGCGTTTCTCATGTCATGGTCGGAAGGCCTCATGTACGCCTTCCCACCCACCCTGCTGATTGCCAAGACCCTTTTCAAGGTCCTGCATGACGGGCTGTTTCTGATCTGGTGGCCCCCCGGTCGCCCAGACAGCCATTTTTCCCACTGCTGCTTCGGCTGTCTGTGCATGCACCGAACCCCCCCCCCCCCTTCCCACCCGGTGAGTGCCCTCTGTCTCTTCTCAGGAGGAGGGTTTTCTCCTGCACTCCAATCTGGGGTCCCTGTCGCTGACTACTTCGCTGTTGAAAGGAGTAGCTTTAACCTCCTTCATCCTCTCAGGGGAAGTGGAAGAGATCCTATTGGCCTCCTATAAGGCTTCCTTCAAATGGCGCAGGTTCTCAGTGTGGTGTTCATTGCAGAGTGTGAATCCGTTCTCCTGCTTGGTGCAGTTGGTGCTGTAGTACCTTCTCCAACTTTCACAATTTGGGCTCAAATTGAACTCTGTCAGAGTTCAGCTCAGCCTCTGGTGACCCGCTTTCCGAGGGGGCTCCTGTTGTCAAAAACCCCCTCATCTGTCCCCTGGCGACAGAGTGGGAGCTCAGTGTGGTGCTGTCACAGCTCACCCGCCCACCCTTTCAGCCCCTGGCTACCTGCTACCTCAGGTATCTCTCATGGAAAGTTGTGTTCCTGGTGGTGCTCATCTCCGCTCACAGGGTTGGTGAGTTCCAAGCCCTAGTGGCAGAGGCGCCATACACCAGGTTCTAGAAGAATAGGGTCATGCTATGCATGCATCCCAAATTACTCCCAAAAGTAGTGTCCTCTTTCCATCTCAACCAGGAAGTGGCATTACCCACCATCTTCCCAAGGCCTCATTCCAGCAGGGCGGAGTCCGTCCTTCACACCTTAGACTGTAAGAGGGCTCTATTCTTCTACATTCAGCATATACAGGGCCACCGCAAAGCTGCTCAGCTTTTCGTTTCCTATGATCCCAGTCAGTTGGGGGAAGCGGTGACCAAATGAGCACTGTCCACTTGGGTGGTGGACTGCATCACAGTCACCTATAAGCAGGCCTGGCCCATGCTGGATGGCCGGGTCATGGCTCACAGCATCAGGGACATGGCAGCCTCGGTGGGATACTGGCACTCCTTCTTGATGTTGGACATCTGCTGGGCCACCACTGGTCTTCAGTCCATACCTTTGTATCTCATTACTGCTTGGAGAGGGATTCCCAACAGGACAGCGCCTTTGGTCAGGTTCTGTAATCTTTTTGGGATCTAAGCAACTCCTATCCTCTGACCCTTCTGTGTTCAGGTTATTGGAGCGTTTCCCATCAGACACACAGATCCTACTGCAGTCTGTATCTATGGACTCATTTGCTGCTGCTCTTGACTCCCCTTGAGTACAACCTTGGTTTTTCCTTATGGTTTTAGGTAGCCTGTAGATAGGGAGTCCCCATATGTGAGGATTTATTTATTTATTTATTTATTTACATTCTCTTATATACCGCGCTATTCTGCATCAGTGCGGTTTACATTGAACAACTGAAATTACATTGAACAGGGCATTATAACTTGGAGATAACTATTTTACAGGGAACATGGGCTATGGAGGGTTAAGTGGCTTGCCCAAGACCACAAGGAGCACCTGTGGGACTAGAAACCCCAGCCCTTCCGGCCCAAGGTTGCTGTCCTCTAGTGGGATTTGAACCCCCGACCTTCCGGCCTGAAGTACCTTGCCCCAACCACTAGGCCACTCCTCCAATCTTGACTTCCTGTTTGTTCCCAGGGAAAGTGTAGTTACTCACCTTTAACAGGTATTCTTCGGGAACAGCAGGAATCAGTCCTTACTACCCTCCCCCTCCCCTTGGAGTTGCTCTGTATATTTCTTTTTGTTTTCCATCTTCTTTTGTCGGCTAGCTATCTCATCTGACTGAGTAAGATGGCATCCTTAGGCGTGAAATGGATCACGCATGCGTGGTGGCATCTTCCAAAGGCTTTCTTTGAAAGCTGGAAAAAAAGCTTCCGCGAGGGCTTGCCCTGTGCCATTGTTAACCATATGTAAGGACTAATTCCTGCTGTCCCTGGAGAACACCTGTTACAGGTGAGTAACTACACTTTTTCGGGGTTCCCAGCAGCTTCAGGGGAGCACCCTGGCCACTACCAGAACTGGTAAATTTTCACAATGATATCCAGTGGATCTCTTCTGAGGACCAGCTGCTGGTGGGGGAGTGGGAGTCACTGGAATTTTTGGACCCAGATCACTTCAGACCAATTGGTACTAAAGGTCATATGTCCGGGGTACGCATTGGAATTTGCAGAGCCTCTTGGATGCCTTTGTCGAATCTATCTGTGACGCCCTGCTCAAAAGAACAGCAGTGATACACGTTACCACACCACCTACAGTGGCAGGTTATCATACCCATGTTTTCCCCAGAGCAAGGTCACGGCAGGTATTCCATTTACCTTGTGGTGATCAAGAAAAGTGGGTCCTGTCAGCTTATTCTTGATCTGAAGGCATTCAATGCCAGGTTCAGGGTTCCTCATTTTCAAATGGAGACCATCTGCTTGTTCATTGTGTCTATTTGTCTGGACCCCTGACCAAGTCCTAATTTTATATTCTTGTCATGCCAACAGCATCAGTGGTTTCTGTGTTCTGGGCTGGCATTTCCAGTTCAGGGCCGCACCCTTTGCTCTCCTGCACTTTCTCAAAAGTGATAGTGGTAATGGCAGCATTCTTGCATGAGCAGAGGATACATTTTCATCTTTATCTAGATGACTGGCTATCCAATCAGATTATAGAGAGAAATTGAGAGCAGATGGCCCTGTTGATTCAGTGGCTGAAACTGTTTTGGTTGGTGAATTGTTTACCTTAAGAGTAACCTCATATTTCCAGGAACAAGCAGGAATGTAGTCTTCACATATGGGTGTCGTCGGTACTGACGGAGCCTGCGCAGGAACTCTCCCCAGTGTCCAATAGGAACGCTTTTGGGAGCATCCCTCAGCACATACGCGCTGCCTTCCTGCCTTTCCAGCTGTCCCTCTTCAGTTAAGTGTGGCGGTAGCATTTCTGTTACCGACACCCATGACTGGTGTCTCAAATGTTTAGGCCCTGACCATTCTCCATCGGAGTGTCTCTTGTATGGGGTGACTAAAAGAGGAAGACAGAACCGGGTTGCAAAGCTCGATACCCTCTTTTCTTCAGATGCGATGTCCATTGCATCATCATCTTCCAGAGCCTCATCTTCCTCCCATGGATCTCAGGTAACTAAACATAAGAGCCGGTCCTCAAAGGGTATATCTCCATCCAAGCATTGAGAAGTCATTGCATTGCCCTTGAGGAAACTACACCGGCAAAACAGCCCTGGCAGGAAGCTTCAGCCTCCAAAGCACCAACCGGAGCTCCAGGATGTTCTCGAGGCTTCGACCTTGGCAGAACTACTGGTGCCATGCTCAGGGGTTCCGGCTGCTTTTACTGGTACCAACACCCAGGCATCGGCAGCGTCGACAGACCAGAGGTTCCTCGCTATCGAACGCAGTCTTGCAGCTCTCCTTACAGCTGCGGTACCGTTGATACCGCTACCGACAGTTCAGCGGGCACTGGTACTGATACCGATGCTGGTACCAGCACTGGTACCAATACCGGCCCCGGTGGGAGTTCTTCCCATGCCGACTTTTTCTGGCATCGACAGATGGGTACTGGACCAACTTGGTACTGACTTCGATCTATACCGATACCGTGCTTTGCATGAACATCAGGATCAGAGCTACTTTGAATCCTCAGATTCCGAAGACTAATTCTGTTGGTACCAGAGTGCTTCTCCCAGAAGATTCCTCTTCTCCTCAATGCAGAATGTCTCCTCCGGAGGACATGTCTTTTTAGGATTTTATTCATGATGTGGCCTGAGGCTTTTCAATCATGGTAGCTCCTGAAAAGGAATCTAGAGCAAAGGAATTGGAAATTCTCCATTACCCTAAGGCTCCCAAAGAGGCAGCCACTCTGCCCATTCATGAAATTCTTCATGATATGATGCTTAGAATGTGAGAAACACCTTTGACCACATCTCCTCTTTCTAGGAGACTCGATACCATGTATCGAGTTCCACCATGTCCTGGCTTTCAAAAGACTCAGCTGCCACACCATGCAATGGTAGTGGAGTCAGCCATGCGTAGGATGAAAAGTGCAAAAAGACATGCATCCAATCCTCCAGGTCGTGAATGCATGACTCTTGATGCCTTTGGGTGGCAAACCTTTCAGGCCTCCATGCTTTCAGCTAGGATCAGTTCATATATTTTATATATGGGAATGTTCCTCAAAGAAGTTACAGGAGATATGGAGCTTATGAGCCCCCTTCTCCCTGATAACAAACGACAGGACTTCCTTACTCTTGTCAAGCATGCTCAAGACGTTTCCTAGTTTGTAAATCGTTGAGCCTTTGATTGCTTTGAATGCATCAGCAGAACTTCTGCTATTACCATTGGTCCATGTCGGATTGCCTGGCTTCAGGCATCAGACTTGGAGATTTGGGTACAGGATAAATTAGGAAACATCTCTTGCACAGGAGAAAACCTCTTTGGCAAGAATTGGCAGGAAAAGGCTAATGAGATAGATGCTGACAATATCACTTTAGACAGATTGTCAAAATCTACAGCCACTCCAGCCAAAAAGAAACCCTATAAAAAAACCTTTTTTCAGCAAAAATAGGAAGTTTTATCCGTCCTATGCTCAGCAAGGGCAAGGTCAGGGTCAACTTGCCCAAAGGGGACAACACAACAATCCAGACAACAAGGGAAGCCAAAAGGCCCGAGAGCTCAACCAGCTCAACAGGCTCAGCCCCCTCAAGGGCTTTGACACCTTCCTAGAGAGCTTGGCCTTCCTGCCTCTGAAGGGTCCAGAACCCCTAAACATTCCAGGCAGGTTGTGTCATTTTGCCAACAGATAGCATCAAATCTCAGCAGAAAATTGGACTCTGTCCATTGTAGGAGAGGGGTACAAGCTTCATTTTCACAGCATGCCCCCTCCTACAATCGTAAGACAGTTCAATTCCCAAACCTCTGCAGACAATCTACTGGTTCAAGAAGTCTCAATACTCCTTGTCCAAGAAGCAATAGAGGAAGTACCCATTCTCCAATAGGGTACAGGGTTCTGCTCCCCCTATTTTCTTATTCCAAAGAAAAAGGGGGACACAGACCCATTCTAGACCTCAGAGAATTGAACAAATATCTGTTCCGAGAAAAGTTCAAAATGATTTCTCTTGGAACTCTTCTGCCATACCTTCAAAGTCAGAATTGGCTTTGCTCTCTAGATCTAAAGGATGCATATACTCACATTCTGATCCATCCAGGTCACAGGAAATTCTTATGATTCCTTTTCAAGGGAAAACACTTCCAATACAGGGTTCTTCCTTTTGGTCTGGCTTCGGCACCACGAGTATTCATGAAATGCATGGCAATAGTAGCTGCATTCCTGCGAATCCTAGGGATATTAGTCTTCCCTTACTTGGACGACTGGCTCATTTGAGCCCCCACGATTGCAGAAGCCAGCTCTGTACTACCTCGTGCAATGCGAATCCTCCAATACTTGGGATTGGTAATAAACTTCCCAAAATCCCACTTCGTTCCTTCCCAATCCCTGGAGTTCATAGGAGCTTGTTTAGATACCAGACAGTCGATGACTTTCCTCCCACAGCCCCGATGTCTTCGCATAGTGCAACTAGCTTCTCAAACAGCGGGAAAATCCTCCCTAACTGCTCGAGAACTGCTACAATTACTGGGACATATGGCATCCACAGTTCATGTAGTTGCCTATGCTCGCCTCCACATGTGAGCAGCCCAGTGGACCCTAGCCACACAGTGGACACAGGCCACAGGACGTCTGTTGGACAAGATATCAAACTCTCAATGACTGATCTTGTCCCTACAATGGTGGAAATTACTGGAAAATCTTTTAGTGGGGTCTCCTTTCCAACAACCCCTATTCCAGGCCACCCTAACAGATGCATCACAGGTCGGTTGGGGAGCACACCTGCACCATCTCTCTACCCAGGGTACCTGGACTCCACATGAGGTTTGTCTTCACATAAACCTCCTAGAGTTAAGAGCAATCTATCTAGCTCTTCGAGTAACCATGCCCAGCTCAGCTACAAGACAGTCCTAGTCCAAACGGACAATCAAGTAGCCATGTTCTATGTGAACAAGCAGGGCGGAACAGGCCCTCTGTTATGCAACGAAGCTTTACGACTATGGGCCCTCGCCAGAGAGCATCAAATTCACCTTCTCGTGGTATATCTTCCAGGCATTCAAAACCTTTGGGCAGACAAACTCAGCCGAGTACTGCTGTCTCCACCTAGACCAGTTGACAAAGATATTTCAGATCTGGGGGACCCCAGACATAGACCTCTTTGCAAGTCCACTGAATGCTAAACTTCCCCAGTTCTGTTCCTGGATTCCGGCTCACAATTGCCAGGCAAGGTACGCCTTCCTCCTTCACTGGGGTCAGGACTTCCTCTATGCCTTTCCACCCATTCCCCTCATCCCCAAGACACTCTTCAAGCTTCAGAGAGATAGAGGTCGTATGATCCTCATAGCACCATGGTGGCCATGACAAACGTGGTATCCCCTGCTCCTACATCTCTCTCAAGCTGCACCTCTGGAGTTAGTGTGCTCCAGACCTTCTCTCCCAAGAGAACGGGATGCTGTTGCACCCGAATCCCCAGTCCCTGCATCTCGGAGCCTGGTTGCTGAAATCCTAGACCTGCAGGATCTTAACATTTCCCAACAGGTAAAGGATATCCTTCAAGCTTCTAGAAAACCTTCCACAAGACGTTCTTACGCCTTTAAGTGGAAACGTTTTACTATATGGTGTTCTCAAAAAGGCTTAAACCCCTTGTGATACCTTTGGAATCGGTACTAGAGTACCTATTTCATTTATCAAATTCTGGTCTAAAGACTAATTCAGTAAGAGTCCATCTTAGTGCTATTGCAGCTTCCTATAAGCCTCTAAATGGACAGCCAATTATCTCTCATCCACTCATAGCGAGATTCATGAGAGGTCTTCTATTAACAAAGCCTCCCATCAAGCCACCACCGGTAGCTTGGGATTTAAATCTAGTTCTTGGACAGCTCATGAAACCGCCCTTTGAACCTTTAGCCACTACAACCCTAAAGTTTTTATCCTAGAAGGTCATCTTCCTGATTGCAATCACCTCCGCATGTCGCATTAGTGAATTGCAAGCTTTAGTGGCTGATCCTCCTCATATTAGGTTTCACCATGATAAGGTGGATCTCCAGGAACAAGCAGGAACGAGTCTTCACATATGGGTATCGTCGGTACCGACGGAGCCTGCGTGGGAACGCTCCCCAGCGTCCAATAGGAACGCTTTGGAAGCGTGCATGCGCGCTGCCTTCCCGCCTATCTACCTCCCTCTCTTCAGTTCTTTGTTTTCCGCGGAGCCGACAGGACGTGCACCCTGTCACCACAGAAAATTCTACTTTATTTTTTTATTTTTTGTGATCGCACCTGCCTTACTTTGCCCACCGGTACCACCGGTCTTTTTTCTTTCTTTATAAAAAAAAAAAAAAAGACACAAAACTTGTGTTTTTCAGTCAGGGTTTTTTCCCCTGCTTGGTGCTTGGCGCCATTTTGGCCACTAGGCCTCTTCTTTTCAATATGGAGAAACCAGCTACTGGTTTCAAGAAATGTTCAAAGTGTGCCAGCACCATTTCTGTCGCAGACACCCATGACTGGTGTCTTAAATGTTTAGGTCTGAATGAATTCTTTGCTTCGGTCTTTACTGAGGAAGATGTAGGGATGTTACCGATGACTGAAGTGGTATTTAAAGGTGCGGAAGAATTGAAGGAAATATCGATACATCGGGAAGATGTATTACAAGTACTATTAGATAAACTGAAGAGTAGCAAATCACCTGGGCCGGATGGTATACATCCAAGGGTGTTGAAAGAACTGAAATATGAGATTGCAGACCTGCTATTAGTAATCTGTGAACTATCATTAAAATCATCTCTAATACCTGAAGATTGGAGGATCGCCAATGTAACACCAATTTTTAAAAAGCATTCCAGGGGTGTTCCGGGAAACTACAGACCGGTGAGCCTCACGTCAGTACTGGGAAAAATGGTAGAAACCATCATAAAGAATAAAATTACTCAGGATGTAGATAGTCATGGCCTAATGGGAGACAGCCAACATGGCTTTAGACAAGGAAGATCTTGTCTTACTAATCTGTTATGTTTTTTTGAAAGTGTGAATAAACAGGTGGACAAAGGTGAGTCAGTTGATATAGTGTATCTAGACTTTCAGAAAGCCTTTGACAAGGTCCCTCATCAGAGACTTTTGGCAAAACTAAAGAGTCATGGGATAGGAGGCAGTGTACTACTGTGGATCAGGAACTGGTTAAAAGATAGAAAGCAGAGGGTTGGGCTAAATGGCCAATTTTCCCAATGGAGAAAGGTGAATAGTGGTGTACCCCAGGGATCAGTGCTGGGTCCGCTGCTTTTTGACATATTCATAAATGATCTGGAAAGTGGAATAACAAGTGAGGTTATCAAATTTGCAGATGACACAAAACTATTTAAAGTTGCTAAAGCCCAAGAGGATTGTGGAAAATTGCAAGAGGATCTTGATAAATTGGAAGACTGGGCATCAAAATGGCAGATGAAATTTAATGTGGACAAGTGCAACATTATACACCTAGGGAAGAGCAACCCAAACTATGGTTACACGATGCAGGGTTCCACATTAGGAACCACCACCCAGGAAAAAGATTTAGGCGTCATTGTGGATAACATGTTAAAACCCTCGGCCCAGTGTGCAGCGGCAGCCAAGAGAGCAAATAGAATGCTAGGTATGATAAGGAAAGGAATGGAAAATAAAACAAAAGATATTATAATGCCTCTATATCGTTCCATGGTGAGACCGCACCTTGAATATTGTGTGCAGTTCTGGTCGCCATATCTTAAAAAGGATATAGCGTTATTAGAAAACGTTCAGAGAAGAGCCACCAAAATGGTAAAGGGGATGGAAGGATACTCCTATGAACAAAGGCTAAAAAGGTTAGGGCTCTTTAACCTGGAAAAGAGACGGCTGAGGGGAGATATGATAGAAGCCTATAAATTAATGAACGGAGTGGAACGGGTAAACGTAGATCAATTGTTTACGTTATCAGAATATAGAAAGACTAGGGGACATGCAGTGAAGCTATAGGGTAAACTATTTAAGACTAATAAAAGAAAATATTTTTTCACTCAACGTGTAATCAAACTCTGGAATTTGTTACCGGAGGATGTAGTAAAGGCTGTTAGTGTAGCTGGGTTTAAAAAAGGTTTGGACAAGTTCCTGGAGGAAAGGTCCATAAACCATTATTAAGAAGGGACCCAGGATATCAATGCTTGACCCAGTACAAGCATTGCGGAGCCTGTGTCTTTTGGGGAAACTGCTTGGTATGTATGACCTAGATTGGCCACTGTTGGAAACAGGATACTGGGCTTGATGGACCTTGGTCTGTCCCAGTATGGCATATCTTATGTTCTTATGTTCATTAATTTATAGACCTCTATCATATCTCCCCTCAGCTGTCTCTTTTCCAGGTTGAAGAGCCCTAACCATTTTTAGCCTCTCTTCATAGGGGTATCCTTCCATCCCCTTTACCATTTTGGTGGCTCTTCTCTGTACTTTTTTTAATAACGCTATATCCTTTTTAAGATACAGTGACTAGAATTGCACACAATATTCAAGATGTGGTCGCACCTTGGAACAATACAGAAGCATTATAATATCCTTTGTTTTATTCTCCATTCCTTTCCTTATGATTCCTAGCATTCTATTTGTTTTCTTTGCTGCCACTGCACACTGGATTTCCAAATGAGGTGTTTCAATGAAGCAGACCCCCTAGGGTTCAAAGGAGGCTTTAGTGAGTTCTGAGAGAACAATACTGAGATCCCATGCTGGAGCAGATGGTTTCAGTGGAGGCTTAGTGTTCATTAAGCAAGAAACTAGTGGGTGCACAGAAATAGGTTTGCCATCCTGATGTCAGTAGATGCTGCAGTGGTTGGCAGATGATAACAGACAGACGAAGTCTGAAGACCAGAGTCAGTCTGGTGAAGGAGATAGGTGAGGATATGACAGACAGCACAAGGCAGGGTATAGACCTGGTAGAGTAGTCCAGTGGGAGAAGCAAGTCCATGGACCTTGAGAAAGGGTCCAAGAAACGAGTGGAAATGGTGGAAATGCCTAGAAGAGACAATCCATCCAAGAGACGAGGAAGGTGTCCGCTGCCCTTATGGTCAAGCTGGGATGAAGGGAGCAGTAGAGGGGACACTTGGCATTGTTGCCTGTGGCAAAGAGATACACTTCTGGGTTCCCCCAGGCTGAAAGATGGAGGGTGAGGACTGTGGGATGTAGGGACAACTTGTGAGGGACAAGGTGGTGACTGAGGGAGTCTGTCAGCTGGTTCTGTATACCTGGGAGGTAGACTGCCCGGAGGAATACTCCAATGGATGAAGCATAGAGCCACAAGTGAATGGCTTCACAGCAAAGCCGGTAGGAGCCAGAGCCACCCTGTTTGTTGATGTAGAACATAGTGACTTGATTGTCGGTCTGCACTAGAATTGATTTGTTGCGGACCCAATGATGGAAAGCGTGCAAGGCATAGTAAACTGCATGTATCTCCAGTTGGTTGATATGCAGAGAGACCTCTCTGCTAGTCCAAAGTCCAAGAGTTTGTAAGATGCAAAAGATGCGCTTCCCAGCCCGTGTGGGAGGCATTGGTCATTAAAGCTGATGCGGCTGTTCTAGGAAAGGCCACCCGTTGATGAGGCTGGATGGAAGAGTCCACCAATGAAGAGAGTGATGCAAAATGTGTAGGTTTTGGTAATGCAGAGAGACCTGATGACAAAGGGATTGAGTATGCTGATTCCAGTTGAGTTTGAGATGCCACTGGAGCAGACACATGTAGAGACATGTGAAGGGAACCACATGCATTGAGGCTGCCATGTGACGTAAGAGTTGCAGTACAGTGCGAGCTGAGGCACTTTGTAGAGTGAGCAGTTGGGTGGTGAGCTACTGAAGGATGGCTACTCTGTTGGGTGGCAGGAAGGCATGAGTCACTGTGGTGTCTAAGCGAGCCCCTATGAAGTTCAGCACTTGACAAGGTTCACATTCTGATTTTTGGAAGTTGATGATGAAGCAGAGTTGTTGCAGGAATAAGGATGTCGTGTGTCTAATATTTTGGCTACTTCGGTACCGCTAAAGTCGCTGCAGACCGTTCCACAGGCACCAGTATCGCTGTCGGTACCAGTGCCGGTACCCTCGGTACCTGCTTCGCCAGGCTTACTTCCCCCGATGCCGAGTTTGGAATCACTCTCAAGCATGGGGGATCAGGTACCGACTCGCTTCGGTACCGACCTCGAGCGGTACCGAAGACAGCTTTCGAAGGAGAATCCGGTGCTTCCTCCCTTTGAGTCTTCCGATTCCGATGACTCAAATGACTCCACTGGTACCAGAGCTGAACTTCTACAAGATTCAACTCTTTCTCCTCAATGTAGGATGTCTCCTCCTGAGGACATGTCTTTTCACGATTTTGAGATCATATGGCAAGGGCTCTTGCCATTACATTGGTGCCTGAAAAAGAGCCTAGGGCAGAAGAATTAAGAATTCTACAATACCCCTTGACTCCAAAGGAAGCAGCTATGCTCCCTATACATCAGATCTTGCATGATCTAATGTTACGAATGTGGGAAACTCCTTTAACAGTAACCCCACATTTTAAACGTCTTGACACTATGTATAGAGTGCCACCTTGTCCAGGTTTTCAAAAGACTCAACTACCACACCACTCTGGTGGTGGAGTCTGCCATGAGACGGATTAAGAGTACAGAGAGACACTCTTCTAATCCACCAGGTCGTGAATCTAGAACCCTGGATGCTTTTGGGCGTAGATGCTTTTAGGCATCCATGCTTTCAGCAAGGATTAGTTCCTATATTTTATACATGGGAATGTTTCTTGAGGAGGTTACAAAAAACTTAGAGCTTTTGAACCCCTTTCTTCGAGAGGATAAAAGAGCAGTCCATTTATCACTAGTCAAACATGCTCAGAATGTCTCTAAGTTCATAAATTGTGCTACCTTTGACTGTTATAAATGTATTAGCAGGACATCTGCTATAGCTATAGGAGCACGACGTATTGCCTGGCTCCAAGCTTCTGACTTGGAGAAATGGGTGCAGGAAAAGCTGGGGAGTATTCCTTGCACTGGAGAAAATCTTTTTGGCAAGGATTGGCAATCTAAGGGTAATCAGCTTGACACTGTTAATGCCAGTTTGAATAGATTGTCAAAAATTTCTACTTACCCAGCTAAGAAAAAGTCCTTTAAGAAACCTTTCTTCTCTAAGAAGAAGTTGTTCTAGCCATCTTCCACCCAACAGACATATCTTCCCCAAAAAGGGCAACAGCAGACGAGACAAAGAAAACCCAAACCTCAGCTGACTCAGCAGACGCCGCCCCCTCGGGGTTTTTACTCTTGTCTAGAGAACTTATTCTTCCTGTGTTGGTGCCGGAACCTCTAAACATTCCGGGCCGTATCTGCCACTTTGCCAACAGATGGCAACAAGTCACATCAGAGGCCTGGACTTTGTCCATAGTGAGTCTGGGGTACAAGCTTCGTTTCTTCAGCTTGCCACCACCCACACTAGTAAAACAGTTCAACTCTCAACCTCTAGGCATAGACCTCTTGCTACAAGAAGTCTCTACTCTTCTAGCTCAAGGAGCTATAGAAAGAGGTTCCTCTATACAAGGGGTCTCAATCTCAAATTGCTTTGAGGGCCAAATGAGAACTTGTAAAGTAACCCGTGGGCCGTATAAGATGCGGGGCCTCATTTGCATAAATATTTGCATAATGTTACCATACAAAGCATAGTTAATGATGCACATTTCCCAGAGCTGACATATTCCAGTTAATAAATTCAAAATAGATATTTTTCTGCTTTTTGTGCATTTTTTTTAGTTGCATTGTTCCAGCCACTTTCTTCTGGTTTCTCCGTGTCTTCTGCTAACTCTCCATCGTCTGCTGTCCATTTGTCCTTTCTTCTCTCTTCTAGTTTTTTTTTCATTCTCTCTCTACATCTGCTTTAACATACTAATCTTTCTCCTTTTGCTCCTTCCTCATTCCTGTTTCATCCACTCAAATTTTACCCCTCCATCCTCAATCTCCACTTACTCTCCCAATATCCGGCCAATTGTAGATTTGTCTTCCCTCCCACACAAATATTTTTCCCCTCTCCATTTCACTCTCCCAGCCCCATCCCATTCTAATCCTCCCCCAACATCAGCTCCCTTCTAGTTCCAGCCCCACCCAGCATCCGTTCCCTTCTAGTCCCCGCATCAGCCCATTTCCAGTCCTATCCCCACATTAGCCCATTTCCAATCCTATCCTAGCCCCCCACCATCAGCCCATTTCCAATCCTATCCTAGCCCCACCATCAGCCCATTTCCAATCCTATCCTAGCCCCACCATCAGCCCATTTCCAATCCTGTCCTAGCCCCACCATCAGCCCATTTCCTGTCCTAGCCCCACCATCAGCCCATTTCCTGTCCTAGCTCCCCCCACTAAGCCTATTTCCAGCCTAGCAACCCCCCCAGTCCATTATCATTTCTAGCCCCCCCCATAGCCCATTACCAGTCCCAAGCCCCCCAACAGCCCACTTGCAGTCCTAACCCTCCCATCACCCCATATTCATTCTTAGCCCCACAATAGCCCATTACCAGTCCTAACCCACCAATCAGCCCACCTCCATCCCTAACCATCTGCCCATTTCCAGTCCTAGCCCCCACCATAGCCCATTACCAGTCCTAAGCCCCCAGATGCCATTAGCCCACTTCCAGTCCTAACCCCTCCGTAGCTCATTACCAGTCCTAACTCCCCCCCCCCATCAGCCCACCTCCAGTCCTTCCTAACCCCCATCAGCCTATTTCCAGTCCTAACCCCCCCCCCCCATCAGCCCAAGTAAATAAAATAAAATAAAAAACCCTGGCTTCTGCTGCTGCTGCCGTGGCAGCGGCAGAATCAACTGTCAATTTAAAAAAAACAAACAAACTGGCTGCTGCTGCTGCAGCCGTGGCAGCAGCAGAATCAGCTGCCCCACGGCCCTTCCCCTCTGTCCGGAAGAGCCCTGAGTCTGCTCCTTTAACGGCGGGCTTTTCAAGCCGCGAAGAGAGTATTTCCCTCTTGCGCGGCTTAAGCTTATTCACTTTTCAAGCCGCGCGAGAGGGAAATACTCTCTTCCGGACAGAGGGGAAGGGGCCACGGGACAGCTGATTCTGCTGCTGCCACGGCTGCAGCAGCAGCAGAAGCCAGTTTGGGTTTTTTTTTTAAGACTTGACAGTTGATTCTACTGCTGCCTCGGCGGCAGCAGCAGAAGCCAGGGTTTTTTTGTTTCCCTCCGTCGCGGTAATCTCCGTCCCTTCATCTGAGCCAGTGCCGGGCCCGAGATCTTTAGTGCACGCTCCAACTGCTGCAGAGCCATCTCTGGACTGGAGACCAGAATGGCGGCCTTGGAGCGCAGCTTGTCTGCCTTCATGGCCTAGCAGTGGGCCTTGATGCCCGGTTCCACTGAGTTATCTGCCCAGACCACAGAGGCCTCAACCTTGAGGACGTCCCCGGACGTCGAGCCAGTTCTTGAGTGCCATGGCCTCTAGTTGATCCTCGACATCGGTCTCTGTCCTGGTCCTGATTCTTGGGACCAGGGTCTTCCCTGATGAGTGGCCACTGCTCCACCCGCAGAGCTTCCAAGGGGAACAGACTGTAAGACTCAGGGCCCAGCCTCATAACCTGGCCCATCCCCGACTCCTCCACCAACAGAGTCAGACTGGGAGAGACTGATGATGAGGAATCTCCAAGTATTCATCGCCACTGCATCATGCCCTCGGACCCTTCACCCTTCAAGACCCTGTGCTGGTCCTGGCTTGAGAATAGCTCAACTGCCACACAACTCCATAGTGGTGGAGTTGGTCATGCTCACCTTGGTGCCTCTGGATAGAGAGATCCGCACATTGGACGCCCTAGACAGAAAGTGCTGCCATGGCTCGATGCTCATCGGCTGGATCCAGGCATACCAGCTGTACATTAGCATGTACTTGAGGGACCTGGTGAAGGAACTCGCTGGGTTCTTGACTGGTCTCTCCAAGGAATCCCTCCTGCGGTTCTGGAGCCTGTCCTCTGCTGTCATGAATTTGGAACATTCTCTGACTTGATTAACCTATGATTACTTTGAGTCGGTAGCTAAAGTAGCCGGCCAGGCATCTCTGCCCAATGCCAGGCTTGGCTACAGTCTTCCAACCTGGAGCAATGGGTTCAGGACAAATTGGTCGATGTCCCCTGCCTAGGAGAGAATCTCTTTGGTAAACACTTGACAGATAAGGCTGCAGAGTTGGAGTCAAAGTTCCTGATGAGGATTAGGCTATCCAAGAAGGCCTTCCCTTCTTCAACAGAAGGCCCAGAGTAAAAAGCCCCCTTTCTCCAGGACCGAACAGGAAGTCAGTCCTCACATATGGGTGACGTCGGCGCCGACGGAGCCCTCGCGGAGCAATTTCCCCAGCTTTCAAAGAAAGCCTTTGGGAATTGCAGTGCGCATGCGCGGTCCCCTTCCCGCCCAAGGGTGCCATCTTGCTCAGTCTTCTTTTTTCCACGGAGCCCTACAGACGCTGTTTGTGTTCGCCGCAGAAAAAGTTGATTTTATTTCTTCTTCTTTTCTCGGTTCGACGCCGGATCCTTTTCCCGCCCGGACCCGCTACGCCGGTAACGGGTCCGTTCTTTATTTTTCGGTTTTTTGTCCTTCGTGACAAGCGTTCGCGCAATTTTTTCTTTTTCACTGACAGCCCTGTCTTTTGACCTCGCAGGGGCCCTTTTTCCCCCGATGGCTGCCAGCGGGTTTAAAAAGTGTGATCGGTGTAAGAAACTTATGTCTCTTACGGACACACACGACTGCTGCCTCCGCTGCCTCGGACCCGATCATGACCCGATGATCTGTGGTCCGTGTGGCAAGATGTCCTCAAAAGCGTTGAGGAGTCGGCAGCATCAAAGAGAACGAATCTTCTCTGACTCAGCGTCCGGCCGGGCCCGGACCTCGTCAAAGGCTTCGACGTCCCGGGACTCCGGTCCTGAGCATCGTCTGAGTTCCTCTGAGCGGGGGTCTCCTGCCCGGGAACATCATAGGAAGAAGAAACCGCGAGGGCGGCGTCGGTGGACGCTCCTGGTTCCTCGAGGGCCAGGTCGCATAGCCCCGTTAGCCGTCCCAGGTCATCGGAGTCGGAGAGGCCTTCGAAACATCCTCGTCTCGAAATGGAGTCGCCTGGACACGTGAGTACTGTAGTCCTCCTGGACTCACCTCCAAAGGAGCCGACGTCGGGCCCGACACCGTCGGGGCCCGAGTCGGGGGCTGCTGGGTCTTCTGAGCTCGGACTCAGGTTGACGGCCTTGGAGAGCAGTTTTGCTGCCTTCATGGACCAGCAGCGGGCATTGATCGCTGGCCTCGCCAGTGCATCTGCCCCGGCCACCGGGACGTCGACGTCCAAGTCGACCCCGGAGACCGAGCCGATCCTCGAGTCCATGCCAAGTCGAGTCGATCCTCGGTCGCAGTCTCCCTCTGCCTCCCGTTCGGGACCAAGGTCGTCTACGCCGACACCCTCGGTGTCGGGGCGGAGGGCATCGGTGCCCACCCGACCGGAGCCGCTCGATTCCTCCTCCGAGGAGTCAGCCTGGGAAACGGAGGACGAAGAGTCACCTGGTACTTTTCGGACTCTGTGTGTCCCATCGGACTCACCCGAGTCCGAACCTCGGAGACGGTCCCCCCCGGAGAACACCCGGTTCTCGGACTTCGTGCGGGATATGGCCAAGGCCTTGGCATTCCCCGCGGATCCCGAGGAGGAGCCTCTAGCTGAAGAGCTCGATAACCTCCAGTATGACTCTCCCCCAAAGGAGGCCTTTACTGTACCGGTTCCTCCGATGCTGGAACGACTTCTCTTCCGCATGTGGGAGAGCCCGGCGTCGGCGCCGGTGTTAAGCAAGCGGGTCGATTCCATTTATCGAGTCTGCAATAGCCCCGGGTTCCAAAAGGCACAACTACCGCACCATTCCATGGTGGTGGAATCGGCCAAGCATCGACTCAAGAGTCAGAAGATGCACTCCTCGGTGCCTCCCTGTTGGGAGGCCCGGAACCTGGATGCCCTCGGTAGGAAGTGCTTCCAGGGCTCTATGCTTGTTTGTCGAGTCCAGACCTACCAGCTCTATATGGGCATGTATCTCCGAGACCTGGCAAAAGAAATTGCCGGGTTCTCTGCTGGTTTCTCTGAGGAACCTTTGCAGAGGTTCCAGGCCTTGTCCACTGGTATTCGAGAGTGCTCGAAGTTTATCTCTCGAGCAGCCTACGATGGCTTCGAAGCATCGGCTCGAGTAGCCGGAGCCAGCATCGTTGCCCGCCGACAGACTTGGCTTCAGTCATCCGACCTCGAGCCATGGGTACAGGACAAGTTGGTCGATGTCCCCTGCAGAGGTGAAAACCTCTTTGGCAAAGCCCATGGCTGAAAAGGCTGCACAGATCGAGACCGAGACTCTGACCAGGACTAGGCTGTCCAGAAAAACCTCTGCCCCTTCTCAGAAGAAGAAGGGCTCGTGGAAAAAGCCCTTTTACCCGAGGAAGGCGGCTGCCTATAAACAATACCCTCATTATCAGGCCTCAGCAGCTCCCCAACAGGGTCATCAGGCCAAGGGACGAGGTAATGGGTCCCGTAGGCAGCAGGCCCCCAAGCCCACAACACCGGCCCCTGCTCAGCAGGGTGGGGGTTTTTGACTCCATCAGCATAGCCTCTTCCCCTCCGCTGGGTTCTCTCAGCACAGGAGGCCGGCTGGTCCACTTTGCCCACAGGTGTTCAGCCATCACATCAGATACCTGTGTGCTTCATATAGTTCAAAAAGGCTATCTTCTACACTTTCACCAGGTACCTCCCTCCTACTTTCCAGGGGAGCCTCCAAGACTCCCTCTGCACAGGAACTTACTCCTTAAGGAGTTAGCAAGTCTTCTTCAGGAACAGGCTGTGGAACCGGTGCCACACCACCTGAGGGGTCAAGGCTTTTATTCCAGGTACTTTCTGATACCAAAACGAACAGGAGGCCTCAGACCCATCCTGGACTTGCGAAACCTCAACAAGTTCCTGGCAAGGGAAAAGTTCAAGATGCTTACCCTTGGAATCCTGCTGCCCTACCTCCAGCAGGGAGACTGGCTATGCTCCTTAGATCTGAAGGATGCCTATACTCACATCCTTATTCATCCAGACCACAGACAATATCTCAGGTTTGTTGTGGGAGGAAATCATTACCAGTACAGAGTACTGCCCTTTGGCCTATCCTCCGCCCCCAGGGTGTTCGCCAAATGCCTAGCAGTAGTGGCGGCCTATCTAAGACTTCAAGGCCTTTTTGTGTTTCCATACCTGGACGACTGGCTCATCAGGGCCCAGTCTTCCCAAGAGGCCACTCAGGCCACTCATCGCACTGTGACTCTGCTCCAGCACTTGGGCTTTGTCATAAACTTCGCAAAGTCCACTTTGCTCCCCTCTCAAAATCTCAAATTCATCGGCGCAAGGTTGAGCACACTTCAGGCGCAGGCCTTCCTGCCTCTAGACAGAGCACACAGGCTCATGGATCTCGCCAGCCACTTTCACAGCAATTCCCTGGTCTCTGCCAGGCAATTTCTGAGACTGCTCGGCCATATGCCTTCCACGGTGCATGTGACCCCCAATGCCCGCCTGGACATGCGACCTGCTCAGTGGTGCCTTCGCAGTCAATGGCATCAGGCCACGGGGAGCCTCGCGGACTAAGTACAGGTATCCGACCTGCTGGTCTCTTCTCTGTGGTGGTGGCTTCATCTGCCAAACCTGCTGCTGGGAGTGGATTTTCAATCTCCTCCGCCTTCTCAGCTGCTAACAACCAATGCTTCTCTCCTGGGTTGGGGAGCACATTGCCAAGGGACATGTACTCAAGGCCTCTGGACTACTTGGGAGTCTGCTCAGCAGATAAACTTCCTGGAGCTCAGAGCCATCCGCCTAGCTCTGAGAGCCTTCTCCCACCTCACTTCTCACCATTCTGTGCTGGTCCAGACGGACAATCAAGTTCCAATGTTCTACGTGAACAAACGAGGCAGAACAGGCTCCTTCCTTCTCTGTCAGGAGGCACAAAAACTGTGCTCTTGGGCCGTCCACCACGGCATCCTCCTCAAAGCTGTCTATCTCCCAGGTCAGGAAAATTACCTGGCAGTCAAGCTAAGCAGGATCCTCCAACCACACGAGTGGAGATTGGATCCATTGGTGGTTCAGCGGATTTTTCTCAAGTGGGGCCTCCCCACCATGGATCTGTTTGCCAGTCCTCTGAACTGGCAACTTCCCAGATTCTGCTCTCGACAACCGCATCCTCTCAGAGTAGCGGCGGATGCTTTTCTGATTCCATGGTCCACAGGCCTCTTGTATGCCTTTCCTCCCATGCCGCTGGTGTCTCTGACTCTCTTCAAAGTTCTCAGAGACAAAGCCTCGATGATCCTAGTGGCTCCCCGGTGGCCGAGACAGCCTTGGTTCCCGCTTCTAATGCAGCTGGCGGTGGACACTCCTCTTCCTCTGGGGTTTCAACCCGATCTCCTGACACAGGATCAGGGGTCTCTCCTACACCCCAACCTCCGGTCCCTTCATCTGATGGCCTGGCTGCTGAAAGGGTAGTCCTTGCTCCCCTCCAGCTGCCTCGGGAGGTGGAAGAAGTTGTCTTGGCCTCGAGGAGGCCTTCCATCCGGAAGTCCTACGCTCTTAAGTGGCGTCGGTTCTCCGTATGGTGTGCTCAGCAGTCTGAGAATCCCTTCTCCTGCTTGGTGGCAGTGGTCTTGTAATATTTGCTTTACCTCTCCAATCTAGGCCTTAAGTCCAACTCTGTCAGAGTCCACCTCAGTGTGCTCTCTGCGCATCACGCACAGGTGGATGGCAGGCCTCTTTCCAACCACCCTTTGGTGGCTCGTTTTCTCCGAGGCCGCCTCCTCAAGCCTCCTTTACAGCCTCCAGCCCCTGAATGGGATCTGAATGTGGTCTTGCAGCGGATTACCTGTCCGCCTTTTGAGCCTATGACTACCTGCCCTCTTCGTTTTCTTTCCTGGAGAACTTTGTTTTTGGTAGCCCTTACTTCTGCTAGGCGCGTTAGTGAACTGCAGGCCCTAGTGTCTGATCCCCCTTACACTAGGTTCTACAAGAATAGGGTAGTCTTGCGGACTCGCCCTATGTTTCTTCCGAAGGTGGTTTCTCCGTTTCATATCAACCAGGAGGTAGTTCTCCCCACCTTCTTTCCCAGGCCCTACTCCAGCCGAGCTGAGATGGTCCTGCATACCCTGGACTGTAGGAGGGCCTTATCCTTCTACCTTGACCGTACGCGAGAGCATAGGAGAGCTGTTCAGCTCTTCATTTCTTTTGAACCCAATAAGTTGGGGCTGCCTGTCTCCAAGCGTACTTTGTCCATATGGGTTGCTGACTGTATCGCTTGGGCTTATGGAGCAGCCGGCCTCTCGGAGGGTCTAGTCATGGCTCATCGTGTTAGGGCGGAGGCTGCGTCAGTGGCTCATCTCCGCTCTGTTCCGTTGGCAGACATCTGCCGGGCCGCTACTTGGTCTTCAAGCCAGACTTTTGCGGCCCATTACTGCCTGGAGAGGGAGTCCCGCAGGGACAGTGCTTTCGGTCAGGCGGTCCTCCATAATCTCTTTAGGTTTAGGCAACTCCTACCCTCCGGCCCTGGTGTTGGGCTACCGGTCGGGGGCGTTTTCAGAGGAGATTCCTTCCTTCTGTGCTACTGAGCTAGAGGGAGCTCATTTTTCCACTTGAGGTCTCCGGTAGCCTTAAGCTAGGGATTCCAATATGTGAGGACTGACTTCCTGCTTGGTCCTGGAGAAAGAGTAGTTACTCACCTGTAACAGGTGTTCTGCAGGAGCAGCAGGAATCAGTCCTCACAACCCTTCCTCCTCCCCTTGGAGTTGCAGTCCTCTCATTTCGTTTTTGCTAATTTTTTGCTGTCTTTTAGCTATGTCATCAGACTGAGCAAGATGGCACCCTTGGGCGGGAAGGGGTCCGCGCATGCGCGCTGCAATTCCCAAAGGCTTTCTTTGAAAGCTGTGGAAATTGCTCCGTGAGGGCTCCGTCGGCGCCGACGTCACCCATATGTGAGGACTGATTCCTGCTGCTCCTGGAGAACACCTGTTACAGGTGAGTAACTACTCTTACTCGAGAAAAGGAAGGGCTTACGGAAACTATCCCTCAGTATCCAGGCCTCCCAACTCGGTCAGCAGGCCGAGGGACAAGGGAAAAAAGGAGATATGTCACTCGTAAGTCGAAGGCTCCCAAAACCCAGGCACCGTCTCCAGCACAGCCTGGCGGGAACTTTTGACTGCTTGGGCATTGCCTCTCAATCCACAGGGGGATGTCTGATTCTGTTTGCCCACCAGTGACCAATCACCGACACCTGGGCACTCCAGATGCTCAAGGAAGGCTACCTCCTCCTCTTGGAGCAGACTCCCCCTCCATTCTTCTCAAGAAAGCCCACCCTGACTGCCCTCCACTAGACCTTGCTACTGCAGGATCTCACAGGTCTTCTTGAGGACAAGGCAGTGGCACCCATATCCCCACACCTCTGGGGCAGGGGATTCTACCCCCAGTATTTCCTTGTACCATAAAGAACAGGAGGCCTAAGGCACTTCCTAGACCTATGGGACCTTAACAGGTTCCTGGGGAAGGAGAGGTTCAAGATGCTTTCCCTTGAGACACTGCTGCCATATCTCCAGCAAGGAGACTGACTATGTTCCATGGCCTTAAAGAATGTGTACACACACATTCTTTGCCATCCACCATGAACCTGAGGTATTGCCCGAGGCAGGGATGGATATCACTACCAATACAGGGTCGTACCCTTTGGCCTGGCATCTGCCTCAAGGGTCTTCACCAAGTGTCTAGCGGTGGTCATTGCCCACCTCCGCCTCCATGGGGCATTCTCCTTTCCCTAACTGGTTGACTGCCTTATCAGCGGAGGCTCAGCCGCCAAGGTACAGCAGACCACAGCCTGCACCATCTTTGTCCTACAGCATCTAAGGTTTGTCATAAACAACTCCAAGTCCCACCTCCTCCTGATACAGTGTCTGGCGTTCATAGGAGCTGGACACCCTTCAGGCCAGAGCGTTTCTACCCCAGGACAAGGCTGATCATCTCAGGGCACTGGCCGCAGACATAGAAAGCAGATGTACCATATCTGCTCACCTCGTGCTACGGCTGCTGGGCCACATAGCATCCAAGGTCCACAGCATCCCAGATGCCCACCTCCACATGAGTAGCCCAGTGGTGTCCCTGCGCCTAGTGGACCCAAGCCACCGGATGGCTGTAGGATAGTGTGACAATGACCCGCCAACTTGCAGACAGGTGGCAGTTTCCGCAGCACCCAGGCGGGGATGCCCTTCCAGGCCTCCGATCCCCATAGGGTCTTCACTACGGATGCCTCCCTGCTGGGTTGTGGTTCTCATTGTGAAGATCTCTGCTCCCAGGGCAGCTGGTCGCAGTCATAGAGCCAACTGCAGATCGATCAACTGAAGCTTCAGGCCATATTCCTGGCTCTCCGAGCCTTCTGCCACTTCCTGCATCTGGTGGCAGTGTTCTACGTGAACAAGCAAGAGGGCACCGGGTCCTATGCCCTTTGCCAGGAGACAGTGGCTCTCATCTCCTTTGTGCTCTGCTTTGGGATACTCCTGCGGGCAGTGTATCTGCCGTACCGTCTCAAAACCCTAGCAGACAAGCTGAACAGGATCATCCAGCCACACAAATGGCTTTTGGACCCCAGGATGGCCTCTCGGCTCTTCTGGCTCTGGGGAGTTGCAGTGATGGACCTCTTCACAAGTCTGACCTAGTTGCTTTGCTTCTGTTCCTGCCAACCATACCCCTCTGGGGTGACAGTGCATGCATTCCTCATCCTGTGGACAGGAGGGCCTTCCCGTCCACACCATTGATTGCCAAGACCCTTTTCATGGCTCAGCGCGACAGGGCATTTCTGATACTGTGGTTGCCCCTGGTGGCGCCTCTGTTTGTTCTCGGTGCCCCCAGTTCCCCTGGGGAGTGCCCCGGGGTTATTGTTGCAAAAGGAGGGCTCCCACCTACACCCCAACGGGGGGTCCCTGTTGCTAACTGGCCGTTGACAGGATAGCCTTGGCCCCATTCAACCTCTCATAGGAGGTAGAGGATGTCCTCCTGAACTCTCATAGGGTCTCTATGAGATGAGCCTACACCTTCAAATGGCGCAGATTCTCAGTGTGGTGCGCAGAATGGCAAGTTACCCGTTCTCGTGCTCTGTGCAGCTTGAACTGCAGTATTTACTCCACCTGTTGCAGGCAGGACTGAAGTCCAACTCGGTCAGGGTGCCACCTGAGTGCTCTGGCGGCTCACCACAACCTTATCGAGCGCAAGCCCCTCTCTGTCCAACCCTTTGTGACCCGAATTTTGTGGGTCCTCTTGTAATCTAAGCCCCATCCGCCCTCCAGCGGTAGTGGGACCTTAATGTGGTGCTCTTCAAGCTCACCGGACCACGGTTCGAGCCTCTGGCTACCTGCCACCTGCGGTACCCCTCATGAAAAAAAGTCTTCCTAGTGGTACTCATGTCTGCTGCAGGCATTAGTGGCGGATCCACCATACACAAGGTTCTGTAAAACAGGGTAGTGCTCCGCGTGCACACAACCTTAGGAATGTTCCCCTTCCATCTCGATCAGGAGGTGGTGCTCCCTATCTTCTTTCCAGGACCTCATGCCAGCTGGGTGGTGACCGTACTGCATACACTGGGACTGTAAGAAGATCCTGTCCTCCTACCTTCAATGTACTCAGGGCCATCGCAAAGCTTCTGAGCCTTTAGCCTCCTATGACCCCAATTGGCTGGGGGAGATGGTGACCAAGCGAACTCTGTCTACTTGGGTGGCAGACTGCATTGCCCTCGCCTATGAACAGGCTGAGCACTTGCTGGAGCGCTGAGTCACAGTGCATAGTGTCTGGTCAATGGCATAAGAACATAAGATATGCCATACTGGGTCAGACCAAGGTCCATCAAGCCCAGTATCCTGATTCCAACAGTGGGCAGTTCAGGTCACAAGTACCTAGCAGTTTCCCCAAAGGACACAGGTTCCACAATACTTGCATTGGGTTAAGCTGTGAATTTCCCGGGTCCCCTTTAATAATGGATTATGGACCTTTCCTCCAGGAACTTGTCAAAACCCTTTCTAAATCCAGCTACACTAACAACTTTTACTACATCCTTCAGAGTTTGATTATGCTTTGCATGAAAAAATATTTTCTCTTATTAGTCTTAAACGGGTTACACTGTAGCTTCATTGCATGTCCCTTAGTCTTTCTCTATTTTGATGGTGTAAATAACATAGTAACATAGTAAATGATGGCAGATAAAGACCAGTATGGTCCATCTAGTCTGCCCAGCAATATGATAGGAGTAGGTGCATCCCTTCCCATGTCTTTTAGGGAGTAGGTGCACCCCTGCCCATGTCTTTGCTTAGTGGTGTAGGAGCAGGTGCACCCCTCCCTATGTCTTCACCCCTCCCCATATCTTTGTTTCTTTTTTTAGGGGTGAACACACCGCTCCTGCCCCCATCGCTCCATGTAGGACACCCCTATTTTTTGAGAAATTAGATGTTTCAGTTTATTTTGATTTAATTTTGTTGCTGTAAAGTGATCTACATTTACTCGTTCCACTCCATTCATTAATTTATAAACCTCTATCATATCGGGTCACATGATGCGGTGAGCCTGAGCGGACGCACGAAGCTTGGGCTCCGGACCCCTTTCCCCTGAAACGTTGAAATACTGCCGTTTTTGACAGTGGCTTGGAGCTGCTCTTGAGGAAAGTGCTTGGAAGAACTGCTGGGTACCCGTTGGAAAGCAGCGTGTGGAGATGGCGGCTGCAGCTAAGGCAGGGCGGCGAGACAAAGAGCGTGCGGCTGGTGCCCCAAAAATGGCGGAGTCCCCTCCGAAGCCTAGTGCCGCGGCCTCCCCTATCCTGACCGACGAAATCACGACAGCGGTCACAAATGCCTTGGCTTCCCAATTTGAAGCATTGCACGCTAAGATGGACATGCTTCAGAGCTCTTTAAGCGTGCTGGGGGAGCGGATGCAAGAAGCCGAGACTCGCCTTACCCATGCTGAGGAGGAAGTGGAGGGCCTGAAGCGGGAGCTACTCGTGCTGCAAAAGGCCTCCACAGCCCACGAGTTGAAGCTGGATGATCTCGAAAACAGGTCCCGGCGAAATAACTTACGTTTTTTAGGGATCGCTGAATCTGTCCCGGAAAAGGAGTTGCGCGGCTATGTGGAGAATCTGGCTGCCTTCCTGCAAGAGGGGGGGGACCCGAGCGGGCCCATAGTGGTCGAGAGAGCCCATAGAATAGGGCCTAAGCCGCAGTCTGGGAACCACAGACCCAGGGTGGTCCTGGCAAAATTCCTCAGTTACACACAGAAGGACGCGGTGCTCCGAGTGGCGAAGCAGAGGGGCATCATCGAATGGGAGACGGCGAAGATCCGGATAACTCAAGATTACTCTGCCGCCCTGAGCCAACGACGGAAAGCCTATGCCCCGCTCTGTCAAAAGCTTATCGAGGCCGGGGTGCGGTTTAGCGTTCAATACCCCGCTAGACTCCATGTGCTATCCCAGGGTTCGCACCGTGCCTTTGAGTCTGCGGCGGCAGCGCAGCCGTATGTGGAGCAGTTGCAGCTAAAAGATGTGGCCAGCCCAGCCGACCAGTGAGGTTCTTAGTGCCTCCATGTGGACTTGGGACCTATTGGCTAAGATGGGAGATGCAGGGCCCACCAACGAGTCTTGCCTGGACGCTGGCCCTTACCGTTGTCGGTAGGGGTATAGGAACCATCGCTATGTGGAATCTTGGCCTACGTGGGGAGTCCCTGCAAAGGCCGGAGGGCGTGTGGCCCGGGGTCGTGCAGCGGAGCCTGTGTTCGCTGCCTTCACAGTGGCGGGGAATCTGTGTGGCCGCTCTGGTGGGTGCCCCGACTTGATGACATTTGCTGGGGCCATGTGGCGGCCCCCCACGGTTGGAGTATTGCGGGCCCACTGCCTTGATCCAGCCCCTCCCGGTCTGCCTGTGCTCTATCGAGAGAAGAGTGGACTTGTTTTAAGAGTTGGAAATGAGAAATCTATTTGCATTGGTGTGATATACAGACCTCCCTCACAAGAGGAAGAGGTGGACAGAGAGTTAATTGAAGACATATGCAGCATTGCTAGGAAAGGGGAAGTGCTACTGCTAGGAGATTTCAATATGCCAGATGTTGATTGGCACATTCCTGCTGCAGTATCATCTAGGAGTAAGGAGATCCTGGATTCTCTACAGGGAGAACTATTCAGGCAATTGGTAACAGACCCCACACATGAAGGGGCCATACTGGACTTGGTGCTTACCAATGGTGAAAGTGTTTCTGATGTTGTAGTGGGAGATCATTTTGCATCCAGTGATCACCAGATGGTGTGGTTCAGTATTAGGACTAGGGCTGTTAGAATCCATTCCAAGGTGAAGATCTTAGATTTTAGGAAGACTAACTTTGCGAAGATGGGCCAATACCTCAGGGAGTCGTTAGTGGGATGGGAACAGCTGGGGGATGTAGAACAACAGTGGGCAAAACTGAAAGGGGGTATTTTAAAGGCAACCAACCTTTTTGTTAAAATGGTAAATAAAGGCAAAAGGAAAAGGAGACCGCTATGGTTTTCGAAGGAAGTAGCTGAAAAAGTGAAGAAAAAGAGGGAGGCCTTCATGAAATACAAGAGATCACAGAGAGAGGAAGACAGGCATCTGTATTTGGAAAAACTTAGAGAAGCTAGCAAAGTAGTCAAGAAGGCAAAGATTCAAAAGGAGGAGGAAATAGCCATTGCAATAAAATGGGGGGATAAGACATTTTTCAGATATATTAGTGAGAAGAGAAAGGGCAAAAGTGGTATTGTCAGACTCAAGGGTGCAGGGGGGGAATATGTAGAAGCTGATAAGGATAAAGCGGAATTGCTTAACAAATATTTTTGTTCTGTGTTCACAGATGAAGAACCAGGAGCAGGACCTCAGAAAACACCCACAAATAAGAACAGAAGCGAGGGACATCTTGAACAATTTTCAGAAGACTGTGTTCGTGAGAAACTAGCTCAACTTAAAGTAGACAAAGCGATGGGACCGGATGGGATACACCCTAGAATACTGAGGGAACTTGGGGACGTTCTAGCAACTCCACTGACTGACCTTTTCAATGCCTCATTGGAGTCGGGAGTGGTGCCAAAGGACTGGAGAGAGGCTCATGTGGTGCCTTTACACAAAAGCGGAAGTAAGGATGTGGTTGAAAACTACAGGCCGGTTAGTTTAACTTTGGTGGTGAGTAAATTATTGGAAACGCTGCTGAAAGAGAAAATAGTGAGGTTTCTGGAGTCCGGCGGATTACAGGATCCGAGGCAGCATGGATTCACCAGAGGCAGGTCTTGTCAGACAAATCTGATCGATTTCTTTGACTGGGTGACCAGGGAGTTGGACCGAGGGAGAGCTCTAGATGTGGTGTATTTAGATTTCAGTAAAGCCTTTGACACTGTTCCTCACAGGCGACTTATAAACAAACTGAGCACCCTAGGGATGGACCCTAAAGTTACTGCTTGGGTTAGAAATTGGTTGGGTGGGAGGCGACACAGAGTACAAGTAAATGGAGCTCACTCTGAGGAGAAGGATGTTACCAGTGGTGTGCCCCAGGGATCTGTCCTTGGTCCGATTCTTTTTAACATCTTTGTTAGTGATATAGCGGAAGGGCTGTCGGGTAAGGTTTTGCCTCTTTGCGGATGATACCAAAATCTGTAATAGAGTAGACACCCAGGAAGGTGTAGATAACATGAGGAGGGATCTAGCTAGGCTTGAAGAATGGTCTAGAATTTGGCAGCTGGGATTTAATGTTAAAAAATGTAAGGTCATGCATTTGGGCTGCAGCAATCCAAGGGAGCAATACAGTATAGGAGGTGAAGTACTTTTGTCCACTAAAGAAGAGCGGGACCTAGGCGTGGTTGTGTCTGATGATCTTAAAGTAGCTAAACAGGTAGAAAAGGCGACGGCAAAAGCTAGAAGGATGCTTGGGTGCATACGGAGTGGAATGGCTAGCAGAAAAAAGGAGGTGATAATGCCTCTGTATAAGTCTTTGGTGCGACCTCATTTGGAGTATGGTGTGCAATTCTGGAGACCGCACCTTCAAAAGGATGTGAACAGGATGGAGTCGGTGCAGAGGGTTGCTACTAAAATGATTAATGGGCTTCATTATAAAGCATATGAGGACAGACTTAAGGATCTTAATATGTACACCTTAGAGGAAAGGCGGGATAGAGGTGATATGATTGAGATGTTTAAATACCTCCGTGGCATAAATGTTCAGGGAGAGAGCCTCTTTCAATTGAAAACAAGTTCTGCGACGAGGGGACATGGGATGAGGGTGAAGGGAGATAGATTCAGGAGTGATATGCGGAAATATTTCTTTACAGAAAGAGTAGTGGATCCGTGGAATAGTCTCCCTGTGGAGGTGGTAGAGATGAGGACAGTAACTGAATTCAAAAAAGCATGGGACCAACACAGAGGATCTCTAAAGGTAGAAAGTGGACTGTTGTATTTGTTGTTATGGAAGGACAGACTAGATGGGCCTTGTGGTCTTTTTCTGTCATCATGTTTCTATGTTTCTAAGCGCATGATACCTCCTTTGTCCCTCACGTAGGTCAACCTGGTATCTTATCCTATGCGTTTCTGTCCTTTTACCATGCTGGAGTTCCACAGGACTCCGGACTTGCTGTTTACAGACTGATATTATCCTCTGTTTTTTCACGTAACCATCCTGGTAATTCACTGAATAGCATTCCTTTACCATCATCCCTGAGGGAATAGATTCTCTATATATCTTCTCAAGTGGGTTTCACCTCCTTGTTCTTAGATGAATCTTTTCCCTTCACATCTCCATGTGAATGTCCTGATATGCATAGCTCTGTCTGCTCACTGCAGGCATCTATCTTTAGACCCATATATTCAGGTCTATCTATCTATCTATCTATCTATCTATCTATCTATCTATCTATCTATCTATCTATATATATACCTATATACATCTCTGTAGATGTATCTGTCTGTCAGCTAAGTGTGCATATGCTATGCATTTCAGATCTTATTATAGATATATCTATATACCCGTCTATATCTATCTATCTATATATCTTCATATATGTGTGTATCTGTCCAGATACTTATTATAAGTAGATATGTATTTCCATACTTCTCTCCTGTCTATACTCATAAAGGTTTTGACCTTCCTGTATGTTTCTGACAGTGGGCTTGCACAGCTTCATACTGTTCCACAGTATGTTTCGAATATTTTGCACACAACCACTGCTGTGGAACTGACAGCCCTACCATATCCTAGGTTTACGTATCCCTGAAGCTCCATGCCCCAATGTCTTTCTACCTCTCACCAGTTAGGAAAGACATGGTGGATCTTCAGTGGATTTCAGATTCAATTCCTCAAACATCTGTCCTTTCTGGGAGTATGGGGTTCTTCTCATACCCTTTCCTCCCTCAAGGACTAGGTCTGTTTGCCCAGATTGGTCAGTCTTCCTCTTTTGCTCCTACCTCTGAATACTTCTGTAGCCAAAAGAGTTTTCAGCTTTCCATGAAGCTTCCCACTGAAGACCTGCCGTGTTTGTGTTACCCTAATTGAATCCTGGGGTCACCTCTCACTTCCAGATGTTGACCTCCACCTTCACTCCAGTGAGGTCACCTTGGACAGCTGGATCCCCAGTAGACTCCATCAGCCTCTCTACTTCCTGCAATCCAGTAGGTGAGCGTTATATGGTGATTATTCATTTCATTATTATGGTGATTGTTCATTACAATATATCTTTTGATAATGATCATACATACATGGACTCCTTGAGGGTAGTCCTTTCTTAGGTTAGCAGCTCCTCTCTATGCAACTCCTACCCTCCATCCTCAGGATGCCTGGCCATATGAGATGTAGCATGTTTTCAATCTTCAACATGTTATGGCTCCAGGCATCTTAGCTTGGGAGTCCCCATATGTGAAGACTCATTCCTGCTTGTTCCTGGAGATAGCACAGTTACAGGTGTAACAGGTGATCTCTGGGAACAGCAGGAATAAGTCTTCACAACCCACCCACCTCCCCTAGGAGTTGTATTTTTATATCTATCTTTCCTTTCCTCTTTCTCTCTCTCTTTGTCTCAGCTATGAAACTCTACTGAGGAGAGACAGTTGGAAAGGCGGGAAGGCAGCATGCAGACGCTGAGGGATGCTCCCAAAAGATTTCTGATTGGACGCTGGGGAGCGTTCCTGCGCAGGCTCCGTCGGTACCGACGTACCCATATGTGAAGACTTATTCCTGCTGTTCCCAGAGATCACCTGTTACAGGTGAACTGTGCTTTCCCAGGAACGGCCTCCAGTATCACGGTTATCCACCATATCCGGCTATCCCCACGCCAGCTACCCCGGCTCAGGGAAAGCCTGGACAGGGGCACCACAAACCAAAGGGCCCAAAGATCCAAACGCCGGCTCCCCCACAACCCACTTGGTGGTTTTGATGCCAGCAGCATGACCCCTCACCTTACGGCGATGCAGCAGCCAGTGGGGGGATGTCTTGGGTCTTCCAGGTCGTCCGGGAGGGCTATCGCCTTTATTTCGACAGCCTCCCTTCACCCTTCTCCCCGGTGGAGCCTCCTCGACTCCCTGCACACCAGCTTCTGCTGCAGTGTGAGTTACACTCCCTCCTTGCCCAACGGGCAGTCGAGAAGGTTCCTCCCCACCTTGGAGGTCAGGACTTTTACTCCCGTTACTTCCTCGTTCAGAAGAAGACGGGGAGTCTGCAGCCCATCCTCGACCTCTGCATACTAAACCAGTTCCTGGTGTGAGAGAAATTCAAGATGTTATCTTTTGACGTGCTGCTGCCCTTCCTCCGGCAGGGCGACTGGCTATGCTCCTTGGATCTAAACGCTTACGCCCATATCTTGATCCACCCCCAACACAGGCAGTACCTGCGTTTCAGGGTGCAGGGAGAGCACTTCCAGTACAGAGTGCTCCCCTTCTTCCTCTTGTCCGCCCCATGGATCTTCATGAAGTGCCTCGCCATAGCCACCACTCAACCTGCAGTGCAGAGGTGTGCCGGTGTTTCCCTACCTCACCGACTGGCTCGTTACGGGCTCCTCCGTCGATGTCGCACACCGTCCTCCTCTTGGAGTTCTTGGTCAACTTCCCAAAAGTCTCATCTCAAGACAGTGCAGACTCTCCAGTTCATCGGGGCGTACCTCGATACTCGGCAGGCCATGGCCTTCTTGCTGGTGGATCGTTCCATCTGCCTCCGAGCTCTGGCAGCTCGCATCCAAAGTGCCCACCAGGTCACCGCTCGGTCCATGCTACGTCTCCTGGGCCACATGGCCTCGTCCGTGCATGTGATTCCCTACTCTCGCCTGCACATGCAGAGGGCTCAATGATGTCTCAGTGCTCAATGGAGCCAGTCCCTTGCACACCTCAGGGACCCCGTCAGTGTTCTACCTGACCTCCGCTTGTCCTTGAACTGGTGGCAGAATCCCCGCAACCTCCTTTGGGGATCGCCCTTACAATCCCTCAGCACGATGTGGTGCTGACTACAGACGCGTCCCTGTTAGGGTGGGGAGCCGATTGCGGATCTCTCTGCACGCAGGGGCGATGGTCACCCACTGAGGCTTAACAGCAGATAAACCTGCTCGAGCTCCGGGCCATTTGGTGGGCCCTGAGGGCCTTCGTCAATCTCCTCAGTGGGAATTTGGTTCTAGTTCAGACTGACAACCATGTAGCAATGTTCTACATCAACAAAGGGGGGGGGGGCACGGGGTCGTGCTCCCTCTGCAGGGAAGCAGTACTCATCTGCTCTTTTGCCGCCCTACGGAGGATGTCCCTCAGGACAGCGTACCTCCCGGGTCAGGAGAATGGTCTGACGTATAGACTCAGCAGAATCCTTCGCCCCCATGAGTGGCGGCTGGATCGCAACGTAGCAGGTTGGCTGTTTCTCTGCTGGGGCACTCCAGCAATAGACCTCTTCGCCAGCCCTCAGAATATGCAGCTCCCTCGCTTTTGCAGCCTGGTACCGCACCCGGGTAGTGAGGGCCCCTATGCATTTCTCCTGGACTGCTGCTCCACTCCTATATGCATTCCCTCCTTTTCCCCTCATTGCGAGGACTCTGTTCAAGTTTCAACGGGACGGGGCATCATTAATCCTCATGGCCCCCTCGTGTCCTTGGCAGCCCTGGTTCCCACTCCTGTTCTGGCTATTGACATAACTTCCGTTTCCCCTGGGCTCGGCCAGGGACCTGCTAACACAGGAAGAGGGTTGGGTTCTCCACCCGAACCTACCCTCCCTATCCCTCATGGCCTGGCGGCTGAACGGGTCTCTCTAGCCTCTTTGGCCCTTCCCAAGGACGTCGAGGAAATCCTCCTTGCCTCGAGGAAGGACTCCACTAGGCGGGTTTATGCATTTAAGTGGAAACGCTTTTCCATCTGGTGGTCGGAACACCAGATCGACCCCTTCTCATGCCCAGTTCGGTGGGTTCTCCAGTACCTCCTTCACCTCTCAAGGGAAGGATTGAAATCAAATGTCAGAGTTCATTTGAGCGCCATATCCGCTAATCATATCCCTATCGAGGGAAAACCTCTCTCGGGGCAGCCATTAGTCTCGCGCTTCATGCGGGGCCTTCTGCTGTCCAAGCCACCCATCCATCCCCCTCCGGCGGAATGGGACTTGAATGTGGTGGTCACTCAGCTCACCCGTCCACTTTTCTAGCCGATGGCGACGTGTTCGTTTTGGCATTTGTCTTGGAAGGTGGCCTTCCTTGTGGCGCTGACCTCAGCTCGCCGAGTCAGTGAGCTACAGGTGCTCATGGCTGGCGCCCCTTACACCAGGTTTTACCGGAACAGGGTGGTCCTCTGGACCCATCCTAAATTCTTACCTAAGGTTGTGTCTGCTTTTAATCTCAATCAGGAGATAGTACTCCCGACCTTCTTCCAGAGGCCCCATGCTGACCAGACGTCTGCGACTCTCCACACCCTCGACTGCATGCTGGCCCTCGTCTTTTACTTGCAGTGTACTCAGACTCATCGCAAGTCTGATAGGCGTTTCGTGACCTATGATCCCAATTGGCAGGGGCAAGCATTCACCAAGCGCGCACCCTCTCAGTTTGGGTGGCGGACTGCATTGCCTTTGCCCATGCAAAGGCGGGCGTCCCTCTGGATCATCGAGTCACCGCTCACGGTGTCCAAGCCAAGGCGGCCTCGGTGGCCTCGCTGCGCTCCGTGCCCCTAATGGACATCTGCTGGGCGGCGACCTGGTCTTCCACCAGCACCTTTGCTGCCCACTACTGCCTGAAGAGGCAGTCCTGCCAGGACAGCGCCTTCGGCCAGGTTGTACTCCTTAATCTGTTCTGGGTATAAGCAACTCCTTCCCTCTGACCCTTCTTCACTGCTACTGAGGGCTTTGCCCCGAGGGCTCGGGCTCCTTTGGGCTTCTGCTTACAGCCTCGCGGAGGCGTTTTTTCTTTTGGTTACAGGTTTGGTAGCTTGTATCTAGGGAGTCCCATAAGTGAAGACGTACTTCTGCTTCTTCCTGCAGAAAGCGTAGTTACTCACCTGTAACAGGTGTTCTCCAGGGACAGCAGGACTCGGTCCTCTCGCCTCCCCTGATGAGTTGTTGTATTTTTGTCCTTCCCTTGCCATCTGCTTGGAAGGGCTCAAGCTAAAGGACCTGACTGAGCAAGATGGCACCCTTGGGCGGGAAGAGGACCATGCATACGTGGTAGCAATCCCAAAGGCTTTCTTTGAAAACTGGGGAATTGCTCCGCATGGGCTCCGTCGGTGCTGACGTCACCTATAAGTGAGGACCGATTCCTGCTGTCCCTGGAGAACACCTGTTACAGGTGAGTAACCATGCTTTCTGTCCCTCTTTCTAACATCTGCTGGGTCACCACCTGGTTTTCAGTCCACACTTTTGCAGCTCATTACTGCCTGGAGAGGGCGTCCTGATGGGGCAGCGCCTTTGGCCAGGCCGTACTCCGTCATCTGTTTGGTGTGTATGCAACTCCTGCCCACTGACTCTTCTGTGATAAGGCAACCGAAGCATTGGTCTCCATTGGACACACGGGTCCTGCTGCAGTCTGTATCTATGGACTCAATTGCTGCTGCTCACAGCTCCCCTTGGGGGGGGTGACCATGCTTATCTACGGGCTTTTCGTAGTCTGTAGCTAGGGAGCCCCATATGTGGGGACTGACTTCCTGATTGTTCTTGGAGAAAGCATGGTTACTCACCTGTAACAGGTGTTCTCCGGGGACAGCAGGAATCAATCCTCACAACCCTCCTTCCTCCCTGTGGAGTTGCTTCTTATCTTTTTTGCAGTCTTTAGTTATGTCTTTTGACTGAGGCAAGATGGCACCCTTTGGGAAGGGGACCACACATGTGTGGTGCATCTCCCAAAGGCTTTCTTGAAAGCTGGGGAGAAACCTCCGCGCAAGACTCCATCAACGTCATTCATATGTGAGGACTGATTCCTGCTGTCCCCAGAGAGCTCCCTATTACAGGTGAGTACGCGTACAGGCAGTGAATCATTCCATATTACAAATATCCTGAAGTCTGGCAAGAGCAGACTAGAGCTGCTTCAAAGAAGCTATGATAAAGCACATTTAGAATGCAGCTAAATTGTATCTTCAGGAACAAGCAGGAATGAGTCTTCACATGTGGGTATCGTCGGTACCGACGGAGCCTGCGTGGGAACGCTCTCCAGCGTCCAAAAGGAAAGCTTTTGGGAGCATCCCACTGCGCCTGCGCGCTGCCTTCCCGCCTTTTCTAACCGCCTCTCTCCAGTTCTTCTTTTCCGCGGAGCCAGCAGGTCGTGTTTCTGTCACCACTGAAGAATTTATTTATTTTATTTTATTTCTTTGGTCACGCTTCTGCTTTCTCGACGCTGGACCGGTACCGCCGGTCTTTTCTTTCTTTATTCTAAAAAAAACAAACAAAAACTACTGTTTTTTCTCACTTCAGTGCATTTTTTCTTTGGCCTTAGGCCTAGGACATTTTTCCTCATGGAAAAGCCCGCCTCTGGGTTTAAAAAATGCACGAAGTGCAGCGGCACTATTTCTGTCACTGACACCCATGAATGGTGTCTAAAATGTTTAGGTCCTGACCACTCCATTGCGGATTGTGAGTCCTGCTCCATGATGTCTAAAAGAGGTCTACAGAATCGAGCAGCTAAGCTCAGTACCCTGTTTCCCTCGGATACAGCTTCGGTTGCATCGACGTCTTCCAGGGCTGCTTCTTCCTCACATGGATCTCAGGTAACCAAACTTAAATCCAGCCGGTCCTCGAAGGGTAGATCTCCCTCTAAGTATCGAGATGCCTCCAGGCTTGCCCTCGAGGAATCCGCACTGGCAAAATTACCCCGGCGGGAGGCTCTGGCTTCCAAAGCTTTATCTATGGGGTCACAGGTTGACATCGATGGCTCGGCCTCGACCGATCACCTGTTGTCATGTTCTGGGGTACCGGTGGTTCCCACTGGTACCGACATCCAGACATTGGTTGCGTCAATGGATCAGAATATCCTGACAATGCGGCGTGCCATCACGGCATTCATACAAGCTGTGATGCCTTCGGTACCACAACAAACACCGTTGCCGGTACCGACAATGGTTCCGGTGCCGGTACCGATTGCATCGACATCCGCTTCGGTGTCGACTGCAGCAGTACACTGTTCTGTGATGCCCATCGGTACCGAACCGGTACCGATCACTCCCGATGTCGATACCACCTGGTACGCGTATCGGGCTCTGCAGGAGCATCCAGACAGGCGATACTTTGATTCCTCTGAAGACTCTGATGAATCAGAGGTCTCTGTCGAAGCATCGGTGATTCATCCTCAGGAGCCCTCTTCTCCAAAAAGGAGAATGTCTCCTCCAGAAGACTTGTCTTTTCAAGACTTCATTAGGGAAGTGGCCAGGGGTCTTTCCATCTCAGTGGCCCCTGAGACAGAGCCTAGAGCCAAAAAATTAGATATTTTACAATATCCTAAGGCTCCTAAAGAGGCAGCCACTTTACTAATACATGAGATTCTTTATGATCACATGTTGGGCATATGGGAGACTCATCTCACCACTTCCCCTCATTCTCGCAGGTTGGACACCATGTACCGTGTTCCTCCTTGCCCTGGCTTTCATAAGACTCAACTTCCTCACCGCTCCATTGTGGTGGAGTCTGCTATGAAGAAGATAAAGAGTACAAAAAGGCACTCTTCTGCTCCTCCGGGAAGAGAATGCAGAACCTTAGATGCCTTTGGCAGGAGAATTTTCCAGGCCAGTATGTATGCCTGTTGCCAGAATCAACTCCTATAGTCTCTATATGGGGATGTTTCTAAAAGAAGTTACAGATCACCTGCAAACTTAATCTCCTTTTATTTCAGAAGATAAAAGGGAAGAGTTCCTCACCTGGCTCACACGCCCAGGATATTTCCAAGTTTTCCAACCGTGCAGCCTTTGACTCTTTTGAAGGTGCCAGCAGAGCCTCGGCTATTGCCAAAGGTGCACGCAGAGTTGCTTGGTTACAAGCTTCTGATTTGGAACCTTGGGTTCAAGATGGACTAGGAAACCTTCCTTGTACAGGTGAAAACCTTTTTGGCAAAGATTGGCAAGCAAAGGCCACCCAAATGGATGCTGAAAATTCTGCTTTAGATAGACTTTCAAAGTCTACTTCTGCTCCTTTTAAGAAAAGGTTGTTCAAAAAGGGATTTTTTCCCAAAAAAGGGAAATAATATTCTGCTTATGGTCAGCAGTCATCTACTGCAGGTCGTTTTGCTACAAAGAGACAGCAACAACTGAAACAGGCCAAGCCTAAGGCTGCTAGGACTGCTACGGCCCAACAGCCTCAGCCTCCTCAGGGTCTTTGACTTACAACTAGAGAGCTTAGCCTTTCTGGCTCTAGAACATCCAGAGCCTCTCACCATCCCAGGAAGGTTGGCTTACATTGCTCCCAGATGGGAACAAATCACAGCAGAGCAGTGGACCCTCTCCATCATAAGGGAGGGGGTACAAGCTTCATTTCTTAAACCTTCCTCATCACATCATGGTGAGACAGTTCAATTCTCAGACATCTCTCCTCGACCTTCTGGGTCAGGAGATTACTACCCTTCTTGCCCAAGGGGCAATAGAAGAAGTACCCCTTCTTCATCAGGGCTCAGGGTTCTACTCCCCCTACTTTCTTATCCCAAAGAAAATAGGTGGCTACAGACCCATATTAGATCTCAGAGAATTGAACAAGTTTCTATGCAAGGAGAAATTCAAGATGATTTCTCTCGGTACTCTCCTTCCATACCTTCAGAGTCAGGATTGGCTTTGCTCTCTAGACCTCAAGGATGCGTACACCCATGTCCTCATCCATCCAACACACAGAAGGTTCCTTCGGTTCCTTCATCAAGGGAAGCACTACCAATACAGAGTACTTCCTTTCGGTCTGGCCTCTGCACCAAGGGTGTTCACAAAATGCATGGCAGTAGTAGCTGCATTTCTACGCACTCTAGGAATATTTGTATTCCCATATCTGGACGACTGGCTCATCCGAGCTCCATCCCAGTCAGAGCCCCAGACTTCTTTAACCTGCACAAGCCGTATCCTTCAGTATCTGGGACTTGTAATAAACTTTCCAAAATCCCATCTCACCCCTACTCAGTCTCTAGAGTTCATAGGGGCCTTGCTGGATACCACAACTGCAAGGGCCTATCTTCCCTAGGCCCGTTGCCTACGCTTGCTGCAGTTAGCCTCACAAATTCAGTTAAAATCCCATTTAACTGCTCGAGAGATGTTACAACTGTTAGGCCACATGGCATCCACCGTGCATGTGGTTCCTTACGCTCGCCTTCACATGAGGGCAGCTTAGTGGACTCTGTCCACCCAATGGACCCAGGCATCAGGTTGCCTGTCAGACAAAATAGCAACCTCCAGTTGCCTCTTTTGGTCCCTCCACTGGTGGAAGTCCACTCAAAATCTGTTACTGGGGTCCCCCTTTCAACAGGTGTTACCCCAAGCAACCCTTACAACAGATGCCTCTCCAAGAGGTTGGGGAGCTCATCTTCAAGATCTCTCCACTCAAGGCATCTGGTCTCTAGAAGAGACATCTATACATATCAACCTCTTAGAGCTCAGAGCAATTTTTCTAGCTCTGAGTCTTCCACACCCTGCTCAGCTACAAGACAGTCCTCATCCACACGGACAACCAGCTAGCCATGTTCTACGTGAACAAGCAGGGCGGGACTGGCTCTCTGTCGCTTTGCAACGAAGCTCTGAGATTGTGGGCCTTCGCCAGAGAGCATCAAATTCATCTCATGGCAGTGTATCTTCCAGGGGTTCAAAACTCTTGGGCAGACAGACTCAGTCGAGTTCTGCTTCCACACGAATGGTCCTTCCATGGGGACCAAATAGCCAGGATCTTCTGAATTTGGGGAACCCCGGACATAGACCTCTTTGCAAGTCTGTGGAATGCCAAACTTCCCCGGTTCTGTTCCAGGATTCCGTGTCAGGGAGTTCAGGCCAGGGATGCCTTCCTCCTTCATTGGGGGCAAGACTTCCTCTATGCCTTTCCACCCATTCCCCTAATTCCCAAGACACTCTTCAAACTTCAGAGAGATAAGGGGTCTATGATCCTCATAGCACCACATTAGCGACGCCAAGTGTGGTAACTTCTACTTCTGCATCTCTCCCAAGCTCCCTCCCTGGACTTGGGATCTGCTCCAAACCTCCTGTCCCAGGAGGAGGGAACGTTGTGGCACCCAAATCCCCAGTCTCTTCACCTCAGAGCCTGGTTGCTGAAGGCCTAGACCTTCAAGATTTGCATCTTTCTCAGCAAGTGAAGGATATCCTTCATGCTTCCAGAAAGCCTTCCACTAGACGTTCCTATGCTTTTAAATGGAAAAGGTTTTCTATTTGGTGTGCAGAGAAGGGTCTTAACCCTCTTGCAATACCTCTGAATTCTTTACTAGAGTATTTGCTGCATTTATCCCATGCAGGCCTTAAAACAAATTCAGTAAGAGTCCATTTGAGTGCTATTGCAGCATCCCTTAAACCTCTCAATGGACAGCCTATTTCCTCTCATCCTCTTATAGCAAGATTCATGAGAGGCCTTCTTTTGACTAAACCTCCCATCAGTCCACCTCCAGTGGCATGGGACTTGAATCTGGTTCTTGGCCAGCTTATGCAGCCACCTTTTGAACCCTTAGCCACTACCTCCTTGAAATTTCTTTCCTGGAAGGTTATTTTTCTCATTGCAGTCACTTCAGCTCGCATCAGTGAGCTGCAAGCCTTGGTGGCTAATCCTCTTTATACAAGGTTCCATCATGACAAGGTAGTCCTCAGGACTAATCCACACTTTATGCCTAAAGTGGTCTCACCTTTTCATCTGAACCAGGAGGTTTAGTTACCTGTCTTTTTTCCAGGACCTCATGCTTCAAGTGCAGAGAGGAATCTTCATACCCTGGATTGTAAAAGAGCTCTTGCTTTTTACTTAATAAAGGACACAGCAACATAGAAAGTCCTCTCAACTCTTTGTTGCTTTTGATCCCTCTCATTTAGGACTTCCAGTCTCTAAGAGAACTCTGTCCAATTGGATTGCTCAGTGTATTTCTTTCGCCTACCAGAGTAAGAACCTTACTCTGGAGGGCCATGTCACAGCTCACAATGTGAGGGCCATGGCAGCCTCTATGGCTCATCTAAATTCTGTGTCCATCGACCAGATCTGTCGAGCGGCCACCTGGGCCTCGGTTCATACCTTCACAGCCCATTACTGCTTGGACAAGGACTCCCGCCGGGATGCCTTGTTTGGTCAGGCTGTTCTCCAACATCTGTTCCATACATAACCAACTCCTACCCTCCATCCCTGTCTGGATGCCTGAGATTCATGGATGGAGGTAGAGCCCTTACCAGGGACTCACCACCTGGGTGATCTCCCAGGCATCTCTAGCTGGGGAGTCCCCCATATGTGAAGACTCATTCCTGCTTGTTCCTGGAGATAGCACAGTTACTTACCTGTAACAGGTGATCTCTGGGAACAGCAGGAATAAGTCTTCACAACCCACCCACCTCCCCTAGGAGTTGTATCTCTCTATCTTTCTTTCCTTTCCTCACTCTCTCTTTGTCTCAGCTTTAAAACTCAAACTGGAGAGAGGCGGTTAGTAAAGGCGGGAAGGCAGCGCGCAGGCGCTGTGGGATGCTCCCAAAAGCTTTCCTTTTGGACGCTGGGGAGCGTTCCCGCGCAGGCTCTGTCGGTACCGACGATACCCATATGTGGACTTATTCCTGCTGTTCCCAGAGATCACCTTTTACAGGTAAGTAACTGTGCTTTATCAGATGTTTTTGATGCTCTTTTTTTAAACTTTTTTTTTTTTGCATAACCTCTGTACATTAAAGCTAATTATGAAAAATCTGTTGATTTATGTGCTGATATTTTAAGAATTAAAAAAACATTTTATTTGCCCCTTTATTTGAGGAGTTAGGACTCTTGGTACTTGTGTTCAAGCAGTATAATTTATTTCTTTATTTGGTTTTACATCATAATAATTTTTGCAGATCTGATGAGGCGCCAGGAGGAGCTAAGACGTTTGGAAGATCTTAGAAATCAAGAGTTACAGAAACGAAAGCAATTTCAAATGAGGTATGACCTTGGTTGCTATACAGAAGATACAATGCAGAACTGCTGCAAACAATACTAATAGGTGCTCTCATATTAAAAGCTGCTTTCCAGTTCATCCCTCCAGTCCAGACCAGGCACATGAGTTATGCTTATCCACCAGCAGGGGGAAACCAAGAACAGCAAGCTCAAAACTTTTCCCTTGTGATTCCATGCAGAGCCAGTATTTCTCAGTCTCCAGCAGGTGAATGAGCATAGCCCTGTGTTGGCTGTTTGTTGTTTTCCCTTAGTTAAGTGCTGGGTCGTGATTTTGGGTTACAAAACCTGCTGGCACCGGGTCCCTCCTCCAGCTGTTCCTCAGTTCCCTCTGGGTAGTAGAAGACAGCTGCTCCATCCTTCTTTTCCTCCCCACCTCCTGGGAGGATGCCAGGGGCTGAGCTCTTTGCTCCTGCTTGAATCCATTAAAAAAAAAAAATAGGCAGCATCAGGAGAGACAGCAGCAGCACAACGGGACTTCCAGGAGCCAGTGAGTCAGGGTGGAGGCGGTTCCCGTGCAGCGTGCGCATAGCTGACCCATAGATAAGCCGTTGTGCAGCATGTGGCAGTTGCTGGAGCTTGCTCTCCATGGTAGGAGTCTGCTGCTGTAGCTGCTGCAGAGAGCTTAATCGACAGCCCTGTTGCATCGGAGGCTGCTGTGGTGGGTGGTGTAGCTTTCTGGCCACGAGTGCCCTTCAGGGGAGGCTGGGACACACATTATTTTGGCGGTAAAGGCCATCTTTTCTGCTTCTACTTCTGCCTCAGAGTGCAGAGAAGTTCTATTTTTGCAGCCAGTGGCCTCGGAGCCCCCAAGGCAGTTGAAAAGGGGTCTGAATAGCAGGGCAAGTCTCTTTTTTCCCCTGGAGTTTGTGGTTATTGCTACATCAGGCCTTTTTAATGCAGCAAGGCTTTGGGAAAAGGGGTCCCTTGATCGAGGGTCCCCTCCTTGCTGGGATACTGCCTGTCTTGACGGCAGAGAAGCGCCTGCCACAGGAGAGGTCCCCGTACTTTTGACTAAGAAGGAAGGTTCCTGGAGCCGCATTGTGGATCTGAAAGCGTAAACAGGGCCCTCAGAGTTCCGAGTTTTCATATGGATACCCTGCGGTCTGTCATTGTGGCCGTCCTGCAAGGTGACTTCTTGACATCCCTAGATCTTTCTGAGGCGTATCTGCATTTCTCCAGGAACAAGCAGGAATGAGTCTTCACATATGGGTACGTTGGTACCGACGGAGCCTGCACGGGAATGCTCCCCAGCATCCAATCAGAAAGCTTTTGGGAGCATCCCTCGCGCCTGCGCACTGCTTTCCCGCCTTCTCCCCTGCCTCTTCTCAGTTTTCATTTTTCCGCGGAGCTGGCAGGACGTCCTCCTGTCACCGCAGAAACTTTTTTCTTCAAATTCTTTATTTCTTGTGGTCGCGGCTGTTTCCCCGCCGCCACCGGTACCGCTGGTGGATTTTTCTTTTCTTTTTCTTAAACTCAGGGAGATTTTTCCCTCAGTTTCTGTCTTTAAATTTTTTGGGCCTACATGGCCTTTCCACCATGGAGCCTTCGTCTCCTAAGAAGTGCCTTCACTGTGGAAGCACGGTTTTCTTTTTAGGCTCCAATTCCTGGTCTCTAAACTGTTCGGGTCCTGACCGTTTTTTCCCTGAACACTCAGGCTGCAAAACTGTGAGAAGAACTTCCCTCTTTCGAGTTTCCCTCGATACCGTTTTCCCTCCCGAAGTGCGGGCACCGTTTTTTTCTTCTATACAGGATCAGGTATCCCACAAACAGTCTGTTAAGACTAGCCAATTCTTGAGTAGTAGGTCTCATGCCAAGCATGATGATGGCTCCGGCCTTGCTCTCAAGACCCCATTGGCATTAAAACCCCGGCGGGAGTCTTCGGGCTCCAAAGCATTTCAGGGGTTTCAGGTTGTTCCTGGGGCTCACCCCTCACAGAACATACCTGAGCCATGCTCGGTGGTGGCATCCGCTTCGAGCGGTACCAGGAATCGTCATCGGGCGTTCTCGGTACCTTCGGGACCGATCGATACGACCCGGACCGACTTTCCTGTATCGGCAACATCGCCGATACCACCACCGATGTCGGTACCCTCTAGACATGCATCAATAGACTCGCTCCCTTCGATGCCAAGTCTGGAATCGCTCTCTAGTCTAGATGACTGGGTACCGACGCGTCTCGGAACCGATGTTTACCGATTCCGCATACACGGTACTGAGGATAATCACCAAGGAGTTTTACTTACCTCGGTACCGCTTGAGCTGTCTCCGATATCTGCTTCGGCGCCTTCGCTACCGGTATCGGTATCGATGCCGGTACCTACAGCATCATCGGAACCAGCTCCTTCCATGCTTTTGTCACCTGGATCGCTCCTCTCTATGCCTAGTTTAGAGTCGATTCCGGGCATGGATGATGCACTTCTGACAACTCATAATTGCCAGTTCCAGTATCCATCCCTTGCAAATCCTGTTCCGCACCAGACAGGTATATCCTCCGGTCCCCAGGCTTCCTTTTCAGGTTTAACCTGTCCAGGGATGGTTCCCATCGGAGATCCTTCTTTTCAGAAGTTTCTCCTTGACATGGCAACCTTCCTTAATATTCCTATCCCTGGCTATGAGTCTTCTCAGGGTTTTTCTGCAAGAAAGGAAAATGTAACGCTTCCTTTGCATCACTCTTTGCAGAATCTTCTTCTGAAGGTATGGGAAAAACCTTTAAAGGTTTCTTCACCTCCTACAGCAACTGATCTTCTGTATCAGGTGCCCCCCTCTCCAGGATTTCAAAAGCCTCAACTTCCCCATCATTCCGTTGTAGTGGAATCAGCAATGAGGAAGGTAAAAAGCAAGAAAAAACATTCTTCTTTCCCGCCAGGGCGTGCATCTAGATTACTGGATGCCTTTGGACGTCAAACCTTCCAAACATCTATGCTGGCAAAAAGGATTCTCTCATATATTTTCTATATGAGTCTATCCCTTCAGGAGGTCACAAAGAAATTATCTCTTTTGACTCCTTTTCTATCAGAGCCCAAGGCTGTAGACTATTCCTTAATTCTTACTCATAGCCAAAATATCTCTTGGTTTCTTTCTCGTGCTTCCCTAGACTCTTTTGAGTCTGTTAGCAGAACTTCTGCTATAGCCATAGGAGCACGTCGTAAAGCCTGGCTCCAAGCATCAGACTTGAATAGATGGGCACAACAAAGACTGGGTAATACTCCTTGTACTGGAGAAAATCTCTTTTTAATAAAGAGTCCTTATGTCAGGTTGCTCATTGCTCCACTGACATTCCTGTATCTGAGGGCCATCCTAAGCCCTCTCCTTCTTCAGCAGGTAGAAAATGCCCTACCAGACCTTCTTTCCCTAAAAGAAAGAGGTTTTCCTCTTCACCTGCTCATCATTCAGATGTTCCCAAGCAGGGGAAGTCTCACCCTGGTCTGAAGAATCCAAACTCTAGCCAGGCTGAATAAACACAGTAACCATAGGTTTCTGATTAATCTTTTTATAACTACAGTTAATTTCTTTCAGCAGAAGTTTTTCACTGTTTTTCCATTCAAAACTCTGCTCAGGGATTCCTATTCTCAGGAAATCCATTTACTCTTCACTATGCTGAACTGTCAGGTTATTCATGTCTATAAGTTACAGAGTTTTCCACCTCTTCCTGACTAGAAGAGAGGTTTAGCAACTATCATATGATAGTTTCTCTGTACCAGCATGAATTTTTTCCTTCCATGGACTTACCATAGTGGTAAGTCCTTCTTCAGCTTCTAGCTCTACCCTCTTCGCCAGGGTTTTCCCCTGTAAGAGTGGTACCCTACCATTGAAAGACTTTTCTTGTCTTTCTTTTCACTGTAGAGTTTCTTCTCCTGAATAAACTCTTTTCATTTTCTGGGCAGCTCTGCAGACAGAGACAGCTTGCTCTCTTTGTTCAGTCTGTTATCTCTGTTTGATACAGACCGACTCTCTCTGTTACCCTATTCAGTAGCTGCCCATGCAGGAGTTCCACTGCTTCCCTACTGGTACTTTGCCACAAGTCCCAGTATTGTTCTCCACCACTCCTGTCTTGCCTTAGTAGTGATTCCAAGACAGTTTTCTACATCTTTCTTGGATAATCTTTTTCACTACAGGCTTCTTACACTATTTTCTACCCTTGCCATCTCCAATCTCTGGGTTTGGCACGTAATGGACGTGGCTGTCAGTTTTTCTCCATCAGACAGTTCTACATCCCAGTTCTCCTGCATAATGCTCTCTGCAATCCTACTGAGAAGCTTTCCACTATGGGCTCTTGCTAGAGAGCATAAAGTTTCTCGAATGACTATCCATCATGGTTGAAAAATGCTTCCTCAGTCATCTCCTATGATTGTGGGGGTTCTTCATACCCTGCTATCTTAAAAAAAAAAAAAAAAAAGTGGGAGAAGGACATATGCCTTCTCCAAATGAAAGTCTTGGCGTTATCCCATTCCTTAGGAATACTCTCTTTTTTTCTTGCAGCTTGTCCCCATGGTATCCTATTACTTCAAGGACAGCACATATTAATGTGAAAAACGCCTGATACCTCCTTGTCCCTCACGTAGGTCAACCTGGTATCTCATTCCATGCGTTTTTGTCCTTTTACCATGCTGGAGTTCCACAGGACTCCGGACTTGCTGTTTACAGACTAATATTATCCTCTGTTTTTTCACATAACCATCCTGATAATTCACTGGATAGCATTCCTTTATCATTTAACCTATATACTCAGGTATATATCTATATACCTATATACATCTCTATAGATGTATCTGCCTGTCAGCTAATTGTGCATATGCTATGCCCTTTAGATCTTATTTTAGATCTATCCATATATCTATATCTATCTATCTATCTATCTATCTATCTATATCTATCTATATATATATATATATATATGTATGTATATGTATGTATATATGTGTGTGTGTATCTCTCCAAATACATTTTATAGGTAGATATGTATTTCCATACTTATCTCCTGACTGTCTATACTCATAAAGGTTTTTACCTTCCTGTATATTTCTGACAGTGGGCTTGCACAGTTTCATACTGTTCCTCAGTATGTTTCGGCTATTTTGCACTCAACCATTGCTGTGGAACTGACAGCCCTACGGTTTCCTAGATTGAAGTATCCCTGAAGCCAATGTCTTTCTCTCTCTCACCAGATAGGAAAGACATCTTAGATCTTCAGTAGATTTCAGGTTCAATTCCTCCAACATCTGTCCTTCTTGGGAGTATGGGGTTCTTTTCATACCCTTTCCTCCCTCAGGGATTAGGTCTGTTTGTCCAGATCGGTCAGTCTTCCTCTTTTGCTCCTACCTCTAAATGCTTCTGTAGCCAAAAGAGTTTTCAGCTTTCCATGAAGCTTCCCACTGAAGACCTGCCGTGTTTGTGTTACCCCAATTAAATCCTGGGGTCACCTCTCACTTCCAGATGTGGACCTCCACCTTCACTCCAGTGAGGTCACCTTGAACATTTTTCTACTGGATCCCCAGTAGACTACCTCAGCCTCTCTACTTCCTGCAATCCAGTAGGTGAGCATCATATGGTGATTGTTCATTTCAATATTATGATGTTAGTTCATTTCAATATATCTTTTGATAATGATCCTACATACATGGACTCCTTCCGGGTAGTCCTCTCTTAGGTTAGCTGTTTTTTCAGCAGCTCCTCTCCTTTCAACTCCTACCCTCCATCCTCAGGATGCCTGGTCATATGAGGTGTAGCATGTTTTCAATCTTCAACATGTTAGGGCTCCAGGCATCTTAGCTTGGGAGTCCCCATATGTGAAGACTCATTCCTGCTTGTTACTGGAGATAGCACAGTTACTTACCTGTAACAGGTGATCTCTGGGAACAGCAGGAATAAGTCTTCACAACCCACCCACTTCCCCTAGGAGTTGTATCTATCTTTCTATCTTATTTTCCTCTTTCTCTCCTTTTGTCTCAGCTATGAAACTCAACTGAGGAGAGGCAGTGGAGAAGGCGGGAAAGCAGTGCGCAGGCGCGAGGGATGCTCCCAAAAGCTTTCTGATTGGATGCTGGGGAGCATTCCCGTGCAGGCTCCGTCGGTACCGACGTACCCATATGTGAAGACTTATTCCTGCTGTTCCCAGAGATCACCCGTTACAGGTAAGTAACTGTGCTATCCCCATTCATTCGGAGCATCGGTTCCGCATGAGCATTTTCAATTTCAGGCCCTCCCCTTTGGGCTGGCCACAGCACCTTGGTTTTTTTGCTGGAGGGCAGGATAATGAAGCTTCAGGGGCAGGTACAGAAGTTGCAGGTAGCTCGACTCCACATGCGACTCCAGACAGTGCTCTTCATTTGAAGATTCTGCAGGTGCAATCGATGAAGGTTCTCCTTGCTCTATCGGAGGGAGCCCTGGATAGTTTGAGCTGGTAATTTGACCCGACCTACCTTGCGGCCGGGATGCCCCCTTGAGACTCCTGACTGGGTAGTTTTAATAACGGATGCCAGTCCCTTGGGTTTGGTGGGGAGGCTCAATGCTAGGGTCACGTGGCCCAGGGACAGTGGTCTCGGGAGGAGAGCCTCTGGCCTATCAATCACCTGGAGGTCAGAGCAGTTTGTTTGGCCCTGGAGTTTTTATTTCCCATAGTTCAGGGGTGGGTTGTGAGGGTGCTGTTAAAGAATACCACAACTGTGTTTTGTATCAGCCGGCAGGGGTGCACTCTGAGCTCACTAGTGGCGGTGGAAGCGATTCCACTCCTTCAGTGGGTGGAGGCTCATCTGCTTTCACCATCAATGGCACCTGTGGCTGGGACAGGCAATGTCCAGGTAGATTACCTGAGCCATCATCTCTTGAACCCGAGAGAGTGGCCCCTGTCTTATTGCATTCCTGCTTATAATGGAGTGCTAGGGTGTTCCCATGATGGACTTGTTGGGGATATTGGCGAATGCCAAGGTCCCCCAGGTTGTTCAGTAGGCGCAGGGAGCTCATGAAGGAGGGCTTCAATGTGCTGGCCCAGCCCTGGCCCAGAGGCAGGCTTCTCTACGTGTTCTCTCCTTGGCCACTGTTTGGGTGCATCCTGTAGAAAATTAAGGCCCATATGTGGTTTTGTTGGCCTCAGATTGACCCTGGCAGCTGTGGTATGCGGACCTAGTGCAGCTCCATGTTGTAGAGCCTCACCCCCTTCCCCACGAGGCGGCCTTCTGATACAGGGCTGTATCCAGATGCCAAATGTGGATCGTTTCTCTCTTACAACTTCGCTCTTGAAAGGGCACGCTTGAGGCATAAAGGTTTGCCTCCATGGTGGTTGATACCTTGCTGCAGGCATAAAATCTTTCTAGTTCCCTGGCCTATACGGGTCTGGTTCATTTTTGAGGCTTAGTGCCAAGACAGATGTGCAGCCCCTAGGGGTTGCTTTCCCATGTATTTTGGCTTTCCTACAGAATTGCCTCAAAGGGTCTGATGTTGAACTCCTCCTTGATGGTGCAGGTGGTTGCTTTGGCTTTTTTCCAGGGCCAAGTGCAGGCTGTGTCCCTTGCCTTTCATCTGGATGTAGTTAGTTCCTTTCAAGGGGTCAAGCATTTGAGATCTCTATCCTTAGTCCTTAACTTGGTCCTCTCTGTACTTGTGTGAGCCTCATTTGAGATTCTCCTTGAAGGATTTGACCCTTAAGGTAGTGTTTCTGGTGCTTGACGCTTCGCATTGCGTAGCTGCAAACTCTTGTGCAGGGAGCCTTATTTTATGATCGCAAAGGAAAAGGGTGATCCTTCATCTGGTTCCTTCCTTCTTGCTGAAGGTTGTTTGTGTCCCACTTTGCCGCCTTTGCTGGTCCCCTGGACTTGGCTGAGTCTAGCGATTTATGCTTACTCAACATCCAAAGGACACTTAAGCAGTATTGGAAGGTGACAAAGGTCTTCCTGCTCTCGAATGCATCTATTTCCCATTGGATTCGGGGTGCCGTTGAATCCACGTACTTTGCTGAAGGGGTGCGTGGTCCAATCAGGGCTCTGGGGTGGTTCTACCAGGGCCCAAGCGGCCTCTTGAGCGGAGTTCAGCCTTGTTCCGCTGCAGGATATTGGCAGGGCAGCGATGTGGTCATTGTTCCATTCCCTTTTGCATGATTACCGTCAGGATGCTGATTTTTGGGCTTGGGTATTACAGGCTGGAGTGTACCCACCCCGCAATAGTACTGCTTTACTATGTCGAACTGGACTGGAAGAAGAAACTGGAAGGTGAAATTAGACCTTACCTGATCATTTTCTTTTCTGGAGTCCCTACAGTCCAGTCCAGGACCCTCCCGGGACTTGACCTCTCTCTTTCTGGTCTGGTATCTGTTCTAAGGTGTTATTAGCTAGAATAGGTGACCTCTGGGCCAGTTGACTGTGGCGGTTCTCCTTTTGTTTCATTGTGGTTCTAGGGGTTTCTGCTGTGCTGTTGCACTGTTTACTGTCCCTGTGGTGGACTTAGGCCCTTTGAGGGAGGGGTGTCCTGTTTGGTAGGGGGGGGATAAATTTGTTAAGACAATTTGAGATACTTGATGGCCAAGTGTGCTTGCTGTTCTGGTACATGACTTGTTGCAGGGCTGATGGAGCTGTTTTGTTTTTTGGGACTCTGTTCTGCTGCTCTGAGAGGTTTATATTAGCTCTGCAGGGAAGCCCAGGCTACTTAAGGGAACAGTTTTGAGCTTGCTGTTCTCAGTCTCCCCCTGCTGGTGGATGAGCATAACCTACTCACCTGGACTGGAAGAACTCCAGGAAAGAAAAACAGCAGGTAAGGTCTAATTTCACTGTTTGCAGCTGAATACAGATTTTTTTTTTGATTCAAAGCAGGCATCACAGTTGTAAAAAAAAAAAAAAATATATATATATATAATGTTTGAAGTTAAGATGAATTTTTATTATGCTTGTGAGATTATTTGTAATAGCACAGCATTATCATGAACATATGTTTTTCAAAGTCAATTTTCCAAGATGTTAAGACAGCTGGGGTTTGCTCTAGGAAGAAAAGCCCTTCCCTTTATATCTATTCCAAACTTTTTCTTCTGTTCTTAATCTGTATCTCCAGGAGCAAGCAGGAATGAATCTTCACATATGGGTACGTCGGTACCGACGGAGCCTGCGCGGGAACGCTCCCCAGTGTCCATTCAGAAAGCTTTTGGTAGCATCCCACAGCGCCTGCGTGCTGCCTTCCCGCCTTTCCAACTGTCTCTCCTCAGTTGTTCTTTTTCCGCGGAGCCAGCAGGTCGTGTTCCTGTCACCGCAGAAGAAATTTCTTATTTTTTCTTTATTTCTTTTGTGTCGCGTCTGCCTTCTTCGACTCTGTACCAGTACCGTCGGTCTTTGTTGTTTTCTTCCTCAAATATGGAAAAGCCTGCCTCAGGATTTAAGAAGTGCACAAAATGTGGCGGTACTATCTCCGTCACCGACACCCATGACTGATGTCTAAAATGTTTAGGTCCTGACCATTCCATTACAGATTGTGTGTCCTGTTCCATGATGTCTAAGAGAGGTCGGCAGAACCGAGCTGCCAAGCTCAGTACCCTGTTTCCCTCTGATACGGCTTCGGTGGCATCGACGTCTTCCAGGGCTGCTTCTTCCTCACATGGATCTCAGGTAACTAAACATAAGTCCAGCTGGTCCTCGAAGGGTAGATCTCCTTCTGGCCTTGCCCTCGAGGATTCTGCACTGGCAAAGTTACCCCGGCGGGAGGCTTCGGCCTCTAAAGCATCATCATCGGGGTTCCAGGATGATCTCGATGGCATGGCCTCAACAGATCTCCTGGTGCCATGCTCTGGGGTACCGGTGGCTTCCACAGGTACCGACTTCCAGGCATTGGCGGCGTCGATGGATCAGAGGATTCTGTCCATATCCATAGACCTCTTTGCAAGTCCATGGAATGCCAAACTTCCCCGGTTCTGTTCCAGAACTCCGGCTCAGGGGGCTCAGGCAAGGGATGCTTTCCTCGTTCATTGGGGTCAAGACTTCCTGTATGCCTTTCCACCCATTCCCCTAATTCCCAAAAACCTGTTCAAGCTTCAGAGAGACAGAGGCCACATGATTCTCATAGCTCCACATTGGCCACGGCAAGTGTGGTACCCTTTGCTTCTACATCTCTCTCAAGCTCCCTTCCTAGAGTTAGGGTCTGCTCCAGACCTCCTCTCTCAGGAGGACGGAAAGTTGTGGCATCCCAATCCCCAGTCTCTGCATCTTAGGGCTTGGTTGCTGAAGGCCTAGATCTCCAGGATCTTCATCTTTCTCAACAAGTGAAAGATGTTCTTTATGCTTCCAGAAAACCTTCCACTAGACGTTCTTACGCTTTCAAGTGGAAAAGGTTTATCATCTGGTGTTCTGAGAAGGGTCTTAACCCCAGTGCCATACCTCTGGAATCGTTGATGAAGTATCTCCATCTGTCTAATGCAGGCCTTAAGACAAATTCAGTAAGAGTCCATTTGAGTGCTATTGCAGCTTCCCTCAAGCCTCTAAATGGACAGCCTATTTCCCCTCATCCTCTTGTAGCAAGGTTCATGAGAGGCCTCCTTTTAACAAAGCCTCCCATTAGACCACCCCCGGTGGCATGGGACTTAAATTTGGTTCTTGGTCAGCTTATGAAGCTGCCTTTCGAACCTTTAGCTACTACCTCCTTGAAATACCTTTCTTGGAAGGTTATCTTTCTCATTGCAATCACATCAGCACGCCGCATCAGTGAATTGCAAGCACTAGTAGCTAATCCACCTTATACAAGGTTCCATCATGACAAGGTGGTCCTTAGGACTAATCCACACTTTATGCCTAAGGTGGTCTCGCCTTTTCACCTCAACCAAGAGGTCTACCTACCTGTCTTTTTTCCAGGACCTCATGCATCAAGTGCAGAGAGGAATCTTCATACCCTGGACTGTAAAAGAGCTCTGGCTTTTTACTTACAAAGGACACAGCAACATAGAAAGTCTTCCCAACTCTTTGTTGCCTTTGATCCTTCTCATTTGGGACAACCAGTCTCCAAGATAACACTTTCTAACTGGATTGCCCAATGTATTTCTTTCGCCTGTTAGAGCAAGAACCTTTCTCTGGAGGGCCATGTCACAGCTCACAATGTGAGAGCCATGGCAGCCTCGATGGCTCATCTGAACTCTGTGTCTATCGACCACATCTGTCGAGCAGCCACTTGGGCCTCGGTTCATACCTTTACAGCCCATTACTGCTTGGACAAGGACTCCCGCCAGGATGCCTTGTTTGGTCAGGCTGTTCTCAAACACCTGTTCCATACTTAATCAACTCCTACCCACCATCCCTCATGGGATGCCAGAGATCCAGGTGGGGAAGTGCAGCCCTGTCCCAGGGACACACAACGTATGGGCTCTCTCCCTGGCATCTAAAGCTAGGGAGTTCCCATATGTGAAGACTCATTTCTGCTTGTTCCTGGAGATAGCACAGTTACTTACCTGTAACAGGTGATCTCTGGGAACAGCAGGACTAAGTCTTCACAACCCACCCACCTCCCCTAGGAGTTGTCTCTCTCTCTATCCCTCTTTCCTTTCCCTCTCTCTCCCTCTTTGTCTCAGCTATAAAACACAACTGAGGAGAGACAGTTGGAAAGGCGGGAAGGCAGCACGCAGGCACTGTGGGATGCTCCCAAGAGCTTTCTGTTTGGATGTTGGGGAGCGTTCCCGCGCAGGCTCTGTCAGTACCGACGTACCCATATGTGAAGACTTTTTCCTGCTGTTCCCAGAGATTACCTGTTACAGGTAAGTAACTGTGCTTTCTAGCAGTGTAAATGCTTGAGTCTTTGAACTAAAATATTTTCAATTGACCTTTTCTACCTGATTAAGCAGTTGGGCTATTATATTGTGTTCAGCAATGCAGCCTTGGTAGTGTTCAGTAAAGGGTTAAGTGTAGTAGTTAACAGCATATGTACTCTGATCTGGATGTAGCAGAAACAGCATTATCAATGGAATTTAGGACTGAGAATCTGATTACCACTTTATCTTACTGCCTACTTGCTAAAGCTGAATATTTTGAGGGGGTAGGTAAATTTAGTAAGGCCAACTGTATTAGTGTCTGAATTTGTCCATCATAAGTACTGTAGCACATCACATTGTGTAGCATGGAATACTAAGAGTAGTAGAGGTATTTGGCTCACTTTGTATCATAAAATTAGTAAACAACCCCCCTCCTCCCTTTGAGTTTCAAAATTTTTCCGATTGAAAGGCTGCATTAGCAATGAGAGGAAAAACTCTGGAGGTGTGTGGGGGTCATGTTAACTGGCATTGAGATGGAGGGATTTCTTTCTGAGCTGACCGACTTGATTTGGGAGGGGGGGGGACCAAATAAAGACCATTGATGTAGTAGCAGAGGATGGAATGAGCATTATGGCAAAATATAATGAAATATTTGCAAATTCCTCATGGTTCCTTCATTCCTGTTCAGATGCATGGGTTATGCTCACATCCTAGCAGATGGAGACTGAAACACACTGGTTTGAAGAGGTCACCCTAGAACAGTGGTTCTCAATCCAGTCCTCCAGACACACCTAGCCAGTCAGGTTTTCAGGAAAACCATAATGAATATGAGAGATCTGCATGTACTGCCTCCACTGAATGCAAATCTAATATTTCTCATGCATATTAATTGTGGTTATCCTGAAAACCTGACCGGTGTGCACATTACCCCCTTACCTGTCTCTTCATGTAGCAGGCGTAGTGGACCCTCAGCATTCAATGGAAGGCAGGTCACTGGCCGTCTCCGTGATCAGGTGGTGGTCACCACTTCTTTGGTAAAGTCCCTTGGCTGATGGTTGGAGTTGCTGAACCTGCTTCAGGGCCTCCCTTTCCAAGTGGAACCCCCACCTCCCGTAGGACGCTGATGACTTACACATTCAAGCTCATGTTGGGAGCTCACCTGGATGACCTGTGCATGCATTTCCTGTGGTCCGAGCAGGAAAGCCTGCATCAGATCAACTTCCTCGAGCTGTAGGCCATAACAAATGTCCTCCAAGCTTTCTGGGCACACCTGGTGAATCAGGTAATCCTGATCCAGATGGACAACCAGGTGGCGATGTTCTATATGAACAAACAGGGAGGCACGGGCTCATAACCACCTCTGCTGGGAAGTGGCCTGCTTGTGGAAGTTCGCCCTAGCCCACAGGATGGAGCTGAGGGCAATCTATCTGCACGGCAAGCTCACCGTCTTGGGAGATCAGCTTAGCAAAGTCCTCCAAGCACATGAGTGAACTCTCCACAGAGGTGTAGTAGAACGGATGGTCCGAGAGTGGGTAGTTCTACGATCTCTTTGCTGCATCACACAATGCTCAAGTGGGCCAGTTATGCTCCAGGAGGCCATTCAGCAACTGGCTGGCCTCTGATGCCTTTCTCCTCTAATGGGGAGTGAGTCTGCTTTACGCCTATCCCCAATCCCAGTCGTGGCAAAAACCCTGCTGAAACTTCAGGCCGATAGAGGCACCATGATCCTCCATTGCTCTGTACTGACCTCGGCAGCCGTGGTTCCCTCTGCTGCTTCAGCTCTCTTGGCTGTTTCTAAGTGCATGTTATCCCTGTGGCTAGCTGACTGCTAAACCTTGGCGTATTCCCAGGCGGGCCTGAACCTTAAGGGTCATGTCATGGCTCACAGTATCCACGCCATGACTGTCTGTTGCTAACCTGTGCTCAGTCTCCACGGAGGAAATTTTCAAAGTTGCTGCTTGGTCTTTGGTTCACATGTTCACAGCCCACTACTCTATGGGTAGGGATAGGGATTCACGACGGGACAGCAACTTTGGCCAGGCCGTACTCCGGCACCTCTTCGGGTCTTAGGTCCAACTCCAGCCCACCAGCCCTTCTGTCACTTTACTGCAAATTGGCAATAGTGCCAAATAAAACCCATTGAATTTGATGGAGAGAACAAGCATAGCTACTCACCTGTAGCAGGTGTTCTTCGTGGACAGCAGGAATAAGTCCTTGCAACCCTCCCACCTCCCCAAGGAGTTACTTATCTCCAGGAACAAGCAGGAATGAGTCTTTACATATGGGTATGTCGGTACCGACGGAGCCTGCGCGGGAACTCTCCCCAGCGTCCAATCAGAAAGCTTTTGGGAGCATCCCTCAGCACCAGTGTGCTGCCTTCCCGCCTTTCCAACTGTCTCTCCTCAGTTTTCGTTTTTCTGCGGAGCCGGCAGGACATCCTCCTGTCACCGCAGAAAATATTTTCTTTAATTCTTTGTTTTCTTGTGGTCGCTGCTGTCTCCCCGACACCGCCGGTATTTTTTCTTTTTCTTTTTCTTCAATTCAGGGAATTTTTTTTCCCTCAGTTTCTGTCTTAAACTTTTTGGGCCTTTCTCGGCCTCTCCATCATGGAGCCGCCACCTTCTTTTCCTAAGAAGTGTTTAAGCTGTGGGGTACAGTTTTGTGTTTAGACTCCAAGAACTGGTGTCTAACCTGTTTGGATCCTGACCATTTTCCTCCGGAGCCATTAGGCTACAATATTGTGAGAGAGATTTTCCGTTTCGAGTTTCCCTCGATACCGAGTTCCCTTCCAGTGTCAGGACAGAGACCATTTTTTCTTCTCCACAAGATCAGGTAACCCACAAACAGTCTGTTAAGACTAGCCAACCCTTGAGTGGTACGTCTCATGCACAGCATGACGGCTCCGGCCTTGCCCTCAAGGGTCCTTTGGCTTCAAAACCCCGGCCGGAGTCTTCGGCCTCCAAAGCCTATCAGGGGTTTTAGGTTGTTCCTGGGGCTCACCCCTCACAGAACATACCTGAGCCATTCTCGGTGGTGGCATCCGCTTTGAGCGGTACCGATACCCCGGCATCGGCACTGGTGTTGAGCTATTCACTCCTCACCAGGGATCGTCATCTGGCTTTCTCGGTACCTTCGGGACCGGTCGATACGCCCCAGATTGACTTTCCAGTATCGGCATCAATGCCGATACTACCACCGATGTCGGTACCCTCTAGACATGCATCGATAGACTCGCTTCCTTCGATGCCGGGTCTGGAATCTATCTCTAGTCTGGAAGACTGGGTACCGACACGTCTCGGTACCGACGCTTACCGGTTTCGAATGCTCGGTACTGAGGGTGATTACCAAAGGCCTTCGGTTACCTCGGTACCGATTGAGCAGCCACCGATGACTGCTTCGATGTCGGTGTCGCCTTCGATTCTGACACAGCTACCGGTATTGGTGCCGGTACCCGCAGTAACATCGGGGCCAGCTCCTTCCATGCTTCTTAAACCAGGGTCGCTCCTTTCTATACCAAGTTTGGAGTCGATACCTTGCATGGACGATGCAGTACTGACTGTCTCAGGTCATGACCTCCAGTACCAGCATCCATCCCTTAAGGATCCTTTCTTGCACCGTGCAGGATCTTATATTCCTATATTCTCAAGTAGATCCTCTGGTGCCCGGGCTAGTTCTTCAGGTCTAGCCTGTCCAGGGACGGTTCCCTTTGGAGATCCTTCTTTTCAGAATTTTCTTCTGAATATGGCAACATCTCTTGCTATTCCTATCCCTGGCTATGATCCTACACAAGGCTCTCTTTCTACTGGAGAAAAGGAAAATATAATGTTTCGTTTACATCATTCCTAGCAGGATCCTCTTCTAAGAATGTGGGAAGCACCTTTAAGGGTTCCCTCACCTTCTAGAGCAACTGATCTTCTGTATCAGGTGCCCCCCTGTCCAGGGTTTCAAAAGACTCAACTTCCCCATCATTCCATTGTGGTGGAATCAGCAATGAGGAAGGTGAAAAGTAAGAAGAAGCACTCTTCTTACCCACCAGGTCGTGAGTCTAGGACTCTAGATGCCTTTGGACGTCAAACCTTCCAGACATCCATGCTGTCAACAAGGATTCTCTCATATATTTTTTATATGAGTCTATCCCTTCAGGAGGTCACAAAGAAATTATATATTTTGACTCCTTTTCTTTCAGAGCTCAAGACTGCAGACTATTCCTTACTACTTAGTCATATTCAAAGTATCTCTTGGTTTCTTACTCGTGCTTCCCTAGACTCCTTTGAGTCTGTTAGCAGAACTTCTGCTATAGCCATAGGGGCATGACGTAGAGACTTAAGCAGATGGGCACAACAAAGACTGGGTAATACTCCTTGCACTGGGGAAAATCTCTTCAATAAGGAGTCTTTACATCAGGTTGCTCAGTGGTCCACTGACTTCCCTGTTCCTGGAGGCTATTCTAAGCCTTCTCCTTCCCCAGTAGGTAGGAAATGCCCTACCAAACCTTCTTTCCCTAGGAGAAGAAGGTTTCACTCTTCTCCTGCTCATCATACAGATGTTCCCAAGCAGGGGAAACCTCGCCCTGGTCTGAAGAATCCTAACTCTAGCCAGGCTGAACAAACCCAGCAACCATAGGGTCCTGAAATTTACAACCTACAGTTGACTTCTTCTCAGTAGAAGTTTTTTCACTGTTTTTTCATTCAAAACTCTACACATGGATTCCTTTTCTCAGGACATCCAGTTGCTCCTAGGTATGCTGAGGATATTCATGTCTATGGGCAGGTTTCTCCTCTTCTTCCTACCAAGAAGAGAGGTTTAACAACTATCCCATGATAGTTTTCTGTTCCAACATGAATTTTTTCCTTCCACAGACTTACCATATGGTAAGTCACCCTTCAGCTCCTGTTTCTCTACCCTCTTATCCAGGGTTTCCCCTGAAAGAGTGGTACCATACCACTGCAGGGCTTCTTTAGCCTTTCTAGTCATTTCTTTCATTCCAGTGTGGAGTTTTTTCTCTTGAATAAACTCCCTTCTTTTGTCTGGGCAGCTCATCAGACAGGGACGGGAATTTCTCCTCTTATTCTGTCTGTTCTCTCTTTTTTACACAGAAAGATTCTCTCTGCTGTCTTATTCAGCAGCTGCCCATGCAGGAGTTCCAGTGATTGGACTACTGGTACTTTTCCACAAGTTTCCAGTCTTGTCTTCCACTACTTTCTGTCTGGCCTTAGTAGTGATTCCAAGATAGTGCTTTCATCTGTCTTGGATAATCCTTATCACTTCAGGCTTATCACACTATCTTCTTTTCTTGCCATCTCCAATTCCTTTGGATTTGGCAGCATAGTTGACGTGGCAGCTGGTTTTTTCCAACAGCCAATTTTATTTCCCAATTCTCCTGCATAATGCTCTCTGCAATCTTACAGAGACGCTTTCTACTATGGGCCCTTGCTAGAGAGCATAGGGTTTTGTCTCTAATGACTATCCTATATGGTTGGAAAAGGCTTCCTCAGTCATTTTCCATGACTGTGAGGGTTCTCCACACCCTACTATCTCCTTTTATAATACAGGACATAAGCCTTTTCTACGTGAAAGTCTAAAGAGTTCTCCAATTCCTACAGGGAATATGCTCTTTTTTCCTTGCAGCTTGTCCTCATGGTATCCTACTCCTTCATGGACAGCACATATTTTACTGATAACATGATACCCCTTTGTGTCCCTCCAGTGGGTCAACCTGGTATCTCATCCTATGCGTTTTCTGTCCATTTACCATGCGAGAGTTCTACAGGACTCAGGACTTGCTGTTTACAGACTGATATTATCCTCTGTTTTTTCACGCAACCATCCTGGTTATTTCACTGGATAGCATTCCTGCACCATCTTAACCAGGGGGAATAGATTCTCTATATATCTTCTCAAGTAGGTTCCACCTTCTTGTTATTAGATGAATCTTTCCTCTTCACATCTCCCATGTGAATGTTCTTATGGGCATATCTCTATCTGCTTAATTGCAGACATTTATCTTTAGACCAATATATTCATGTATGTGTATATATCTATATACATCTTTATAGATACATATGTCTGTAAGCTGCGTGTGCATATGTTATGCCCCTCCAGATCTCACTATAGACATATATATATACCTATATATATATATATGTGTGTGTGTGTGTGTCTGTCGAGATGCTTCCTTATAGGTAGATATGTATGTGCATACTTATCTCTAACTGTCTATGCTTATAAAGGTTTTACCTCCCTATAGTTTCCAGACAGTGGGCTTGCATATGTTCATACTGTCCCACAGTATGTGTAGGGTATTATGCACACAACCACTGCTGTGGTACTGACAGCTCCTACCTTAACCCTAGATTTAGGTATCCCTGAAGCTCCATGCACCAATATCTTTCCTATCTCTCACCAGTTAGGAAAGACATGGTGGATCTTCAGTAGATCTGAGGTTTCAACCCTTCAGACATCTGTCCTTCTTGGGAATACGTGTTTTTCCCATACCCCTTCTTCCCTTCAGGACTGGGCTAGTTTGTCCAAATCGGTCAGTCTTCCTCTTTTGCTCCTAACTGTGAGTAACTCTGTAGCCAAAAGAGTTCCCAGCTTTTTCCATAAAGCTTTCCACTAAAGACCTACCGTTTTTCTACTACCCCAGTTGACACCTGGGTCACCTGTCACTTCCAGATTTGGACCTTCACCTTCACTTCAGTGAGGTCACCTTGAAGATTCCTCTACTGGATCCCCAGTAGACTCCATCAGCCTCTCTATTTCTGCAATCCAGTAGGTGAGGTCCATATTGTGATTGTTCATTTCAATATTTTTCATGATGATTATCATGCATACAAGGACTCCTTACCTGTAGTCCTATTTTAGGTTAGCTGTTTTTCTACAGCTCCTCTCTTTTCAACTCCTACCCTCCATCCTCAGGATGCCTGGCCATATGAGGTGTAGCATGTTTCAATCCCCACCATGCTAGGGCTCCAGGCATCTCAGCTTGGGAGTCCCCATATGTGAAGACTCATTCCTGCTTGTTCCTGGAGATAGCACAGTTACTTACCTGTAACAGGTGATCTCTGGGAGCAGCAGGAATAAGTCTTCACAACCCACCCACCTCCCCTAGGAGTTGTATCTCTCTATCTATCTTTAATTTCCTCTTTCTCTCTTTGTCTCAGCTATAAAACTCAACTGAGGAGAGACAGTTGGAAAGGCGGGAAGGCAGCACGCAGGCACTGAGGGATGCTCCCAAAAGCTTTCTGATTGGACGCTGGGGAGCGTTCCCGCGCAGGCTCCGTCTGTACCGACGTACCCATATGTGAAGACTTATTCCTGCTGTTCCCAGAGATCACCTGTTACAGGTAAGTAACTGTGCTTTTGGGCTACTGCTCTGACATTTGACTGGAGAAGATGGCGCTGCTGAAGGCAGGCATACATGCATGGTGCAGCTCCCAAAAGCTTCCAGTAGAAGCTGGGGAGTGTTCCATGTGGGGCTCTGTCAGTGATGTCACCCATACATGAGGACTTATTACTGTTGTCCACGGAGAACACCTGCTACAGGTGAGTAACTATGCTTGTTCTCCCATCAAATTCAATGGGTTTTATTTGGCACTATTCCAGATTTGCAGTAAAGTAACTCGAAATTAAAAGCTGGTTTCTTTTCTCTGCAACTGGGTCTCCACGGCTTGCATGGACATCTGGGCCTCACTGCTTGGATTTCTCCAGTTGGTCCAAGATGCTGGGAGTCTCATTTCGCCACAGCCCTTGCTAATTTTTTTTGTGTATGGGGGGTCTCCCCCTCCCCCTTTATTTGCCATTACAGTGCTCAGCTGTGCAGCCTGATGCAGTCTGACCCTCAAGTTGTTTTTACCTGCAAATGCTAATTTTGTCCGATTGTGGCTGGAATGCCTAGGACACTTTTCTTTTGGCATTTTGGTAATACCCACCCCATCCACAAGGGCCCAGATCTTGAGGCTGCTTCTGTAGCCTCTGTTGCTCCTTCCCTGTTTTATCCCCACTGGGGGGGGGGGGGGGCGCGTCAGTGTGGCCATTTGAGATGGCTGTTAAGCCCTTGTGGAGGGGAGGACGGTCATGATCTGTCATGAGTAGTAATGAATTTAAGCACCCCTGTTTTGTCTTTTTACTTGTCACTTCCTCTGCAAGCCCAGCCTTATCCCTTGTGGGGGTTGGTTGGGTTGTAGAGAAATCCTGTTTTCCAGAAGGAGTGAGAAAGATGAGGTTATTGCCCTAGCGCAGTGGTTCCCAAATTTGGGGTCAGGACTGCAAGTGGAGTCGCATTAATGGATGGGATCACAGAAACATGGCCAATTCCCCTTCTTTCTGGACTTTCACGGTGAACTGTTACATAGTGGCAGTCACCAGTCAACATGTGGTGTGTGAGCCAGTGAACATCATAAGCCCTTGCCCCCATCTGAGTAAGTTTCCTGTTGGACTGGAAACTGAGTACTGGGGTCTGTAAGCACACACTGCACACTGACACAACCGTTAACTGCTGCTGCTATTGCCACTACTACTGTTGCTACCTTCTTGCTTTAGATGAGTGGATGAAGGGGAAGGAGGCTGGAGACCTGCTATTTTGATTTCTTCATCTTAGGTCACATGAATTTCAAATGTTAAAATGGGGTCATTACAGGGTAAAAGTTTGAAAAATACTGCCCTATTGAAAAGCAAGAATTTCAGTGATATGTGCTTTTTTTTTCACAGAAGGGAACTTTCATATCATCCCTCCAGTCCAGTCCAAACAAGTGGGTTATCTCCCCAAACCAGCAACTGGAGACTGAGCTTAACAGGTTTGTGATGCCATCCCTTAAGGGCAGTGCTCGCAGAACTCCAAATCAGTTTCTTCAGTCTCCAGCAGCTGGGGAGGAGCTCATCTCTGTGCCGGACTCCACTGAAGGGACATTTTAGGCTATCTTGGCAAAACTTCTCTTCTTCTTGAAGCGAAAGCCAGTTATAGTGAAAGGGGTTAGATGTTAGTAAAGACAGCTTGGAGAAGTATTGCTTTCTGGGAGCTAGAGTGTAGAGCCTGTCTCTCCTTAAGGTCTGGGTCATTGAGTTGGCCAGACTTCTCTCTGCTAAAGAAATTACCTGGATGTCCAGGTCCTTTGCCCATCCCCTTCGACCAAGTCAGAAGCTCCTGAAGCAGAGCATGCCCTTGTGCCTATGATTGAGTTGGCCAGCAGTTGAATAAAGATTTAAAAGGGGGTGGGGGAGTCTCTACGGGGGGAAACAGACAGTATAACTCTGTTGCGTCTCTCACTCATTTGGGCATCACAGTGATCAGTATTGGTAAGTGTTTTCTTTTTCTCTCGGTTTTTGGGGCTGATTCTGATTGGGTCATCAGTGGGTTGCTCGTTCTCAGATGCAATCTCTGAAGCCGTGTCGTGTGTGGGAGATGACAAAGTTAATCGTCAGTATTGGAGATCTGCAGAATGTGTGAAAAAGGTTACGCTGCCAAATCGGCATCTCTGGGGGACTGCGGGATAAGCGGAAACATCTGTGGAGAATACAGTGGCTGTTACAGTGCAGAGCCAGGCTCCTCCAATTTCTGCGGGAACCATGGCCATTTTACCTGTGCCTTCCCGCACTCTGGGGAGGATGGGGGGGATCCATTGGGCTTGCTCCCAGAGGTATTCCCAGCCATCAAAGGACCCTGATTTTGCTAGTCTGGAGTTGGGGGAGTACCTGTTTTCACCGGACTTGGTTCTACTGCTCCAAAAGGCATATTGCCTTAAACGGAACATGATCGTTATTCAACGTAATGTAAAAAGCGTATTAACAGAGCGTATAGTAATAACTAGAAATCTCGTTTGCGCTCTAAAATATTCACCCCTAAATCTTAAAACCTTTTCTCAATCCAAACTGTGCAACATTGAATTGGCAAGGTCTCAGACTTCCCGACGCTCTTTTGGCTACCTGTCAGTAAACCGACAGGGCCGCGCCAACTAGCATCAACGACCTGCCTAATTCGTGGCCAGTTTTTCAATGCTTTGAACTGTTTTCCAAACCATGTAAACAGGTAATTACAACTCTCAAAAATGTTTGAAACACAGAATCATACAAAATCACATCAAATATCTTAACCACCACTCTATTAAAAAATGTAACGTTAAAAAAATACGCATTATTATAAAATGCCTCATGAATAGTATAAACTTGAAGATCTCAATATAGACACTCTGAATTTGAAGAAATGTTCCCAGTCTCAATATATATCATCTGAGTTTCTCATTTTTGAGAGTTGTAATTACCTGTTTACATGGTTTGGAAAACAGTTCAAAGCATTGAAAAACTGGCCACGAATTAGGCAGGTCGTTGATGCTAGTTGGCGCGGCCCTGTCGGTTTACTGACAGGTAGCCAAAAGAGCGTCGGGAAGTCTGAGACCTTGCCAATTCAATGTTGCACAGTTTGGATTGAGAAAAGGTTTTAAGATTTAGGGGTAAATATTTTAGAGCGCAAGCGAGATTTCTAGTTATTAAACGGAACATAGGCAGCTCACTTGCAGAGGCCTTTGATGCCATGCAATCAGGGGGGGCCCTTTGTACTCTCAGCAGGCACAGAGGGGCTGTCCTGCTAAAAAGCCTTAAGCTGACCTTGAGATTTTGGAAGACAGTGGTTCCTGTCACTTGGGGGGCTTGGGTCCTTCAGACCTTGGGGGTGAACCTGGACTGCAGTTAGAGGAGGGTGAAGTTCCTCTTGTGGAGGATTTGAATGTGCTGTGGGTCTTCTGTCAAAAGGGGCTGGTGACTCTTATAGCCCACTCCTTGGCTGCCCTCTATGTAGCTCTACCTTCCCATGGGCTGGAGGATCCCTTATTTCAGGGCATCCAGATAGCGCATACTTTGTTTCCACTTCATAGTACTCTCAAGCAGTTGATTAAAGCAGAATGGGAGGTCCCTGAAGTGGGGTTGTGGGGCAGTAGAACCACGGTGCGCCTACACCCCCACTCCTGCCATCAGATGGAGCTATGTTTAAATTGCCTAAGGTGGACATCCTGATCTTGGCAGTGACTAAGAAAACTACCATCCCGGTCGTGGGCCCTCATTTCCAAGCCTCGTTGTGTGGCTCTTATGAGGGCGTATATTTGCTGGGTGCAGGCCTTGCCAGAGACAGGTCCTGAAGTGAAGCAGGACCTATCTGAGGCAGCTAAACTGGAAACCGCTTTGACATATTTGGCCGATATCTTCTATGACTTGGTCAGGGCCTCATCCAAGACTATGGTGTTTGTGGTGCAGCTAGACATTTTCTCTGGTTGTGCAGTTGGTCTGCATGTGTCTCCTCCAAGACCAAACTCAGCAAGTTGCCTTTCAAAGGAAAATTTGCTTTATGGGGAAGACCTTGGTCAAATTGGTAAAGAATCTTGGGAACTCTTAAGGGGGGCCGTCTATAGGAGGATAAGCCCAAGGCTATGACTGCATCCCAGGGACAGTCTCTGGATTTCCGCAGACTTCGTTTGGTCCACTTTGCTCCATACCAGAGGTGGATGGTTTGCGAATAGGGGTTCATCCTTTTGAGGTTAGAGAGGGAACGGTAGAGGTTTCTATATCAGGACCCCCTTGGCTGCTAAGAAGCAGCAATGAAGTGAGGCCAACCCCGTCAGAGTTCATACCGATAGGTCGTCAGCTCCAACTGGGCCCAGATCACCTCTGACCAGTGGGTGCTAGAGGTTATTTGTGATGGATATGCCTTCGAGTTTGCTCGACCCCTCTCTGAGGTGTTCCTGCAATCACCCTGCAAGGCGCCCTCCAAACTTCTAGCGGTGCAAGACACCCTGCTTAGCCTGTTGGACCTCGAGGCTGTAGAACCAGTTCGTCTGACCAGTTAGGTTTAGGTTAACACTAGAAGCCCCAAAGTGCATCAATTTTGACGCAAATGCATCTTCGAAGGTTTATACCGGTGCCACTGCTAGAACAATGTCAGTTATGTAATGTCACATACTGCACGTAGTAAACAAATAAGTAACTTCAAATTCATTCACATCTGCATTTCATGCTCAATGCAGTCGTCGTGATAATGCGTCAATTGACACACTTTGGGATGTCTAGGTAAAATGCCTTTTTAGAGCTTCTAGTGTTAATACTCAATCTATTTCATGGTGCCCAAGAAAGAGGGCTCACTGGCTGATTCTCGATCTCAAGCTCGTCAATCGGGCACTTCCAGTACCTCATTTTCGCATGTTAACGCTGCATTCAGTGATGCTTGCTGTCAGGGAAAGTTTTTGACTGCTCCAGATTTTACAGAGCCCTATCTATACACCCCGATGAGAGCGGAACATCAGAGGTTTCTGCAGTTTGTGGTGCCCCAGGAGCACTTTCAGTTCTGTGCTTTGCAGTTCAGTCTGGCTACGGCGCCTCATACCTTCGCCAAGGTCATGGTGGTGTTGGCTGCATATTTGCAGCAAGAGGGAGTCTTGGTGCATCCATACCTCGACAACTTGCTAAGCAGGCCACACAGCGAGTATCATCCTTTATACAGAGTTTTTGTTGAGTGGTCAGCGTCACAAAAAGCAAGCTCCTGCTTTCTCAAGATCTGGTGTATTTAGGAGCTCGTTTCCACTCTGGAAAGGATCTAGCGTCTCTTCCGGATGAGCATGCTGCCAATCTCCAAGTTCAAGTGAGATGCTTCCTCTGGATGGGAACTTGGTCGGCCTGGCATTACCTACAGCTCTTGGGCTCTATGGTGGCCACGTTAGACCTGATCCCATGGGCTCAGTTTCACCTGCGGCCCTTGCAACAGGCCCTTCTGTCGCAATGGTCTCCGCAGTGCTACCCCTTTTTTGAAAAATTTAGTGTGCCCTCTGGAATCAAGGGTTCACCCTTACTTAATTATTTATTTATTTATTTACATTCTCTTATATACCGCGCTATTCTGCATCAGTGCGGTTTACATTGAACAAACTGAAATCACATTGAACAGGGCATTATAACTTGGAGATAACTATTTTACAGGGAACATGGGCTATGGAGGGTTAAGTGGCTTGCCCAAGACCACAAGGAGCACCTGTGGGACTAGAAACCCCAGTCCTTCCGGCCCAAGGTTGCTGTCCTCTAGTGGGATTTGAACCCCCGACCTTCCGGCCTGAAGTGGCTGCGTTGTCAGAATCTCGTATGGGAGTGTCACTTGAGACTCCCGAGTGGGTGCTGGTAATGATGGATGTGAATCTTAAGGCATGAGGAGCCCACTGCAAGGCCCAGGTGACACGGGGCATGTGGTTTTCAAAGGTGGTGCGCGTGGGTCCACAACTGTTTGGAGATGAATGGTCACTCTGGCTCTCTGATTCTTCCATCCCCTGATCTTTCAGAAGGCAGTATGAGTCTGCTCTGACAACACTACAACAACAGTGGCATACATCAGTTGTCAAGCAGGCACCGGCAGTGTGATATTGGCAGCAGATGTTCAGCCCTTGTGGGCACAGAAGAATCTCCTAACTCTTTCAGCCACTTATGTAACCAGAAAAGAAAAGGTGCATGCCATTTTCCTCAGCAGGCACCAGTTGGATCTGAGAGAATGAGAATTACACCACTCAGTGTTTGGGGCCACTACCTGCTAGTGGGGACAGCCCATGATGGATCTGGCTTCTGCAGCGCATGCAAAGGCACCTCACTGCTTCAGCAGATGGAGGGAGCCAATGTCTGAAGGCTTCAAAGCCCTCGCTCAGGCCTGTCCGGAGGAAGTGCTGCTCTGTTTTCCTGCAATGGACCTTGTTAGGTCACCGGGGGCTGGTAGTGTTTATAGCGCCGGATTGGGCTTGGAGGCCCTGGTATGCAGATCTCAGTCACTTGCTGGTGGCAGCACCGTGGCATCTCCCCAGGCAGATCAACCTCTTCAGCATCTGATCCAGATGCTGCAGGTGCATCAATTCTCACTTACAGAGTGACTCTTGAGAGGACGTGCCTAAGGAAGATGGGGTACAGTGCCCCAGCGATCACTACATTGTTGCTTTCACAAAAGCGATCTGTCTCCTTGTCCTATATTAGAGTGTGCGTGTCTTTGAGGTTTGTTGCGAGGACTGGAGTCCTAGAGCCATGTTGGCAGCAATCACGGACGTTCTGGCCTTCTTACAGGCAGGTCTAGACAAGGGGCTAGCATTGAACTCTGTGCGAGTGCAGGTGGCCATCTTAGCCTGCTATTGTGGACGAGTGCAAGGGGCCTCCCTACCTGTCCACCCAGATGTGGTGTGATTCTTGAAGGTGGTAAAGCATGTTTGGTCGCTGGTGCAGTCACTGGTCCCTCTGTGTGACTTGAATTTGATGCTGTCTGCACTAGTGGACATAACATAAGATATGCCATACTGGGTCAGACCAAGGTCCATCAAGCCCAGTATCCTATTTCCAACTGTGGCCAATCCAGGTCACAAGTATCTAGCAGTTTACCCAAAAGACACAGGTTCCACAATGCTTGTATTGGGGCAAGCAGTGGATTTCCAGGGTCCCCTTTAATAATGGTTTATGGATCTTCCTTCTAGGAAATAGTGTAGCTGGGTTTTACTACATCCTCCGGTAATGAATTCCAGAGTTTGATTACACGTTAAGTGAAAAAATATTTTTTCTTATTACTCTTAAATAGGATAGAAAGCTTTTGGGCAGTGCCACCAAGCATACATGGTCCCCTTCCTGCCCAAGGGTGCCATCTTACTCAGTCTCTTTTTTTCTGCAGAGCCCAACAGACATCAGTCTTTTTTTCCTGGAAAAAGTTGATCTTTTGTACATTAAACTGTCTCTTCTTTTTTCAGTTAGCACAAGTCTCTTTCCTGCCTCTCTGCCCGGTTGCCCTGGCATCGAGTCTCTAGCCCTTTTTTTTTTGTTGTTTTCCTGTGCACTTTCATGCCTTTTTTTTTTTCCACTGGCCGCGTCGAAGGTCTTTGACCTCTCAAGGGTCCATTTTTGCCCCAGTGGCCAGTGGGTTCAAAAAGCATGATCAGTGTGCAAAAAATAGGAATTATACTTACCTGGTGATTGTGGTTCCTTGAGTGACTCCACTTTAGTCCTCAACTTCTGGGTAGTGAACCACCTCCTGCAGCTTGGAGACTGGGCATGTCAAAAACTCATGACATCACTGGATATAGCCTGCTGGTCTCTTCCATCAGCCCCCAGTGAACTATTGACAAAGCAGACTCAAAGGAGCAAAAATCAGTAACTTTTTTTTTTTTTTAACTTAACATTATATTCAAGGACATGCAGAACATATAACCTATCTACCTACTACTCCCCTTCCAGAAGGAAAGGGACTGCTTCCTGCATGCTCTCCTTTCTGTCGAATACCTAGCCCTAAACAATCCAGAGCAATATAGCAATATATATAACAATATCATAATATAATATAACAATATAGCACAAAACAAATGGAAGCATCAAAACGACTGAACATCAGTGAAGGCCTATATCCACTTTTAACCTTGCACTTCCCCCAACAGAAAAACCATTGCTAAGACCCCATCCCCGGGCGAGAATGAGGACTAAACTGGAGTCACTCAAAGAATCACAATTACCAGGTAAGTGTAATTCCTATTTCCTTATCGTTCCTCCAGTTTAGTCCTCAACATCTGGGATGTATCAGAGCAGTAATCATTGGGAGGGACCTTTCCAGCCGGATCTCAACACCACCTCCCTGAAAACGGCATCCTTAGCCACCAGAACATCTAGGCGGTAGTGCTTACTGAAAGTATGGAGAGACAACCAAGAGGCCTCCCTACAGATGTCCACTGGCCTAACCAAACTGTGCTCCGTCCAAGAAGACGCTTGCACTCTGGTAGAGTGAGCTTGTAAGCTCCCTGAGACTGTACGGTCCCGTAGAAGATAAACCGACGCACTCGCCGCTCCAATCCATCCAGAAGTGGACTCCTTTGCCGCCGCTTCCCTTTGCGGGGCCCTCCAAACACCCCGAAGAGAGACGATCCGCCTTGTGAAAGTTTCTGAAACCTTTAAACACTGCTGCAGCGCTCTCTTGACGTCCAAACATTGCAAGCTATGGTTCAATAATACTCCCCTCCGCCACACCTAGCACTGGAAGAGAGATCATTTTAGTTAGGTGAACGTAGAAAAACCACCTTTGGCAACAACGACTGAACCAGCCGCCAGACCACCTTCTGTCTGGAGACAGATAAAAAATGATTCCTGACAGGTCAACGCCTGCAACTCCGAAAATCGCCTCGCCGAACAAATGACCATCAAACCTACCGTCTTCAAGGCAAAACCCTGAACCTATGCCTGTTGCAAGGGCCCCAATGGCATGCTAGCTAACACTCCTAAAGCCAACTTGAACTTCCCCGTTGGAATTAATAGCCTACAAGAGGGCTACAGTCTGGTAACCTCCTGAGAAAGCGTACCACATCGACCTGTGCATGAGAGCCACTCCCTGTCCTTTGCCCCATAGCAAGACAGAGCTGCTAACTGAACTCTCCAGGACCTGCCTTTACCAAACCCGTCCTGCAGAAAACTTAATATCAAGGGAACTGACACTGTTGTCGCCTGAGCGTGCCTCCGCGAGCACCCGTCCTCAAAGATGCGCCATATACGCACAAATGCAAGGGACATAGACTTTTTTTTTGTGGCAAGTTGGCAAAGACTACTGCCAAGCAACTCTTTTTCCTTAAGCTTGCCCTTTCAATGGCCACCTCATAAGCAAAAACCGATGCATCTGAGGCATTGGAAGGGAACTCCGTAGCAACAGAATCTCCAGGGTCGGAAACCTCCATGGATTCCCGTCGAGCAACCGTATGAGACAGGCATACCACGGGCGCCTCGGCCTGTCCGATGCCCCCAACCACACGTTTACCCGAAGCGCTTTGATGCGCAGAACCACTCGACGTATGAGTGCCTCCAGTGGAAAGATATAGAGAAGACTGGATGATGGCCGCCGTTGAAACAGTACACCGATGCCTTCCGACCTCCTTTCGCGTCGTCTGCTGAAGAAGCGACCCGTTTACGCAGAGTGAAACGCCGCCATGTGGTCCATTACTGGCTATCCCAATATGCGACCGATCTGTGTGAACACTTCTGGATGCCATTCCCATTCTCCGGCATCTACTTGGACCCAGCTGAGGAAATCCACCGTCACAATGTCCTTACCCACAACATGCGCCACCGAAAACGCTGACAGCCAAAGCTCTATCCACACACACAGACCCTCTGCCGTGGCCTCTATGGCCACACTTCCGGTTCTGCCCTGCCGATTGATGTAGGCCTCCGCCGTGGAGTTGTTGGATAGTACTCGCACTGCTCGACCTGTCACCGTAGTTTCGAATGCCTGCAACGCCCGGCGTATCGCTCGCATTTCCAGTCGGTTGATTGACCACTGGGTCTCCTGTGTACTCCAAGAGCCTTGCGCGAAACGATCTCCGAACGTAGCGGAGTTTAACAAAGTTTTTGGCCAAGCTCCCGGAGGAATGAGTCTTCACATATGGGTACGTCGGTACCGACGGAGCCTGCACGGGAATGCTGCCCAGCTTTCAATTAGAAAGCTTTTGGCAGCATTCCTCGCGCCTGCGCAGTGACTTCCCGCCTTCTCCACAGCCTCTCTTCAGTTTTCGTTTTTCCGCGGAGCCGGCAGGACGTTCTCCTGTCACCGCAGAAACCTTTCTCTTTAATTGCTTTATTTTAATTTTTTTGTTTTCTTGTGGTCGCGGCTGTTTCTCCCGGTACCGCCGGTGGTTTTTAGGCTAAAATCTGTAAAACTTTTCTTCAGTTTTTTTTTTTTTTTGCCTTAACTCTTAGGCCTACTAGGCCTTTTTCATTATGGAGCCTTCTTTTCCTAAGAAGTGCATCCGCTGTGGAAACACCTGTTTCGTTTTAGACACCAATAGTTGGTGTCTCAACTGTGTGGGTCCTGACCCTTTTTCCCCTGACTTGTCAGGAGATAATTTTGTGAGACAACCTTCAGTATTTAGAGTTTCCCTCAATACCGTTTTTTCTTCGGCAGTGAGGGTACTCGGTTTCTCTACTTCACAGGATCAGGTAACCCAAAAACAGTCTGTTAAGACTAGTCAATGCTTGAGTGGTATGTCCCATGCCCAGCATGGTGACGGCTCCGGCCTTACCCTCAAGAATCCATTGGCATTACCCCTGCGGGAGTCTTCGGGCTCCAAAGCGTTAAAGGGGTTTCAGGATGTTCCTGGGGCTCACCCCTCACAGAACATACCTGAGCCATGCGCAGGGGTGGTATCCGCTTCGAGCGGTACCGAGCCTCCGGCATCGGCACCGGTGTCGAGTACTCCACTCTTCACCAGGGATCGTCATCGGGTGTCCTCGGTACCTTCGGGACCGATCGATACGCACCGCATTGACTTCCCTCAATCTCAGCCATGCTCCGGGACGGTACAGACGTCGATCGGTTCCGATACCCTAGCATCGGCATCGACATGGACCTCGGTACCGTCGGTATCGATCGATGTCACCCAGGCTGCCTTAGTGGTATCGGCATCGCAACTGTCGAGACATGCATCGCTAGTCTCGCTCTGTTCGATGCCAAGTCTTGAGTCGATATGGAGTCTCGAGGACTGCGTCCCGATGCGTCCCGGAACCGACTCCGGTCGTTTCCCCATAGGAAGTTCCGAAGATCTTAGCCATAACTCCCTCATGATCTCGGTACCATGACAGCAGTTCCCGATGACTACTTCACCTGCTAGTCCTTTATCAGTAGCAAGGTTGTTGCCTGTTCTTGCACCGCTGCCTAGTTTGGAACCGATACCTGGCATTGCTGCAGTACCTTGTACGTCCTCTGATACTCAGGCTCTTTCTTTAGCCTCACCAGGAATACTTCCCATAGGAGATCAGTCTTTTCAGACTTTTCTCCTGGATATGGCAACCTTTCTTAATATTTCTATCCCTGGTTGTGATCCTACACATGGCTCACCGGCACAAATGCAACATATACAGTTTCCTTTACATCCTGCTCTGCAGGATCTCCTTCTTAGGGTATGGAAATCACCCTTACGACTTCCTCAAGTTTCTAATGATGTTGAGGTTAGGTACCGTGTACCACCCTCTCCAGGGTTCCGAAAACCTCAACTTTCTTATCGTTCCCTGGTAGTGGAATCAGCACTGAGGAAGGTTAAGAGCAAGAAGAAGCATTCTTCTTTTCTGCCAGGTCGTTCTTCAAGAACACTTGATGCTTTTGGCCGCCAAGCCTTCCAAAACTCTATGCTGGCTTCCAGAGTTCTCATATATTTTTCACATGAGTCTAACACTCCAGGAAGTCACAGAGAAATTGTCTCTTTTGACCCCTTTTTTACCAGAGCCCAAGGCTACTGATTATACCTTGCTCATCAATCACAGCCGGAATATATCCTGGTTTCTGTCTCGTGCTTCTATAGATTCTTTTGAGTCCATTAGCAGATCCTCTGCTATTGCCATTGCAGCACGTCGCAGAGCCTGGCTTGAGGCTTCAGACTTGAGCAAATGGGCACAAACTATACTAGCTCATTCTCCTTGTACAGGAGAAGGTCTTTTTAATAAGGAGGCTTTACGTCAGGTTCCTCAATGCTCCCCTGACTCGTCTTCCACTGGAAACCATTCTAAGCCACCTCCTTCTTCAAATAGTAGGAAATGTCCTACCAAACCTTCTTTTCCTAAGAAAAGAAAGTTTCATTCCTCTCCTGCCCATCATTCGGCTGTACCTAAACAAGGGACGCCTCAGCCTAGTCTGAAGTCCTCCAGTTCTGGCCAGTCTCAACATTCCCAGCAACCATAGGGGCCGGGAATTATAACTTACATATTAAAAGATTATTCACTGTGCTTTTCTTTTTCAGTGTACTAACCTGTCAAAAAAATTATTTTGTTCAGGTACTACACACTTCTCTTCTTACTCTCCAGAAGAGCAGTTGCAACTATCACCTGATAGTTTCTTTCCCAACTGAACATTTTTCCTTCAGTTGGCTTACCCCATGGGTATGTCCCCTCCAACTACTTGAGGGCTACCATACTGAACTACTTCTCTGGTCGTTCCCCAGACAGTGAGAAGAGATATCCCCTCTCTTTTCTTGTCTGTTTTTCTTTATTCAGCACAGGACACTCTCTCTGCTGTTTCTGTCAACAGCTCTGCCTGCAGGAGTTGTAGTAATGGTATTACTGGGACTTTTCCAAGTTCCAGTCCCTTGTTAAAATTTTTTTGTCTAGCCTCAGTAGTGATTCCAAACTATCTTGGATCCTCCTACTCGTTAGGCTTTCTCACATTATTCTAACCATCTCCTTTTCTAGGATATGGCAACATAACTGATTTTCAGTCAGTTTCTCTCATAGCTCTCCTGCACAATGCTCTCTGCAGTCTTCAGAGAAGCTTTCTACTATGAGGGCTTTGCTATAGAGCATTGTCCTTGTCTCTGAAGTTCCTCTATTATTAGAGAGAAACTTCTCAACCCTTCCTATGCCTGTGAGGGTTCTCCACAACCCCTCTAACCTGGGGTGTTAACACGAGATAGCAGTTCTTCTGCGTGAAAATCCAAGGCATCTACCATGTCAGTGTTCTGTAGAACTCCCTGCCTTGTTCCCTACAGATTCATATCTTCATCTGTTTTCACGCGAACATCACGGTTATCTCACTGGGTTGCTTTCCTGCATCCCTCAACCCACGAAAATAGATTCTCTATGCATATCCCAAGTGGGCTCACCCTCTTGCAGAACGCAGATTCTTTTTCCTTTACATTCCCCATGTACAATTATGGGGCTGGGTGGTAGACATGTATCTCAATCTGTTGTCTTGTATGTAGCATCTCCATATATGTCTACATACTTATATCATTTCTCTGGTGGTGCTAAACCATGCCCCACAAATTTCCATATATCTAGGTATATCATCTCTCTCTCTCTCTCTCTCTCTCTCTCTCTCTCTCTCTCTCTCTCTTTGATATATATCACCACCCATATCCTAATATACAATTCTGGACATAAGTATATTTATATATCTATATATATCTATTCCAGCCATATATATATATATCCCCATATGTATGTGTTTGATGGGTGGCTTTTTAAGGGTTGGTCAATCTTATTCACTATCACCCTTACTGTCTATACTACATGATTTACCTCTTAGAGGTTTTAGACAGATTGTTGCCCTACGTCCCCTACCAAATTATGATACAGGAATTGTTCAGCACCAACAACCACTTTGGTGCTAACATCTTCCATTTTTTCTTTATGTCCTTGAAGCATCCAGCTTCAATATTTTTCCTATCTCTCGCCAGCTAGGAAAAACAGTGTACATCTTTATCTTCGAGTACACAACTGTTTTCCGTAGGAATAGGGCTTTTCCATTCCCCCTTTCCTGCCAGGACTGGGCTAGTACTTCAACTCCGTCAGTCTTCTTCCTTTAGTCCTCAATGTTCATGATGCCTAAAGGACTTTTCAGCTTTTCCCATAAAGCTTTCCATTGAAGACCAGACGTCTACTCCTACCCAGTTGCCACCTGGATCATCTACTACCTCCAAGTCTGGACCTTCATCCTCACTACTGAGAGGTCACCTTGAAGATTCCGCCACTACTTATCCAGTAGACTCCATCATGCTTTCTACTTCCTACAATACAGTAGGTAAGCTGCATATTTTAAGTGTACATTAAATGTGTTTTAATGCTACTCATCATATCTACCAAGGACTCCTGTAGTCTGTAGAACACCTAGTCCTTGGCTATGCTGTTTCTTTCCTCACAGCTCCTTTATTGTCAACTCCTACCCTCCATCCCACATTGGATGCCGGGGATTCCTGGAGACAAAATGCACCCCTGACCCGGGCACTTGTATTTTTATGGGATCTCCCCCTGGCATCTCCAGCTAGGGAGTCCCCATATGTGAAGACTCATTCCTGCTTGTTCCTGGAGATAGCACAGTTACTTACCTGTAACAGGTGATCTCTGGGAACAGCAGGAATTAGTCTTCACAACCCTCCCACCTCCCCTAGGAGTTGCATCTTTTTTATTTTTTCCCTTTTCTCTCCTCGCCTTTGTCTCAGCTCTAAAACTCAACTGAAGAGAGGCTGTGGAGAAGGCGGGAAGTCACTGCTGAGGCGCGAGGGATGCTGCCAAAAGCTTTCTAATTGAAAGCTGCGCAGCATTCCCGTGCAGGCTCCGTCGGTACCGACGTACCCATATGTGAAGACCAATGTTCCCTCTAATTTTCTGTAGGCTGTGTGCGCATAAATTATCAGCTGTGTGCAGCTTTTGAAGGAAGGTTAAATTTTTGTGCGCCACATAACGACACTCGGAGTTATATACTTTAAAATTTGACTACATGTCAGAATACAGTATGTACTTCACATTGATTTTAATCAAATTAAATGAAAATAGACGATTACTAAAGGAAGCGGGAAATTCCTAGTAATTGCAATCATAACTTTTAAATTTTAAGACGTCTGTGTTGTTTTCTATCAGAATCAGAGCCGTAATTTTTGTGCGCTCTGTTGTAAAGTATGTGCGCTCACTCGGCGAGGTGTGTGCGTGCGCACACACGCACAGCTTAGAGGGAACAGTGGTGAAGACTAATTCCTGCTGTTCCCAGAGATCACCTGTTACAGGTAAGTAACTGTGCTTTATTAGAGAGAAGCTGAAAAATTATAATTTTTTTTTATGCCGACTTTCACCAATTCAAGATGTTCTACAAGGCACACAACCCAACAGAGCGTCACATCTGTCGTACATGCAACGGAACTCTTAAAATATGAGAATACATGAATCCACCGCTTGCCCCGAAATAAGCATTGAGTAGCCTATTCGTCTTTTTGGAAACCAGTCAGGTCCTTAAGACTTGGATTGGCTACCCTAGGAAACAGGATACTGGACCTGAAAGATCTTGGTCTGACCCAGTATGGCATTTCTCGTATCCTTATGAACAGAACCTCCCTAAGGTCTCTGCCTTGGAAGTAACAGGCTGCGCCTGGCCCTATGGCCCTGTGGCTAGCTCACACGGAGCAGTGCGGCCTAGTGGTTGAGGCAAGTTGCCAGAGGACCAAGGGTTTGAATTCCAATCGAGACCACCAGCCTTGGGCCATAAATACTGGGGTTTCTGGTCCCACAGGTGGTCCTTCTGGCCTTCGTTAAGAGACTTAACCCTCTGCCTCAAGTACCAAAACATAAATTGTGAGCCCTTCAGGGGCAAGGGAAATAGAAATACCGTAATCGACTGTATGCCACCCTGACCTGTAGGCAATCAGTATACTCAAATAACTGACTGGGAATATGTGACCGTAGCAAACACTGGCAGTGGAGAGACATCAGAGCTGGTGCTGGTTCCTGGTCTTCCTTTCTCGCACTCCCAGTCCTTCTGCCAGCATTGAGAAAAGGCTGAGAATAGATTGTCCAGTGGGCCCGGGGACCTTGCGTCCTGGACATCAGAGAGAAAGAGGGGCTAGGATCTGGGAACAAAGCCCAAAGAGAAAGGGAAACTAGTGACTGTGACACTGTAGCTCCTCCGGATGGCTCACTCCACAGCAGATCCCACGACTGCATCTCCAACCCCATGTAATACCATTAGGACCTCACGCACTTTATTACAATCGACATCCCCCCATTACTGGAGAAATTACCGTAGCCTGATATTACAGTCCGAGCAAAGAAATGCAGTCTCACTCTGTGAAGAGTGCACCCAAAAATCATGCCTAAGCAATTGTGAGCACATACAAAATGCACATCTACATATACGGGTGATCCAGCACCTGTCACCCAAACACAGTGCAGTGAGCACACTTGAACATAGGCTGAGTGCATGGAGCATACATAAGAGTATTGACATCTGCTATGAAACCTTCCAGTGCCCTGGAGCGCTAAGCCCCAGACTGCTACCTAGACGTCGTGCTCTTCACCCTCAGCAAGGGCCCTTTAATTAGATGGCACAGACGGGTCAGTGCCCCTGCTAAGTGCTTAAAGCCCTGCTCTGACAGCACAGGCTCTAGAAATAGATGAGAATTTCCTGGGAAGGGCATGCTAAGTGGAGCTATGAAACACACAGGCACCACACCCCCCCCCCCCCCCCGGCCTTCCTGCAGTCAGAGAAATAGCAGTGGGATACACCGACATAATTGCAAGTGGAGGTCTTAGAGGAGGCTGCTGCCTATGTGAACCTGATGTGGAATACGATTTCGTATTTTACCCCCCCCCCCTCCCCCGGGATGGGGGCACTGAATACGATATGTGATTCATGAGCAGTGCTGCCATCCGGTGGCCTTTAGGGCACCAGAGCCCGACAAACGATACAGATGTTAAGAGCTTTAAATATTGGTCATATAATCTTGATTTGCAGAACATTACAGTTGCTTGTTTAGTCACTAACCCCTGAGAGCCCATGAGGTGGCCCTGTGGTTATTTCTTCCCTGACTTGCAGAGATCAATCTGATGATGGCTGCATACACACGGTCACATAAAGGCACTATTGAGTGTACCAGCTGCCCTCTGGTGGCCATAAACCATAGCACAGGCACTTCTTGGTTGACAGTTTAAGTGTTATATATATTTTTATATCCTAAGGTTTCCTAAACCTGTCCCTGTGAAACCACAGGCGTTTGGGCAACTTTCACTATAGAATACACAAAAGCACACTTCCAGTCTGTCCCTCTTTCCAACTACAAGTTAGGGCTCTGCTCTTGAAGAACCTAAAAGCTGGCAATTTGCCTAATATCCCGGGTCTCAACAGATGCTCCTCAGAGACATGATTAGGAGGTAGAGAACATGTGGCATCAGAGATCAATGCCAAAACTGCTGTCCTATAAAACTAAGAATAAACTTAAAAATAGAGAGGACTGACAACAGCCCCCTTAAGTTATGTTCCCTGTAAAATAGTTATCTCCAAGTTATAATGCCCTGTTCAATGTAATTTCAGTTTGTTCAATGTAAACCACACTGATGCAGAATAGCGCGGTATATAAGAGAATGTAAATAAATAAATAAATAAATAAAATTAAGGCTGAGGAACCCCCCAAGCCTCAAAAAACCTACAAACAAAAAAAAAACACTAGGCCCAAAAATCTAGCTATTCTGCTTGTCTTCCTCACACAGGCAGCTTGTCACGTGGTCCAAATACCTAGAGAGAAAATGACCGCCCCTTTGCTAACTAATTTTGGCGCCAAGAACAGCAGCTGCTGCAAAAAGGAGGCCTTAGCAGACCGACAGAGCCCGAAGGCCTTACCTGCAGGGCCGAAAGCCACGCAGCCTGCTCCTACCGCCTTGAATTCATCCGATCCTCAAACCGCGCTGCTGCGCCCGGCAGCCGCGGTGAGGACCACTCAGCCGGTTCCACAGAGTAAAAGTAAAATCCCGCAGCAACGGAGAGGCTCCGTCTCACACAGCTTCAGTGTGGCTGTACGGGTTCCGGAAAAGGGAGAGAGATCCGCACCGGCGAATGCCTGCAGCAAGTGAAAATAACTGACAAGGAGAGAAGGCGAGAGCTGCTACTAATTTAAAGAGCCAGGCTCAAATTTAAAATTACTGTAAATATAAGGAAATTTGCTCCTAACAACTAAAGGGAACTAATCCCTGATTGCCAATTAACCAAAGGTAACTGAATTAAAAGTAAAATTAAAGGTAAAAATCAAAAGTAAAATCAGAATAGAATTTGTCACACTAAATGCTCCTGAGCTGTTTCCCCAAGTGAGCCGAGAAGCTAGGCTGACTATGTCCTCCTGCTGCATGGAGACTGGACACACTGGGGGCTGATGGGAGAGACCAGCAGGCTATATCCAGTGATGTCGTGAGTGTTTGATATGCCCAGTCTCCAAGCTGCAGGAGGAGGTTCACTACCCAGAGGTTGAGGACTAAACTGGAGGGACGATAAGGAAACGTGTCTCACTGATACACATGACTGCTGCCTTGGGTGTCTAGGTGCCGACCATGACCCAGAGGTCTGTGCCCTGTGCAAAAAGATGTCTGCGAAAACCATCCAGCGTTGCCAGCAAAAGCAAGACTACATCTTCCACAGGTCAGATTCTGCCCCAATAGCCTCTCGCTCTAAGGCCTGCACAGATCCTCTGAGTCACATAAAGCCCCTGTGGTGCCTGATCTGGTCTACGAACAGTCTGACAAGGGTTCCATGGTGCAGGAATGGAAGATGAAGACATTTTTGAGAATTTCATCCTGGTACTTAGATACACGGAGTAAGTCCCGTGCTAGGTACCACAGTCTGCGGAGAGTACCTGAGGAGTCAGATTGGGAGCAGCCAGCAAAGGTTCCTTGAACGGACAGAGTTCTCCAGCGACGGGTCCCTGACCCCCAATGCCTGTCCCATAAAGGACTCCCTCTCCTCACCGAAGCCAGATCCCGCGTCGAAGATTGCAAATCCTGGGTTGGAAGCCAGGATGATGGCGCTGGTGTGCAGTGTCTCTGCCTTTCTTTCCTTGCTGCAGGTGTCTACCCCTGACCCTACCGATGCTCGTGCTGACCACAGGGACCTCTATCTCGAGGACTCCCCTGATCACCAAAATGATCCACGAGAGCTTGGAGCCTCAAGCTGATCCTTGGCATGGGTCTCGATCCTGCACCTGGTCCTTGAGAGTGCTATCCTTCCCGGCGAGCACTTGTGGCTATGGCCAAGCAGTCACAATGGGTCATCAAGGCCCTGACCTGGGCCCTGCCCCTCAAGTGTTTTGCTCATCGAGTCCTCAACTGATTATTCCAATTGGGAGTCTGAGGACAAAGCATCCCCGGAGAAGCATATGCATCGTGATCTCCTATCGGACCAGTCTCCCCCAGCGTCGTGGCCCTGGTCCCCTCCCAAGGAGACATGGCAAAAGCCTCGTCCATCAACACTGAATCGGGGGAGGACCCTCACACGGAACAGCTCGAAATCCTTCAGAATGAGGCTCCACCTAAGGAAGTGCTGACTGTCCCTGTTCCCGCCATCCTCGGGCAGCTCCTCCGACGAATGTGGGAGACACCAGCGTTGACATCGACGCCGACTGAGCCCTCGCGGAAGCTGCTTCACAACTTTCAAAGAAAGCCTTTGTGAGGTACCACCATGCATGTGTTGTCCACTTCCTGCCCAAGGGTGCCATTCTCCTTTTTTCTGTGCAGCCCTACAGATGTTCGTCTCTCTTCCCGGGGAAAAAGTTTATTTCCTTGTGTACTTTTGTGCATTATCTGGTTATCACCAGTGCTTTTCCTGCCTCCGAGCCCCGTTGCCCCTACATCGGGACTCGGAATCTATTAGTTAGGCTTTTTTTCCATCATGCACAGTTTCAAGCCTTTTTCAAACCCTGGCCGCGTCGAAGGTCTTCAATCTCGCTGGTGCCCTTTCTGCCCCAATGGCCACTGGGTTTAAGAAGTGTGATCCGTGCTCCAAGAACATGTCCCTTGCCAACCCACACGACTGTTGCCTCAGGTTTCTTGGTGCCTACCATGACTCAGAGGCATGCTCCCTGTGTAAAAAGATGTCCGCTAAGGCCACTCAGTCACCGGCAGAAGCAGGATGACATCTTCCACAGGTCAGACTCAGCCCCGGTATCTCTGGTAGCCACACACAGTCTAACGTCCCACACGGATCCTCTGAGTCGCGTAAAGCCCTGGGGCGCCTGAGTGGGCATGTGGACACTCTGACCAGGATTCCCCCGAGCGAGAGAATAATAAGAAGAAATCCTCAAGGTCCTCTTCCTGGGAAGTGGACACACATGGCAAGTCCTGTGCACGGTCCCTCAGCTCCCGGAGTGTATCCGAGGAGTTGGAGCAGCCGGCGAAGGTACCCAGGACAGACACCAAGGCCTCCGATGACTGATCTCTAACTTCCAAGGCTCGTCTCATCGAGGACTCCCTCGCTTCCCCGACACCTGACCCTATCACCCCAGCATCGCTGTTGAAGGCTGCAACCCCCGAGTGGGAATTCAGTATGATGGTGTTGGAACACAGCGTTTCTGCATTCTTTGCCTCATAGGAAGCGTAAATGCTTGGCCCCGCTGGTGCACGCACTGAGACTGCAGGACCTTATTACCAAGGACTCCCCGGCCCGCCAAAGATATTCTCAAGAGCTCCATGCTTCAAGCCGATCCTTGACGAGGGTCTCGATCCTGCTCCTGGTCCTCTGGAGCGAGATCTTCCCTGGCAAGCACCTCTGGCTCCATCCAGGCCTCAGCTGCGATTCATCGAAGGCTGGATCCAATGATGCCTTTAGACGGATTACTCAGACTGGGAGTCAGACATTGACACTTCCCTGGAGAGGCAAGCACACGGTGACCTCCCCTCAGATCCCTCCCCACCAGCATTGTGGTGCCGGGCTCCACCCGAGTACACTTCATTCCTCGAGTTTGTCTGGGACCATGGCAAAGGCACCGTCCCTCACCAAGGAGGAACCTCGCATGGAGAAGCTCGAAATCCTCCAGTACGAGGCCCCACCCAAGGATGCCCTCAAGGTCCCCATCTCCTCCATCCTCATGCACTGCCATCTCTGAATGTGGGAAACACCAGCATCAGTGCCGATTGTTAGCCGACACCTGGATGCTATGTACCTGTCCAGCTTGGACTCTGCTAAAGGAAGGCACAACTCTCTCACGCCTTTATGTGGTCAAGTTTGCCATGCGTCGACAAAGTCTGAAGATGCATTCCTCAGTGCCCCTGTGCAGGGAGTCACGTGCCCTTGATGCCCTTGCGTGGAAATGTTATCAGGGCTCGATGCTGGCCTGCCGCATATAGGCTTCTTGACTTTATATCGGCATGTATCTTCGAGATCTAATCAAGGAACTTGGGGGGAGGGGTGTTTCTCAGCGGGGACCACCTCCAACACTTCAGACCCTCACAAAGTCTGTTGGGGAGTGCTCAAAGTATTTGTCTCGAGCAGCCTACGATGTTATCTTGGGGTTACTCTGGATTCTTCTCTGTCCTTTAAAGATCACATTTCCTCAGTGGTGCAACGGGCCTTACACACCTTGCGACAACTTTGTGCAGTTTGCCCTTTTTTGTCCATTCCCTCCATGACCACTCTACTCTTATCCTTAGTAGTTTCACGCCTGGATTACTGCAACGTTTCCCTAGCTGGTCTGCCCCAATCCCAACTACGAAGATTACAGCTTGTTCACCGCACCGCCACTCATATTTTGACCCATGCTTCACATTATGACCATATTACCCCTATTCTGATTCACTTGCATTGACTCCCAGTTCCATACAGGATACATTATAAAGTGCTTCTCTTCAACCACAAGTCCATCTATTCCTGCACTCCACTATACCTTGCAGATTTGATTCGCCTTCATTCACCTCATCGTTCCCTTAGGCCAATCAACGTTAATCGTCTCTTTCTCCCCTCCCCAACCCAGGCCCATCTTGAGTCCACACACTCCTCAGCTTTTTTCTTCTTGGGTCCCCGGCTCTGGAACTTGCTCCCCACTGCCCTCCGCTTAGAAACCTCTTATAAAACATTTAAATCAAGGTTAAAAACTCGCCTATTTTTGCAGTGCATATCACCTCCCTTTTCCTTCCACTCCACTATCACCGCCCTCTCTCTGATAACTCCCTGCCTCATCTCCCACCCCCATCCCTACCTGTTCTTATCTATGTCTATCTCTTCTTCCCTGTCTACCATGAGTTGGCATTCCTTTCTGTTTCCCAGCATTCTTAAAATGTGTTTGTAAACCACTCAAATGCTTTTAGTACGAGCGGTATATTAAGTTTCTTAATAAAGATAAAAGATAAATGGAGGGCAAGACGGCAGGGATCGAGACTGAGTATGTCACCAGGACTCTACTCTCGAGGAAGCCCTCCACTCTTCCCAAGAAGAAACCATTGAGGAAAAGGCCTCCCTTCCACCAGAAAGACCAGCCTTATCAAGGCTATCCCCCATCCCCATCAGAGTCATTGTGGCAAGGTAGCAGGTCAGGGCCCATGTAAGCCTAAGGGCCCCATTCACAAGCTGCAGCCCAGACTGGATTGGGGTTTTGCTGGTCCAATGGACTATCAGGTCGCAGTGTTCTTCCTGAACAGGGTCTTATCACCTCTGTCATGAGGCAGTAACCCTTTGCTCGTAAGCGATCAGTCAGGGAATTCTCCTCAGGGCGGTATACCTTCTGGGCCAGGACAATGCCCTGGCAGACAGACTGAGCAGGGTCCTCCAGCTGAATAAGTGGTGCCTAGACTCCAGAGTGGCGCGGTGACTATTTCAACTGTGGGAAACCCCAAGTTTGGACCTCTTTGCCAGCCTGTCCAATGCTCAGCTGCCCCGCTTCTGATGTCCCCAACCGCACCCATCCCAGATAGCAGCGGACGCCTTCCTCATCTCATGGTTGGAGGGCCTTCTATATGCCTTTCCTCTAAGATACCAATTATATCTAACTACTCATTTAGTGCTGTATATTCTAACTCTCCCATCTTATTTTTTAGACTTCTATAATTTGCATACAAGCATTCTAGAGGCTGCATTTTATTCATATTAACCTGGCTATCGGTAGGCAGGGGTGATTTGGAATTTTTAACTTCTGTCTGCTCCGTACTCAAGGTCATTTGGGCTACTTTTGTCTTTTTTGGAACCTCTCTGCTGAATCGCCCTAACTTCAATCTTTTTGCTAGTATCCTTCAAGGATGCATTGTTCCAAACCATGCACTCTTGGGCGACTCGTCTTTCCCCTATTATCTAGTTTAAAATTTATTTTATTTATCTAAAGATTTTCTATACCGCACTTTTTATCAGCGCGGTTTACAATCAACAAATATTAGTACAGGGCAAGTGCAAATTCTGCCCTATGCTTACATTAAACAGGAAAGATAACATGGAAATATAACTACAACTGGGGTAATTATGTACATTTAAACCATAGACAGGTGCAGATAGGTTAGCTATTTACAATGAGGCATATCCGTTTCTATACATTTACAGTATAGGAACATACATCTACTTACAGCTTTCATTGATGTATATTATTGTGGTGTTAGTCTTTGCTATCTAACACTTTACTGGATCATTTTAATATCCAGGCAAAGGGTATGAGATGGGACCGGTCTTAATTCGTCTATGATGTGTAAAAGATGCTCTATCTCCTTTTTAAAGGTTAATTTCAGAACCCTGGTTCCGTTCCGGTTAATGTTCCCCAGTTCCTAACAAATCCAAAACTCTCATCCTTGCACCATTGTCTCATCCACACATTGAGACTCAGGAGCTCTGCTTGCCTTTTGGGTCCTGCGCGTGGAACAGGAAGCATTTTGAAAAATGCAACCCTAGAAGTTCTGGATTTCAACTTCCTACCTAAAAGCCAGAACTTCCCTACCACACTTTCCTATGTCATTGGTACTGACAGGTACCAAAACAGCAGACTCCTCCCCTGTACTATCTAAGACCTTGTCCAGGTGGCACGTGAGGTTTGCTACCTTCGCACCAGGCAGGTATGTTACCAGGTGATCCTCTCGTCCACCAGCCAGTTATCTACATGCTTAATGATCGAGTCGCCAACTATAATGGCTGTCCTAACCCTTCCCTCATGGGCACATGGCCCTGGAGAAATCTCCTCGGTGCGACAGGATTTTACATCACCTGGAGGACAGGTCCTAGCTACAGGATCACTTCCTGCCGCACCAGGCTGATGCTCTCCTGTCACATGATCTCTCTTCTCCATAGCAACAGTGATGCTGCCTGACTGGAGGTGGTACTTCAGTACTATATTTATTTATTTATTTATTTTATTTTCTTATATACCGCACTCTTTAGTATCAGCGCGGTTTACATGGAACAAGAAACCATAAATAACAAGTATTGGTTTTTACATAGAACAGGGAAATACAACTTGGATAACTTACGGGACATGCAAAACAGCTATATTCATACGTAACAGTAATCAGTCTATGGATAGGTATTAAAAGTAGGCATTATGTGCAGCTATGGTGGATTATGATTTATCTTGTAGTATTGTATAAATAAGTGGTGCTTATTTAGGTCTCTGATATTAACTGAATAGCTGCTGAAAGTGGAGCTGTGGCTCCCTTTTAACCTCCTGGGAGAGGTAGAGTAGGTCTTGTTGGCCTCCCACAAGCCCTCCACAAGACAGGTGTACACTTTTAAGTGGGGCTGGTTTTCGGTTTTCTTTTTCCCCGTGCAAGTGGTAGTCCAGTACTTGCTCCATTTTTTTGCAGGCCAGACTGAAGTCCAACTCAGAGTGCACATAAGCGCAATTGCAGCACATCACCCCTCACTGAGGGAAATCTTCTGTTCATCCTCTGATCTCTCTATTTCTCCGGGGCTGCTTGGAATCTAAACCCCCCCCCCCCCCGTCCGCCTTCTGGTGGCAGAGTGGACCTCAGTATAGTGCTCTCACAGCTCACTAGATGGCTATTCAAGCCTCTGGTTGGCTACTTGCCACCTGTGGTATCTTTCCTGGAAAGTCGCCTTCCTGGTGGCCCTTACATCTGCTCGCATAGTAGAAACATGACAGCAGAAAAAGACCACAGATCTATCTAGTTTGTCTTTCTATGTCAACCATTACAAACAGTCCCCTTTTTCCCTTTAGAGATTCTCTGTATTTTTCTCATGCTTTTTTGAATTCAGATACTGTTGTCATCTCTACCATCTCCTCTGGGAGACTTTTCCATGCATCTACCGCTCTTTCCGTAAAGAAATATTTCTGCATATTGCTCCTGGGTCTATCCCCTTTCACCTTCATCCTATGTCCCCTCATAGCAGAGCTTGCTTTCAATCGAAAGAGGCTCTCCTCCTGTGTATTTATGCCACAGAGGTATTTAAATGTCGCAATCATATCGCCTCTAGCCCACCTTTACTCTAAAGTTTATATATTAAAATTTTTAAGTCTGGCTTCAATTGCTTTATAACAAAGACCACTAACCATTTTAGTAGCCACCCTCTGTACCAACTCCAACCTGTTTATATTCTTTTGAAGGTGCAGTCTCCAGAATTGCGCACAATAATCCAAATGAGGTTGCACCAAAGACCTATACAGAGGCACTAATATCTCCTGCTGGCCATTCCTCTCCTTATGCACCCAAGAATCCTTCTGTGTTTTGCCATTGCCTTTTCTACCTGTTTAGTTTAAGATCCTTAGACACAATCACACCTAGGTCCCGTTCTTCTTTTGTGGACTGAAGTACTTCCTATATTATATCGCTCCCTTGGTTTGCTGCAGCCCAAATACATGACCTTGCATTTTTTAACATTAAATCTCAGCTGCCAAATTCTAGACCAGTCTTCAAGCTTAGCTTGTTCCTCCTCATGTTATCTACACCTTCCTGGGTGTCTACTCTATTGCAGATTTTGGTATCATCCGCAAAAAGGCAAAGCTTACCTGACTATATAACTAACAAAGATGTTAAAAAGAATCGGACCAAGGACAGATTCCTGGGACACACCACTGGTAACCACTACCTCTTCAGAGTGAGTTCCATTTACCTGTACCCTTTGTCGCCTCTCACTCAACCCAAGCAGTAACTTTAGGGTCCATCCCTATAGTGCTCAGTTTGTTTATAAGTCGCCTGTGAGGAACCGTGTCAGACTTTATTAAAATCTTTTTTTTTTTATTTCTTTATTACATTTTCAAATAAATAACAAAAGCAAAAATTACAATTAAATTGATAATCTTCTTTAAACATATAAGCAAAAATCAAGGCTTAACAGCCTACCCCAACCTTCCCCCTCCCTTCCCCATGCGATCGTCGAAAACTTATGAAATGAGCACAAAAAAGGGGGGACCTACAAGGGCTATGACTCCACACCAACTCCTCACCATGTGGTAACATGGTAGATTGACTATTTACCCCTTAATTTACACCATATCGTGCTTTAGAGATGTAAGTACTTAGGGGTTTCCACTTGAGGAGGGTGGAAGGCATGAGAGTTGTGCCATAACGTGGCATTTGTTCATATTTGCAGTATGAGCACAAACGGTTCCACCATTCGTGCCAACTGAGCTCTGCAGTATGTTTCCAGTTTGCAATAACAAGATGCAGAGCCACTCTCATCATAAAGTCAAATAAAAATTGGCAATCCCTCTGTAACGAAGAGATGCCAATTGTTGACCGAAAAATGACCACAGACCAGGAGAGAGTGGCCCTGAATCCCAGGACCTCTTGGACTCTGTTCCAAATCGAAATCCAATAGGATTGAATATTAGGGCAGTCATATACCACATGTCTTAAAGTGCCAACATCACTCTGAAAAGACCGACATTCATTTCCAACCATTTTATCCCACTTAGCAACCTTTATCGGGGTAAAATGAGCTCTGTGTGCAAAAAATATATAGAGCTTGTGAAATAGAGGCAGACTGAGATACTCTGTCTTGCTCCAAAATTTCACCCATGATTCCGGAGGAGTCTCCCCTGTGTCATGTTCCCATATCTGTTGAACACCAATAGACTGTAGGGTGTGGTTCTGAACGATACATTTATAGTAGTAAGAAGCCACCCCAGGAGCCATTTGGGCTGAATCTATAATGTTCAAGAACCCCCATTCTTCAGGTAAAGATTTAATATCAATAGGGGAATTCTAATGTCTCAGCTGTATCCATTGGAAGTAAAAGGATTTAGGCAAGTCAAACTCCCGCTGTAGATAAGCAAAAGGCTTCCATTTGCCATCTAATACCGTTTGACCAATGGCCCAAATACCCCTACTGAACCATTGTTGCCATGCAAAGGGAACATTGATGAATTTTTAAGAAAGGGCTGTGCCAGATGGGGATTAACCTTTGATAAGCATTCCTCTTTAGGAATTGCCTTCGCTAGCTGCTAAAAGGCCCTTTGAGTGTCTGCTATCACCCTGTGAGACTTCAGCCTCTCAGAAGACACCATGTCAGGGAGAAGATTTAAGGGGAGCAGAGTACTTAATCTCTCTTCCAGGTCAAGCCATACTGGGCTATTTCCCACCCATTTTGAACCTTGTTTTAGTAGAAAAGCGCAATGGTAGGCCTGAAAATCAGGAAAGTTCACATCCCCATCCTCTTTTTTAGACTTAAGCTTTCTAAGAGCAATTCTAGGTGGTTTATTCTTCCAGAAGAATTGGACAAGAGTCCTTTCAACTTGACAATAAGTTTTACTTGTAAGAAAGACTGGTAACATTTCTAGCGCATAGTTCACTTTAGGAGTGCTAGTCATTTTTTTTGCTTCAAGATGACCCCACCAAGAAAGATAGACCGGCAACCACTTCACAGTTATATTACAAACCGTAAAGTTTCACTAATGGTCTCCCAAGTACTTCACTATTTTAGGCTCCCACACAAAGGGATAATCTTCTAGATCCGCCTTCAAACCCTTGAATTTAAAGGGAACGCTACAGACTTTGACCAATTGATTTTATAACCTGATTATCCTGAATATCTATCAAACTCTAGAATAGCTGGTATAGAGCTGGGCGTGGTAAATAGCAGTAAATCATCAGCGTACGCAGAAGGTTTAATTTCCAAACTATGTGAAATATATTTTTAAATTAATGTTATTGCAATGTGATTTTTTTATGAAAGAATAGAGGGCCCACTTGCGGGATTATCGCTAGACGCAGAAAAGGCGTTTGATCGTTCATCGTTCTGTAAGCTCCCATCTTCTCCTTTGCTGGAGAACTTGGATGTTACAAGAAGCATCTCATCAACGTACTTCTCACTGTCCTGAATGGTCCTCAACCTCGCCACCTCTTCTCTGAGCTCCTCCACTTGTTTCCTGAGAGCTTTAGCATGCAGTCATCCTGCACATGGAACCGGTCCTTCAGTTGGCACTTGGATCTCTGTCTGGACAGATGCAAAAGCTGTAATGGGGGCAACAGTTTGGCGATATGATTTTTCCCAGCCATTGTTTAGTTGGTGGTGCTTAAGTGCCTTGGCTTGAAATGCAGAATCCCTGTTAGGAATGCCTCAACAGTGCAAGCTCTGAAGGCTTTTATGCAGCTCTCAGCTGCTCTGTTCGTTCACAGGCTAATCAGGCCCACTAACGTCTGATGAAATATCAGTAGCTTTAAAGAGCTTGGCTTGAAGCAAGCTCCAAACTCTGGTGGCAGAGCTGCCGTATACAAGATTGTACAGGACAGAGTGGTGTGCTCCGCCCGCATCGCAAATTCTTCCAAAGGGAGATATCCCCTTTCCTTCTCAATCAGGAGGTGGTCCTCCCCTCCTCCTTCTTCTGGCCCCATGCAGATTGGTTGGAGACCGTACTCCATACTTTGGATTGTAAAGGAGCCTTGTCCTTGTATATTAAATGGACTGAGGGCCACCTTAAAGCTTCTCAACTTTTTGTTTCATATGACCCCAGTAGGCTGGGGCTCCAGATGCCTAAGTGAACTCTGTCCACTTGAGTGGCGGACTGTTTTGCTATCGCCTATGAGCAGGGTGGATGCTCCCTGTAGCACCGGATCACAGCGCATCGCAAGAGAGTAATGGTCACTACAGTAGTGAACCTGCGCTCAGTGCTGGTGAAGTAGATCTGCAAGGTCGCCACATGGTCTTCAGTTCACACGCTTGCAGCTCACTACTGCTGGGAGAGCAAGTCCAGTAGGCACAGAGCCTTTGGCCAGGTGGTACTCCACAATCTGTTAGGGGTGTAGGCAGCTCCTGTCCTCCGACTGTTCTGTATACAGGTTCCTGGAGTGATAGCTCCTCTGTACACTAGGGTCTTGCAGAGTTTCTCAACCGGGTGCTCATCTTCTGCAACTCGCGGCCACCCTGCCACGGTCGCCGCTGGGGCTGTTGTGGTTCGGTTCTCGGCAGCCTTGAGATGGGGATTCCCATATATGAGTACTGACTTCCTGCTTGTTCCTAGAGAAAGCATAGTTACCTGTAACAGGTGTTCTTCAAGGACAGTAGGAATCAGTCCTCACAACTTTCCCTCTTCCCCTTGGAGTTGCCTCCTTTACCTCATTTTCTAGTTATGTCATCTGACTGAGCAAGATGGCACCCTTGGTTGATAAAGGGACCACGGATGCGTGGTGACATCTCCCAAAGGCTTTCTTTGAAAGCTGAGGAGATGCTTCCTTACACGCTCCATCTGTGCTGACGTCTCCCATAAGTGAGGACTGATTGATTCCTGCTGTCCCTGGAGAACACCTGTTACAGGTGATTAACTATGCTGCTTTCCTCACAGTCCGACCCTGATCGGGCCTGCCATGGCAAGGATTGGGCTGTGGTGAACCTCCTGCACTCCTTCACCTGTTCAGCAGGCCCCAGCTCCAGCATCCCCTGATGTTCAGGGGGACTTATACCACCTCCAAGAATGGAGTAAGTCCCCCATTTAAATGACCTACCCCAGATGTACAGAGCTGACGTCTAAATCGGCCCTCTATGCCTCCGGTCTGCCCCCCTATAGAGCTCTCCGTACAACTCTGCTGTACTTGCAGGGGGAGCTCTGTGAGTGGAATCGCCACCCAAGCATTTAGCGGGGATGGACGTTCAAACCGGATGTCCATCCCCGTGAAATGCTGCTCAGAATCTACCCCAAAATGTTTAGCCATTCAGTGCTTCCTTTTCACCTTGAACTGTGAAAGATGCTAAGGGTTGACCATAACTGTTTAAAAGAAAGATCAAGCGACATGAATAGTCCACAGTTCTGGGCATATGACTTACTGTTAGAGTTCATCTGCATGTCACGGTACTCTTGTAGTGTTTTTATATTAAACAGTTGCATGAATATTTGGGTACAAGGATGGTGTGAAGAGAGATAAGTCTCTCCATAGTTTTGATGCTGCAGTTTAAGCAGTGTGCCATTGGAACAGCAATATCAGCTGCTCATTCAGATAGTGTTTGTTTCGGAATTTGTTTTATATTTATTTATTTTATTTATTTATTTAGTTAACAACTTTTATATACCATGCTATTTGTTATCAGTGCGGTTTACATATAACAAAGGTCGCACAGTCAGAAGACTGTTCTGTTGCTTACATTGTAACAGGAGATTAAACTTGGAGCAACAGGGAAACTATATGCATATGTACATCAACATAATTAGATTAGGTTGGTATTTTCAAGAAGAGCTAAGGCAAGCTCAAAATACTTGTGACAGTTATCTATGTAGAGAATGAAAGGTTTGGTGGGGCGTTGGTGTGTGGATGATCGGAGGCGGGGTGGATGCTTGTGCAAAGTGAAGTAGGAAAATGTGGTGGGTGTTTGCCTTACGGAACTGAATAAGGTCTTTGATCTTATTTCTGGTGGAAGGTTGTTCCAGCATTTCGGGGCGTAGAAGGCAAAGGTTCTTTTAGTCAATTGGACCATTAGATGCTAGAGGGGTAAAAAAAGGGGGGCAGTAAGAGGAAACAAGGCTATAGCAGAGAGACTGAATGAATTCTTTGCTTCGGTCTTTACTGAGGAAGATGTAGGGATGTTACCCAAGACTGAAGTGGTATTTAAAGGTGATACTGCAGAGGAATTGAGAGAAATATCGCTACACCGGGAAGATATATTACAACTATTTGATTAACTGAATAGTACAAATCACCTGGACCGGATGGTATCCATCCCAGAGTGTTGAAAGAACTGAACTATGAGATTGCAGACCTGCTATTGGTAATCTGTGAACTTTCATTAAAATCATCTGTAATACCTGAAGATTGGAGGGTCGCCAACGTAACACCACTTTTTAAAAAGGGTTCCAGGGGTGACCCGGGAAATTACAGACTGGTGAGCCTCACGTCAGTACTAGTGAAATGGTAGAAACCATCATAAAGAACAAAATTACATAGCATGTAGTAGTCATGGCCTAATGGGAGACAGCCCACATGGCTTTAGACCAAGGAAGATTCTTGTTTTAACTAATCTGATATGTTGTTTTTTGAGGGGGTGTGCATGGAACAGGTAGGACAAATGTGAGTCGGTTGTTGTATATTGTATCTGGGACTTGCGATAAAGCCTTTTGACAAAGTCCCCCCATCAGAGACTTTTTGGCGAAGCTAAAAAAGCATGGGATAACGGAGGCAGTTGTACTATTGTGGATCGGGAACTGGTTAATTTAAAAGCTAGAAAGCAGAGCGGTAGGGCTAATGGCTAAATGGCCCTATTCCCAATGGGGGCAAAAAGGTGATATATTGGAGGAACCCGCCATGGATCTGTACGGGTGGAAAGGGATCTGTACTGGGTCTGCTGCTTTTTGACTATATTCATAAATGACCTGGAAAAGAGAATAACTAGATAACTAGTGAGGTTATCATAATTTGGCAGATGACACAAAACTGTTTTAAAGTTGTATAAAAAACCCAAGAGGACTTGTGGAAAAACTGCAGGAGGACTCTGGATAATCATTGGAAGACTGGACATCCAAAGGGCAGATGAAATTTAATGTGGACAAGCTGCAAAGTTATGCACCTAGGAAAGAACAACCCACACTA